>CM053143.1:173112042-173788470 GCA_028571685.1 Heterohyrax brucei | reverse complement strand
CAGCAGAGAAAGATCTCCCCTGGAGCTGGTGCTCTGAATTTGGACATTTGCCTAATTTTCTGTGAGAGAATAAATTTCACTTTTTTAAGCCATCTACTTGTGGTACTTCTGTCATAATAGCACTAGGTGATTAAGGCAACCATTTCAAGTGGCCTCTCTTTTAAGAGGACAAAAGAGATGGGTGTATTTTTGTTTTTAAGTCTGTGTTCATACATCATTAGGACCAATGCATTCAGCACAACTACATTTTCCTCCTTTTACACACTTAAACTGTTTCATAAAAGTTTAATAAGCTATTTTAAAAAAAAAATCCTTTTATGAACTTTGTACTCCCCTCACTACAATGTTTTGGAATTATTTTCTTTTCTTGTCTCCAGCTGTAAACATCTTCAAAGCAGGGACAGTACTATTCACACTAGCATTCACTTTTATTGACATGTGCATTGAAAAGTATAATTCAACTAACAGCTGACACATTTTGGTAGAGTTTTTGTCTCTTATGCACACATATTGTTACTCCAAATTTTTACACAAAAAATGAAACAGAGAAAAGAGGTGATGTGATAAAATAGGTTCAATAGCTACCAGAAAAGAAACTTCTATTGCTGAAAAAAACTTCAGTGATACAATACTGGTTCCACTCTACAGAGCTACAACATGTCTAAGATATTTTATAGTCACAATTACCGCTGAAGTGAAGTTGTTTCACGCTTTTAAAAAGTTTTAAAACATGGACCTTATGTGCATTTGGCATGACACTTGATCAGCCACATCACTTCATTGCATCATCCCCACAAAAAGTGATGCATATTATATGATCAGAGATCTATGGCTATGGCCTACTGTATAATGTCTGCAACTGAATTTGACTTGTGATAATAACTGTAAAGAAAACAAATACGTCTAAGAAGGTATACAGCTAATGAGTGATTAACTTGGCTGATAACAAGTCATTGTTTCACTCTGAATGGCTAACGAGTCAGAAAAGATATCTGCTGTGAAAACATTCCCCAGAGCGCGTTATCATAAAATGCTCTATGCTCTGTATCCTGGTTATGGAAGTAGTTCTGAATCTATCACAGTGGCAAGAAGAACACAACAGAGGAAACAGTACATGAAAAATTTCAACGGATTCAAAAGGTATTCCTGTAATCTGACACCCAAAGACAGTCTAAAAATCATAGCCAGCATTAACAGGCATTGTATTTCCCCTTGCTCTCATTTTCCGAAGGCCACTCAGCCCCAAAAGGGATCATACACCTTCTTCACCTTTTGCTGCTGAACTGTGATGACTAAACACAGGCATGTATGAAACCACCGTGTCAGAGATGGGGTGACACTGCAATGAAAATGTCAAATTAATAACCATGATGAAGTTAAAGGTCACAGGTAGTAGAAGACAGAATAGTTCGAGTACTTCTTAGTCAGCACTTCTGTCACTTGGATGAACATGGTGTCAAATTACCTGTAAATTCAATGAATTACTCATGGGTTATACTGGCAAGTACACGGGATTAACAAAAAACTAACCTTGATGATTTCTAACGCAGGAGAGTACAACATAACACTGAAGACAGAGGAAGAGGACTTCAAACAGGAACGGACTTGAAAACAGAACAAAACTGAAGTTCTCGCCAAGGGAAATCAAAACATGAATTTAAAGAATGTTTTTCTCAATAGAACTGAAATGGAACACTTCTGCCTTTTTTTTTTTTTTTTCCTGTTCTGCTATCTATAATTCAAGGATACTTTCTGAGTTGTAAGCAAGGCCACTGGACCATTTATTTGCACCCAGCAGCCATGTATGCCAAACAGCCCTCTGGCACAAGGCCTGTAAAAAGGCGCAGTTCACTGCTTTAACAAGAACACTGCACAGCCACAGCTCCAGGTGACGGACCGCCATTGTGAAAGCCAATTCACACACCAGTCAGAGCTCGCTATTTCCGCTTCCGGGTTGACCTCTCTCATCACAAGGCAAGATGTGAGAAACGCTCCACGACTGAAAATGATCCCAGTAGAAGATGTGAAAGAGCTGACTTAACCATCTTCAGTTATGAACAGTTTCATGTCAACAGAAATGTGTTAGGGCAGTGTAAACATTTTCGGTGTACATTATTCACATTTCTTAAGTGAGATATTTAAACTGAAAATATGGAAAATAGCATGTAATCTTTGATTACATTATTCTTGCATTCAGTCTCAATTTAAATATACTATCACACATTGCTGGCACTTGCATGTTTTAATTTTATATTTATCTCACCAGTTGAAATGCTAACAACAGTAAGTGCTGGAAGAAGGTTCACATTTTAATTGTGACACACCATTACTTCAATGAAACCTTGACAGTATCATTAGGAAGTGAGATTTTTCATCTAAAGGACTAATGTATGAGAAGCCTGCAAAGTAGGACTCTGAATGGAAGAAATCAGCAAACCCTGGGAATATAAAATCAAAGTTATCCGAGTTTTTCTAATATGATGATATGTACTGGCTCCATTTCGTTTCAACAAGTGTATTTTTCTGTTCTGATCTCTTGATGTTATCAAAGTCTAAGATTTGTTTTTATTGTAATGTAATACAGTGACTAGAAATATGACCTGATGTAGTATTATTTCTTACCCCTTGAATTCAAGTATGAGACAAACCAGAAGAAAATCCATCTCAAGAATGTTTCAAATATGAAAGAGTAAAGATAAAAGCATGGGTAAAATTTACAATACAGATGAATTTGCTATTCCAGAAAGCCTTAAGGTAAAATTAGACTAACAACTGTCAATGTGTGTATTGAATTAGTTACTGTCAACAGCTCTATCTTTGAGTTAACTGAATATGAAAGATTCTGTAAAATTTTAAACCCAATTCTTTTTTCAACTTGTCACAATTTTTCAAACAAGTCAGAGAATTAAGGACAGGACTCCTCCCTGGTCTTTAAAACTTAGCACCAAAATTAGCAGTCATTTAGAAAAATGAATATTCTCTTTGAAAATGAATGTTGTGAGTGTACTGGGCAGGTCAATTCCTGAAATTTTAACACCTGGTTCACATAAAATGGTAAGATACATTTGATTATACTGGGAAAGAAATAATTAAACAGACTTCTGTACATAAACAACACTGTGTATTAAATTTCAGAGAATTACAACACTGATTTTCAACAGATTTATTCTGTGTAATGGTTTTAATATGATTCTATTTGTTGATTTACTCAGAAGAGATAGCCAAATCAAATGGCAAATGTCAGGCAAAATGACAGCTTTGAACTTTTAGTGCACCATGACGTACACACACCAGGCATCACAGAAAGTGGTGAAAGCAGCACAGTTTGTATGAAGAGACGGACTGGTATCAAGTGGGCTGTTTCACACTTCAATTAGTTAACAAAGATGCAATAAAGAATTATGAACTGGAATCTAACTGTTAAGAGAATGCCATGACCTTGTTTAAAAACTTCATATTTCAACACTGTCTACCAGATTTTCAGAAAACAGTTGAAGAAAATTTGTACTGTTCTCTCCAAAAAGATTCAACAGTATATACACCATGCAAGAAAATTTCTGCAATGTATTCAAAAAAATATCCAAACTCGTCACCTCCGAGTAGATTCTGACTCATAGCAACCTTACAGGACAGGGTAGAACTGCCCTCCAGAGTTTCCAAGGAGTCCCAATGTATGTGAAATGCCAGCCTTCCAGATAGCAGCTGTAGCACTCAACCACTATGCCACCAGGGTTTCCCTGCAAGGTATTAGCTGAGAATAATAAGAAATATTACTTTTCTAACTACAAATGGCCGTATATCAAGTTAATTCTAGAAAACTTTAAAACCTTTAAAGACTGTTACAGTAAGACTACAAGGTGAACAATTAACCATAAGTGATGCTTTTGGTATGTGAGTGGAAACTAAGCTAAAATTAAGAACTATTAATCATACACTAGGAAACACACTGAAAAAAATGAATGTCATGGAAAATATTATCACTGAAAATGACAACATATTAGGAACCATTTATCTAGATCCTCATTATCAAGTTCCAATTAATTCTGAACTTAAGGTGAAGGCCAAATGACACTCCAAAATCTTCTGGGAAATGAAAGAAAATCTGAAAAGGAGCAATACTCAAAATGTAACAAAGAAAAGCAATTCAGGATACACTCTCATTTCAAATGATGCTGTTAATGAGATGGAATTATTTTTCAAAATGAAAGGAAAAAAGATAAATTGAGATCAAACAACTATATGGCTCATATTGACTGTACACTAACAAATCTTACAAAGAGTTCAGAGAGAAAAAGAATTCCTGAATAATAGGAAGAAAACCACTGACAGTATGTCCAGTTATATGAAATAGCTATGGCAGTTTGGGGTTTACCAGCCACTTAGCAAAACTGCTGCACAAGACCTCTTTAAAGTGCTGAAAAGCAAAAACGTCACTGTAAGGCCTGAGGTGTACTTGATCTATGTCATGGTCATTTCAAACATCTCATATGGATACAAAAGCTGGAGAATGAATAATAAGCCTGAAGAATTGATGTCTTTGTATTATGGTGCTAATGAAGAATACTGAACATACCACGGACTACCAGGAAAGAGACTAAATCTGTCTTGAAGAAGTACAGTCAGAATGCTCCATAGAAGGCAGGATGGTGAGACCTTATCTCAAGGACTTTGGAAATGGCATCAGAAAGGATCAGTCCCAGGAGAAAGACATCATGCTTGGTAAAGTGGAGGGTCAATGAAAACAAAGAAGACTCTCAACAAGATGGACCCACAGGGCAGCTTCAACAACGTGCTCAAGTGTAACAACAACCACACGGAGGGAAAAGGAGTCAGCAGTGTTCGTTTCTGTTGTACACAAGGCTGGCACAAATCAGACTGACTCGACAGCACCACACAACAACAAAGCTATTCAGTTCAGTCTAAGAGAGCGCTTTCAGCCTTGAAATTTATCTTGCAAGGTAAGAGGGATAGTGTAAATGGAAAAAAAAAAAAAATTAGACAACATTCCTTTAATTGGGTGTAATTATGGTTTACTGCAATGATATTTTCTTAATGAACTGTATAACTGTGTCTGAATTAAATCTATATTTGTAATAAAATGTTTATTTTATGTAGTGTTATAGCTTAGAACTGGGATGAATATTAAAGTACTAAATATTTTATTGTGCTTTGCCTTTATGTGTTGATACATTAGGTATGATAGCACACTTTGTATTTCTAGTATTTTATGTATAAATTCTTATCAATTTTATGTGACTATTAAGTGTTAGTAGTGAACTGTCATCCAAATCAAAATTACATTTGTTTTCAATGTACTTTACAGTACTAAGTTGAGAATTTCCCACTTAAAAAAGTAATTCAAATTTTCAATTTAATGTTTTTACGGTATGATAGGAGTATCTTTATCACCATACATTTTTAAAGTGAGTCAGTAATGCACACTGAATTCTATTATAGTTTTTTAAAAAATTAAAAAGATATATTTTACATCTTTTAATACTGGAATATTTTGAGACACTGATTAAAACTGAACATTGCTGTCACTTCTGCTTTACTTATTGGTCAAAGTATCCAAGATATAGTTTAATATTACTACTTTCAAAACTAATTACAAATCTTAGGATGAACAAACATGAGTTAATATAAAAAAGCAATATTTTACTTAGAATACAAGGAATGAATTTGGTAGCCACCACTCTTCAGATGAAATTACTCCAGAACAGAAATATGCACCCCCATGCTCACTGCAAAATTATTTACAATAATAGCAAAAAGATGGAAAGGCCTTATCTGCCCATCAGCAGATGAAATGATAAACAAATTACAGCACATACACACAACAAAACACTAGGCAACAATATGGGACAATGATCTGTGAAACGTTTTCACAACATGCATAAATCTGAAAGACATTATGCTGAGTGAACTGTCAACACAAAAGGAAAATACTGTAAGACAGAAACTCAAGAAAAGGTTTACACACAGGGAAAAAAATCTTCTAAGGTTACAAAGCAGGAAAGCCACAGGGATGGGAAATCATTAACTAGATAATAAACAAGTGTTAACCTCGGTGAGGGGAAAGAACATATAAAATAAGGAATAAGGGAAGTCGACACATTTTAACTCAGGCCAAGTCACAGAAGCTTCCTACGCACAAACACCTTGAAGGACCAAGTTACTAGGCCTGAGAGCTCGGGATCATAGTCTCAAGGAACCTCTAGGCCAACTGGCATAAAACAGAGTTTATAAAGAAAATGCTCTACATCCTACTTTGGTGAATAGCTTCTGGGATCCTAAGAACTTGAGAAAAGCCATATAAGATACATCTATTGGTTTACAGCAAAGGAGAATGAATAAAAAACAAAGACACACAGAAAATATTAGCTCATGTCATTAATGGATCAAGAAAACCACAGATCTGACCAGCTGGAACTCAAAAGAACTAGATGTTTGGTGCCGCGCTATTACCACCAATGGCTCTGACAGGGGTCACAATAGAGAGTCCCACAGAGAGCTGGAGAAAAATGAAGAACAAAATTCAAACTTACATAAAAAAGATCACACTTACTGGTCTAAATAGAGGCAAGAGGACCTCCAAAATCACAGCCCCAGACGCCCTGCTAACTCAGAACTGAAGCCACTCCTAAAGCTGACCTTACACTCAAAAGATGACATAGGTTTAAAAAGCAAAGCACCTATGTGAGAAACTTGCTTCTCAGTTCAATCAAGTAAACAAAACCAAATGAGAAACAACTGACTAAAAGCAAAGATGAGAAAGCAGAAAGAGACAGGAAAACTGGATGAATGGACACAGGAATTCAGGGTGGAATTGGGAGACTGCTGTTACACTGCACAGATTGCAAAAACATGCTACAAAACAATTTATGAATACATTTTTTAAATGAGGAACTAGTATCAACCATAAACTTTCACTAAAAACAAAATGCCATTAAAGTTGTCATCCTAGTTAGTCATTTGCAGAATACAACTTCGAGACAGAAGAGTATAAAACCTGTCTGAACTGGTTCAGTCATGATCAATGAAGCAAAAGTGGAACAGAACCAAGTTTTAACAATTTTGGTTCATCAAAAAGATAACTGGAATGGAAACAAAAAATGTTAGCTCAATGTCCTGCAGAATATGTATGTGCCACGGATTCAAACAATGCTGGGTTAAGATTTCAGCCCTAACACTAACAAATGAGACATCTATGAGGCAATATCATTCCTCTGAGTCTCACTTTGATCATCTGAAAAATGAGACTGACCAAGAACTTCAGCGTCAGTTACCCTCTCATTCCATAATAAATTAAGAAAACCCAAATGAGCACAAACACGTTGACACCTCTGGCAGAACTATGGCTATTCAGCATTCCAGAAAAGCCAATGGATCTAGGCCCTTCCTCACATCCATGTTTCTAAGCAAAGAGCAGGGTGAATAGTCACAAAAGCAAGAGTTACAGACAAACATGGAGCAGCACAAAAAACCTGGCAACTCTTTGGGTAAGGTAAGACAGGTAAGACAGAATGCAAACAAGAAATAAAAGTTGCCAATGACTTCCTTTTACATGGATCAACAATCAACACCCAGGGAGGCCGCAGTCCAGAAACCAATGATTTACTGCATTGGGCGAAAATAACCACAAACGAGCAAAGAAGTCACTTTGATAACTAAAGCATGGCAGTCCTGAGTATTTTTGATTTCCTCATCTGCACATGAAAGATGGACTATGAAAAAGGAAGACAAGAACAGATGCTTTTGAACTGTGGTGTCAGCAAATATCACTGAAGATACATACCATGGACAGCCAGCAGAATGAATAAATCAATCCTAGAAGAAACACAACCCTTCTTAAAAGTGAGGATGCGACTTCAATGCACTTACTTTGATCCTCATTAGGAAACACCAATTGTTAGAAAAAACATCATGGTTGGCAGAGGGTCAGCAAAAAGGAAGAAAACCTTCAGTGACAGAGATGGTCAAAAGAACCAAAGTAAAAGGACTCAAAATTAGCAACTGTGATGCAGATGGCTCAAGTTTAAGAAACAATGCTCTTGAAGGGACCAACGAAGCCACAAACCAAGCCTCTGGAAGGCTTCCTAATACAGACAAGTTTGGTCAAGAAGAAAATATAGACCTGGTTAAGCTTTAAATTTAATAAACGAAAACATCACCCATTTTAAAAATTACACATAATAGGTGCTACACACACTGAGGACTAAAGCAGCTTCAGTGTACATGTCTCATTGCCATTATGCAAAACTAGAGCACAACACACAGACTAAAACACAACCAAATAGAATCTATGCATTTTCTCATTTTCCACAATGGATATATATTATTTTCATTTAAAAAAAGAAACAACTCTTGTAAATATGGAAGATACTTATGCTGCCTGACAGTGTTCAACTGACTCTAAAAAATACCACTAACATATCATACAAATCTGACAGTTAATAGGTTTTATTATCTATCCTAAGACAACAGAGTACTAGTTTGTGTTGGCTATAGTAACTCATAAATTCGAATGTAACTGCCTCACAATACTTTAGTTATAATCTATAACACGATAATATTTGGGACATAATATAAAAATCACCTCAACTAATTATTTTTCCATAATCTTTATCAATTTCAGGATACCTTAGCATAATTTTGTGCTGTGGTAACTAGCTTAAAATACAGCTTTTCACTTTTTTTTGTTTGTTTGTTTAACCCTACTGATGGACAGTGAATATCATGGCCAATGGGTTAAGTGAAAGAACTGGACAGCCTGCTCTATCATCCTAGTATGGGTACTAATACTTTTGTTGTGGCTAGGTGCTAACCAGTCAGGTCAGACTCCCAATGACCTAACGTACAAGAGAACAAAAACACCGCCAAGACCTGTGACATCCTGGCATTCCCTTTTATGTTTGAGCTCACTGTTCCAGCTGCTGTGTCAATCTTGTTGAGGGTCTCCCTCTTTTTAACTGACGCTCATTCTCCAGGGTCTGGTCTTTCCCGAAGAACATGTCCAAAGTATACGAGACTAAGTCTTGCTATCTTGTCATCCTTGCTTCTAAGGAGCATTCTGGCTGTACTTCTTCCACGACAGACTTGTTCTTTCTTCAGGCACTCCATGGCATATTCAATACTCATCACCAACCCCACGATCCAGAGGCATTGGTGACTTCAGGCTTCCTTGTTCCCTGTCTAGGTTTCACATGCATATGACACCAGTGAAAATATCACGGCTTCTCACCTCTCCACATTTACCTTTATTCCTTAATTAACCCTGAATATGTTTCTTATTGCTCCTACTTGTCCTTACTATGTGGCTGTCACTTGTTTTCAAAGATAAATTATAATGCTACCTCCTATGCTAACTGTGAAGCAACAGTAATCTTCTTAAAACTAAATTTTTAAATAAGCATCTGACACGCTGGTGATTTTTTCTTTAAAAGATGCCCTTCGTAGCTTTTGCGATTCTAGAAAATGGCATAATTCTAGGAAATCCCTGGGTGGTACAAATGGTTAACAAATTCAGCTGGCCGACCAAGAGGGTGGAGATTCGAGACACTCACCAAGGTGGCTGAGAAGAAAAACCTGGACATCTATTTCTGAAAAAATCAGCCATTGAACATCCAGCGGAGCATCATTCTACTATGTGACATATTAAAGAGGCACGAGGCGACAAAGGTGACTCAAAAACAACAGATACTGATGTGAAATAATCCTACAGCTTTGCCATTTGCAAAGTTACTTCGCCTGTATTTTCACAGTTGTGCCAACTTTACAAATGAAGGAGGAAAAATATTAAACTCGCTTTACAATTAAAGAAAATGTCCATGGTCACTGAATAACTTATTAAGTCTCCGTCCAGCTCTAAACAAAGCGTTTCCACTCAGGAACATTTCAAAGCACGAGATGACTGATTTCGGATCAGCAGAGAAAGTTAAATATTTAGGTCCAGTCCCATTTTACTAGTGCCTCAGAGTAAAACAAGGAAGCACATGAATAAACAAATATTATATTGATGGCAAAATTCTCTTTGAGCATGCACATTCCGAACGTCAACCCAGTTACTTCAGTGACTCAAAACACCCCACTTCCGAAAATGACTACTCATCACGTGGGCTGAAAACTGTGATTAAACATAATCACAGGGAGGAAAGTTACCACAGAGCCAGAATCCAGCCAGCTGGGCCCAGTGAAAGTTGACCACAGGGAAGTGAGTTATACGCCAAAGACAGAAGCTGAGAAGCAGGCCCACTCGTCAGTAAATCACAGCTTCTCAAGTTAACGAGGCTGGAGTTTAATCTTGCCATATCATACACACATTTAAGGATTTTTCTTCTTTTAACATCTATATAATATCAAGTCAAGTATCTAAAGGAATGTATGTCTTAGTTTCCTGTTACTGCTGTAGTAGAAAATACCTCAGGTTGATGGCCTTGAAGACACACGTTTGGTTTCTCACAGTTTAGGAGGCTACAGACCCAAACCCAGATTTTGGCTCGCTGACCCATTCCTGTGTTGTCAGAAAGCCCCAGCATTCCTCGGTTCCCAGGCTTGTGGGCCATCCGAACATGGCATCGACACTCCCCGTATGCCTTTACACACTGGCCTGTTCTGCTCTGTTTACAACCTCACGCTGACAGGATTTAGGACACACTCCAGTTCACAGCCTCAGTAACATCCAAAGAGAACTGTTTCTCAAAGGATTTTACCCACAAGTATAGAGGTAAGCATTCCAACACATATATTTGGCGGAGGTGGGGTGGATAATTCAAAGCACAGCACGGAACTGGAATAACAGTTCCAAAATTTATCACCAAAATGCAAGATATTAAAAGTTATTCTACAAAAACAGGGAGGGAGGGAGGCAGGGAGGGAGGGAGGGTTGGTCCTTGGTGAAACAATTTAGGATAACCAGGCATATTATTTCTCTTTTAGCATACTGATGGTCTTCGATGCTCTAAAGAAGAAATACATTAATGTTTGTTTAGCTCGGTGTTTTTCCCATGACTGTGTACACAGCACAACTGAAATACCAAGACAGAGCAACCGTATACTAGAGAGTAAATGTGATACTGCAGAAAAGACTGCAGAACAGGAAGTCCAGACCCTTGAGCTATTCTGGCCCTACTCTGACCTAGCTGTATAACCCTGTATATCAGTCACTTCAAGTTCTTTGGGCTATAGCTTCTCCTTTTATTCAGGTTTTCTTTTCCTCTAAAATTAATTTTCATACACAGGACTATATCACAAAAAGCAATAAACCAAATCCTCATGGAACCTGAAACTTACATCGAAGAACTGTTCAAAAACACTGTTTATTTGCCTCACTCAATCTGAACACTGTGTCTGCTATCCGTTCATTTCCCTTCAAGGAAACTAGATAGACCAGTCTATGACAATTTCTATGAGGACCCATTAAGATAGATCCCTTTGCAAAGTCATTAAATTTTCAAAATGTGCATATTTTCATCACTGAGAATTTCTAGGCAAGTTCTTAAATAGGCTGTCACTGCTCCAGAACATCACAAAAGCCACTAAGCCACTTTACTCAAGATGCGAGTGACTCAAACTCACTCTTAGAAGGATGAACATAGGGTTGTGTAGAGAAGAGAAATCCCCGAAGACTCAAGATAAAAAGTCCTCCTTAAACCACAATGTAGAAATAGAATACAGCTTCCCTGTTAGTTGCGTCTGCTACATCACCCTTCTTAAGCCCCTAGAGATGCTGTATCAAAAAAACACCACTGGTGGGTAGTTTTAAAGAACACAAATGTATTTTTGCACAGTTTACAGATTCTAAGTCTGAAGTCAGGGCATCAGCTCTATAGAAAGTTCTTGTTTTGTGTCTCTTAGTTTCTACTTGAGTTGTTGCTAACTTATGTCCCTATGCCCCTAGACTCACAGTGCACTCCTTGCACACCAGAAAAAATGATTCTGGCCCTATACACCATTCTTGTAATCCACTGTAGATCTGACCACTGTGATCCACAGGGTTTTCACTAACTGATTTTCAGAAGTAGATCACCAGGCCTTTCTTCCTTGTCTTAGTCTGGGAGCACTACTGAAACCTGTTCAGTATCAAAGCAACACACAAGCCTTCACCAACAGGTGGGTGACGGTTGTGCCAGAGGTGCACTGTCCGGGGAAAGCACAGCTCTCCCACACGCAGGAGGGACCACCAATGCCTCTCAGCTTCCAATAACTGTAGACAACCCTTGGCATTCCCGGGTTCACAGACCCATCAGGCTTCATAGGTGCGTCCTGCTCTGTGTGTCTCTGTTGGTTTTGCTCCTTCATAAACCACCACTCAGAAGGATTAGGTTTAGGACCCACGCTACTCCAATATGGTGCCATGAACATGACCCCCCAGAAAACTATTCCCATTCAGGGTCACGTTCAGCTACAGGAATTAAGACTTCAACACAACACTTTACGGGACACAATTCAATGCTTAACAATCAAGAAACCTTAAGAGCTAAGAATTGAGAACGGACTTTACTCTTCCAAACCATAATAGAGGAAGCCTAAGAATCTCAACAAACACTTTAGAAATGATAAGATATATTTACTTCAAGTATAACAAACGAAAACAAGGCTTTAAAAATACAGATTCAACTCTTATCACATCGACCATGTGTTGAGACTGCAAAACACAACTGTGAACCAGAAAAATACCTCTTTTGATTTTTCTTCTTTGGTAAATCTTCCAAATTTTTCTATCATTTCAGCCACAAATATAACATCCATTTTGTCAGAGAAGTTGGCAGCTTCCACGGTGTAAGCCAGTAATTGTCGAGCTGTGGCCACAGCATTTGTGAGATTTAGGGGCATCTGCATTTACAAAGCAGAAAGAAGCACTCAGGAAAAGGATCCACCCAAACTTCTCACATCTTAAGTCTGCATTACATAACATGGCAACAAATCAAAGTACATGGTCATCTACTTGCCAGGATCTTCCCGAAAAATGTCTTTTGTAAAGTGGAGAAAACCAGTCTTTGACTGTAAACTGAGCTAGGGGAAATGGTTAACTTCGAATGAAATAGAGTCGTGCGTAAAACACATCAGATAAATATGCTGCATCATCCTCCTCTCTGCAAGATCCATATTATGTGCATACCTTGGTCCCAAGGGCTTGGCAAGGCCTGTTCTGAAGGCCTGGAAGGATCGGTGCCTCGCCTTGGAACTCCCTCTGCACAAGTATGAACAACTTAATGAACACTTATCTTTCTCAGCATGCACAGCCAGTTGTGTTTTTCACGGGTTTATTTACTGACTTAAATGCTGACTTAGCACCCAGCACTGCAAACTGGTATATCAGCCGGTAAGGAGCATAAGAAAAGGAATGGCTAGCATAATAACCACATTCCAATTGCTTATCACCTGCTAACACATACAAAAGATCATCTGCTAACACACAGAAAAGACACAGAGAAGCAAACGTGATAAAAAGCACACGAGTAGTAAAAAACCAAAACTCATTTCTGTCAAGTTGATTCTAACACACAGCAACCCTATATACAGAGTAGAACCGTCCCACAGAGTTTCCAAGGAGCACCTGGTGGATTTAAACTGCCAACACTTGGGTTATCAGCCACAGCACTTGACTACTATGTCACCAGGTTTTCCACACAAGTAGTAGAAGTAGTACAATGAATCACTTTTGGCAAAGAGGATTACAGAAGGCAGCCAAGAAATGGCTTCCCAGGTGGACTTAAGGGTGCTTGGGATTTTGCCCAAAATACTGATGATAAAGATATTCAAGCAAAGGCACAAAGTCAGGCAATGACTGAGACGAATGATGCCATCGTCAAGAAAAACAAAAAACCAGGTGCCATCAAGTCACCTCCAACTCACAACAATCCCCCGTGTTCAAGGTCGAGCTGTGTTCCAAAGGCTGTGTTTTCAATAGCTGTGCAACCGCCCTTTTTTCCAAGGCACTTCTGGATGAATCTGAATCACCAACCTTTCGGTTGGCAGTCGAGTGCTTATCCATTTGTGCCACTAAGGAACTCCTGGGAGGAGTCCTGGGTGGCACAACAGCTCACCACTTGGCTGCTAACTGAAAGCAGCCAGTTTGAACTCACCTGGCAGTAACATGGGAGATAGAGCTGACAGCGTACTCCCTTAAAGCATGCAGCCTAGAAAACCCTACGAGGTCATTCTAGGGAGGCATCCTGAGTCAGAACCACTTTGATGGCACCCAGCCACAACAACAACTCCTAGAAGGCCCTGAAGACCAGTTAGGAAATGAAGATGTGACTCCGAAGACAGAGGAATCTCCTAATAAATATTTAGGAAAAGTCAGTCCAAACACCAAGTCCTGATAATTTACCCAGCTGGAGCAAGGACTGCGTATGCCTTGGATTTGAATAGCCTATCTTACAACTGACACTGAACATGACACTGAAGACACAGACTCTCTACTTACCTGATTAAACATATAGAGCACTCGAGTGACATCATTTGCATACTGGCATCGAGAATAATCATCATCTGCCCAAAAGCCACCTCTGTCACATCTGCGCCACGCCTTCCTCTCATCCTGCGGGTTCCCAGGATATATCCCACTGCCATGAGTGTTCCGAGTGCAGTGCAGATAGGCGGTGATGCCCGCCAGGGTCCTGGGCCACCTAGACCAGTGCAAACAAAACAGGACAGAAAAGAAAAAACAAAATGACGAAAGTAGTAACAGAGACAAGCTGTGTTGGGACACAGCATGTGCAATTTAGTTGATGTTGTTGTTGTGTACCACCAAGTCAACTGTGACTCAAGACAGAACGGAACCACCCCACAGGGTTTCCTAGGTTGTAGTCTCTACAGGCGCAGATCACTGTATGTTCCTCCTATTGAGCCACTAGTCATACATAACAAATAAAAAACATGGTTGAGTCACTTCTGAGTCACAGAGACACGACAGGACAGAGTAGAACCGCCTCACAGACTTTCTAAGGATAACCTTTTGGTTGCCAGTCACAGCGCTTGACCAGTATGCCACATAATAGAGTAAAATCAAGGAGAAGAAACAAACAAAACTGTCTTTGATCTAAAGGATCAAAATTAGGTTTCACTTAAAGATCAAAACTATGTAAAATATTTTTTTTTTCATAGACTAATGTATTTTAAGCTACCGGCTGATGTCTATTCAGTATCACAACAAGATAAAATTCTTTCCTAAAATAAAATTCTAAAGTATTCTGGATATGGCTGCAAATAAACAAGAAAACTGTATCCCATCCAATAAAAAAGAAAAATGGAGCAGAAAATGGGTTTTGTATGTCTTTTCCTTTACTGTTATTACAGATTATTAAATTGCTGGCTTATTTAACTCAGATATGTATGGTGAGAATCTTGTCTAGCACATACACCTCTATAAAATATCAGCATACAAGGAGGGTGTGTGTGTGTAGAACTGTCAGCACAGCAGGCCGGAGACTGCTGCCCCAGAACGGCCTGCTCACAAGGTTGGTTGGCAGCTGGTGTCCGCGGACTGTCCTCTTGCAGCTTCCTACCAACAGCCAACTCAAAAGGGGGGGTTCTGGCCTAAACTCTTTGGACAACGAAATATGGATTATGCTGACAACCTACTCTTTTACATCAGAAAGTCTGGAGTGTTTGTACACGTTCAGCTCATGGTACCTATGTGACCAGCACCCAAAAAAACCAGCCTGGATGCTAACCCCTCCAGGTGGGCCACTGACAGTACTATATTTTCAATACTGGACAAAGAGGAAGCTGAGTGACTCCTCTTAGAAGGGACATAGGAAGCCTCACATGGGTTTCTGCAGACTCCACCTATATCATCCCCCCTTACAATCTTCTGTGTCTCCTCACCAAAAATTAAAAAGACAAAACCTACTGTCCCGTCAATTCTGACTTGTACTACAGAGTAGAAGCGCACTCTGCATGGTTTTCCTGGCCGTGATCTTTACACAGGTAAACCACCAGGCCCTTCTTCTGTGGCTCCACTGAGTCCATGTGAACTGCCAACCTTCCAATGAGTGCAAACTGTTTGCACCCCACAGAGCTGGTATGTCCACTACATCACTGCAATCGACCTTCCCTGTGAGTACAATGATACATTCAGTCTCCTGACTCCTTCTGTGAAATTTCTAGACACGGGGTAGGTCTGGGAAGCCTCAACAAAGTACCCAGCCGAACTTATCAAACAGAACCACTCAGCATGCAAGCAACTACATGCAGCATGCAGGTGACAACCAAGTTTAACAAGCATCGTCACAAACTAAGTTAGGAGAAGTCTTTACTATCTGACTTCCAGTGTTTGTTGCTACTGTTGTTAAATGCTGTCCTTTCAGTTCCAACTCCCAGCAACTGTATGTACAACAGAACAACATTGCCTGGCACGTCCAAAATCAGGAATGATACGCTTAATACAACTTAAAGCTAATGTGCAAGAGGAGGAGCTGTTAAATTACAGTATCAGTCACAACAAAAATAATTCATTATCCAAAACTGCATAAGTAGATCAAGTAACACTATATTAAATCTTATTCATGCAGTGGGATTTTAATTGTGTAATATCATAAGAAGTGTTTAAAGATAAATAATGCATTAACTGGTTATATCATTAGAGATTTTCATCTATCATTAAAAATGGAAAGCACTCTAAAACTATGAGAAAAAAAAAAGACAATCCACCATCAATAGAAAACAACATTCTGTGATTGTTTTATAAAGGATGTTGGATACAATAAAATTAACAAATGTTATCTACAATGTAAACACTACAGATCAACAGTTTATCTACAATATTAATTATTACAGATGAATAGTTAACCCACACAAGAGACTTATCTGTTGGCAGTAATAAATGCCATCTTTCATTTACTTGTGTAAAAGAGAAAAGTATTTTTTTTTAAAAAAAGGTACAGAAGGCTAATGAAGAACAAGAAGACCCAGCTGAGCTAAAGAAGTATCACTTCTTCACTTCAGATTTGAAAAATTAACACCCCAAGGACTTCCTTGACTCTTTAAAACTTACAGCCCTGCAGATGCCATAGTACCAACCACACATAATACAAGCTGGTTATTAAACGGTGCGCATGCTGCTTAAGGAATACTTGGTGGCCTAGTCGCCATGAGTCGGATCCGACTCAGTGGCACTTGGCTTGGCTGGTGGCCTAGTGGTTTTACACTTCATCTGTTAACTCAAAAGTCAGCAGTTTGAATCTGCCAGGGTCTCCTTGGAAACTCCATGAACAGTTCTACTCTGTCCCATAGGGTTGCTATGAGTTGGACTCAATTTGATGGCTTTTTTTTTTAATGCTATTTAAAAAACACTATGTCTTTCCATCAGTATCAACTATAAACTCATTAGGTCTCTGGATAGTGCAAATGGTTTGCTCTCAGCTACCAACTGAAAAGCTGGAGGTTCAAATTCCTTCAGGGACACCACCGAAGAAAGGTCTGGAGATATGATTCCCTTTAAGATGACAGGCAAGCCAACCCTGTGACATTCAGCTCTTCTTGGCAGCGCAGAAGGCTACCACCAGTCAGAATTGACTCAAAGCTAACAAATACTATTTGGAGTTTTATTCGTTGATCACTAAAAATCAGTGAACATACAGATAATCAAGTGAATAATTTATTTTAAAATGTTTTTGAGCAACTTTAAAAGTAAGGAGAGTCTAAGGTAAATGTTGCCACCTGCCACAAATTCTAAACTTTGTACTAAATGAATCCTTAGTATTTAACTTACCCTGTTCACCTGAAGACAGAGTCCAGTACTCCTGACATGGGGCTTCAATGGCTACAGAACATCCCTCATTTCCCCAAATCATTCTCATCTAATTGCCTAAAGAACTGAACGGGGAAAGAAAACTAGGGATGTGTTTCTCCTAACTATCTGCCTTACTGGCAATGTTGTTGTTGTTAGGTGCCATCCAGCTGACTTTGACCCTTAGTGACCAACATGACAAAGCAGAACTGTCACAGAGGGCTTTCTAGGCTGTCGTTGTGCCAAGAACAGGTTTCCAGGTCTTTCTCTTGCAGAGCTAATGAGTGGGTTACCACTGCCAACCTTTCAGTTAGCAGCTGAGTTCTTAACCACTGCACCACCAGGGCTCCTTGTAACAGCTAGAAGTAATTTAGCATGATACCCCTTTCTTCCCCCACCAAACTCCATCCACAAAAAGAGCCCTATAACAGGACACATCCTTAGTCTGTATGAATTTTGAACAACTTGAACATACTATTCATAACATCCTAAAGTAGTGATTCTCAACTTGAACAATAAAACTCCTGTTAAAATGACCACTTCTGGCTCTATCCTCAAGAAATTCTTAGTTTAATATATCTGTGATAAGGCTGAAGCAAAGATATTAACCATTATCTTTTTTAATCTCCCTAGATGACTCTGAAATCATTGCTGTTCTAAAAGATAATCATCAGACAGATATACAAGTGTCATGGATTCAACTGTGTCCTCCAAACATGTGTCAACCTGGTTAGGCCATGATTTCCCAGCATTGTGTGGTTATCTTCTATTTTGCGATTGTAATGTTATGTTGCAGAGGATTAGGGTGAGAATGTAACCCCCCTTTATTAACGTCACATTCCTGATCCAACCTAGAGGGATTTCCGTGACATGTGTCCTGCACCACCTTCTGTCTTAAAAGAGATAAAAAGGTATGAGAGACAAGCAGAGTTGAGGACCTCATATCGCCAAGAAAGCCGTGCCAGGAGCAGAGTTCACCCTTCAGGCCCAGGGTTCCTGTGCAGAGAAGCTTCTAGCCCAGGGGAAAACTGATGACAGGGACCTTCCTCTAGAGGCAAAAGAGAAAGCATTCCCTGGGAGCTGATGCCTGTATTGGGACTTTGAGCCTACTTTACTATGAGAAAATAAATTTCTCTTTGTTCACGCTATCCACCCGTGATATTTCTGTTAAAGCAGCACTAGATGACGAAGACAACAGGGAACATACACAAACATACATTTCTCAAATTTTGTCACTGAGAACAGCAGACCAATCATGTGTCTCTGAGAACAAATAATGGTTCAAGGCCAAGTCAGATCTTGTCAGCACTTTGCACATCACTGACCTGAAATCCCCTTTATTGTTCACCACCCTCTCTGGAGGGCAATACTGCGCAGAGCTCTCCAACACCACGATGTCCACAGTTCTTGTATTGTTCCCACGTTTGGTCTGGACATGGCAGCCCCAATTTCCAGTGGACCCAGCCTGAATATTAGAGATGGTTAGGGCACTGTATGAACAAAGATTTTAAAAAGAGAGAGAGAAAACAGAGTTAGGCACGAAGGCAGGCAACCTGGACTTTTGTCATTCATTCTGTAAATATGTCCAAATGCACTGTGGGCCATGTACCTGCTAGACGAAAAACAAATACAATTATCTCTTCTTTTCCGCACTACAGCAGCAAGCCATGAGGACCAACAGGAACAGGGCTACTTGAAGAACTACAATAAGAGCTATAACAGAAGTAGGAACAAAGCACAGTGGTACATAACATGTAAGACTTGTCCTTACAGAAAAAGAAGGGGAACTGCAGAGCGTGGGAACAGCAAATGCAAAGTCAGAAACAGCACGGCACACTCTTCAATGAAACGAACGGAGTTTCCAAGTTACATTTACTTCTCTACAGACGTGGAGGAATACATCCAAGCACAAAAAAAAGGAGACAAATAATATGAAGTATGTAATTTTGCCCCGTTTTATACCTGATGGTATAGAGGTTCAGTGTATTAAGTAACATGCCTGAAACCACAGCTGGTTGCTATCATGTTGATTCTGACACACGGCAACCCCAAGTGTTCCAGAGCCGATGTGTTTAGTATGATTTTCTTGGCTGTAACTTTTATGAAAGCAGATCACCAGACCTTTCTTCCATGATACCACAGGTGGGTCCAAACCACCCACCTTTAGTTTAGTAATCAAGGACAAAGAGTCTGTATCAACAAGGAACCTCTGAACTAAGAAATTAAGAAAATATTGAGGGTCAACTATTTTGTGGAAGGCTTGTATTAGGAATAGCCAGTTAAATGTCTAAAAAAGATTTAGTAAATTACCAATTAATGTTTTAACAAAAGGGCTTTTCCATGTAAAAGTACATTTCAATTGACAAAATGGCTATAATTCTAAGTGGCTGTCAGTAAATTCAATTTGCAAGATAAGATCATAATTCCCTAATATAAAATCTATTAATTGAAAAGCAAACGTCAGAACCCTCAATTAACCTTAACTCTTGTTGCCATGGCTTTGCTTTTATGTTCACACAAATGATAAGAGACAATTACACATAATCCAATGCCAAGTGCCATCCAGTCAGAACAATAAAGCATGTATCATTTTAACTAATAAAATCATGCCTTAAATACACATCTGTCCTGTCTCCTAAATCACTGATGGATACACTTCAGTATAAGTACAAATGTTCTAATGGAGACTCAGACAATGTTAAATTCTGGATTACCAAAGAAAATGCTTATTAAATTTACTAACTCACTGAAGTTCAAAAATAAATCAATACACTACTGTAAATCTTTTAAAGACAACACAGAAAGAGCCAAGTATCTGGAAAGCCGGTCCAACATCCTGCTTTTTCATGGCTCTATTGGAAACCCTGGCACTGTGGAGTCAGGAGTTTGGCTGCTAACCAAAAAGTCAGCAGTTTGAATCCAGCAGGAGCTCCGTGGGAACCCTATGGGGCGGTTCTACCCTGTCCCATAGGGTCGCTACTAATTAGAATCAACTCCTTGGCAATGGGTTTGGTTGGGTTTGCTTTGCTGAACTAGAAATAAAAGTATACAGGACATTTAGGCACCGAAATATATCCCCTACTCCAGAAGTGCCCAAACCGTCTAGATTTACAGAGCCTCAGTGACTTGGCAATTGTTTCTCAGTGGTTCCATTTCAGTCCCAAAGCTTGTGTGTCTTTGTGTCCTACCAACTTAGTAACCATCTGACAAAACAATACACGCAAATTGAAAAATATACTCCATTCTTACATAACCATAACTACTTACTAGTGGGAGTTATGTTCCTACTGGGCACTACTCAATTGTCACATTTAGACCAGACACTGACAACCCTTATTTCCCAATCCACAATAACTTTTGCACAATACTTGCTTTTTATCACTGTGATCACCAAAACCCCAGTATCCCAAAGCATGTCATCACCAAAAAGACCAACCTACTGCCGTCGAGTCGATTCTAACTCACAGTGACCCTATAGGCCAGGGGAGAACTGCTTCACAGAGTTTCTAAGGAGCGCCTAGCAGATTCAAACTGCTGAAATTTTAGTTAGCAGACGCAGCACTTAACCACAACGCTACCAGGTATAATCTAACGTTGACCCTATGAACTAACTGGAGCAAGCAGCTGTGTGGTGTACAACAGGTGTAGTGTCACTGTGCCTCCCTCCAAAACTGACAACATTCCACAGCAGCCCTGTGAATTCACCATAGTGCCCTAGATCATTTGCTATGGCCTTTGGGAACTGCAGTTCTGATACAGACTACAGACATTTTTTCAACTAAGCTTTGGCAATGCCTTTGATGTCTAAAAGCACTTACTGGAAATAAAACTTTCAGGAAACCTCTAGGTAACAAATTTGGAGATTTACAGAGAAAAGGGGAAGATTCAAGTTCTTCTTCTAGGAAAACTACAAACACTGATGCTTACCAGCGAAGGATCAAAATGATCAGGAGACCAGCAATGAATGAAGGACTTATCTCAGTTTAACTAATTCAGTGTCCACAGACATTTCTTCTTCTACGACTTCCACACAATCCTGGGACTAACTTGCATAAAGGATGTCAGTCTTCATATGAAAAAGTTTTACTTAAGTTGTGTATCCTTACCAAGAAAAATGTTAAGTAAGGTTGCTAGTCTTAAAATTACTGTTTGGGGTACTAGTATAAAGAATTTAGATTAATTTAAGTGTGATAATATCTATGGAGCCTTGATAACACAGTGGTAAGGAGCTTGGCTGCCAACCAAAAAGTTGGCAGCTCAAACCCACCAGCTACTCCTTGGAAACCTTAAGGGGCAATTCTACTCCTATAGGGTTGCTATAATGTTGTTAAATAAAGACTTGAGATTAAGTGTCATAGTAGAGATTGAGCCCTGGTGACACAGTAGCTAAGATCTTGGGGGCTAATCAAAGGGCTGGAAGCGCACATCCACCAGGCTGTACCTTAGAAACCCTATGGGCTGGTTCTACTCTATCCTATGGGGTCATTATGAACTGGAATCAGCAGCAACAGGCTTGGGTTTTAATAAACACACTTTCTAAAATGCATTTAAGAGAACAATTTTAGTGCTCACTCCAATTACAGGGTTGACCATGGGTTTAGGACAAGAATTATCTAAAACTATAGCAGGAATTGGAAACCCTGCTGGTGTTGTGGTTAAGTCCTACGGCTGCTAACCAACAGGCAGGCAGTTCAAATCCAACAGCCCTCCTTGGAAACTCTATGCAGCACTCCTCCTCTGTCCCATAGAGTCACTATGAGTCAGAACTGACTCGACGGCAATGGGTTTATTGGTTTGTTTTGTTTTTTGGTATAGCATTAAGCCCAAGAGAAAACACTGAAATTAGGTGATTTCTAAAAGTAAAAATAAGTGCTTAGCAGCAAAACATGGTTAAAATTAAGACTGCTAAAAAGACTGCTAGAAGTTTGCATTTTTCCTCCCTGAAATTTTAATCACAAGGTGCTAATGTTTAAGAAGTGTTTCCTTTTCACCCATCTGTCTTCTAAAATTGGCTGGAAAAGAAAACTACTTAATTTCAGACAATGACTAAAAATCAAGAAACAAAAACTCTACCAGTCTGTATCTCACAATGTAAGATACGTAAAAGATACTGACTCAAATTCCAACTAAACACGACCATTCCTAAAGGATAAAGAAGGCCACAGAGACAGCTCTTCAGCATAAGTATTTACCTTGCAATCAGCGAGCAGTTATGAATCATATTCTTTTCAACAAAAATGCCTTGGGATTCATCTGTTTCAACTATCCGTCCATCCTGGGACCACAGCACTTGCATGTCCTGATCAATATAGGAGGCCATGCACTGGAAAGGAAGGCTGTCCCCCTCAAATACAACTTGCCGGTGAGATGGAGTCATATAGAAGGATGGTAATTCAAGGGGAGCATCTGGAAACAGAAAACCAAGAACTCAGGAAACAAACACAACACTATCATCACAAGCCACATGAACAAGTTATGGAAATTCTAATTTAAATTATAAATATACAAAAATAAATATTCCCGAGCCTCAATGTTTTAGTCTAGTACCAATAAGGCTGCTATTGAGTCAAGAGAGAGGCTACAGATAAAAATCCAATTGAGTATAACTTCGTAATTGGTTCTGATGTTTCGAGTTGTTCCTTTTTGATGGTACTGTAAGACTATCGGAAACCCTAGTGATGCAACAGTTAAGTGCTACAGCTGCAAACCAAAAGGTTGGCAGTTTGAATCCACCAGGTGCTCCCTGGAAATCCTATAGGGTCGCTATGAGTCAGAATCAACTTGCCAGCAGGGGCTTGGTTGGGTAAGACAACAGATTTTAATGATACTTAAACATGGGGAATAGAACTGGTAATAGGTACCCTATTTTTACAGAAATGACATGCACATTCTACATTTATCAACCATGGCTTCCCTGTGAGGTATTTTCATTAAGCCACTATGCCAATTTGTTAATATGATGCTCTAAAAAAAATGAGCATAGCAGCACTTAAAGGAAAACACCTCACCAGGGGAGGGCACAGCTGGCAAAGAAACACAGAAGGTGTGTGCTATTTTCATAAAAATAAATGATGATACATACAATTTTCAAATATGCCTTTGAGACCATATCACTTTTGGCTAAAATACTGGTTTCTGATTATAAAATACAAATTCACTGGAAAATGTAACATAATTTAAGGAAAACCAGAAAAAAAAGCAAATCTTTTCAGATGTTATATATCGTAATCACTTTTCTAAAAAGCTGATAATACGTCCTCCCAGTTAGAAAAGAAAATAGAAGAAATATTAAATGTATACACAAAAATGTATGCAAATACCATGGGCTCATTAAAAGCCTTTAAATATTCAGTCCATTTGCTTAGCACAGCAATTCCACCTTAGTGCATCCTGAAGAACTAAGACCAAATGCACAAAGTTGTATCCAGGGAAAAGAATCACTGCACATTGTATAGAAAGTGAGAAATGATTAAAAACTAAAATATCTAGTAACAAGTTGTTCAATACATTATGGGTATGCATCTAATGAACACACGGACACACACGCCCACAAAGAAAGATAGCTTACAAAATAAGGAGAGTGTGATGACATTTTTACAAAGATGAAAGTGTAAGAGACCTAGGGCAAGACAAAGAAAGTACACCAAGGTCTTAATATTAGGCATCTCTCAGTGATAAGAATGCCAGCGTGAACTTTGTTTCTTAGTTTCTTCTCTTCAATCGTTATTTTCATCCGATGAATATATTTTACTTGTAGCACAACAAAAATAAACAGAAAATGAAAACAATGATAGGGCTGTCTAGGTCCAAACACAAAAACTTCACAGCGATGCCTATCATCTTAAGCACTATGCTTCTGCTGCTGTTGTGGTTTTCTTTTCCATTTGTGTCACTTACCACTTTAATGACTCTACCTCATGGTGATCCAACGTGTCAGAGCAGAACTTTACTCCTTGGGGTTTTCAATGACTGATTATTTAGAAGCAGGTCACCAAGTCTTTCTCCCAAGGCACCTCTGCGTGGACTTGAACTGCCAGCCTTTGAGTTAGCAACTGAGCACATTAACTGTTGACACCACCATAAAATCTCAATTCCCTCTTTCCTTCAGATATTCTCCAAAATCATGACTTTCCATGGCTGCATACTATTTCACTGAGTGGACGTATCACAGGTTTTAAATCAATCCTCTGTTTCTGAGAATTACAGATCTGCTTATATCTAAAATCTGAAGGTTTCTACAGGTATGCAATCATCTCGTAAGAATTAAACTCTGGGGGTGGAAGGGATCACATGGTATTGAACTTTTATGAACACTAATACATCCTGCCTAATTACATTTTGGAAAGGCTTTCTCACTGGACACTCCCACCCTCACACAATAGGACTGTGTGCTGTGATTTTACTATGATATTGCCAATTGATAAAAATCTAAAGATCTGTGCTATTCTTCAAAGCCAGCTTTGATAAAGAAACTGTTCAGAACCTAAGAAATTATAAGATATAATAAGATTTCCTAATCTACCTAACTTAATCACTCAATCACTGGCATAAACTAAATATTACCAAATCCACCAAGATTAATGGTGTACTTCTGTTGCAACCAAGTATAAGAGAATTTCACATTTTGTCAAGAAAAACCAAACAGCAGGTCAAAAGATGGAAAATATCGTCTGTCTCCTTCTCCCTTACCGCACGTCAGTAGCTCCTGCTTCACGCCTGTGACTGGCTGGGCCTGCAGGGACTTAGGATAAGCACACCGGGTGTCCCGGACAGTGATGTTCCTCTCCTTTACCCAGCGATGCATCCACAATATGTTACAATCACAAAGAAGATACTCAGTCTGGAATTCTCTGTGCCGCGTAAAATACAAATTAAAGATTGCAGTGAGAAAAAAAAATTAAATGGCACCTTTGCTTTGCGTTAGCTTATACTTTGAGTGACAAGCATTCCACTGTTCACCCTTAACAGCCCTGTGACACGTGGCATTGACTGGTTAGGTTTCCCTTTCTAATAAGTTGACTTGCAGAGTGTCTGGGACTCTGCTTTCAATCAAAGTTAGTATGCACACAAAATCGATTTGTCATCTGTCTTTCATGCAACAAGTTCTTTAACTCCAGGCTTTCTGGAATGTCAATCCCAAATCCTTGTCGTCTATCAAATGTCTATCCAAGCACCATACAGCACATGGCCCTTAAGCTGGATTCTGAAGCCTTCCCCAATTTTTTCAGCATTGTCACCCCACTCTTGGTCTAAATGCCTACAACTCTCCTGTAAATTTTGGCACTAAAGCACCAACTTGAGGCAATATAACACTGTTTCATGTGGCCATATTCAGCTACTTGGCTAGTCTCCAAGTTCCTCAAGGTAGGGACTATTCTTGGCAATTCTTCAGTATGTGTCAGGTGTCACCATAATGGTTAGGGAATCGGCAAATAAGAAATACAAAATAAGACTACGTCTCACTGACAACAAAGAACTTTCTTTGTGTAAAGCAAAACATTTTGTAATTTACCCTACTTGGATATATGACACAAAGGGACAATATGTACAGATAAGCCACCACTGCTGTTCAGTCGATTCCAACTCACAACAACCTTACAGAACAGAGTAGAACTGGCGCATAGGGATTTCTAGACTGTAATCTTCATAGAAGCAGGGCACCAGGTCTTTTTTTCCCCTAGAATAGCTGGTGGGTACAAACCGCAAGGTTTTTATAGTTAGTATCTGAGTACTTCTAACCACTGAGAAAACAGGTCTTCCTTATACTGGACGTAAGTACAATGGTGGGGGGAGACACTGCCACCAAGCTGATTCTGACTTATAGCGACCCTACAGGACAGAGGAGAACTACTCCACATAGCTTCCAAGGAGCATTGGTGGATTTCAGTGGCTCACCCTTCGGCTGGCAGATGTAGCACTTGACCCCTGCACCACCAGAGTTTCCATAAGCACCATAATCTCTTCAAAACATGGATTACTAAGAATTGACTATTCCTGTGCTAAACATCTGGCTAATTCCACCTAACACATCTAAATATAAGACATAATTCTTGCCAACAAAAAGGACAGGATGTAAAACGAGGGAGCAAAAACTACAACTAAAATAGCAATGTAAAGCATTATATAAAAAGAAATCAATAAAGCACAAACAGGAACAATAAACATGTGGGTGTCTAATACAGTCCACTGACACAAGGTTCATCTCCTCAGTTTCACAAAGAAAAAGAAAAAAAA
This sequence comes from Heterohyrax brucei, assembly GCA_028571685.1. Lineage (NCBI taxonomy): Eukaryota > Metazoa > Chordata > Mammalia > Hyracoidea > Procaviidae > Heterohyrax > Heterohyrax brucei. The sequence continues at coordinate 173,761,499 of CM053143.1, read as the reverse complement.
AACCAACAACACAGAGGTGATTGATAGAATACAGCAAAGATAAAATTAAAAACAATCCCCAAAAGATCAGCTGAACGACTCCCAATTTCTAAGCACCCTCTAATGTCCACAAACAAACAAATCCAGTGCCACCAATTAGATTCCAACTCACAGTGACCTTATAGGAAAGAGCAGCACTGCTCCAAGGAGTTTCCAAGGAGCGCCTGGTGGATCCAAACTGCCAACCTTTTGGTTAGGAGCTGTGGCACATTAACGGTCAGTTCTCAGCATGACCAGGGAAAATCACTGGCAATTTTTTGAGGAAGGTAATTCCCACGTTTCTGCTATATGTGGTCTCAAAGGCCAGATTATCTTGTACAAATCTTTCCATTGCCTACCAGAAACATATGACTTGAGCCCACTAACCAGCCAAAAGGGGCTGTGCTCCACTCTGGGGAAGCCCAACACCCCACCACCAGGACGATTAGATAGTTGGGCTCAAAGCAATGCATGCCCGCCACCACGCTGAGGAGCCACAGGGATGTCTAGCCTACCCGCTGCGTCCCCATAGAAACTGCCCAGCGAGATTTAAATGAAATGTGCATATATTGAACAAAACGGCATCTGGTAGACATGAAATTCGCCTTTGGAAAAAGACACCCAAACCTCATAAATTACACTCAAGGAAATTTCAAAATTTCTAAGTCTAACAGAAATGAGTGTAACATTCAGCCTGAACTATACTAAGGCTTATGTGGACACAGTTATTTTCAAAAACCAGTACAATCTCTCAGTTAACAAAACTGTGTCTGGGGGGAAGGGAGGAAATCAACCAATTCTAAGACCACAGAGAACAGAATAAACATGATCTTGTATTGATTTCTCGAACCACGCATCCTAGATAGCCCTAAAAAAATCAGCAATAAGATGGGAATTCAGGTTGGGAGGGGTTCCAGAATATGATCAAATCTCTCGAGCACAGACTGTTCTCAACCACAGATGTACCACACTGTTGCTGCATTTGCGGATTCAGGTCTGTCCCATGGCACCTGACGGATAACAGAATGAGGTGTGACCTGGTCCTCTCCCATCTTCTTGGTGGCTACCATGCTTAAATCCACCGCTGTCGCTCTTCCGTCAGCCCAGCCCATCCAAGTTTGTCTCACTTTTGCTTACCCACTAGTTTATCAACCATGATGCCCATTTCTAGCAATGAGTCTTTTCTGATGACCTGTCCAAAATAAGAGAGTCAACGTTTCGCCATTCTCACTTCTAAATAGTCCTCTTCTGAGGGAGGAGAGGGATCGAATTACTCAAGCAACAAGGTATTTCTTAACATTAAAACGGAGTTAAGGAGAAACAGCATGACCATTTCATTTACTTTCAAAATAGATTAGTATCATACTTTGTTCTAGGGAGAAAAGAAGTGTCCCAGTTCAAAACTCAGTCGTAAGATTTACTGTATGCTTTTCAATGTGGAAGCAAATTTTCAGTAAGATTCTCATTTCTGCAGGATCACTAGACTGTCATCATAGTCTCTGTACACCACTGAATGAACTGTCAAAAGCTGACAAAATTCTTACTCACAAGGATCGCAGAGAGCCCAAATAATCAAAAGTTCCTTGAGATAATGAAGAAAACAAATTCCCTGAAAGATTTCTAGAAAAAAAAGAAATAATTTCACTTTAAAAATATGTAATAATTAGACATCCCATTATAGTATTTCATATTCCTTAAAATGCCACGTGGTCATTAAACAATGCCATAAACAAATGTAGGAAACCCTGGTGGTGTAGTGGACTGCTACGTCAGCTAACCAACAGGTCAGCGGTTCAAATCCGCCAGGTGGTCCTTGGAAACTGTATGCAGCAGCTCTACTCTGCTCTCTCAGGTTGCTTTGAGTTGGACCTGATCGACGCCAGTGGGTTTTTGTTACAAAGAAATATATGCAAATTATTTTACATCTTAGAAAGAGGAAGCTGTGAATGAGCATCTTCTCCAAGGCTGAGCAAGAACATTATTCTTAATTTGATGGAGAGGAGTACGTAAAATTGTAAAAACTGGTCCTTGCTAGCTGAGGCTTTTTCTATCAAACATCAGGTGACCCTGAAAGTCACCTCGCTGAGCATCAATTTAAGGAAGCAGGTCTTTAGTCATAGCCTCATCCTCACAGAAGTATTCTTCTTGTGGTCACTGAGCATCATTTAAACTAAGAAAACAAAGTTTAAAAAGAAATAAATAAAGGAAAAAGGTAACCTGAAGGATCAGCAGCAGCAACACAGTAACTGGGTGAAAAATGTGCGTGGAAGGCAATGAGTTCAAGGTTTCAAATGAACGAGGCTTGAGACACATGATGGTGTCATTCCTGGAAAAATGACTTACCTTCTCCGGTTTCCCTGCGTGTGGATTGGGTTAAACAAATGTCTTATCTTGCAGAGAAGCCCTGGGTGCACAGTGGTTAAGTGCTCAGCTGTTAACCAAAAGGCTGGCAGTTCTCACACACCCATGGCTGCATGGCAGAAAAGACAGGGCCATCTGCTCCTACAAAGATTCAAGACCCAAAACCAAACCTCACTGCCATCAAATCGGATCTTAGGAAGCCCTATGGGGCAATTAAACTCTGTCCTACAGGGTGACTGTGAGTCAGAATCAACTGGATGGCATACAACCACCACAAACCTTGCAGAGCTTTGTGTGTATTCAAACTCAAGCACACACTGTACAACAACGGAAGTAGCTCATTAACATGCATAATCACTTGAGAAATGTGTTTTCTCCCAGCCTGACTATGAGTTCTAGGAGGACGTGACATGTCTGGCTTAATCGCTGCAGTAACTCTAACAACTAGTTGTTTCTTACTCTCTCCCTTACTTCTTTATTTACTTACTTTGGCTAAACAAATGTATGGGAATTCCTGCAAGTTCAGTACGTCTGGTGCATGATCTCTGTACACACCAAAACCAAACCCACCGCCATCAATTCAGTTCCACTAACAGACACCCTGTAAGACAGAGTAGAACCGCCGCACAGGGTTTCCAAGGAACAGCTGGATTAGAACTGGCAACCTTCTGGTGAACAGCTAAATGCCTAACCACAGAGCTTCCGGGTCTCCACTGTACGCACAGCTCATGTATACATAGAACCTTCTTAAATGGAAGAGGAAACGCAAACAAATGGACTCTCCATCTACAGAAGAATGGGCGACTAAATTACAATCTGTTGCATACTGCGGAATACTCTGCAGCTATTTTACAAACATAAGTTCTATGACCTGTATGACTCTAAATCTCAGAACAGGCATCAGATCACATGTAAAGCTTAAAAAATAACCCAGGCTCTAAAACTTTAAAAAAAACTTCAGCTGGGCAAGAAACAGAGGGAGCAGGCCGAAAATTACTATGACCTAGCTTAACCCAACCACGACCTCAAATGTTTGAATCTTGGCACCACCCAAATCCTATTCTCTTGCCTCAGCAACACTGCTGGGGGGTCAAATCCCTAGTCAAAGCTATAAATCAATCCAGAACAAAAATCAAAACAGTAGACTCTAGGCTCTTTTTCATTACATGAGTCACAGCTATCCAAAATCACAACAACAAACTTTTTTTCAAAGATGCCCAATTGTGTCAATTCTTAAGCAGTCCTCAAAACTATTAAAAGAAAAAAACCACTAAAACAGGAGAAGACTGGTAGCAATCTTGTTACAAGAGAGTTAAACAGATACCTGATTTGAGTAATTTCAAGATACGTATAAAACTATACAAGAAATCAATCTTTTATTTAAAAAACGAAGTTGGCCATATATCTTACCCTCCCCCAAATTAAAGGGCAACTGAAAAACGCTCTCTCAAGTTTCCCAACTAATAAAACCTCCTGCCACAGAGTCAATTCCAATTCACAGTGACCCTCTAGGTCAGAGGAGAATTGCTCCATAGGGTTTCCCAGGAGCACTTGGTGAATTTGAACTTCTGACTTTTTAGTTAGCAGCTGAGCTCTCAGCCACTGACCAAAGCAGCAGGAGCAATTGGTTTCACTCTGGCTAGTGATTTGCCGTCTCCTTCAGACTGTACAGACATGACCATCTACTAATCAAGCACTACCAGCATTTTCAAAGGTAACTTGGATGAAAACAGAAGTAACATTCCAAGGAATTACACAAGAAACCGAACCAGGCACAGAAAGTCCTTTTACCAAAAATCTTTCAGTCTAAATCCCCCAGTTTATACTATAAACTATTGCCAGGCTGCTTTTCCCTGCAACATGAGTTTGTTTTCCCACATAAAAGACATACAGCGGCTTCCTGTTACTGAATCAGTTCAAAGCCTCCCTGTCTGCTTTTCACACGTGTCAATAAAAACCTCTATTATAGATAATTGGCCTCCTTTCTAATTAATACCATGTGGGCAGACTTTCTTTTAAAAATAAAATACATCTGTGAGGGCTTCTACAGAGTTCTTCTATATTCACATTTTATAGAAATTGTAATTGTGATCAAGAGATGTGGATCATTTATTTTAATGAATCCTGATGATAATTCAGGGGTAGTACTAAACTAACTTTACAGATGAAAAACAGAAGAGCTTAGAAAACTTCATTAATGAACCCAAAATCACACAGCTAGAGAAGCTTCTAACAGCCAGTTTTTCTCCACTCGCCTTCCCGATGTCAATCTGGTCTGGCTCTTGTTTCTCCCTCCAAGCATTTGTTCAGTTTCTTTTTCTTTCTAGCTATTCAAACATTGGCACATTTTCGTACCAACAGCTCAAAACTGTCCTTTTCCAAGGAGTTTCACCCGATTACTGAAGCCTCTGACCATCTCTCTCGGCATGAACACATTCTCTGCTACATGACCGACTCATCACGTGTTTGTGTGCGTACATGTGTGCACAGTATTGTATTACGTTCTGGTAATATTATATCTCCATGATTCCAATGCAAGCTTCTGTCCCCTCCTGTTTCTAGAACCTCTGGAGTTACTGCTTTTGTGTTAAATATTTATCATAAAACAGAAAAATATCAAACCTACTGCCATCAAATCAATTCTGACTCTCAGTGATCAAACAGAACAGAGCAGAACTGCTCCCCAGGGTTTCCAAGAAGCCGGCTGCCACGTCTCTCTTCCATGCAGGAGCTGAGGGGCTCCAACCACCAGCTATACAGTCAGCAGCGGACTGCTTACCCACAGTGATACAAGGTTCCTACACATATCATACCCCAAAAAAACCCAAAAAACTGCTGCCAAGTCAATCCTAACTCACTGTGACCCAGCAAGACAGAGTATAACTGCCCTAGAGAGTTTCCAAGGAGTGGCTGGCAGGTTTGAACTACCAACCTTTTGGTCATCAGCTGTAGCACTTATTCACTACGCCACCAGGGTTTCCACAAACATCACAGGTATTCATAAATCTCTGAGTGTTAGTTCAGATGCTTGAGGACACATGTAAGAGGAAAGAAATGCATACTTACAGCCTAACCAGGTTGGTGAGCCCTCTAAATATGTCCGCATTCAGACATCCTATGCGGTTGTTTGTCAGGTCCCTATGGAAAGAGTGGCCACAGTTAGTTTTCTTGGTTAATGAAGCACCTGGGTGTTACATAAGCACTTCCTTTCAGCCGCTGTGAGCTCTCTACCTATCTCCAGTGAGGCAGGGACAGCCCTGAGAGGTAGTGTCCTCGTCCTTCCACTCACCTCACATACACAGAGACAAGCTCTGCTCGACTACTGTGCTCCCTACATTTCAAATATTTTCTTTCACTCCTGCGAAATTACTCAAGATGAAGCTGGAGTGAAAAAATGGGTCCCATCTATCTTCCTGTCTGCAATACAGTTTCTCAGATGACCCACAGTTAATTACGCTGGGTGACCTTAGACAGAAGAGCCCAATCTCAGCCAACACGTAATAAATAACAGAGAAAAGGGCAAATTATCAAAATGATGGAACTTTTTCTAATTTACTGCTTTCCAATTCATTCCAGAGTATTCCTAATATCCAGAAGTTTTGAATGTAATGAGAAAGAAAAAGAAAAAATTAGCTCCTTATTTTACAGATCTTGTTGATAAAGCAAGAGAGTACTTGAAAGAGTTGAGTTTTGATCTACTTTTGGTAGTTAATTTTTCAAAACCATCTAATCTCCCCGATTCAAATAACCTACAAACTGATGATGGTGGTATGCCACAGAAAGGCTCAATTCCCGGCTGTTGATCAGCTGTGTGGCTGAGCGGAAGGATTTATGATCCTGTAAGAAAAAAAGCACCAGGGTCTACAAGCAGCTGGAGCAAACATTATAACTTACTAAGTTTGCATACAGGACCCCATTGGCTGCAAAATGCACACCATAAATCCAACAGTAAGTCAGCTGTTTGGAATTAAGATCCTATTTTCTGATAGGAAAAATATTATAAATGGCATGTATCTTCCTAGGCAGGAACACAAGAGACTGTTTCATGCAGCGTGTAGGTGATGCCTTGCACAGTATCAGTAATTAAATGCTACTGGAAAAAAAAAAAAAAAAGAGTGGGTTTTTTGTTTGCTTTTTGTATACCACTACCTGAGAAACGTACTGAGGTATAAAGAAATAAATGGAAAATCCAAGTTATTGTGCAGTATCCTTAAAAACAGCCTGACAAAACTATCAATATTCAAGTTTCCTTCCACCTTTACCTCAGCATAAAGATCTCATTACCATGAATATTACTATTATCCCAAAGCTGTTAACACAGGGGTATACATCACAGAGGGAGAGAATAAGTGGTCTTGTTGGACAGTTTGATGTCTTAATTTTGCTTGTGGGAGGAACAGTAAAGAAAAGTTGGAAGAAAACATATTCTAGATGTTCTCAAACTTCAGCATCACCATCAGGTGGAAACCCAAACCAAACCCAACTCATTGCTATCACTCTGATTCTGACTCACAGCAACCCTAGAGGAGAGAGGAGAGCTGCCCTATCAGGTTTCCAAGAAACAGCTGATCAACTCAAACGGCCTCCCTTTTGGTTAACAGTCAAGCCCCTAACCACTGCACTACCAGGGCTCCGAATCACCTGGAGGGATGGCCACAACAAAGGTTATTCACTTGCAGCCCCAGGACTTCTGTGGTGCTTTCATTTTGAAGATTCACATTTCTAGGCGTCGATACAAACTGACCCATCCCAACAACATGTCCGTTAATCCCGGGTAAGCAGCACAAAGAAAGTGACTCTAAATGAAACCACATTACCTCCCAGCCTAGTCACTGTCTCTGGAGGTGCAGCCCATTTAGGGTTGTAATGCACACCCACCTGGGTACAAATGACTGACACTAGATCCCTGTGCTATCCGCCAGCTGCTCATCATCACGTATGATTCCACTAGACCGCACAGCCAGCAAGGGCTTCCCGACGATCTCTGCATCTCCAGAGCTTTGCTCATTGCTGTGCACACAGGATGGACTAGTGAGGGTCTGCTGGAGGCAAAGGGCACCGATATCTCCCCCAACCACTTTGATTCTACTGCTGTTGCTCTTCATGAACTCAACCTCTCAGGAGTCACTGCAACTCTGATGCCTACCCATGACCGCCCTCAACCCTTCTGATCTTTCTCATCCAGAATTCCAAGGTCCCTGGGTGATGTAAACAGTTTGTGCTAGTCTACTGACCTAAATGTGGGCAGCTCAAACCCACTCAGTGGCACCACAGAAGAAAGGCCTGGGATTCACTTCCATACAGATGCCAGACTGAACACCCTATAAAAATGACAGCCCAAACACATGGGTAGCCATGGAAACCATGGTGGTGTAGTGGCTAAGTGCTACATCAGCCAATCAAAAGGTCAGCAGTTTGAATCTGCCAGATGCTCCTTGGAAACTGTAGGGCAGTCCTACTCTGTCCTGTAGGGTCACCATGAATCGGAATTGACTCAACAGCTGGGGGTTTGGTTTGGGGTCACTATGAGCTAGAATCAACTTGATAGCACTGTTTTTTGTGTTTGTTTGTGTTTACCACAGAACTCCAACCTCCCTCAGTATCACTGACTTACCCCCAACCTAGTCAGCTTTCCCACCTTATTTCATTAACACCCAAAACATTAAATGAAAAATAAGGAACCACAGACAGTGGGGATGAAGACTGATTAGCAGTGAGGTCTCCTCCAGGCATCTCTGAGAGCCATCTGGTGAACACAACAGACACTTTCTCCAAACAGATATACTACAAAAATCAAATTCCTTAATGCACAGACTGACTTAAAATTTTTTAAATAATTTTACAAGCAGATAAAAACAGAAACTTTGTCCTTCTCCTAGGGTCGCCATGAGTCAGATCCGACTTGACACCACTTGGCTTTGGCTGGCTTGTCCTTCAACTTTTCTGAATCTTCTGACTACCCAAGCAACGGGACTGGGAGAGCAGCTCCAGATGATAAACTTTAGACAAAAGATCATTGTACTTGCAAAAGTAGCATTGCCAGGTCTTACAATGGATTAGGCTACTAAAAAAGAACAAGTTTTGAATGACAGCAAGAAAACAAATGCGAGATGCATATAGTTTTAAGGCTGGAGGTTGGTGGCAACACTTAATTCACAGCAAAGAGTAACTACAGCCAGTTTATGATACAAATCTTGTTGATGAACAAATCAGACAAAAACAGCCAGGTACCTTGAACAACTAAAAACATCAACTAAATAGTAAGAAAGAACGATATTTGTTGCCACCGAGTCGATTCCAGCTCATTGTGACACTACAGGACAGAGAACTGCCACACAGGGTTTCCACGGAACACCTGGTAAATTCAAACTGCCAATCTTTTCGTTGGCAGCCACACCTCTTAATCACTGCATCACCAAGGTTCCCAGAATCCCAGAAAACACGAGAATGGGGTCAGCAAAAAGATGAGTATACAAAGAAGGTGTGGAGTTAGTCTTCCTCCCCTCTGCCCATGGCCTCTCTCTACTTATATGAATTCTCCTTATTACTGTCAGAAATAGTTTGATACTCAAACCACTCATGTCCCACTTCAAACAATGTAAAAGTTCTGGGAGCCCCTCACTATCTAAACAACAGAGTCTAAATTCTATCTCCTAGTGGCTGATCTTTGGAAGTCTGATCCCGACAAGAGTCACCTCCCAACACTGCATCCCCCTTTCTACCTTATTCTCTGGCCAAAGAACTAAACAGGCTCTCCTAATAAGACACATTCTCTCACATCTATGCCCACTCTGCTTAACTTTATGTTATTCTTCAATAACCCTCAGGTGCAAGTTCAAATCTCAGTGAAGACAGCACTGGTGCCAGGCTCTTACAACTCTCAGATGTTCCCTCTTTTCTCTCGCAGATTATTACCATGTTATTCCCCCCCTCCCCAGAAAACAGAAAGAAAGAAAAGAAAAAGTTGCCATCCAGTCTACTTCTAATCATAGCCCCTGTAAGACAGAGTAGAACTTCCTGGTAGGGACTCCTAGGAGCAGCTGGTGGATTCAAGGTTAGCAGCCAAGCTTTGAACCACTGGGCCATGAAGGCTCCCATACCTGTTACAGCATGTATTAAGGATCCTGGCTGGAGCAAGAGATCTCTAATTGTCTGCTAGTCTAAAGGCTGGCAGTTCCAACCCGACCAAGAAGATCTGTGGAAGAAAAGTGTGAAGATCTTCTTCTGTCAAGATTTCAAGAAAGCCCCATGGAGCAGTTCTACTCTGTAACACAGGGGGGTCACCATGAGTGAGAACTGACTCACTGGAAACTAGTGTGAGTACTGGGGTTTCGTTTTGTTTCTAGCACATGTTGGGTTGTATCTTCTTTAACTACCTATCCCATGGAAACCCCGGTGGTATAGTAGGTAAGTGCTATGTCTGCTAACCAAAAGGTCAGCCGTTTGAGCCGGGCGCTCCTTGGAAACTCTATGGGGCAGTTCTACTCTGACCTCTAGGGGAGATATGAGTCGGACCTGACTTGACGGTAGTGGGTTTATCTATCCCTAGAACCAGTCCTTGGGGTCTGTGAGGTTTTCCAGGGAAATCCGAATGTGGTTAAGGGGTCAGCGCTCAAAGGATGCCTCAAGAAGAGATGACATATGTGCGCAGGTGGGAAGTGGGAGGTATGAGTCCACACAGCTTGAGTGAAGAAAAGAGACACTTGTTGTGTGTCAGCCTACTCACACAGCAATTTTGAGAAGAGCACACTTAAGAGAGAGGACAAGGGGTACGATATCATTTCAGAGGTCATTTAGAAAAAAACCAAGACTGGTATTTAGGTTTTGAAATATTAATAGAGATGCATGTGAAAATGAGAAGAGTCCACATCAAGAGAAAGGCACCTCCATCTGGGTTACTTACAAGAGTTTGAATGGATTCACACTTTGAAAATCATCTATAGATTAAGCTGGCCAAGTCAAAAACAGTTACGATTCTATCAACATCAGAGGTACATGACCTTGTACATCAAACAAATCAGATAACTATACAAATCAATTCCTTCGAAGACATCTACATGTGTTTTATTGACTATGCAAAGGCAATTGATTTGGGGGATCATAACAAATTAAGGATAATATTGCAAAGAATGGGAATACCAAAACACTCAATTGTGCTCATGTAAAACACATACACAGACTAAGAGGCAGTCATTCCAACAGTACAATAAGGATGCCGAGAGGTTTATTGTCAGGAAAGGTGTGCATCAGGGCTGTATTCTTTAACATAGTTTTTCAATCTGTATGTGGAGCAAGTATTCTCGAAAGCTGGACTATAGGAAGAAGAACGTGGCACTAGGACTGGAGGAAGACTCATTAATGACCTGCCAGACGCCAACAACAGAACTGAGCCTTGCATCAGTGAGGAGGACTTGAAGCATTTACTTGTACAGATCCAAGGCTACAAGTTTCAGAATGGATTATACCTCAACTGAAATTCTCACAGCTGGACCCAATAAGCTATACCATGATAAACAAAAGATCAATGTTGTCAATAATTCCATTTTACTTGGATCCACAATCAACGTCCATGGAAGCAACTGGCAAGAAATCAAACAGTGCATGGCATTGGGCTCATCTGCCACCTAAGACCCCTTTAAAGAGCTAAAAAAGCAAAGACGTTGCTTTGAGGACTAGCCATGCACCTGACGCAAGCCATGGTGTTTTCAATCATCTCATATACATGGGAAAGCTAGACAACGAATCAGAAAGACTGGAAAAAGAGCTCATGCCTTTGAATGAGGGTGCTGGCAAAGAACAGTGAGTATACCGTGGACTTCCAAAAGATGTTGTCTTGGAACAAGTACAGCCAGAATATTTCTTAGAAGCCGGGACAGCAAGACTCTGTCTTACATGCTTTAGACATGTTATCAGGAGGAACCAGTCCCTGGAGAAGGACCTCATTCTAGGTAAAACGGAGCATCAGCAAAAAGAGGAAGACCTCAATGAGATGGACTGGCACAGTAGCTGCCACAGTGGGCAAGGGCGTAACACTGACTGTGAGAATGGCTCAGGACCGGGAGCGTTTCCTTCTGCTGTACACCACATCACTCTTCCACATGTAACCACAACAAGCTAATTACATTAAAAACACTCTCTTTGTTTTTCTACCATGGACCTGCCCAGGTGAACTTATAAAAACTGTTCAATACATTTTTTTTATCCTGTTAAAATTGGAAGGAGGTTAACAGCTATTTATAAAAGCAACAGTTTTCTAACTCATAAGTAAACAATTCAAACACTTACAATCTTTTTAACGATGACAGCCCCCAGAAGGCACCTGGATCTATACTACTAATAAGATTGTTTCGGAGGTCCCTGTTAAAAAATAATTAGATTAGTATCATTAACAAGTCAATATTGGAACAAATACTTAAACACAAGACACTTACCTGCTATACAGTAACCAGCAAAACAATAATAATGGCAGGAAACTAAAGGCAAAAGGGTTACAACCCAAGATCACTCTCTTATTAAGTGGTACAGCCACAGTTCAAACTCTAGCAATCTGATTCCAAAGCCATTTGTTTTGGTCAATATACGAATAAAGAAGGTATCATAAAAACAAATTATGTCTAATATTATTCAAATCAGCTACACCTGTATACACTGTTTCTGCAATTTCTGCTCTACATTGCTATATACTGTTGTTATGAAAATAAATCAGTCTCTGTGTCAAACAAAATTAAATTGAATGTCTTTTTCTTACCATCTTCTAATATAAACACTATAAAAAGTCACATAATTTGACCTTTCAAAATTTCTTTTCCCCGAGCTCCTACGCTTAGGTTTTCTATGGAGTGAAGATATAGGTTGGAAGTCCCATCTCACCCAAAAGCATCTCAAAAGAAAATTCTGGTGATCTACTTCCAAAAAATCAGCTATTGGAAACCCCAAGGGGCACAGTTCTACTCTGACATGCATGGAGTCACCATGAGTCAGAATCAGTTTGACAGAAACTTTTTTTCCTGGTTAATAATCCACAATAAATAGTGAAGGCAAAGATTCACTAGCCAGTACATCATGATGGCAGCTGGCGGCAGTCCCCATTCTCATCCTTCTCCAGCACACTGGCTCCTCGATGTAAACACTGTGCCACTAGGTGGCAGCAGTGAGTCACAGCCATATCCCCAACCAGTCAGGAGCCAGGGCTGCTGCTCTTCTCCGGCTGCCCTGCCCCAGGCCAATCGGCCATTCTCAAGTCATCCCATCCAAGTGTTCTAAAGAGAAGGGACAGCTACTGGACCACATGGAAGTGGGACAGAGAGCACCTCTCTTTCCAGACCACGTTCCTACCACAGCCTGCGTGGCACTTCAGCCCTGAGGCAGCCTGTAGATCAGGAATCACTCAGAACCTCGCTCAGTGAAGTCCAAACAGCTCTAATCTGAGACAGCCTCCAGCAGAAACTCCTTCCAGCTTATCTTCCCCTGGAAGTCTTCACCTACAATGGAACAATGACTGTTCTCTGACCCAGCTACATTTAAGCTTTTGCTACTATGCCAATCTTCAGCACTGTGTGGCTCTGGGAGGCTCCCACAGATACTGGAAAGCAGAAAAGCAGAGGGATGCTCTATACTAAGTCAGGACAGAGGGTATCTCGAGGGGTTCTCTGATCCTCTTACCTGTTGCAACATGATCCTGCTGGAGTTTATCCTAAACCACCTGAATCATGGGTTACCACAACTCTGAGGCAGACTTGTGTCCCTGGGATCTCTTCTATTGCTTAATTATGGGCATTCTAGTCCATGGCCAGGCAGTCTAAATTACCTACAAAAAGGTGAGCATGCTGACTTTGTGGTATCCCTCCAATTCGGAAAGCACTTGGCTTCCCTTTTCTCTTGGTACTCAAGGAAATGACTCCGAGGTCCTTTAACAAGGTAAGCACAGACTCCACGCATTTTCTTCCATCCAGTCAGAGAATTATGTTTCCACCTTACTACCCACACACTTTCCTTCCAGGAGGGACACCAGGGGTCCTTCCCCAACCAACGCACCTCATGTGCACCATCTGGCAGTGGAGGCTAGTCTGTTGTTCTGCTGGGGATTAGGTTTTACTGGAGCTTCCAGAATCAAGTGAGTAGGAAGAAAGGCCTAGTGTCCTTGTGAAAATCAATCAATGAAAACTCCAGGAATCACAATGGTCCAAGATGCAACCAAGCACTGAGATAGATGGTGGAATCTGGGTGGCCTCTTCTGTTGTAGTACCTGGGGTCATCATGACTCAAAGCTCATCTAGATAGTGTCTACAAGGTCCGACAACTGCGTTCACACAGTCAGCCTAGAAAAAGTGCTATATGTCTCAGCACTGAGTATTACTCTGGTCACCATCACAGTACTCCCCTTGGGAAGCTGTACACTGATGCCAGTGCCTAGTCCCCCCGTCAAACCACTTCTGGAACTCTTTTACTGGAATGACCAGTAATGCAGCTGTCACTGCATTACCTTTGATGTTCTGAACGTCATCAAATGTCTTCCTTGCAGTTATTTCCTTCACCTTCAGTGTCATGGATTCAACTGTGTCTCCCCATAAATATGTGTAGCCATGTGGCTGGGCCATGATTCCCAATATTTTGTGATTGTGATTTTCCTGTGCTGTCTGTGAAAGGATTAGGGTGGGACTGTAAATCCCTTCATAGGATCACCTCTCTGCTCCACTGTAAAGGGAGTTTCCCTGGAGCATGGCTTGGCCCACCCTTAATCCCTTCTTCCTACAAGAGATAAAAGGAAAGAGAAACAAGCAGAGAACTGGGAACCTCACACCATCAAGAAAGCAGTACTGGGAGAAGAGCGCGTCCTTCAGACCTGAGGTTCCTGCACCAAGACGCTCCCTAGACAAAGACTGATGTAACACTGGACTTTCTTCCAGAGCCAACAAGGGGAAAGCCTTCCCCTGGAACAGGCATCCTGAATTTGGACTTCTGGCCTACCGGACTGTGTAAGAATAAATCTTCCTTTGTTAAAGCCATCCACTCTGTGGTCTTTCTGTTAGAGTGGCACTAGCTGACTAAAACATTCAGGCAAAGAAAAAAGCCATTGGTGGCCAGATCAGGTCAGTAGGGCAGGTGTTCTAATGCAATTATTTGTCTACTGTCTAGGAACTCCTTCACAGATAACTAGAAAATTAAATTCACACACTTGCCACTATGTGTAAAGGCCATTCCAGGAGTTCCAAAATTGCTCTGAAGGGTGGACTAGGCACTGGCATTGGTACATAACTTCCCAAAGGAAGTACTTTGAAGGTGACCATAGTGATATTCAGCAATGACGTATGTAGCACTTAGAACACTTAGAACAATTAAGTGCACAGACTAAACTGTCGAACTTCATATTAACCACCAACACTACCACTAGCTAGTGAAAACCAACTGCTGTGTGGCCTGATGGATAACAAGTTATTTCTTCTCTAATAGCTAGTTCTTACCAGCAAAACTGCACAAGTTAGAACACTAGGGTTGGTTTCAGAATAGAGTTCCTGGAAATTAAAAAAAAAAAAAAAAAAACATACTAATGAAGCTAGAAATTTAACAGAATCAAAATATACTGATGAGGCATTTGTCCTTCATTTACTTTAAGCCCAGCATTCTGGACAGGTCATCAGCACACTGCCTTATCACACCAACCATGCTGTGAACACATCATCCATCTATCCGACTGCTCAGAAATCAGATCACTTCTACAGAAATGCTACTTGACAAACCTGCAAACATAAATGCCTCAAACACATCCTATTCTTTCTTTCCTCACGGCTCCAGTGGTGTCATTAGTGGGACACAGGGGTGTAGGCCAAACCGGTGACACCGCCAGATGAAGTGACCCCAAAATGACTGCCTATAAAAATACCCCTGCCGTTAGTTATAATAACAAAAACATTTTTTCTTAAGGATTTCCTTTTACTTTGATCCACAGAAGGGGTTGCCACGAGTGGGAACTGACTCAAAGGCAACTGGTAACATGAACCGACCTGTAGTTAGGCCAAGTGTTCACAACTGGTGCAGAGACCAACAGAGAAACTATCCACCACATTTAGTGGGGAAACAGCAGGAAGGGAAACAAAAAATTAAAAATAAGGATTTCTGGAGGGAGAACAACTTGGAAGGATTCAACAACTTAATAATGAATACACACAATTGTTACTATTTATTTTAGGTTTTGTTACTGGAATGGGAAAGAATCAACTTCTCTTTGTTAAAGCCATCCACCTGCAGTATTTCTGTTATGGTACCACTACCAGATGACTAGGACACTACCCTTCTACCTGGGCTTCACCCCGGCCTTTAATTCTACTCTTAACTATAAGTAAAAAAGATGGTCCCTGATATAGCAGTTTCATCTGAAACATCAAAAGTTTACTGTAGCCATTTTTGCAGCCACTGTCCCTTACTTTAAGGGTAAGCTCCCCACCCCATGTCCACAGCCCCACCTCTTCCTCTCTCTCGGGTTAACGCCTACTCATCTTTTGAGCCCCAGGTTAAACACCATTCCTTCCTTCAAGAAACACATCTGAATAACGGTGCCGTGCGCACCCTGCTGTGGGCCACTCATCACACTGCACTCTGGCCACTTATACCATCTGTGCCAACAGTGCCAAAGGTCCACCAGGACAGGGCCTGTATCTCTGTGCTGCTCCTGGAGCGCTGTTGCTATGGTTACTTGCTGTTGAGTTGATTCCGAATCAAGGCAACCTCGCGTGCACGGTTGAACCGCTCTTCAACGTTTTCAAGACTATAACCTTAGGGAAGCAGATCGCGAGGCCTGTCTTTCAAGGCACCTCTGGGTGCATTCCAGTCACCATTTTTCCAGCTAGGAGTCAAGTGCTTAACCAGCTGTGCCACTTAGGGACTCCACTCAGTGAGAGAGACCCTCCATATACAGAGGGTGGGTGGACAGATAAGCGGCTGAGAGGCACAATTACATTACTGTTTATCTTCACTATCACAATTTAGTAAATCACAGTTAGCCATGAAATCATCAGGCTATTCATAAAGTCTGATAATGTACGGAATGCTGCATCTCATTCATAACCACTAACATTTCTCAATAAGGGCAGGAGGCCATGGTGTCTGTACTTGGCCTTGACGGAACTCAACAAATGTGTATGTATATTCCAATAGAGAGAACACTGATCACGGGAAACCATTACTACCCAAACCTAAGTTATAAGTAAACAGGTGATACGGCAGACCACTGCATCAGCAGGGGGCCGTGGTGTCTGTACTTGGCCTTCAAGGAATTCAGCAAATGTGTATGTATATTCCAATACAGAGAGAACAGTAATCACGGCAAACTGCTAATACTCGAACGTAAGTTAGAAACAAATGGGTGATATCGGGGACCACTGCATTATTCTTTTAATGTTTCTATAGGTTAGACAATTTTCATTAAAGAATGAATTTTTGTCCCCAATTAATTCCTCCAAACCAAGAACCAAAAACCCAACTTACTGCCATCAAGTCAATTCCAATTCACAGCAACTCTACAGGGTAGAGAAGAAATGCCCCACAGAATTTCCAAGGAGTGCCTGCAGGATTTGAACTGCTTGCTTTTTGGTTAGCAGCTATAGCGCTTAACCACTATGCCACCAGCATTTCCAAATTAAGTCCCAGGAAGTACAGTTAGTCAACAGGTCTATCTCATCACTTCCTATCACCCCCTCCTCCATTCCCCAACCTAACCCAAACCTACCCCTCAAAGAGATATGATGTTCTTAGGAGAAAGTTTTACCAGTATGTTTTCTGGCTTGTCCTGCATAAGCTAAAAGCTCTGCAAATAAAAATATATAATGCTAGTTCCACTTTTTTTAACACCTAAGTTTCCCTTTTCAGGTTTTAAACAGCACCTACAACACGAAATGATTTAGCAAGAGCTGCACATAAATCTGTGGCCAGTAATGTACTGTGTGTGTGTGTTTCTACAAAATACCTCTCGTGAATAACTGAGTACTGTCATATAATTTAAGGAGACGCTTTTTCTTTAACAATAAAAAAATCTTTAGCCTGTAATACTTTGTAAGAGCCATACTGATAATCAGGCCTTGTCACAAGACATTTATATTGAGAGCCTCTCATTCACCATTCCCTCATCCCCCAAACCCCCCACAGCATCCCTAGCAAACATTAGTTTAACTTTAGAACCTACAGAGAAGTCTGTGTTGGATCATTTAAAAAGCAATGAGAAAAAAGCACCAAAAAATAAAAATAAAAAAAGTGCAGACACCAAACTAAACAACCAAATTTAACACTCCTTAGTCAAGGAACTTTTTTGGGAAAAAATAAGACATGTGTCAAATAAGGTGCTTTTCTTAGGTATTAGAAACCTTCTCCAACGCCTGGGCTGGAGACGCAGGCAGACAGTCCCAAGCTCAGAGCCACCGAGGTATACACTTTCCAGCAGAGGGGTCTCAGCCTCCAGTGACATCACTGGGCTCTTTGGTTGAAGTCCCTCAACAAAAAGTCCTTCAAAGCCCTGTCTCTCTGTGGTGCCTACAAGAAAAGAGGTGGCATTCTTGGATTTAGGTATAAACAGGACCCTGCTTAAAAATGATCATAGTAGTATCTTAGTATCATTCTAAATGGCAACCTACTACAATATTTCTAACAAGTACACAGATTTATTACCAACAAGTGGCTGAAAATAAGGTAGAAGACAAAGGCAACTGAAAATTAAACATAAAAGGGGTAATTCACACCACAGCACAGAATACAAGTTGTGCTGGGAACACTTTCTAAGAGGCATATAAACAGCCACATAAATACTAGGTGTCGGAAATAACATGTGTGTTTAAACACAACAGATGCCATTTATAACAGGCATGCCTGTCACCCTTCCTTTTGTAAAAGGGGACACCCTACTGATGCCCTTAATTATTTAGCAAGCAGCCACTAAGTCTGATAATATGCCGCTTGATAAGGGTTCTTGTCCACCAGGATGACTCCTGCTTGCAAGGCCCTGAAAGCCCGACAGGAACTCACAACCTTTCATTACTCCAACAGTTCACAGTCAGCAACGCTTCCGTGAGGTTCTTCCAGGGTTCCCCACTACACCACCCCCTCCTTATGTCTAGAGCAGATGGCTTCTTTACCAGAAAAAAGTATAACCATCTTTCCTGGTGAAGATGAGGAAATTTCCTGCAAATCTTGGTTCAGTTGTTGCCAGTGTTATCCGCCGCTGATTATTCCCCTGACTCATGGTGACGTCTATATTACACAGGGTGACACCATGTGCTCCATAGGGCTTTCTTGGCTGTAACATTTACAGAAGCTGACTGCCATGCCTTTCTGTCATGAAGCTGCTGGGTGGACCTGACCCATCAACCGTTGGGTCAGCAGCAGACCACAAACAACTTGCACCACCTAAATTCCCCTTGATTCAACTACAATGGGCCAAATGCCTAGTTTCAAAGCAAAGACTATGGAATGTGTACAAGGGGCTGTTCTTAGCCCAGTGAGGCCCGGGGTGAGCATGTGCTCAGCATCCTCTGTGGCACTCGGACATGGGGAACAGGACAGGAATACAAGAATAAACACAGCAAACCCAAAAACCAAGCCCACTGCCATCAAGTTGATTTCAACTCATAGCAACCCTACAGGACAGAGTAGAAGTGTCCCAGACTTTCCAATGAGCATCTGGCAGATTCGAACTGCTGCCCTTTTGGTGAGCAGCCATCGGACTTACCCACTATGCCACCAAGGTTTCCCAAAGCAGCAAAAGCACCTAAGAATTATATGTTGCCATGCCATGCCAAGAATGTTCTCATGGGTTGATTTGTGTCCCCTAAAAAGATATCCCTGTGTCCTGACTACCAGTACCTGTCATTGTGACCTTATTTGGAAATAGGGCCTTTGTAAATATAATTAGAAAACAACACTCGAGGAGCTGGACTCTAATCCAGTCTGGGTGGTGCTCGTGTAAGACACAGTAACACAGAGGGAGCAAGTCCAAGTAGAACAAGGCAGAGAGTGCAGTCACGCTGCCGTAAGCCGGAAATACCCGGAGCTGCCACAGCTAGAAGAAGCAAGAAGAGATCTCCCCCAAAGCCTCCAAAGAATCCTGAATTCCGACTTCTAGCCCCCCAAGCTGTGAGAGAAGACATTTATACCATTTTAAAGCACTTAACAGCAGCCTTAGGAAGCCAGTAAAACAGTTACGGACAGGAATGTTGCACACGGTTGTGTGCCTGTGTGTGTATACACATACATATATATATACGTATATGCCTGTTCCCCACGTCCAAGTGCCACAGAGGATGCTGAGCACGTGCTCACCCCCAGGCCGCACTGGGCTAAGAACAGCCCCTTATACACATTCCATAGTCTTTGCTTTGGAACTATAAATATATATACATACATGTGTATGTATACATACAGAAACACAGATGTATATGTTCATACAGGGAAACACTAGTGGCATAGTGGTTAAATGCTATGCCTGCTAAACAAAAGGTCAACAGTTCAAATCTCCAGGTGCTCCTGGGGAACTCTATGGGGCAGTTCTACTCTGTCCTATAGGATCACTGTGGTCAGAATTGACTCAAGGGCAATAAGTTTAGTTTATTTTAGTATGTACATATACAGCATATATATTTCAGTGCATACATATATATACATGTATATATATATATAAACTAAGTTAAACATAATGGACCTAATGAAAAGAATGAAAAGATATAAAAGAATGAAGAACTCTAGAGGATATATGCTTAAATATCACATCAGTGATTTTCAGAGTGAGGTCTGTGACACTTCAATTGCAGGAAAATCTGAAGAGATGGACCATGCAGAGGGAAGCAGAGCTAACAGAATTAAGAAAAATCATGCTTTCATTCAACATAAATGGAAAAGTTCACAATATAGACCCCTTATATATTCTGAAATGTTATCTTAAAAGTATAAGTGATTTAAAACATGAACCTGCACTGATCATTCACAATGCAAGCCAAATAGTCATTGTCTAAAATTCACCTAGGTCAACGATAATGAGTGCTACTTATAACACATCCCATCATAAACAAAAATAGACTTGGCTGCAACATGTCACAGACTGAGCCGCCCTTTGCCACCCTGCCAAAAATATGCGTCGACTTGGTTAGGCCATAATTCCCAGAGCTGTGTGTTTTGCAAGTCTCCTACGTTTTATAAATTACAATCTCCCCCTATGGCTGAAGAGAACGAGGCTGGGATGTTAACATGCTTGTTTGTGTCATGCCCTTGAGCCAAAGTAAAGGGTGTCTCCCTGGGGTGTGGCTGGCACCACCTTTGATCTAAGCTGTGGTGAAAGGAAAGCAAGTACAGAGTGGGGACCTCACACCGTCAAGAAAGCATGTCCTCTGGACCTGGGGTCCCTGTGCTGAGAAGCTGCTCAACCAGGGGAAGTTAACGACAAGTATCTTCCCCCAAAGCCAACAGGGACAGAAAGCCTTCCCGTGGAGCTAATGCCTTGAATTCGGACTTGTAGCTCCCTTGACTGTCAGAGAATAAATCTCTTAAATCCATTCACTTGTGATATTTCTGTTATAGCAACACTATATAACTAAGACACAAAGCAAGAACTTAACTCTCTTCTCAAAGAAACTAGTCTCCAGGGCTCACAGTCTACACCAGCCACAGCTTCATCTACTCTGAGACCAGAAAAACTAAAAACTAACCATTCTGAACAGGGCCCTAAAAGGTAGAACCTGATAGAACAGTAGAAAAACAAAAACAGAACTGAAACTCTTTTTAAAAAGGCAGACTTACAGGACCAGTTGAGACCAGAGGACTCCCTGAGACTGTCACTCTGAGATACTCTTTAAATCCTGAACCTGCATTATCCTGAGGTCACTTTTTACACACACACACAAAGGCATACAAAATACAGGACATTATCTATGAGAAAAATGTTCCATGAAGAAAACATCTAGATGAGACCCAAAGGTCAATAATTACTGTAAGGCAAAGATGGGAAACTGGAGCACAGAAAAACAACAACAGAGGGAATGGAATGGGATGTTGACACAGTGAAATACACAACTAATGTCACTGAACAATTTGTGTAGAAACTGACAAAAGGGAACCTAATTTGCTGTGTAAACTTTCACCAAAAACACAGTATTATATAAAAATGTAATAGCAATCATCTTCACAGATATGTGAACAAAATATTAAAGTGCATCTAAAAGTTTACCTTAACTTTAAAAAAAAAAATTCTACCTAACTTATAAACACATTTCAGGAGAATGAATTTCAAAACAACATCAACGTGTTAAACCAACCAATGGTCAGAAAACTACAGCCCATCATGTGGTTCAATAAATAAAGTTTTATTCGTACAGATATACACCCATTCATTTCCTTATTGCCTAAGGACTGCATTTGTACATCAACAGGAGGGCTGAGGAACTGCAACAGAGACCATACAATGTAAAAGATCTATTAACTAGGCCTTTACAGAAAGTTCACCAGTCCTTGCTTAAAGCAACTGCTTGTTTTTTAAAATTCAATTCTTGAAAATTTTCATAGCAACACATTAGGAAAACAAAATGCAGTATTAACTTTTAAAAGCTGGAAGTTTAGTGATAAGTTTACAATAAAAACACACTAAATAAAAGTAGTGATGAGAAATCATAAGGCCAGAAGAGACTCTTTGACAGCTACAACGGTAGGGAGGGTGGAAGAGGGCTGGTTATAGATTAGATCGTTGATAGAAATCTTGTTAGTGACAGCACACAGTGGAAAGATAAACTTAACTGGACTTCTCCATCAACTGAAAGCTTTTCTAATCTCAATCCAATATTTGAAGGATAGAGTAGCAGGGGCAGAGTCCACGGACCATGCTCTTGGGGAACACTGAGGCCAACTGGCAGAAGTGGCCTATTGCTAAGAGAGTCTTCTGCACCCCATACTGCACACATTTGGGGTCTTAACAGCTGGCAAGCTGCCATCTGAAGTACACCAGGGTCCCAACTCATCCAGAACAGATGATCACCAAGAACAAAGACATGAGGAAAAAACAGCTCAGGAGACAAAAGGACTCCATGTGAATAGCAGACCACATCAACATGTGATCAGAACAACCAGATGGTGTTCGGCCACCACCAAAGACAGCTGTGATGGGGCACACAATGTTGAGCACTTGCGGCAACAAGAGAAAAAAAGAGGGGTACAGCTCAAGAACTCAACTACAAGACCACAACTGATGGTCTGATGGCCTGGGGAATCCGCTGGGAGCACGGTCCCTAGACCTGCTGCTGCCCCTGCCCAGAAACTGTACCATGGTCAACTCTTCAGACAAAAATGGACTGAACCTGGGGATACAACGTGGCCATATGGTGCGTGTACTGCATGGTTTTATGCATTTACAGGATGCTGTCCTGCTGGTCTCTTTCTAGATAGGAGAGAAGAGGGTGGAGAGGAGGGGACAGGAGCTTGTTAAGAGGATATGACAAGTACAGTACGAAAAAGAGGAATGTGATGTCACCAGGCAAGGAGAGCAGAAGGAGCTGCAGATAGGCATACATGCAAAATTAATTTGGACTGTATACTTTTACTTGATCACCATTAAAAAGAAAAAAGAAAAGAAAACATAATGAAATACTCACAATCTTTCAAGAAGACTTAACCCAGAAAATGAGCCATTCTTCAGTTCGGATATTTTATTATTACTCAGAATCCTAAAAATGAGAGTAAAGGAAAAAATAGTGAATTTCCTAATACATATACACCATCGACATCAAAATCATTTAGCTCATTACACTTGAATCTATTAGGAATTTGAAGAAATTGTTTGTTACCCAAATGATTTTTGAGATGTCTGACAAAATGGCAGTGTCCTTCCCTTTCTTTGAGAAACTATCTCAAATAGCTCACTCACACATCTTGTGCACCTTAAATTGTTCCTGTCACACTTAATCAAAATTTTGAAACGGAAAGAGAGACAAGTCACTACAGAAGACCCATAAGCTCCAAATAAGGACAAAGAAGGCCATGTATGTGTGCATGGCTATTCTCCTTGCAGACGCTCGTTTAGCATTTCATTTGAATACTTATTTAAAAACTGGAAACTAAATACAAAAATGTACTACACATATGCTATAAAATTCTGGCCTTACAGAGAAATAAAGTATCTTCTAAATAGCCTTTCAGTAATGGATGTCATTTGTAATTTAATAGTAAATAAATCAACGAGTCTTTGTAAATACGTTTTTCACCCACATTCAGTTGACAGAGACGGTTACATCACAATATTCTATCTCACGCATTAAGACAACATTCTTTAAAAAGATGAACTGAAAACAAAAATGGCTTAAATGACATCACATCCACACCTATCCCCAGCAAGACCAGCCTAAGTAGTAACAGTGTGAATATAGTCTTGCTTGCTCCTCAGGTTTTGTAACTTTATGCAGCTTTTGCAGTTTGAATACTAATGAAGAATTGTCATAAATAAGCTAAAGTCTCCCTATAACATTTGGGAGGAGAATGGGCTTAAGAGAAGGAAAAGAGAAAACCGAGGCACAGAGCAGTTAAGCAAATCTGCCAATGCGACATCACTAACAACAGAGCTAGAATGTGAACCCAGCCTCCAAGTTCCACATTCTACAATAGACACCAGTGTTGGTCAAGTAGCATACTACTGGGATCTTGAGAGACAAATTCTCCATCGCACATGGCACTGCCAACTTCAGGGGAACCATCCAAGTCACGAGTGGTGCCCCCTGGAACAGTACAACACAGTGGTTCCATGTAAGGGGATTCGCCAGCATCTCCAGCACCCAGGAACTAAACATAAACAAGCCAAAGTACTCTTGGCTACAATTTCAAAAGTACATGAGGGCTCAAGTCTTCACAAAGTAATCATCATCCAAACCAGGACACTTTAGTAAGTGGAAGACAATGATAATCTTAGTAATTATGCAGGGACAGAAGGCATAAACTCAGACTGTCCTGAGCAAAAAGGACACCCTATGCAGGCGGACAGTGACAGCCAGTACTAGAGACCCATAGCTCCACACTGTCTGAGAAGCACTGTTTTAAACCAGTCTATCCCCCTGCTCTGGCCAGTGATGACAGCCTGTAAGGCATAAGCCGTGGGACTTGCACTAGAATTAAAATGAAAGAGATATTCTCTGAACAAAACAGACACTGAGGACAAAACCAAAGCAGAAAAAAGGGTCAAAAGGCTAGGAGTAAAAGGTGCGTTCCGGGGCTCTCAAGCACAGCCCGATTCACCTGTTACTGATAGCAGCCCCATCTCCCAACAGCCCAGTTGCTATAGCAGTTACAGTATTTTCCTTTCCTTTCTTTCTTCTGCTTGACCATTACTGATTTGCAATTTCCAACTGTAAAAATCCTGGCAATTACAATTTACATCTGTATTTTTTTTACAATGAAAGAGTAGGAAGAAAGGCCTGGCAATCTACATCTGAAAAACAAAGACCTGAATGCTGCTACGAGGCATCACAGGTCAGAGCTTCCACACAATGAAAGAGTAGGAAGAAAGGCCTGGCAATCTACATCTGGAAAACAGCCAATGAAGACCCTCTGAATTATAACAAGCCAATTAACAACCAATCATGCAGACAGCAGAGGACCAGACAGCATTTGGTTCTGTTGTGACTGGGGTCACCACGAACTGACCAAACTGAGGCCAGTTAACAACTACAGACTTAGTATCTTGACAATCACTTCACTTTTCCAGACAGCCTTCAAGTGTATCACTTCTAAGTACAAAAAAATGAGATGAAACCGATCACCAAGATCCCCTCCAGCTTCTTTTAATTTTCTACAATTATTCATGTTTTAACGAGCAGAGCTGATGAGCTTTACAGTGATTGAGAGTTTATATCAAATAAAGCAAAAATAAGGAAATAAAGGAACAAAATACACCAGCTGCAAAGCTCAATGCCATTAGTATCGTGCCTCTGAAAGAAAAATGAAAACCAAATGTGGAAGTAGCTTGTGAAAAACTGCCAGGGTGGTGACGGAATTACACTCACTCAGATTCACTATCACTTCCGCAAAAGGACTGTCATTTGCTTGGTCATAAAGACTTTAGTACAATAAATGATATATTTTATTGAGGCGAATAAAAAACGAAGACATTTCATCACACTTAAAAAGTTATAACTGTAATCTTAAAAATACAGTTTACAACCTCATGTTAATATATTCTGCCTACACATTACTTGATGTGTTTAAGAATTTTGTGCAAGAAAACAGGATGAGGATGAATAAATCTACTCTGTGGACAGCTTTTATACTCAATTTTCAAAGGGGAGTCTACGAAGCCAGCAAACATATAATGCCATGTATCATTGTAAACCTAAGGCCCATTCATAATCAATATTTTTGCTGACATCTTTGAAATTTCAAAGTTTCCAGGAGGCAACTAAATGAAAAATATAAAACTTGACCAAAGTTATAAAGCTTATAGATACTCATTTCTATTCTATACTAATGATGTTAACGCTCTGTGATCTATAGACAATGCTTAGGAATGCTATTCTGGGCTCCTGCCTCCTGAACATAAACACTGTAAGGAAGAGTTTGATGTCCGCTGCTATCGTTTAACAGAGTTCGAAGTTAGTTTAGTATATCATTTATGCTGAAACATGGAAAAAGAAGACTTAACATACACAAGTTTCTTAAAACATCAAAGAATTTATGGCGAAGAAACAAAAATTAAACATTAGAAATTCTCAGTTGCTTGATACTCCAAGTCCCAGAATGGGATGAATCACCGAAAGCTGTTCAAGGCAGCCACCTCTATTCCTTCAGAAGAACAAAATAACTTTCGTTATAACAGCAATTTGAAAATGCATTTCAACAGCATGAAATACTCAGGTTAAGGGTTAGGAACATACTTCTGAAACTCAGTCCCTGGAGGGAAAAATCAGATAAATAATCAAAGACAGCAGGTTGGCTACTAGACTACTGCAATGAGGTGAGTGGCAGGTTTCCAAAGATATGTCTGTCCAGAACTTACGAATATGGTCTTATCTGGAAAAAGAGTCTTGGCACATAAAATTTTGAGACGCAAGCATTATGGATTAGTTACTGTTCTTAGTTCTCCCCAGTCAACTCCAACTCATGGCAATTTCAAGTACAGCAAGGACAAAATGCTACCCAGCCCCACACCATCCTGAAAATTGTTGTGGTATTTCAGTCTACTGTTGACAGACAGCTCAGCTTCAAGCACCACACTGAACAATGTTCCGTTGTGATGCTTAGTGTTTTCACTGGCTGATCTTCAGATGTCAATCACCAGGCCTATGTTCCTAGTCCGTCCTAGTCTGGAAATTTCACTGTAATCTGTTCATCATGAGTGACCTGCAGTTCACGAAATACCAGCGGGATGGCTTCTAGCATCACGGCCACATGCAAGCCACTACAACATGAGACACTGGCAGACTGCGGAAGCAGCGTGAGTCCCAACTCCAATAACAGGTGTCCTTAGCAGAAAAAGAAGACCGCGGGAAGGCAAAGACAGAGACTGGAGTTTGGCAGTCACAGTAAAGCAACTCCTTGAGCCACAAGAAGCTCGAAGAGACAAGCAAAGCTTCTCTCCTAGAGCCTTCAGGGAGTGTGGGACCGAGTTGACACCTTAAATTTCAGAATTCTGGCCACCCAAACCGTGAGAGAATCAGTTTCTGCTGTCTGAAATCATCAAGTATGTGGTCCCTTGTTAGGGCAGCCACAGGAAAGAGTTATTTAGGACTCGGTAGACTGTAAAATATGAGATCCAACAACTAAGTCCATGAACTTAATTGTTTTAAGTGCTACATGCGTCACTGCTGAGTATCATTGTGGTCACCTTCGAAGTACTCCCTTAGGAAGCTATGTACTGATGCCGACGCCTAGTCTACCCTCCACAGCAATTTTAGAACTTTCTGGAATGGTCATTGTGCATGGCAGCATGGTGACCAAGTCTGCAAACCTGTATAGCTGTTGTCTGTGAGGGAGTTTTTAGCCAGTAAACAAACAACTGTATTGGAACACCCTCCCTGCCACCTGATGTGGTCTGCAATGACTTCTTTTTTTTCCACAAAGATAAAGGAAATATTGAACGGAAGATATGTGGATGACATTCAGGATATCAAGGGTAATATGATGACAGCTCTGGCCATTCCAGAAAAAGAGTTCCAAAATTACAGCGAAGAGTGGACTACGCACTGGCTTTAGTGTATAGCTTCCCAAGGGGAGTACTTCAAAGGTGACCATAGTGAGATTCAGCAACGAGGTATGTAGCACTTTTTCTAGGATGAGTTGGTGATCTTCTCAGTCCTCATAATACAAATATACAAAAATATAAAACCTTAAACCTGTTGCCATCAAGTCAATTCCAACTCATAATGACACTATATAAAAGAAGAGATCTT
Source organism: Heterohyrax brucei (assembly GCA_028571685.1). Taxonomy (NCBI): domain Eukaryota; kingdom Metazoa; phylum Chordata; class Mammalia; order Hyracoidea; family Procaviidae; genus Heterohyrax; species Heterohyrax brucei. Next base: position 173,733,729 of record CM053143.1, on the reverse strand, counting down.
TCCCACAGTTTCCAAGGAGTGCCTGGTGGATCTGAACTGCTGATCTTTTGGTTAGCAACCATAGCTCTTAACTGTTACACCATCAGGGTTTCCATTAGAAAAGACAGGAACCATGAATTCTGACTCTAAATTTTGACAGTAATAAACCAGTCAAAAAACAAACCCACTATCGTCGAGTAGGGTCCAACTCATAGTGACCCTAGAGATCACAGTAGAACTGCAGAGTGTCCAAGAAGCACCTGGTGGATTTGAACTGCTGATCTTTTGGTTAGCAGACATAGCACTTAACCCACTACACCAGCAGGGTTTCCAAGCACAGTGATAGTAAGCAGTTATTATAAAACAGTATCAGTGCTTACTATGTCCAAAGGCAGTCCTCATTACCTGCATATATGTCCAAGTCACTGAGCACAAGACAGGAAACAGAGTCACAACAGCAGTTAGAAATATTCTCAAATACATTTGTTACTTAAAAAATTAGCTCCCATCAAAGCTTTGTTCCCTAAACTGACTGCAGAGTCAAACTGAAAATCTATGTTTAAAAATGAGATTCTCTGGGGCAAACCACAATAATGTAGTAACTTAACAGGCATAATTATAGTGTTGGTGAAGAATACTAACTATGTCATAGACTGTCAGAAGAATGAACAAGTCTATCTTGGACGAAGTAGTAACAGTCAGAAGGCTCCTTAGAAGCAAGCATGGCAACACTTCATCTCACATACTTCGGGTATATTATCAGGAGGGACCAGTCTCCAGACAAAGGACATCAGGCTTGGTAAGGCAGTGGGTCGCCAAAAAAGGGGAAGAGCCTCAATGCGGTGAGCTGACACGGCAGTTGCAAGGTTAGGAACACAGTGCCGAGCCAGGCAGTGCTGTGTTCTGCTCCGCACAGCATCCTTATGAGGCAGGACTAATGCAACAGCATCTACCAACAGCAGCAAAATCACTTATGATACAACTAATAAAGACCAGTAAACACTGAAAGTATTAGTACCTGGAAAAAAAAAAACAAAACACCAAGGTAGAAGTTCAACTACTGAAACCTTCAAAAGAGAAAAGAAAACCTGGAGTATCAAGACTCCACCAGGTTCTAGATCACTGCTGAAGGTGGTGCCGCCCTCCCAGGAGTGGTCTGGAAATCTGTGGGGGCATCACCGCCTGTGAGAGGGTCTGGGAATGAACCACTGGTGCCAGACTCCTGCCACCGTGGAAGACAGACTCATATAAAATTAATCTTATGGTATGTCAGTTAACAAAGTAGCCACGAAAACTTCTGAATTGAATGCACGATTCAACCTCCAGAAATGCAACTGACCAGCACTCACACCAGGGAAGGAGTGGTTGCCGATTCAGAAGATGACAACACTGATGACAATAGCACACATAGCATGTGAGTCAACACGGCAATCATGCCCATCTCCCTTCAGACTGCTGCACCCATGGTGCCACGCACAGATCAAGTCTCTGCCTAATTCTTGACTTCTTTCAGTATTACTGTGCCTGAACTCTTCCATATTAAACGCATATTATTTTTAAATACTCTCCTTTCTTTTTTCTAATACTGCTGCCATGGCTGGATGCCAAAGAGCTGACTCTTAACTCACAATGATCTCGTATGATACAGAAGAACTACCTACCCCATAGGGTTTTCGTATCATCTTCATGGAAACAGAATGCCAGGTCTTCCCCCTGCAGTGCTAGTGGGTGAGTCAAGAAGAGACTGGCAGACTCGGAAAATGAAGAAAGTCAGATTTAGAAGAGATGTTAGCTAAGGACTGCCCAAGACTAAGAAAAGGAATAAGTATGATGATATTTTAAAATGCAGTATATTTTTAAAACTTGCATTTGATTTTTTTCAAATCCATAAACAATGCTAAAAAGAAATAAACAGCAAATGTTTACAACTCCTACCTGGTGGTAAAGTGGTTAAGAGCTGTGGCCAGCAGTTCAAACACACTAGGTGGTGCTCTTTAGAAACCCTATGGGACAGTTCTACTCAGTCCTATAAGGTCTCTGAGTCCCAATCGGCTTCATAGCAGTAGCTTTGGTGTGGTTTGGTTTATCAGAGACAAAGATCTAATTTCCCAAATATATAAAGTTGTTTTTGTTAGCTGTCATTGAGTCTGCTTGAGACTCTATGCACAACAAAACAAAACACTGTCCAGTCCTGCACCGTGCCCACAATCGTCTTTATGCTTAAGGACACTGTTGTAGCCACTGTGTCAACCTATCTTTTTACAAGTATATAAAGAACATTTTAAAAAAATCAGTTAAGATGCTGCCCGTCCATAAATCATAATGGAGGCCAACTCTTTGGATAGGAATGGATTGGACTTGGAAACACAGAGCGACCATATCATATGTGCACTTTATGGTTCTACGCATCTAGAGGATGTCGTCCTGCTGACCTCTTACAGGAGGCGGGGGAGTGGGTAGAGAGCAGGGAACAGGAGATTGTTGAGAGGATAAGGCATGTATGGAGTGGAGAGGAAGAGTGTGCTGCCACCAGGCAGGGAGAGCAGCAGGAGCTGCAGTGGGCATGCAAATTTATATGGGAATGTACATTTTCACTCAATCATGACTTCAAAAAAATCCCCAATGGCAAAACTGGCAAAGAGCATAAACAGATAGTTGAATAAAATATTAATATATCTTAATCATGTAAAGAGATACATAGCTCAATCCCAAATATAAATTAAAACTATACCAAAATAATCAAACCCACTACCACTGTACTGATTGCAACTCCTAGCAACCCCACAGACAGATCAGAACTGCCCCCTCGAGTTTCCCAAGGAGCACCTTGGGGATTTAAACTGCCAACCTTTTGGTTAGCAGCCATAGCACTTACCCATTACGCCACGATACCAAGATACTCATAATCTCTTTTCAGAGTGGAAAAAATGTGACAATGCATTTTAAATTCTGAGGGAAACTGTCCCTCATATTTTGCTGTGAAGCAGTAGAATCACTATGAAGAGCAAATGCATATATAATATTTGGCCCATTAATTCCCTTTCTAGAAATTTACACTAAAGACAAACCTGCACTTTGCAAGATACTAGACATTATATATTTACAGAACAAAATTATTCACTGCACTGATGCTTGTAAAAGCTAATGACTAAATATTTAGGTTGGATTCCTTAGGAGGAAATTGGTCAAAGGAAAGTTTATTTACAAAATGGAATATCACATGCCTGGGGAGTGGTGGGGTGAGGACAGAGAAGAGCTGGTTAGGTATTCATACAGGAAGATCAGTGAGACTCCAAACAATGTGTCTAGCATGGTCTCTTTGAGAAGACTGAGACAGGGAGCATATGTACTAGCAGTTGCCTTTACAGGTCCCTAGGTTCCAGTACATTGACGGGACTGCCAGAAACTCAAATCAGACACAGAAGAGGTCATGGAGCCAGGGACATCACTGCTAACGCCAGATGGATCCTGGCTGAGAGCAGACAATACCAGAAAGATGTTTATCTGTGTTTTATTGACTATGCAAAAGCAGTCAACTAGGTGGATCATAACAAATTATAGGTAGCGCTGCAAAGAACGAGAATTTCAGAACACTTTAATTGTGCTGATAAGGAACCTGTACACGGATCGAGAGGCAGTCATTAAAACAGGCCACGAGCATACTCTGCACATCAGGGTTCTATCCTTTTACCATACTAATTCACTGTGTGCCAACCCTAGTAGAACAGTAGTTAAATGCTACATCTGCTAACCAAAAGGCTGGCAGTTCGAATCCACCAGATGTTCCTTGGAAACTCCATGGAGCAGTTCTACTCTGTCCTATAAGGTTGCTATGAGTCAGAATCAACTGAATGGCAGTGGATTTGAGGGTTATTCACTCATATACAGAGCAAATGATCTAAGAAATTAGGCTATACAAAGAATGGAGCATCAGGGTTGGAAAAAAATGTATCAGCCACCTACACTATGCAGATGACACAACTCTGCTTGCTCAAAGTGAAGAGGATTTGAAGCACTTAGTGATGAAAATTAAAGCATTCAGTATGAAAACAAAAATCCTCTCAAAAGAGCCAATAACCAAGATCATAAGTAATGCAGAAATACTGAAATCATCAAGGACTTCATTTTACTGAGGTTCACCATCAGAGCTACGGAAGTAGCAGTCAAGAAATCAAACAACACACTGCATTGGGCAAACTGGCTGCAAAAGACCTCTCGAAGTGTTAGAAATAATAATAACGTCACCATGAGGACTAACGTGTACCTGACCCAAGCCATGGGGTTTTCACTCATCTCATAGGCATACAAAAGCTGGACAATGAATAAGGCAGACAAAGAACTGATAATTGTGAAAAACAGCGACTATAATAGCATGAACTAGCAGAAGAACAAACAAATTTGCCCTGCAATGAGTACAGCTGGAATGCACCTTAGAAGCAAGGATGGTAAGACTTTATCTCACATACTTCGGACATATTATCAGAAGGAACCAGTCCCTGGACAAGGACATCATGCTTGGTATAAAGCAGAGGGTGAGCAATAAAGGGGAAGACCCTCAGTGACACAGGCTGACACAGTGGCTGCAACAACGGGCAGTTCCTTTTCCAATGACTATTTAATCTTGCTTTGTGGATTTGTTATTCTCTTGGATCAGAGCCAACGGACATGGATTTTCTTGATGAACTTTTCCCCAGTCATCCTGTTGGGTTGCCTTCTTGTTCTATTGATGTCTTATCAAGTATCTGACAATCCTGGGTTGCTGGCTCGCATTTATAAACGTGGATCTGGACTGACGGCTCTGTACTGGCTGTGCTGCAGGCTTCTGCGGCACACACAAAAACAGCTGTGAATAGGCGGGGGGGAGGGGAACCCTGTCAGCATAGTCGTTAAGAGCTACAGGTGCTAACCAAAAGGTCGGAGTTCAAATCCACCAGGCACTACTTGGAAACCCTATGAGGCAGTTCTACTCTGTCCTGCAGGGTTATAATGTGTTTCAATCACCTTGATGGCAACAGATGTGGTTTCTGGTTTAGGTAGGAAAGTGAGATGGAACACAAACAGTTTTACTTCAAGTTTTAAGAAGTTCCAAGTCCTCAGAGAGCGGGGACACAAAAGACACCTAAGACCCCATACGACTTTTCCTTTCTGCTGAAGTCACCCACTGGGAGTCTGCAGGAGCAAATCTCTTGATTTACAGATAGTCGCTGACTTACAACAGGGCTCCCTTCTGACGACTCTGTCATAAGTCAGTTCTGACCTAAGTCAAATAATGAGTGTGAGTGTGAGTGTGAGTGTGAGTGTGAGTGTGAGTGTGAGTGTGAGTGTGAGTGTGAGTGTGAGTGTGAGTGTGAGTGTGAGTGTGAGTGTGAGTGTGAGTGTGAGTGTGTGTGTGTGTGTGTGTGTGTGTGTGTGTGTGTGTGTGTGTGTGTGTGTGTGTGTGTGTGTGTGTGTGTGTGTGGAAACCCTAGTGATGTAGTGGTTACGTGCTATGGTTGATAACCAAAAGGTCTGCAGTTCAAATCCTCCAGGTAATCCTTGAAAATTCCAAGGAGCAACTCTCCTCTGTCCTATAGGGCCACTATGAGTCAGAATCAACTTAACAGCAATGCATCTGTGTGTGTATACAACAACATATATATAGTTTTGTTTTCATTATCATGGGCTTTTATTAACATTATAAATCCCATCTTGATTTCTTTTGGAGGGTCATAAACATTAGATATAAACTTACAGATACATTTTAATGATATATACCAAACCCATTTCCATCGAGTTGATTCAACTTACAGTGACCCTACAGACAGAGTAGAACTGCCCCCATAAAATTTTCAAGTAGTGCCCGGCGTATGTGAACTGCCAGCCTTCTGATTAGCAGCCGTAGCACTTAACCACTACACCACCAGGGTTTCCTTTCAATACATACATACATAGTTAAAAAAAAATTAGAAATTGTTTAAAAAAACAGGCAGTCAAGTAAAGTGCTGTTCATCGTAATTTGAATACAGCATAATACAGGGAATGCCTGTATTTAAAACTAAGTACATGGTTTTGTCACAGAGGCAAACCCTACCACTAAACCTCCCCCACCATCCCCCCTCCCCGCCCGCCCCTTCTGGAAGCCTCCATGAGCAGGCCTGGTGCAGCTGCACTAGGGTGATTAATTCCTGGCCAAGCGCTTTCATTACCCACTTCTTCTGTCACTCCTTATAGTTTCAGTTCTTGGGAATCCTCCAGGACTCTGTTAAGAAAATTCATTTTCCTGGCTGTTCCTGCTTTGGTCTCTATTGGGTTGTAAGTTCCTTTGCTGTGGAGTTTCACCATCCATCTGATTCCATCTGTTTTATTTATTACCCCACATCCTCAATGTTTCTGGGCCATCGTAGCACCTTTCTCATTTTTCAGTCCTGTAAACCAGGGCTGTACATATTTTCCAATTTCTTCTATCATTTTCAACTGAATTTTGAAGGAAAAAAAAGCAAACAAACACAGTTTAGTCCATATCCACTTAGGGGAAATACTCTTTCCTAAGAGTAAAGGCCTCCTTCCTCTCATTCTTCCTCCTGAGTGCTAAAGAACTAGGGGCAGGCTGGGATTCTAAGTCCACTCTTTCCCCTTTACACAGGGAGGTGCACACCTTCACAAATGAACCAAAACCTACAGAACAATCTCAGCTGTATTTCACTTAACAAATATATTGCTTTTAATCTCAAGGGTACCTGTTAAAACAGGAATACGTCATATGTGGACCAAAGTTAAAATCCCAGGCATATAGTAAAACAGTCCTCTGGTCTCCCCCGAGCACACCCACCCTCTGTGTGTCTTAGTTACATTAGCACAACATCCAACCTCCAGCTCAACCTCAGTGGCCAAGAGAGTCAGATGCTGGGAACTCAGCAGAGAGGAAGATATGGCTCCAGGCCACACCTGCAAAGAAACCAGGTCAATTCTGTTTGGGGCCACTTCTGCAGTTTCTGTTCCCCCTCTTTAATAAGTACCGGACATGTGTTACAATGGTAGAAGGTAGGCTCTGGATCATAAAAGCACTAAATCTGAATCTTAGCTCCAGGATCTGGCTTCATGACTCTGTCCATGTTACTTAACGCCTCATCTGTAAATCACCCGGGTATTCTTACGAGCAAATGCAAGGGTTTTTGAACACACACAAGTCTCTGGAAGTACATTAAAGCAGACTCTTACAATCACCACGTAAGTTCAAGTAAACTGGACAATGTCACAACTAGCAAACTGTCTGGTAATGCTTGAAACCCAGAGGTTCTCATCCAAGTTTCTACTAATCAGCGACCATGTCAGACACTGTGCTGCCTTTCAACAAGGTCACAAGCATCTGTTCTAACCACACGCGACTCCTTGCACTGATGCCACTCACAGTCGTGATAGTTACTGCCCCATTTCTTTCACTTTTGTTAATCTAGTATACTTAAATACTTAAACTAACTCAAACTCATAACTTCACAGACACTGCTTGCTTAGGGTTGACTGACCTCAAAAAAATTATGCTGTAGCTCTAACCACTGGCATCTGTCAATACGACCTTACTTGGAAACAGGGCATTTGCAGATGTCACAACGGAATACGGCAGGCCCTAATCCAGTGTGGCTGGTGTCCTTTTAAGAACCGAAACCAAATACCAAGCTCACGGCCACTGAGCTGACTGCACTCATAGCAGCCCTACAGGACACACTAGAACTACCCTATAGAGTTTCCAAGTAGCACCCGGTGGATTGGAATTGCCAGCCTTTTGGTGAGCAGCTGTTGCACTTAACCACTACATCACCAGGCCTTCTAAGAAGGGAAGAGAAACAGAAAGGCAGACACAGAGGGAAGATTAGCTATGTGAAGATGGAGGCAGAAATTAGTTGTGCTGCCACAAACCAAAAATGCCTAGGCCTACCAGATGACAGAAGAGACAAGGAAGGATGCCTTTTATGGAGACCTCAGAGAGAATGCAACCCCAGCAACACCTTGATTTTCAAATTTTAGCTTCGCAAACTAGAAGAAAGTTAGATTCTGTTGTTTGAACCCACCCAGTTTGGGCATTTTTTTTTTTTTATGGCAGCCCTAGGAAATAATAGACTGCTCAAATAATGAATACCTTAAAACGAGTAAAATTAAAATTAAGACAACATTTTACAATAATACCACCACCAATATAAAAATTAGGATGATGACATGTGAAAACACTACTGTTTTAACAAAAGAAAACAGAGCCACAGAGCCAAACAAGAGTTTCAAGAAATAAACTCACAAGGAATGGCCCAAAATGGCAGCTGAAGGACATCTATCTTGCCATTGCCCTGCAGCAAAAACCAAGAAACCAAGTGAAACAGATAAAGGTGACAATCCGAGCACCCAGAATAAAAATCAGAAGGATGAAGAATTGGATTGAACTCCAAAGGGAAGGAGAAACCGAGTACAGACTGCAGGCTCCTTACGAGTCAGCCCCACACAGCACGGCCACCTGGAGACAGAGCGAGCAGTGTTCCCAGGCAAGGAGTACAGGAAGGCAATCTCACAGAATCCCCAGCAAGAAACAGAAACACTGTGCAGACAAACCTGGAGCAAAGCAAGCTGAGCAGAAGATAAAGGCCAAGTACACGAAAGCAGGCAAGAGCCCTAGGAATACAGGAGACCAAAGAGCAGAGAAAGAGTCAGAAAACAGGGACAGAACTACTCACCAGCAGGGCTCCTTGATCATCTGAGTGAGTGGTATGGGAATCAGAGAACCCTGGTGTGGCAGCTAGAGATCCCCCACCTAATTAGACTCTGGACAGCATCCCCCACTTCATTTGTTTGGAGCTAGGTGCTAACTGCAGGCTTCACTCTGCAGAGTGCCCCAGCACGCCAGCCGAAGACAGAGAACATGCTGTCTTCATCCTTCCTCCTGCCATCCCAGTAACCAGATGTGAGTTCCCAGCCACCAACCCAGTGATCCACGGCATGTAAGTTCCCATGCCATCTAACCTGAACTGGAGGCTTGCACCTGCCTCTGCCCAGCCCTGCCCAGCCATGGATACTAGCACTCCAAAGCATGTGTTCTCACACTGCTACATTTGCAACTAAAAGCCAGCTTATGCCCCCAGACTTTCCCACATGGCCACACCCACTGGCAATCTACAGTGCCTGCTCATGTGCTGTCACACCTCCCAGCACCCCTGCAGTGCACTGGCCACCAATGACTGGTGGTGCCAGTTCCTGTGCCCACCATTCACTAGGGACTCAGGCACCCTCACCTTGATCACCCAGCAACCAGTAGTGAACACAAACAGCAACCAACCCATCAATGACCGAGAACACCTTCTGCACCCACACCTAGTGACCAAACATATCACCTTACCAACAACACGAGTCACAACTGAGAAGTGCCAACTACACCTCTGCCCAGTGATGCGCAGGAGATCCTCTTGTCCTCATGCACCCAGCTGTAACAGGACACATCCAACATGTACTGTGTTCCTGCACGCCATCTGTACTTGCACTGAAACTCTTGATACTTCACCACCTAATGAAGTGCCTATTTGCACACTCACAGCAAGCCTGTGCCATCTATTTGGGTAGCACTGTCTATAGCAGATATGAAGACATCCTTCCTTGACCTCCAAAGAACGCACTAACTGCTAACACCAACCTAGAAACTCATGGTTCCACAATGGCTGTGGAGGGACCCCGTCTACGGAACACTTGTCACTAAACAGGACCAACGAACCTGCTCTTCCAACTCCACTCAATCCATTAAGGGAAAACCTACCAGTCTAAACACAAAGGGGCCATAAACAGGTGTGACCCATCATACCCACTAGTGAGAGGAAATTACACCCAGCTAACAGACATCATCAAAGTCACACATCAGAATCACAAAACAATTAAAATAATTCAAAGGAAGAAAGACATTCTAAAGATAATGAAACAGAACTCCAAATACATCAAAAGGAAATAAACACAAAATATATGCACTCATTAACAAAATACATAAATAAATCAATATCTGAATGACTCTGAGACAGCCAACAATAAACTAAAACCAAAGAAAAGAAACCCACTGCCATAGAGTCGATTTCCACTCATGGTGAACCTACAGACAGAGCAGAACTGCCCCACAGAGTTTCCAAGGAGCACCTGGCAGGTTTAAACTGCTGACCTTTCAGTTAGCAGACATAGCACCTAATCCACTACACCATCGGAGTTTCCAACAACAAACTGTGAGAAAAACAAGGAAACAAAGCAAGTGAGAAAAATAAAGCAGCAGAAAATGTTCCTGAGGACTACATGGTCATGGAACTACCTAACAAGAAATCCAAGTCTTATATGTAGGATCCTCAAACTAACTAAGGAAAACACAGACAAAACAATGGAAAATACAGACAAATTGCTAGAATAATTCAGGAAAATATAAAATGACAAAAAAGATAATCAGAAACCATAAAAAACAGCAACTACAAATCCAGAAGGTTAACAGTAAAATATCAGAAATAGATAACTCAATGAAAAGATACAGAAACACAACTGAAACAATGGATGAAAGAATCAGTGAAACAGAGAAGAAATCTCTTGATACTAACTTGTTTGCAGGTCAGAAAAAAAAAAAAAAAAAATGAAGAATGCCTAAGAGTTACCTCAGACACTATTGAGAGAAATAGTTCACGTGTAACAGGAATTCCAGAAGAGGAGAAAAAAACTAGAGAGAAAATTTTTCAAGATTTGCTGACAGAAAACTTCTCCAATACCATGGGAGAGAATGATTCTACCCAGGAAGTTCAATGAACCACATACAAGATAGATTCCAAAAGAATTTTACCAAGATATATCAAATCAAACTTTCCAAAACAAAATACAACAAATTCTGAGAACAATGTCTGAAAAACAAAATATCATCTACAAAGGGACAGAAATAAGACTAACCTCTGATATCTCAGAAAAAAACAGTGCAAAACAGATGGCAATGGGATGACATATATAAAATCCTGAGACAAAAAATTACCAACCAAAAATCATATATACAGAAAAGCTGTCTTTCAACTACCATGGGAAAACTGGGAAATTTCCAGCTAAAAAGAAATTAAGGGAATTTGCAAAAACCAGACTAACTGGTTCAGAGAACCAACACCAGACAGTAATCTGAGATTAAGCCACATGTCATATCACCCAGATACCAAATCAGATAAACAGTTCTCAGAGACAAAATAAAACCAAAAATAGTAAACTAGTGACGTCAATCTGTAAACAAAGACAACTTTAAAAGAAAAAAGGGAAATAAATTATACAGTTATAGACCGTCCATCTGAAGAAGTCAAGGTTTTATCAAGATACAACTGATTCTTTCAAACTTAGAAAAATAACAGTATATTTTAGAGCGACCATAAAGAAATTTGCCCAAACTAGAAACTCTGGTGGCATAGTGGGTAAGTGCTACAGCTGCTAACCAAAAGGTTGGCAGTTCAAGTCCACCAGGTGCTCCTTGGAAATTCTATGGGGCAATTGTACTCTGTCTGTAGGATCACTGAGTCAGAACCAACTTGACAAAAGTGGGTATTTTTTTTTATATTATTCACCAAAATGAAAAACATAAAAAAGACTCTGCAAATGCAAAATCAACAATGAAGCAAACAAAAAGAACACCCATAAACAAGAAACACTAAGCAAGTACTATGCAGAACAAAGAAACTGTTAAAACTACCCAAAAAAGCCTAACCAGATAGAAGCAGTAAATTCATACTTACTGATAATTATACTGAATGTAAATAAATGTCCAGTGAAGAGTGGCAGAATTAAAAAAAAAAAAAAAAAAGACCCAACAATATGCTGCCCACAAGAGACACATCTAAGAAACAAAAACATAAACAAGTCAAAAATCAAAGGATGGAAAGAAAAAAATGTATCAGACAAAAAGCGTGCAGGAGTGGCAATAACAACTTCTAATACAAGAGACTTTAAGTAAAAATACACTATAAGAGACAACGAAGGAGAGCATTATATAACAATAACCAGTAAATATTTACACTCTCAATGGCAGAACTCCAAAACGCATAAAACAAACTCTAAGGGAAATGAAAAGAGAAACAGAGTTATTGGAAGCAAAGATGGCGAGGCTGCATCTCACGTACTTTTGATATTCTGTCAGGAGGCATCAGTTTCTGGAGAAGGACATCATGCTTGGTAGAGGGTCAGTGAAAAACAGGAAGACCCTCTGTGAGGTGGACTGATGTTCACACATAGTACAAATTGTGAGGAAGGCACAGGATCAGGCAATATGCCTAGGGTCGCTATGAGTTCATATAACTCCAAAGTATCTAACAACAACACAATAATAATAATAATACATTTCAACACACCACTATTCATGAAGGGCAGAAAATCTAGAAAGATGAAACCCTAACCCAATGCTGTCAAGTTGATTCCAACTCACAGAGACCCTATAGGACAGACTCAAACTGCCCCATAGTGTTTCCAAGGAGCACCTGGTGGATTTAAACTGCCGGTTACTGATTAGCAGCTGCAGCACTCAACCACTATGCCAAAGACGTTTTCAGAAAGATAAAGACCTCAACTTTTAAAGACTCAAGTGACTTCACCCCAGTACATATACAGACCACACCACCAAACAGCACTACTGTACACATTCTTTTCCAATGCACATGGTTCATTGCCCAGAGTGCCCATATTTCAAGTCACAAAGCAAATCTCAAAATTCAAAAACATCAATATAACACAAAGTATTTTTTCTCACCATAATGCTATGAAACTAGAAATCAATAGTAGAACAAAAAAAATTAAATACAGGAAAACTGAGTAAAAACCTTACTTAAAAACTAGTGGGTAATATAAGAAGTAAAAAAGTAAAATTTAAAAATTCCAGAGGCAAGTGACAACAAAAACACAACATACCAAAAAGTCTGTGATATAACAAAAGCAGTGCTCAGAAAAGAATTTATAGCAATAAACACACAGCCTCAAAAAAAAGGGTAAAACTCAGTACCTACAATTTTAGCAAGTGGAAAAGGAGCAGGAAAAGAAATCCACAATCACCAGAGGCAAGTCAAAAATAAAGATCATAGCAGAAATGAATAAACAGAAAACAACAAACAATAGAATCAAAAATCACAATCTGGTTCTTTGACAGGGTTAGTAAAACTAACAAACCTCTGGCCAAATTTACAAAGGAAGAAAACCAGAAGATGCAGCATGAGATCAGAACTAGACGGTACTCGGCCACCATCAGAGACAGCCCCATCAGGGAATACAATGAAGAGTCCCTGACACAGCACAAGAAAAAGGGGTGTGCAGATCAAGAACTCTATTAAAAACAGCAGACTTGATGGTCCGACAACCTGGAGGGTCTCTCCTGAGAACATGGCCCCTAGACCCGCTGCTAGCACAGAGCTAAAACCAGAACTGAAGCCAACACTTCAGACAAAGATTGAACTGGACTAAGGGGCACAGAGTGATGCAGATGGTCTGTTTACTTTACGGTTTAATACATATATGTGTCTGTCCAAGTGGTTTCTTTCTAGAAGGGAGAGGAGAGGGTAGTGAGGAGGGGACAAGTGATGGTTGAACAGATACAACAAATAAAGAACAGAAAGGGTGTTTTAGTCATCTAGCACTGCTCTAACAGAAATACAGAAAGTAGAATGACTTTAAGCAAAGTAAAGTTTATTCTTACACAGTCCAGGAGGCTACCAGCCTGAAATCTGTGCTCATTCCAGGGGAAGGCTTTCCCTTTGTTGGTTCTGGAGGAAAGTCCTTGTGTGGCATCAGTCTCTGGACATGGAGCATCTTAGTGCAGGAACCTCAAGTCTGAAGGACACACTTTTCTCCTGGTGCTGCTTTTGTGATGGTATGAGGTTCCCAACTGTCTGCTCATTTCCCTTTCCCTTTTATCTCTTGTAAGATAAAAGGATAAAGGGTAGTACAAACCACACTCCAGGGACACCCCCTTTACAATGGAGCAGGGACATGACCTTAGGGAGAAATTTACAGTCCCACCCTAATCCTCTGTAACAGACAGCACAGGAAAATCACAAAATGGAGAACAATCATAAACTACTGGGAATCATCACCCAGCCAAAAAATGGCCACACACACTTTGGGGAGGACACATTTCAATCCACAATATTCCACCCTTTGGCCCCCACAAAAATCACATCTTTGAAACATGTAACACATTCATCCCATTATAATAGAGAGTCATAGCAAAAACATGTCCAACCTATAAAGAAGTCTTAAACCAGTTCCAAGTCCAAAATACAAAAATGCATCCACATCTGTGAAACCAGAATACAAGCTCTCTACTTCCCAAAAGTACAATGGCAGAACAGGCACAAGTTAGACACTCCATTACAAACGGAGAAGGCAGGCAAAACAGGCAACAAACAGGTCAGCTGAACACATTATACTAGCCCTCAAAGCTGTGAAATAATCCTCTGTTCTCTGACACAATTTATACATTAGTTTTGCCCTCCAGACTCTACATATTGGCCACACTCTCTGGATTCTGAGTGAAGACCACTGGCCCTGTGCTACAACTCTGGCCCCCTCGGCTTTAAGTGCACCCAAAGCCCAAATGAGTGGCAATTACACACTTACAAACACAGAAAGCCCAGGCTCCACCCTTTCAAATCCCTGAGGTCATGGCCATACTTTTTGAGAAACGCAACTTAGCTTCTCATGCCCTTTACCTCTTCAGCTTCTGCTTCCTATGGCCTCACAGCCCAAGTTTCATGCCCATATCTGCCCTGCTGGGACAGATGTTCCAGAGTTCTATAGTTCCACTGATTCAAGTACTGGGAAGCACCCCAGTACTATCTTAACATTATCACGAAAAATTATACAAATTTGAAAACCTAAAGGAAAGGGACACTTTTCTAGGAACACACTACCTATCTAAATTAACAAAAATAGTAGTAGAAAATACGAACAAAACCTTAACAAAGGTCATGAAGGAAAATTCTCCACCAAAGTCCCAGCCTAGATGGCTTTACAGGAGAATTCAGAGAAGTATTGACACCACTTAGACTACTTCCTTCTGGTTATGTATCTCCAGAGCTCTGTAGGTGTCATTATAATAATCCACTGTCTTCTACAGTCACCCTTTGAAATATTATGTTCAGCTTGTTCACATCATCATTTCTTCCTTTTGCTTTAGCTACTCAGCATTCAAGTGCAAGTTTAAACAGTCTCTTCTAACATCTACTTTGACCTTTTCTTACTTTCCTGCCTTCAGTGGCCTCTAGCTTCCTTCATGGATGATGTCCTGGATGTCATTACTGGCATTGAGTCATCAGTGTTCAAAGCATTAAATCTATTCTTGAGACAGTATCTCAATTCAGGTGGGATACACTCAAGGTCATATTCGTGGACTTGTTCTAATTTTCTCCAGTTTCAATTTGAACTTGAATATGAGCAACTGATGGTCTGTTCCACTTTCAGCCCTTAGGCTTGTTCCAGCTGATGATACTGAGCTTTTCCATCACCTTTTCCAAGAGATGCAGCAGATTTGATTCCTGTATATACCATCTAGTGAGCTCCACGTTTACAGTCACCATTTATGTTGGTTTAAAAGGTATCTGCAATGAGGGAGCTGTTGGTCCTGTAAAATTATACTATGAGATCTCCAACATGACTTCTATCACCAACATTGTATTTTCCAACTACCAATCTTTATTTTATCTCCAACTTTTACATTCCAATAACCAGTAATTATCAATGCATCTTCATTGCATGTTTGATCAATTTCAGACTGCAGAAGTTGTTAAAAAAAAAAAATCTTGAGTTTTCTTCATCTTTTGCTTTAGTAGTTGATGCATAAATCTGAATAATACCTGAATTAACAGATCTTTCTTGTAGGTATACGTATACTATCCTAACACTAACAGTGCTATACTTCAGAACAGATCTTGGAATGTTCTTTTTGACAACAAATAGAACACCATTCTTTTTCAATTTTTCATTCTCAGCACAGCAGACCATATGACTGTCCAATTCAAAATGGCTAATACCAGTCATTTGTGTTCACTAATGCCTAGGAAACTGATGTTTACGCATACCATTTCATCTTTGACAATCTCCAAATTTTCTCAGTTCGTACTTCTTCCATTCCATGTTCTGATTATTAATACACATTTGCTGCTGTTTCTTTTTTGAGTCGTGCCACATCAGCAAATGACATTCCCAAAAGCCTGACTCCATTCATGTCATTAAAGTCAACTCTACTTTGAGGAGGAAGCTCAAAATATTGAGGTTACAAAGGACTTCACGTTACCTGGATCCACAATCAAGTCCACAGAAGTGGCAATCAAGAAACTAAATGATTTCTTGTGCTTGGCAAGTCCGCACAAAAACACCTCTTCAAGGTGTTAAAAAGCAAAGATGTCACTTTGACGACTAAGGTACACCTGACCTAAACCATGATACTTAATCACCTCATCTGCATGCAAAAATTGGACAATGAACAAGCGAAACCAAAGAACTGAGGCCTCTGAACTATGGTGCTGGCAAATGCCACAGATTGAACTGTGTTTCCCCAAAAATCTGTAGCAATTTAGTTAGACCATGATGCCTTGCATGGTGTGATGTCCTGTGTTGTAAATCCTGCCTCTATGATGTTAATGAGCAAGGACAGACAGCAGCTGTGTGGTGGCGCACAACTCAAGTGTAGGACTGTTTTGTGCTCTGAGGCAGTCTCTCGAGATAGAAAGCTAAGAAGCTAGCAGAGAGATTGTGGCACCTCATACCACCAAGAAGCAGTGCTGGAAGCTGAGCACATACTTTAGAAAGGAAATGGGCCTCTCCACCTCAGAAGCTTCCAGTCCAGGAGAAGACTGATGACAAGGATCTTCATCCAGTGCCAGCAGAGGAAACCCTCCCCTGGAACTGCCAGCCTGAATCTGGATTTCCAGCCTACTGGATTGCGACAAAATACAATTTCTCTTTTTAAAGCCATCAATTCTGGTGTCTCTGTTAAAGCTGTACTAGATGACTAAAACAGCACAGAATGCTGAATGTACTGTGGACTGCCGGCAAAATCAACAATCTGTCTTACAAAAACTACAACCAGAATGCTCCTTAGAAGCGAGGATAGCGACACTGTCTCACACGCTTTGGACATGTTAGGAGGAATTCAGACTGGCTAGGACTAGTCTCAAGAAGGACATCATACTTAATAAAGTAGATGGTCAGCAAAAGAGAGGAAGAACCTCAACAAGGTGGACAGACACACTGGCCTGCAACAGTGGGCTCAAACATATCAACAATTGTGAGGACAGTGCAGGGCTGGGCAGTGTTCTATTCTGTTGTGCACAGAGTTACTATGAGTTGGAACCGACCTGACAGCACCCCAGCACGCCACAGGCAAGCAGGGAGTCCTGGTCACCTAACAGATGAAAGCTCAGCTGCTAACCAAAAGGTCTGCGGTTTGAACCTACCCAGCAGCTAGCTCCACAGGAGAAAGACCTGGCACTGTCTTCTCACAGAGATTACAGCTTAGGACACCCTTTCAGGCAGTTCCACTCTCGCATGAAGCAATAGGAATCAGAATCAACCCGATGCCCCCTAACAACACTAGTCAAGCTGTAAGGGGTGATGGAGGAAAGCAGGCAAGAAAAACAACCCAGTGTGATTTAGACGCACTAGGTGTTCATAAGTACAGAAATTAAAATACTGCTACAGTGTCTATGGGTGCGTGTGTGTGTATAATACAGATGGATACATATATACACAGATGCATAAACAGAATGTGTGTTTGTGTTCCAAGTCAGACAATTAAGTGCACAAACTTGCCACTGTGTGCTTATGTTGGCAGCACTGTACAAACTCAGAAGGTTTTATAACCTTGGTATATCAGTGTCTCACAGCTGTGTTTGTGTCAATATGTGTCAGTGCCTTGCTCAGTAGCGTTTATTATTGTCGTGTGTTTTTGCGTGCCACTGGGAGAATGCTGGAGTTAGAATTAGAGCAGCAAACAAACATTAAATTTCTTGTTAAACTTGGCAAGAGTGGACGTGAAATTAGGACATGTTAGTCCCAGTTTATGGGGACAGTGACATGAAGAAAAGAGCAGTGTACAAAAGGATTCAATGTTTTCCTGAGGGGAGAGAAAGCATCACTGATGCAGAGAGATCAGGAAGGTGAGTAACACGCAGAGTGACATCAGAAGCATAGCACACCAAGGAAACATCGACAGTGAAAGAGCAAAATCTTAACTGAAAATCTTGGCACCAGAAAGGTGTGTGGATAAACAGTTCCGAAGGAGCTCAGCAAGGAACAAAAGCAAAGGAGAGTCGAAGTCTGCCAAGAGTTTTGGGAGAAGCAAGATGATGTTCTGGGCTGTGTTACCACCGGTGATGAAATATGGGTGTACCAATATGACTGTGAAACAAAGAGTTAAAGTGCACAATGGAAGTCAGTCAATTCTCCAAGACAAAAAAAAGTTCTGTCAGTCCAAATCAAGAGTCACAATGACGTTGCTAACCTCTTTTGATATCAGAGGGATGCTCACTATCAACTGGTACTAACTAGACAAAAAGTTAACAAAGTTTACTATCTGGAAGTGCTGAGAAGGCTGTACGAAAAAGATAAAAACAACCTGAAGTTTCTGCCAACAACTCATGGCTCTTGCATCACGACAATGCACCAGCTTACGCAGCACTGTCTGTAAGAGAGTTTTTTTCCAGCAAACAATTAACTGTCTAGAACACCCTCCTTACTCATCTGATGGCTCCCAATGACTTTTTTTTTACCTGAAGATAAAGGAAATATTGAAAGGAAGACATTTTGATGACATTCAGGACATCAAGGTTAATATGATGACTCCTCTGATGGCTATTCCGGAAGAGTTCCAAAATTGCTTTGACAGGTAGAGTAGTTGCTACTGTCATTGCACAGCTTCCCAAGAGGAGTAGTTTGCAAGTGACTGTGGTGATATTCAGCAATGAGGTATGTAGCACTTGTTCTAGGATGAACTCATGAACTTAACTGTCAGACCTTGTAAATAAAATTATCATCAAGGTCATCTTCACTGTGCAAGCAAATAAATAAAAAAATAAGCCGTATTTCCTAAATTTCTGGACGCCTAGTCAATTCACTCCACCATTTCTGTGTCAATTTGCCACATTGTGATGGTGTATGTCATTGATATGATGCTGGAAGTTATGCCACTCGTATTTCAAACACCAGCCGAGTCACCCATGCAAGACAGGCTTCAGTGATGTTTCACACTGAGATAAACTAAGAACAAAGGCCTGACAATCTAATCCCCAAAAGCAGCCAGCCAATGACAAACCCTATGGTTCACAGCAGAATACTGTCCAACAGTGCTGCAAGATGAGCCTCTAGGTTGGAAGACACTCAAAATACACAGAAGCAACAACAAGGGTCCTAACAACAATCACAAAGATGGCAAAGGGCCAGGCAACATTCAGCTCTGTTGTACACGGGATCACCGTGAGTGGAATCTAACTGGAGGGCCACTAACACCAACTCACAACAGTAGAGTCACTTGGCATGCAGGAATTCAGACAAGCAGAAGGTCTACTCACTCAGACGGATTTTAAAAATCTATATTCCTGCAACAGAGAAAAGAACAGGGAAATGCAAAGAAAAAACCAGAGTTCAGATCTTGAGACAAAAAAAAGAAATCCAAGTAACAGAATGAGTGCTCACGGTCTTGGTGTCGGGAATATGAAGCCCCAGGGACTACGGGCAGGTCTCAGCGGGAAACTGAGAGGCAGCTACACAATTAGCACAGACTGCTGTGAGAAACCATGGTGGCACATTGGTTAGTGCTACAGCTGCTAACTCGCAGTTCTAATCAGCCAGGTGCTCCTTGGAAATTCTATGGGGGGAATTCTACCCTGTCTAAGGCTCGCCGTGAGTCAGAAGCCACTTGATGGCCATGGGCTTTGAATGTTTTGGATTTTTTTTGGCTCTGAGAAAAGGGAGAGATCTGGAAGTTGGCCCATCTCACCAGTAACTGAACAGCCCCAATACTTAACAACCCCCAAGGAAAACAAAACCCAGAGGTTATTACTGCAACATATAAAATCAGTCCTATTAAGGTGATGTAAACTTTATTAAATGTGCCTGCAACTTTTGTGGAATTCTGAAGTATCTCAGTCATTTTTCCAAGTTTCATTTTGTACTGGGGGGTTTATGAAATCACAGAATTTTGTGGTTAAAGAGCTCTTCAAGGTCATCTTCCCCCGCCAACATATCTCACATGTTGCTACCACCACGCGTCCATCAGTGGAGGGGTATCTGCGGCTATCAGGGGGAAAAGGTATCAGTAAAGCTTCCAGACCAAAACAGACTAGAAGAAAGGCCTGGCGAACTACCGAATCTCAGCCAGCAACATCTCTACTGATCTCAGCGGTCTGACCTACAACCTGTAACAAGGATGTTACGAGATCAGGCAGACTGGCGTTCTGTTAATCAACAGGGTCTCCATGAGCCCGGCTGTTGACTCAATGACCCCAAATAGGTAACAACGTTCATCAAACTCAAAGCTTCATTGCATGAATCATGAACATGAAGAGGCAGAAAAACTACAGGTTGTTACAAGTCACAAACGGATACAGAGCCAGCACCAGTATCCACTCAGTCATGTCCTACTTGCTCAGAATCCTCTCTCAGTCCATCTTTATTAACTAAGGGCCAGGAAAGCCAGATCTCTGCTTCTCCAGCACAGTTTCTGTGTTGCAGCTGTTTGTTTGGACACAGGGATGTGAACTCAGGAAAAAGGAAGCTACACTTGAGTGCTAGGAACTCCTTTCACTCAAGAAGGACACTTAGCAAACATGTAACTACCGTCCCTAAACTGCTGTCACTCCTTTCATCTTAACACAGTGACTTCATGTGAGATAATGAGATCTGATGGCCCTCAGCTGCCAACCGAAAAGTTGGCAGTTCAAAACTACCCAGTGATTCCACCCAAGAAAGAACTGGAGATTGGCTTCTGTAAAGATTACGGCTAAGTCAACTCCACAGGGCCGCTGCACTCCATCACACGGGATCACTAGGAATCAGACTCAAGTCAACAGCACCCAACAGCAACATGCGTGAGTTAGGGCTCGGGATAAAATTTACATCTCAAGAATGTAGATTAAAAAAGAAAAGCTAATCATGTAATAAATTATAATCCTACAACAGTGGCCTAAGTATGCAAGCTCTTGGACATTCCCTCAACCAGGAGATAGTAGAGTAGAATGTTTTTTTAAAACAGAAAAAGCTTCACCCTTCAACAGTTAGCCCCTGAACCTCATGCACACTGGGTGAGAATTCTGTTACTTCCTCTCTCCACCAGTCACCCATCTCTATAAACACAGTTCAAAACCAACAGATGTGCTTTATCAAGTGCTCTACACTGGCTTAGCCCAACCCTAAAAGTAAAATGAGCTTTTAAGTCATCTGTGACTGTTATGGGCATAACAGCAGTGAGAATTGCAGGCCCTGAGTTCCAGTCTGGGCCAGAAGCCAGGCTCGACTACTCACAAGATTTGTAAGTTGAGAGAAGCAATCTACCTGTCAGCACTTCAGTTGACACATCTGTAAAACGGGGATAATAGCATCCTTCTAAGTGAGATCAAGTAGGTGAAGCAATTTGGCATCCACTCCACTGCCGTCCAGTCAATTCCAATTCATGCTGACCCAACACGGAGGAGCAGAAGTGCCCCATGCTGTTCCTGACACATGACAAACATCGGAGTGTTTATTAGAACTATTACATCAGTTAAAGACGCTTCACTGTCAGGGTTCTCTCGAGCTAATCCTGCTCCCAGTGCCGAGAGTACAGAGCCAGCCCAGAGAGGCTGAGATATCCACTGCAGACACCAAATGGGGTAATAAACCTCAGTCCACATCAACAGCATCCTGGAGAAAGCCCCACATCCCTTCCTTGCCCGGTCCAGCTGCCAAAACAGACCTTTCCCTCTCATCCCCTTTCATCTGGGGCTAGGTCACTGGGTATTGGTCTCTTCCTTGTTTCTCAGGTCCAGCAATCCACTGGAACCTGGGAAAGGCTATCTTTAATTTGGCAGGGAAAAAAGGTACAAGTACATAGGGCAAGATACAGGAGGGGTCTCCGTACTGAAATCCCATCGCCCCTGGCGAGCTGACCCTCCCAAGAGCAGATGCTCATTCTCTCCACCCAGGAAACTCCACTGAGCCTGTCTTCCAAGGCCTTTATTGGCCTCATCACGTAGCCACTACATTATATCTCCTGAGGCTGTCACCCCAGCCCCCTACGCTGTCAGCTCAGTCCCAACTCACTGACCTGAGATGTGACCCAGCTCTCAGGAACAAGAACCAAACAGCTAACTGTTTACTGCAAAAGGAGTTCCACATCTCACAGATGCTTACCACACATAAAGTTCTGAAGGCCAGGGAGTCATATAAGCATCTTAGGTTTCTCTAGTTACTGTCACTCAAGACAATTACCAAACCTGTCTTAAGTAAAACTAGCATTTGGAAGGAAACTTTCGTCATATACATTAGGTAGCTCAACTGTGGTCACTTAAAGATTAAATAAAAACCAGAAAAAGAAGGTCAATCAAATAAATTTCATCAGAAGGCTAAGGATATATGTTTTCTGAAATTCTGTTTTCTTGAAAGAGAATGATGGGAGAGCCAAGATTTTTAGTTTTACTATATTAGATGCTCTAGTGACACAGTGGTTAAAGTGCTTGTCCGCTAACCCAGCGACTGGCAGTTTTAACCTACCTGCCACTCCGTGGGAGAAAGATGTAGCCATCTGTTTCTGTAAAGACAGTCTTGGAATCCCTATGGGACACTTCTACTCTATCCTATAGTTGCTATGAGCCAGAATCAACGTAACAGTACCCAACAACATATATACCAAAAGGAAATTCCACCAACCATGAAAGGAGTTTTAAACATTGGCAAGATAACAATGATTTCTCAAAAAATATTAGAGAACTGGATCCAGAAAAGGAAAGAAAGAAAAGAAGAGAGAAAGGGAAAGAGAATTCATCTCAGTAAGAGAACTTCCACTTTCAAATGAAGGACAGGAGTATAAGCCTTGGCCTTGTATGTTGGATAGTCAGCTTTAAAAGTTCCAGGCTTCTCCAGGATAAGATCTGGCCTGCTAAGCGTAGGGCAAGGTTCTTCTAGTCTTACTTGAGAAAAAGAATACTGGGAAAAACGAACCTCTTCATACAAAGATTTACTAAGAGTGCTTGATGCTGGGGCAAGAGAATGACGGCCATCAAGTGTTCACAATCTTCTAAGAGATACAGGATTATATACAGGTAACTCCACAACAGTAAGACGAATACTATAAGGCAAACAGCACAAGGCAGAAGACGGTGAAAACCCCAACCAAATCCACCGATGTCAAGCCAGTTCCAACTCACAGCAACCCTATTAAAGGATTCAAACAGCCCAGCACTGTCAGGGTGGACTACCCATTCCAACTTACTGCAAAGACTTTAGACCTCTAATCCCACCTGGGCCAAAAAGGGCAAGTTACACGTGGTCTTGTTTAAAACAAACAAGCAAGCAAAACACAGGTTTAAAAACAGAAGATGACGACTAATCTAACACAAAGTACAGTCATCTGCCTTACACACTTCCCCAGAGATGAGCACACCACGAGTCAATGTCTCTTCTCCTTTTTCAGGTGAGAAGAATAGGGAAGAATTACACAATAAAACAAAGACGTCTTTGAAGCCTTATCTTGATGGGAAATGAATCAATTTAATTGGATTTAGATCCAAGCAGGTTTGAAGAAGGAACATGTGAACAACTGAGTTATAGAGTGTATATTCCAGTTACACCACTAAGGAAAGCCTCAAGGCCTCTCTGTGTTGTTGCTGTTGTTAGGTGCCAGAGTCATGACTCACAACCACCCCATGTGACAGAGGAGAACTGTCCCACAGGGTTTTTCTAAGCTGTCATCTGTACAGAAGCAGATCACCAGCTTCTTCTCTCATGGAGCCACTCGGCGGGCTCCCATGCCAACTTTCTGGTTAGCACCGGAGGGCTCAGCCGGTGCACCCGCAGTGCTCCAAGCCTCCTCTTGTCTCCTTCAGGTAAACCCAGGGGGGAGGTAGGCTGACATGTTACTCCCCACCCACTGTTCCAGGTGCCGCAGATGCAGGAGGCGCCAAGCGACACCTCTGCGCACGAAGGAACTGACATTCTCACATGCTTTGAACCAAGTGCTGCAATTCAGGAGCGTCTTCGGCAAGGGAGGAGATTTAATTCACAAATTTTGACCAATCAAAAACAGTACATCATGCCCTGTGTGTGCTGGGGGTGGGAAGTCATGTTAGGGAGAACAGGGATCCCTTGCTTCTCCCCAGCCTCAGTAGGGGGCATGCTCATTCCTGTTCTGGGAAGACAGCTGACCTGCAAGCATTGTTCTAGAAGAGGCAGGAGCAGCATTTTTACACTTAGAGGCAGTAATCTTGCCAAAAGATTTTCTCCAAGCTTGTGCTAATCTTGTGAGGCAGAATCAAATGAGGGTTTACAAAGAATTCTTAAAAACTAGATTGTTGGGATAGTGGACAATTCAGTCTTCTTCCATGAAATATTCCACATTTCTGCGCCCTCTCGTTATAATATTGCTTACCAAGAATAACCACAAATTAAATAGGCGTAATAATTCAAGCAGGGTGTAATTTCATCAATGAAAGAAACATACAGGTAGACAAAAAAAGGATAAAAGATTAATTTTTAAAATTTAATTTAAACTAAGAATCAACATGAACTGATAAAAACCAAAAACAGTGAATTCCTATGCCTGGTTCACAAGCTGGTTCAAGTTCACACCCAGGCAACAAAGCCTGAAGTCTCAGCGAGGGGCAGCTCCTTGTGGGGCTGGAGATGGTTACTTGCCCTGACGAAGGTAATCTTCTGTTGTGCCCTGCACAGCGTGCCCATCAACTGTAAAGGCAAGAATAAAAGACAAACACGCCCACAGTAAGAAAACAGTGGAAGAAAAATGCCAGATGCTGAGTTGTCTCCCTAAAAACCTCAAGAGGATCAACTGGGAAAAATACATAAAATAAATACTATAAAATAACAAGGTACACTTACAAGTGAGCCTTTTACAGATACGTTAAAATGTACTAAATCCAACTCATAATCAGAATGCCAATTAAAGCAAGCTTTGTTTTTACCTACCATCTTACCATATGGGCAAAAAACAAAAAAAGAAAAAAACCCAAACCCACTGCTGTCAAGTAGATTCTGACTCACAGCGACCTGACAGGACAGAGTAGAACTGCTTGATAGAGCTTTCAAGGAGCGCCTGAGGGATCTGAACTACTGCCCTTTTGGTCAGCAGTGACAGCACTTATCCACTATGCCACCAGGGTTTGTCTTTGAGTAAAGACAAAAAATAAAAAAAACAGTCATTCCCAAGGCAAGCACACAGAGGAGAAAATAGACCCTTTTACAGTTTTTCCATACTAAGATTAGGGACCCTTGAGTCAAGGTCCCCTCACAGTGATCCCATGTAACAGACCAGAAGCATTCTGTAAGGTTTGCTTGGTTGTACTGTCCACAGGAGCAGACTGTCAGGCCTTTCCACCAGGAAGCCACCGGGTGAGTTTAAATCACCAACCTTTCAGTTAGCAACTGAGTGCTTAACCACTCCACCACCAGGGTTCCTCCAGAAGGTGTTACTTCCAGGAAACAACACTCTACTTTAAATCTAAAATGAAGGACTTAAGGCACATGAAGGCAGGGTCCGCATTTGTTTTGTTGCCCACTCTAGGCACACAGCAAGCTCTCACAAACCAGTTAGACACACAACCACCTGCAGATATAGATTTGGCTGTGGATATTCCCTTACACAAAACTGTAGGTACTGCTAATGTATTGACAAGAGAGCACACAAGCACCACAGTGAGAGCAACTTCTTAGACATCACCGGATGGGATGAAGTTCCTCAGCTTGAAGGTAAAGGACTATTATAGCCTTGGAAAACTATGTCATCTGGCACAACATGGTTCTCCATAAAGACAAGGTTGTGCACCCTACTTCGGTAAGTAGCATCTGCAGTCTTAAAAGCCGCAAATCGCCATCTAAGATACATCCATGGGTCTCTCACTGTTGAGAGCAAAGAAGAATTGAGAAAACCAAAGACTCAAGGAAGCAATCAGTCCAATGGACAAACTAACGGACCCCATGAACAACAGCCTACATGACCCCAAGACCAGAAGAACTAGATGGTGCCCGACCACCACAACCAACTATAGTCACAACAGAGGGTCCCAGACACAGTGGAAGGAAAACTGTAGAACAGAAGAATTAAACTGACAGAACAGACTAGACCTCCTGGTGTGACAGAGACTGGAGGGACAGTGAGACACCCTTCTGAATTGGAATTGAAGCCATTCCCAGAGAAAACCTTTCAGCCAAACCAAAGACCCATAAAATAAACAAAAAACCCCAAGAAGAAAATGGTCCTTAGAACAATCAATCATATGAGATCAAAAAGGCAACATATGCCCAAAAATACAGATGAGAAGGCAGGAAGTGGGAGAAAATAAGGAGGAAAGGAAATGGGAACCTATAAGGGAAACAGGCAGAGGACTGGACACATTACAGGGAATTAAACCAATGTCTTCGAACATTTTATGCACAAGCTATCAAATGGAAAACTAATTTGTTCCATAAACTTTCACTTAATTCACAATAAAAAATTTTTTTAAAAGGCACAATCTTTCCTTAGACAGTGAAAGCATGACTCTGCCAACACCCTAAATTTGGACTTCCCTGCAGAACTGTGAGGCAACAAGTATATTTTGTTGAAGCCCCAAAACAAGCTAACTTTCTGCAGCCAGACCTTTCAGTCAATTCACTTAACACCACAATGCAGCTCTAAAACTCTACTGTCCCTGAGCCACAACTGCATAGTAAATCTTTCCAACTTTGACACATCACTCTCCACTTTTCAAACAGTCATTTTTCTTTTTATCATACTGCAGATGAAGGTTTATAGAGCAAAAAAATTCCTCATGAAACAATACTGGTTGCCGCCCCAACAGTCATTTTTCTTAGCTCCTATGAATGAGGCCCTGTCCGTTAAGTTCTCAGCTATGTGTCCTGGAGACGTTTCTGCATTTGCAGCCATCTTTGTCCACTTATTGGTTAACAGCTTTGACTGCTAATCAAAAAGTCAGCAGTTCAAATCCGCCAGCTGCTCCTTGGAAATCCTATGGGAAAGTTCTACGCTGTCCTAGTGGGTCGCTATGAGTTGGAATCCATTCAAAAGCAACAGGTCTGGTTTATTTCATTTGGAACAGACCCTCCTCCCGCCTATGTGAGACAGCTGCCTTCAGTTTGTTCCTTGCTCTCTTTTACTTTCCATCATTGGAGACAGATGACAGCTGGTGGCTGTGGTCAACCTTAGGTCTCTGGGCTACCAGGCAGCAGGATCTCAATCCAGAAGAAATCCACTACACCTCCAGAGTTCTGGTGGCACAGTGGTTAAGTGCTACAGCTGCTAACCAAAAGGCTGGCCGCTGAATCTGCCAATCACATCCTGGAAACTCTACAGAGCAGTTCTATTCTGTCCTATAGCGTCAGGAGGGGTCAGAACCAAATTGACAGCAGTAGCTGGGTTTTTGCAGTGCTGGGAGGCGGGGCTGGAGGAAAGGCAACACCCAGGCCTCACCCCTGAAGAGTTAATTCACAATATGGGGAACTTCTAATACTCCCAGGTATTGTAGAGGTTAAGAGTCTGGCTGCTAACCAAAAGGCTGGCAGTTCAAATCCACCAGCTGCTCTTTGGACACTCTACAGGCAATTCTACTCCACCCTACAGGGTCAGAATTGACTCAATAACTATGGTTTCTTTCTTTTTTTTAAATTCATTTATTCTTTATTTATTGGTGATTCAAATACAAGCTTGAAAAGCAGCAGGCTCACCAAGCAGGTCACGAGAGGACTGAGATGCTGGTCCTCTGGGCCCTTTGGCAGTAGGACTCTGGGCTGCGGTGTCAGTCACCGTTCCACTGCGGCATACCACACTCACACTGTGTGTACCAAGACAGGAAATACAGTAAGGAAAGGCACTGACCACAGACGTTCATCAGTCCCGTTTTTGAGGTTGCTCCTACACCGATCTTCCAAATTTCCCTTTAGAAACATCCATCTCTACTTTAATGATGTTATTGTGTGAATCCAGTTGATTCTGACTCAGAGAACAGGGCTTCCAAGACTGTAACTTTTATAGCAGCAGATCGGCAGGTCTTTTCTTCCGTGAAGCCACACGGACTTTCTGGTTAGCAGTGGAGCAACTAACTACTGCGCCACAATTTCTAGAAATCCACAGTTTCTCCCCTGGCACCTCCTGCCATCAACTTTTGCAGAATGTGACAATGGAGGAAGATGATGGTTGGATCACACAACAAATTCTGTATAGCTAGGGCGTGCTCCAGGAAGTCATACAAGAGTAAGGCCATCCCACAGTCTGATCAGGGTAAGAAAAGGTCACATCCAGAGATGAAAAGTGACATTAGTTTACCTAAGTCTATAAGGAGCAGAGTCGGCACTGAATAAATAGCATGCTGAATGAATGCACATGCAAGCCACTTAAAAAAACTAGGATGAGACAATTCTCAAGAATGCCACTAAAAATCTTTTTGAAAAAGTTCTTTTAGAGTCAGTTTGACTCACAGAGAACCCAAATATGCAGAGCAGAACTGTGCTCCATAAAGTTTCCAAGCTGTGACCTTTCAGAACTGGATCACCAGACTTTTCTTCCAAGGTGCCTCTGGATGGGTTCAAACTGCCAATTTCCTGGTTATTTATTCAAGTGCTTAACTACAAGGTCTGCAGTTCAAATCCACTAGGTGCTCCTTGAATACTCTAGGGGTCAGTTCTACTCTGGCCCCTAGGGTCGCCGTGAGTCGGATCCAACTCAACGGCACTTGACTGGCTTGGCTAACCACTTGTGAGACTCAGTAAACAGCAAAAGTCAATTCTGGTCTTTGGACATATCCTGCTGTACACCGGAAGACACAGGTTCAAATTTGGGACTGGAGAAAAGGAGAAACAGGGGGAGAAACAGGGTAGAGGAGACCTCTGGATTGTTCTTACATTGATCTGTATGGTAGAGTTCACTTTGATTCATAGTGACCCTACAACTGCCTCATAGAGTTCCCTGGGTTGTAATCTTTACAGAGAAACTCTGGCGTTGCAGTAGTGAAGTGCTATGTCTGCTAATCCAAAGGTTGGCAGTTCAAATCCACCAAGCACTCCTTGGAAACTCTATGGGCAGTTCTACTCTGTCTACAGGGTTGCTAGGAGTCAGAACCGACTCCACAGCAAAGGTAACATTTACAGGAGCTGCGAGCTCTTTTCTTCTACAGAGCCTCTTGGTGGGTTAGCAGCTGAGCGTTTAACCACTGTGCTAGCAGGGCTTCTGTTACTCTTCTCCCAAACCGTTAACTCTTTCATTTATTCCCTTCAGTTCCCAAACAGAGAGGATACGAGAACAAGAAACACCAGAACGAGGACAGCAAAAGCAAAGCCCAACATCTTCAACATGCCCAGCATGGAACAGAAAGCAGGAGGTACCTACTACATCTCAGCCCATCCCACACTTCAACATGCAAGTGATTTTCTCGCTAGACAGGCAATGTTTCTGAGCAATGTAGCCACGAAAGAAAAAAATAAACATGCAAGGAACTGCATACTTCTTTTCAAGTTCCCTCCTCAAAGTGTTTGTTGTTTGGAACGTGAGTGCCAACCAAACCACACATACTATATTAAAATTATGTCATCCTACATTTTAAAATACAACTGAGTCCAGCAACAATTAAAAACCTACTGAGCAAGTCTGTGTCTACAGCTTCTTTATCTTTGCTAAGCCAAGACAAGTGCCGTCGAGTCGGATAATAAGCTACTGAAATTTAAAGAACTACAGCCTGGAGTTTTTGTCTGTTATGACAGAAATATGTTCTCAGGACTTTGGCTTCCTCTACAGGGTCAAGGCAAGACAGAAAGCACATCCCTTTCAAAGAAGGATTAAGAATAACAATAAATTCATTGAATGGACTTGTATTCACTGAATCCTCTTCATGCTGTGCCGATTTTCTGAATCACAACTACTCTCAAGAGTTTTTACTTCTGTTTTTCGTCTGTGTTTAAACAATCTTTCAACTGAGTCTCAACTACCTTTACAGTCTCCTGGACCGGGTGAGCCTCTTCCCGTGTCCCTGTGTTCGTCTGTTCATTTCTGGACTTGGTACTTTGCCAAACCCATCAACTTCTTTCATATACTCCCAATACTGAAGAACTCCAAGTAGGCAAGAAGCGGCAGGCATGAGAGGCTGGATCATGAAAAATTTTGTCGCTGTATTGGAAAAACTTACATTCTGCAATACTTCCAACATGCTATCTTGATCTGTTTGCTTGTCACACATTTAAGAGCACACAGGCCAAACATAACCACAGCTAGAGACAACCATTCCTGAAGTAGGCATTGTACAGTGAAGAAATGCTGACCCAAACTATAAAAAAATAAATGTTTTTATTAGATGCAGTATGAAAATTTCGATTCACAGCCCCTCTCATTGCTTGATTTTCCATCATACAGTCTCATCTTTGTTAGCATTACTCTTGTCAGTAAACAATGACAGCATACCCACCCAAACGTCAGGCTCTTTGCCATGATGTGTCTCCTAGTCCTTACCCTCTAAGGACCTGCTGCTCATGGCAGCAATATCAAGTACCATGTAAAGCGACACGAGCCCAGATAACAAGCACTCCCAAGATTCACAGAAATCAGGAATCACACCAGTACAACAGTGACTGAGAAGTTTACAGTAATTAAGCCAGATTGCAAGGAAACAAGAATTTATCAGAGCAGAGATTCCAAGCAAGTATGACTGTAGTAGCCAAAGCGCACAGAAAGAAAAGCAGAAATTCTACTCAGGGGACAGCGAGGGGAACACTAGGCTGAGACAGATATTTGTGCATAAGACTGTGATCCTTCGATGGAAGACTCATGTCTTTTATCTTACCCCTGAGCCCCTAAGCACTCTGCACCATGCGTTTCAACAGCACAATGCCTCAAACACAACCATGGACAGAAAAAATATAATTTGTGTCTCGATGGTGGAAATGGTTTGCACTTGACTGTTAATCGAAGAGGTTGGTGGTTTCAACCGATCCAGGGTGCCACAGAAGAAAGACCTGCAGATCTGCTTCCTTGAAGTTGACAGCTAACAAAACCTTATGGATCAGTTTACGGGGTCACTGTGAGTCAGAAAGGACTCAGCAGCAAAAGATTGGGTTTTGTATTGGGAAATAAGGTTACAAAGGTATGTAAGCCCAGAGTTCCCACGGTGGGAATTCAGGCCCCAGCAGCTTGCTAACCTATCCATTAAAACTGCTGCTCTCTTCACCCTCTGCACTCAGCTGGCAAAGAAGCAATTTGGCTAAACTCAACGACTCCCATCTGTAGGCTGAACACAGCTGAGAAAAACACACAACTATATTGACTGAGCTCCCTCTGGATTTCATCACGAGGAAAAAAAAAAAACAGACACACTTCGATTAACCCCGTTCATTTTTCTACAATCTCCAATAAGCTCACTCTCCCACATTCCCAAAGGACAATTTCACATCTGGGGTCTTAAAAGCTGGCAAGAGGCCACGTAAGTAGCATCAATTGGTCTCGACCCACCTGGAGCAGAGGAGAATGAAAGACATCAAAGAAATACAGAAAAAATGAGCCCAAGGGACAGAAAGGAACACAAAATCCAGAAACCACATCAGCATAAGACCAGAAGAATAGGATGGTGTCCAGCCACTACTAATGACCACCCTGACAGAGAATGCAATACCGCTCCTGACACAGTGGTAGAAAAATGGGTATGCAGAACTGAAACTCTATTAAAAGACCAGACTTGATGGTCTGCCAGACTGGAGGGGTCCAAGAAGACATGGGCCTTGGACTATCTATTAGTCCAGAACTGAAACCATCCCCAAAGCTAACTCTTCAGACAAAGATTGCACAGGACTATGAGACTATGAGACAGAAAATGATACCGGTGCAGAATGTGCTTCCTGGTTCAAGTAGATACATGAGGCTAAATGAGCAGCTCCCATCCAGAGATGAGACGAGGGGGCGGAGGGAACAGGAGCTGACGGAATGGACATGGTAAATACAGGTTGGACAGGAGGACTGTGCTGTCACAGGCTATGGAAGAGCAGCTACAGTAATAGAACAATGGGCATGCACATTTTTGTACTACACTTTTTGGCTTGGTTTGGCTTGACTTGAATTGTCAACTTTCACTTAAAGGACCACAAAACATTTTTTAAAAATAAAAACAAAAAACAGACCATTTCAGTACTTTTCCTCCACTTCTGTTTCACAAGGTCAACTCACCCCTCTCCTCACACAGCCTCAGATGTCACTGGGAAGCAAAAGGGCCAGAAAGGATTCCCCTCCCGCCTCACTCCTGCCTGCCTCTCACCCACCTTTCTCTGCACACACCCGCTCCCGTCACATCTCACGTGTACCCTTCATGAGCCATCTCTCTCCTCTTCTGATCAACTCTCAACCTTATTCAGATGTGCTCTGAAATTTGCTGTCCTCCTGGACACCTCCCCTCAACTACGCATCCTCCTGGCTCTCTTCACACCAAACGCCTGCCCTTTCTAGGCTGTCACCACCAGCTTCTCCATCTCCCTTCGAGCAGCAACAACCTGACTCCCATCTCCTCCAAGATGCCAAACCTCCAAAATGCCAAATCTAGGGTTAATTCCTTGGCCTCTGTAAGGAAAAAAAGCAAACTGAAAATGGTGATTGTTACTGTGTACTACTCAGTTGATTTCAACTTAGAATTACAGTGACCCCCTGCCCCCCCATGACAGAGTGGAACTGTCCCACAGGCTTCCTCATACTGTAACCTTTACAGGAGCTGGGAGCAAGGTCGTCCTCCCACAGAGCTGCTGGTGGCTTAGAATGAGCCACATTTAGGTTAGCGGCTGACAGCTTAAGCACTGTAGCACCAGGGGCCCATCAAGCTGAAAATACTGCTGTTAGGAGGTGCTGTCAAGTCACTGTGTCAATCCATCTCACTGAGACTCTGCCTCTTTTTCACTGACCCTCCACTGTATGAAGCTCGATGTCCTGCTCCAGGGACTAGTCCCTCCTCAGATCATGTCCAGGCCACAGGAGATGCAGTCTCGCCCTTCTCTTAAGTATCATTCTGGTTTTAATTCTCCCTGTTGAAAACAAGGGAAGAGAAGCTGCCCTCTTCCCTGTTCTTTCAGAATTCAGTTTAGATAACCTATCATTATCTATTTTTTTCTTTGATTCTTTGAAAAAGCATGCAAATCTTAGAAGTCTCCTCAAGGACCTGGATGTTGCCTCTCTGAAATTTAACTTCAGGATATCCTCCTGGGAGAAAACAATTAGTTCTCCACTGACCTAGTCCCACACTGTAAATCCACCTCCTGCCATAAAGGTAACAGAAAAATAGCAATGATATCTCAACAAAATGAATGTCATAGTTCGCATCTGTTTAGCTATATATTGGCCAACACTCCTTTCTATCTTTGCAATCTCTTCAGCCGATTGCCTATGATGCATCACATTCAGTAACACAACGTCTTTCTGTTCTATTCTTGTGGAGATCTTCTGGGTTGGCAGTACATCTCATTTTCATTAACTATTCCCCAACATCTGACAGCACTGGATCTCTGCAGGTTGCCACTGGGGCCACCATTCCTGTCTTGAACCTTACTGCTTCTTGGATTCAAGGATCAGATGCTTCCTTTTCCCACTTGGCCATCACTAGCTGCTCCTCCTCAGCCTCCTTCACGGGCCCTGCACTATCCTGGGGCTGTCTCTTCTTGCAACCTGCACTCTCCCTTAACTCACCAGGCCCGTGCTTTAAATACCACCTATAGGCGCCAATGAGTTTTTGGTTCTAAGCCAGTGGTTAATTCCCTAGATAGCACAAATGGCTACAGCACTGAGTCACTCCCTGAAACAATGGCTGTTCAAACCCACTCAAAGCTGCCTGTGTAATAAGATCTGGTGATGTACTTGAGAACGCTCACAGCTAGATAACCCCGTGGATTTGTTCTCCTCTGTCACATGAGGTTGCTCTGAGTTGGAATCAACTCGATGGCAACTAATGACAACAGAGCCCTGGTGGGACAGTGGTTGTGCACTCAGCTGCCAACCAAAAGGTCACTGGTTTGAACGCAGTAGCAGCTCTGCAGGAGAAAGATGTGGCAGTCTGCCTCTGTCACGATTAAAGCTTTGGAAATCCTATGGAACAGTTGTACTCTACCCTACAGAGTCACCATGACTAAGATTGGATTCAACAGTAACCGTCAACAACAACACAGGCCAACAGTTACTCTAAACTGCCTGTCTGTCAGTCCACCAACAGTCTCTCCACTTCAAGGGTGCCAGCCAGCCGCCCACATACCTCCCATGTCTGGCAGCAACTCCTTCACTCTCACCCCAGCTTAGCCCAACCTCTCCTTTCTTTCAGACCAGGT
This sequence comes from Heterohyrax brucei, assembly GCA_028571685.1. NCBI lineage: Eukaryota > Metazoa > Chordata > Mammalia > Hyracoidea > Procaviidae > Heterohyrax > Heterohyrax brucei. Next base: position 173,699,235 of record CM053143.1, on the reverse strand, counting down.
TCAAGTTCTAACCTCTCCAAGAAAATAAGAACTCTTCCAATGACTGAAGTCACACAAATTTCTCCCCCTTTTCAGTCTTCTTAAAGCATTTAAACAGTCTGTAGTACACAATTTATTCATTACAGACATACTATAATTGTTCCCTAAATGTCTGCTTTCTATCATGCAAATACTTCCTCCCCAACTAAGGAGAACTTTCTGGAGGAGACAGACATTCATTCTTCTTCTTATATCTGGTACTGAGCTGGGCACATGGATTAGTTAGACACTGTCTAACTAATAATGATCATTTTTTTCACAGCAAACAAACAAGACAAAGTAAAAGCCAAAACTCATCCACTATTTCAGTTTGTTAAATAGCCTGAGAAAAATCTGGCATTTATCCCCCAGTTATTAAGGAAAAAAAAGAGTATGTCTAAAATTACCATGTAACAGCATTAAAAATCATGAAAACTTAAAATACCAAACTACATTTCCAGTGAAACACGAAGCACAAGCACACAGTGAATAAACTGTATTTCCAATAAAAACATGAAACGGTGATAAACTGATTCTAGTAACATGTTAAAATAACAGATACATTTTCATCCTTCAATACAAAAGACTACACATGAGATACAGGGAACAAGTCTGCTCAAGTCAAGGATTTCTCCAGATGCTTCTCAATAAACGTGGCTGGGGAAATCAGCATTCTTCACTGAGACTGCTGAAGGGCCTGAGCTCTGGGCTAAGCTGAAGCCCAGTCCACTCACTCCATGAAAATAGCTTTACTTTTTATTACAAATAGAAAAAAAAAGTCTTAAATCCGTTCAATTCCAGTCAAGTAATTCTCTATATTACAGTTATATCCAAAGCTCGGCTTAAAACTTAGACATATCAAAGGGTTTTATGTAAAAGCTCAAACCAGGCAGTCCCACGCATCCTTGACCTAGACCCCTACCTCCTCTGTGACCGTTTCAGATACTGGACACTGCCCTTGACATTCCTGCAATACCACTGCATAGCACCACCACCAGATATTGCCCTGGTGTGTGTGCTGGGGTCCTCCTATCTCTTACACTCTCACTTCCTCCACCCCCACCTCACCATTTCCTTTACAATGCCTCTTTCCATCCTTCCCTAATAGGCTCTGGATGGCACCTCAGATCCTCCATCTGACTAACCACACCCAAGGTGCCCATGGTTGCCCTCTTCTGGGTTCCTTTTGCCACCCCACTATCACATGGGTGTTCTAACACTTGATGAATCTTCGCCAAACACCTGTAAGTTTGTGGGAAGGAAGAATCGTATTTTTATTTTTATTCCATATCTCAAAATGTTACCTGGGAATTCTTCAACAAAAACTGTGGTGAACTTAAGAGGCAAGATGTGCAAGCATTTGAACTCCAGGGCAAGAGTCTGGGAGATAGACCACAAGGCTAACTCACTAGAGGAACTTGGCCAAGTCACATACTCATAGTGACCCTCTAATTCCCTTACTAGCAAAATGACGGGGCTAGACCATTAAGGTCCCCAACCGACTACAAGTATCTTTAATCAGCTTCATCTACAACTTCACCTTTATTCGACACTTAAATAAACTGCAATTTCTTCCCATTCATTTTATTAATTTTATTTCCCTCTGGAGGGCTTCCAAGAGCAAAAAGAGAGGGGTTGGAATGATAACATTTACACAATCAGCTGCTAACCAAAAAGCTGAAGGTTCAAGTCCAACCGTAGAGCTTCCAGAGAGAAGCCTGCTAACCTACTGCTAAAAACCCCACCACCCAAAACCCTGTGGTGGACAGTTCTACTCAGACACACACACGGTCATCTTGAGACAGCTAATGATCTATATTTTGGCACATCCATTTCTGAAAAAATTCACCAAAGAATTTTAACTAATAGTATGCCGAAAGAGTGATTTTCTAAAATAAGTTTTTGGAGTTTCTCCCCCACCCCTCCCCCGCAAAGCAAAATCAAATATTTATAACTAGCAGATCTAACCTAGCTGGAACTGGTGACACTTCAGGAAAACCGGACCTAAACATGACTCAACTCAAGTGTCTCTGATCCAGAACGTTAACAACGTCACTGCTTAGTCATGGGCTAATTTCTTCACAGTAACAAGGAGCATCTCCAACCACTTCAAAGCCTCTGGCCAAAAAAAAGAAAAAGGACAACTGCTGCAGTCACCAAATGATGAAGTGTTGGTCAAACAGGCAAACAGAGCAAGGTCTGTGTGACTCATCTTCAAGCCTCCTTGAGGGAACAGAAAAGCAGTTTTCCTGTGCTGTATACAGTCAGTTGAAAGAAGGAATGCATCAAACCAAACCCACAGCCATCAAGTGGAACCTGACTCACGGCCGCCCTAATGGACAAGGCGGAGCTGCCTCACAAGCTCCTTCAGGCTCAGCATCTTGCAGGAAGCCCACCAACCCATCTCTCCTGCAGAGCAACTGGTTGGTGCAGCTAGTGGGTTCCAACCACTGACCTTTCTGGTAGCAGCAGAAGTGCTTCATCACTGTGCCACCTGAAGTCACGAAGGTCTTAGTAATGGCATTTATACCTATCTTACACTCTTCTACCCTCTTTCTTAAGTTTGGCTATATCAAAAGTTGTAGATAAAGTTTTTCTCATAGGTCATGTTGATTATCCTGTTTTTATAGTGGAGACCTTGATTCTTTTTTAGGAAACCAACTGAAACAACATGGAGGAACACTGAGCCAAGGGACTCATGTTTCGGTTGGCAAAATAGCCATCCAACACTTAGGCTTAAATGTTTCCAATCAATTCATCATTCAGAGAATAAAATCTGGAGACACTGGGGCCAACCGCTCAACTAGAATGAGCAAACACCAGGCTTCAACACGAAATCCAAAAAGTGAGGGAGAGAGGGGAACACTTTCTTTCAGACTGCAACTTATTCTGAAAAGTCATGTCTCTCCAGGTGGGTGGAAAGCTGCTCAACTCCCAGTTTCCAGTTCTGAAGTCCGTGAAACGGGATACAAAGGTGAGCGACTTCATCATCTTAAATGTATTTCTTGCCGTTCATAGATAGCATCGGGATGCTAAAAAGTGGTTCCTTAACTACACAACCACTCAAACAGCAAACAGCAAGGGAATCGTTTCACGGCTTGGGGAAATCACACACAGGAGTGGTCTAATCCTGATGTTTTGATACTCTGTAAACTCTACCAAAAGAAGTGTAACTTCGTTTGCAGAGACGCTGAAGGACTCGCGCTTCCAGTGGGGCACTGAGTTCTCAAGACGCTCAAACCAGGATGAATGAGCTTTAACGCCGCCAACCGCTTGTTTACTTACATCCTCACGTGGCTCCGCGCGCCAACAGAAGCGCTGCGCTCTGGGCTGCGCCGAGCGAGCCTGGGAGCCCCAAAACTTTTATTTCGCCAACTCTATGAAGCGGGCGGGCAGCTCGGAAGCACGGTCGCTGGCCACCACCCAAAGTGCACTCATGCCAAACAAACTGAGAGCTTCCACCATTGGCACGACCCCCCTCCCCAAGCCAGCAGCTCCGTTCACACAAAGGCGCGTGGGTGCTGGCAGGACCCCTCTCCAAAGTTGCGAAGAGAGCAGCAAGCGCGAAACCACCGGGAAGGGTGCGGGCGCAGAGACGCGTCCCCGGGCTACTCACAGGGTGACCGTGCGGTTGGGCAGCGTGTCCGGGGGCAGGACCTGTGCGAGCTCCAGGCTGCTGCACACCACCTTGCCCTCGGCGGCGCCAGCCGCCCTGCCGGCCCCTCGGGGGCGCCCATCTTGCTTGCAGCCGGCGGGCAGGGCTCCGGCACCGCCGCCGCCGCCTCCCAGGAGGGCGAGCAGCGCGAGCGGCAGCAGCAGCCGCGGCGGCGGCGGTGGCGCGCGGCCCCGCCAGCGCCCAGGGGACTCCATGTCGCCGGCCGGGCCTCGGGGCCGAGCTGCGGCGCGCGGGCCTAACGAGCCGTCCCGGCGCCCCGGCGGGCGGGGACGCGGTGCGGGCCCGCCGGCGCCCGGAGCCACATGGCGGTCGGGGGACGCGCCCTGCTCGGCGCCGACATGCTCCTTTGTCCGCGGCCGCCGCGCTCGGCCTCCGGGGAGCAGCAGGGTCACGGCCGCACGGGTCGCAGCGCCGCCCGGCCGCCCGGCAGGAGCACCGCCTCCTCCACCGCGCTCGCCGCCGCCGCCTCTCCCCGCCCCAGCCGCCGGCCGCCCCCGCCCCAGCCCCTCCTTCGCCGCCTCCACCTCCTCCGCCCGCGAAGCCTCTCCTCCTCTCTCCTCCGGAAAGGAGGCGCGCGCGCTGAGGACCCACGCCGCCGCCTCCTGCCGCGGGGAGCGACCTGACCCCGTCCGCGCCCCGGACTCGGCCCCTGGGCAGGGGCGTGAGGCTCTCCGCGGCGCCGTGACTCGTGGAGGAGGCAGAAGAAAGTTCCAGTCCCAACTCCAGGCGCAGTGGCCACTCTCCAGCACGCTTGCCTCCACTGTCCGTCAGACAAAGCCGCCCCGCGCGCCCCCGGAATGAGGCAGAAGAGCAGGGCGGAATGTCCTTGACCGATAACCCGAGGGGGGGAAAAAATAGAAACCCAAACCCACTGCCTTCAAATCGATTCCGACTCGTTAGCGACCCTATATGACAGAGTAGAACTGTTGCATACCGTTTCCAAAGAATGCCAGGCAGATTCGAACTGCTGACCTTCTCGTTAGCAGAAGTACCTGCAGAAACCACTATACCACCACGGTTTCCACCAGGGAGAAGAGCGCCTCCCCGACCCCTCAATCGCCTTCCACCCTCCATCAGCTGGCTTACTTGGCACCTCACTACCCTGAAGGAATATCAAGCTTTCTCATGGCACACGAAGTCTCCTTTGATCCAGATGCATGCACCAGAGCTGGGAAACAGGTTCCTTTCCCTGCAGTGTGCTTTGGGAAAATATTTCTGGCCTTGGGCCCTTTCAGCCATGATCCCTACACTAGATGACCTAATATTATCGAGCCTAGAGCCCACACAGCATGTGTTTAAGTATCTGCAGGTAGCGTTTCAAGCAACAGATAAATTATCTTTGCCTGCTGTGACTTGGCTGGCTGTGACTATGATACCTTAGTGACAACCTAAAAGTCTGAGTTTATATACAGAATTTTCCGACGCCTTGGAGTTCCATTCCACCCTGGAGCACCTTAAAAGAGGAAAGAGCCTGACCAGGGCCCTTGCCTTTGCTTCCTCTGCCAGCTCTATCCTGAAACAAGGGGGGCTATGTGTAGACATCCCAGCCCACTGAAACAAACTACTTCGGCATCCAGGAACAGGCAGTCCTTGGCGATCTCTCAGACTTAGAGGTGTATACAAGAGCTAGGGGAACTGCATACTCAGGGCCTGGAAGTAATCTTGGGAATACTGAGGGAATCCCAGAGCCCTGGTGGCACACTGGTTGAAGAGTTCTGCTGCTAACCCACAGGTGATCAATTGGACCCCAGCAGCTTTTCTGTGGGAGGAAGATAACAGCTTCTCTAAGGATTCATAGCCTTGAAAACCGTGTGAGGCAGTTCTACTCTGTCTTTGAAGCCACACTGAGTTGGAATTGGCTTGAAGGTAATGGATTTCGATTTAGATGAGCACCTCAGAGAAGTCCCTGGGTGACACAAATGATTTCACATTTGCTGCTAACCAAAGGCTGGCCAATTCAGTCTACCCAGAGGTGCTTCAGATGCATAGCTGGGGGATCGACTTCCAAAAGATCACAGCTGTTGAAAACCCTGTGGGGTACAGATCTGCTCTGCAACACAAAGGATCACCATAAGTTGTGACCAGCTGCATGCCACTGGTTTGGTTTGGCTTGGTTTGGTTTGGCTTGGTATGGCTTGGTTTGGTTTGGTTTGGTTTGGTTTGGTTTGGTTTGGTATGGTTTGGGTTGGTATGGCTTGGTTTGGTTTGGGTTGGGTTGGTTTGGGTTGGTGTGGCTTGGTTTGGTTTGGTTTGACTTGGTATGGCTTGGCTTGGTTTGATTTGGGTTGGGTTGGGTTGGGTTGGTGTGGCTTGGTTTGGTTTGGTTTGGTTTGACTTGGTATGGCTTGGTTTAGTTTGGTTTGGTTTGGTTTGGTTTGGTTTGACTTGGTGTGGCTTGGTGTGGCTTGGTTTGGTTTGGCTTGGTATGGCTTGGTTTGGTTTGGTTTGGTTTGGCTTGGTATGGCTTGGTTTGGTTTGGTTTGGTTTGACTTGGTGTGGCTTGGTTTGGTTTGGTTTGGTTTGGCTTGGTTTGGTTTGGCTTGGTATGGCTTGAGCACCTTGGACATGATCTTAAAGTAGGAAAGACACAGACTCTGGATGAGCACATCCTTTTGGACCTAGAGATTTTTCACACCATGAGAATGAGAGTCAGAGTAGGGCCAGCTGTATCTAAGTAAGTACTATCTGAAACCCCTACAAAGTTTATCATAAGGACCAGTTGTCAGGAATCAGTTTATTTATCTGAGCAGAACTTTCTCAGTAACCTCAATGGTAATCGGCCTCCATTTCCACAGACTGTTGTTTTCATTTTGAATAGCACTTTGTTATGGGTTCAGTTGTATCCCCCCAAAATATATGAGTCGATTTGGCTATGCCATGATTCCCGGTACTGTGTGGTCGTTCACCATTGTGGCACCTGAGTGATCTATGTTATAAATCCTATCACTGTGATGTTAATGGAAACCCTGGTGGTGTAGCGGTTAAGTGCTAAAGTCTGCTAACCAAAATGTTGGCAGTTCGAATCCAGCAGGCACTCCTTGCAAACTCTATGGGGTGGTTGTGCTCTGTCCTGTAGGGTCACTGTGGATTAGAATTGACTCAACAGCACTGGGTTTCAGGGTTTCTTTTTTTTCTTTTTTAGTTTTTATGATGTTAGTGAGATGGATCAGAGGCAGTTGTAGTGATGAGATCTACAAGACTAGATAATGTCTTATGCCAATTTCTTTTGAAATGCAAGGGAGAGAGAAGCAAGCAGAGAGAGAGGGGGTAACTAAGTACCAGTGTTGGGAATGGAACTCATCCTTGGGAACTAGGGTTCCTGCACAGAGAAGCTCCTAGACAAGGAAAAAAATATGAGAAAGGTCTTCCTCCAGAGCTGACAGAAGGAGAAAACCTTCCCCTGGAGCTAACACCCTAAATTTAGACTTCTATCCTACTAGAATGTGAGGAAATAAATTTCTTTTTGGTAAAGCCATCCATTTATCGTATTCCTGTTATAGCAGTACTAGATGACTAAGACACACTTTATTTGACCAACATTTGGGGGATTCAACTCTGTTTACCCAACACTGTCTAGCACTGTCATGAAGAGCTCTCTGTGATTATGAAATGTTTTAAGTTTAGGTTGTCCAACAAAATGACCACTTGTGGCTGTTGTAGATTTAAGGTGTAGCTAGCGTGACTTCCTTACTGAATTCCTTGTTTTAATTAAGGTAAATTTGAGTTGAACTAGGCCCATGTGCCTGGCCTAGTTCCACCATGTTGAGCAGCCCAGGTCTAGACTCTGCAATGGGTAGAGAAAGCAAGAAATTGTCACCACCTTTGAAGAGCTTTAAATCTAGACTTGAAATAAGCTTACAAAACAAATAAGTACATCTGTGTTAAGGTCGGTGAAATTTCCCTTGAACTTATTTAATGAATCATTATTCCCTAACAGAATCATCATTATCTGTTGTCTTTATAAAAATCAAGGCCACTTAGTGTAGCAATATGGATGTTTTTAAAAACTCTTGTTACTGTTATTAAAGCCACAAATTGTCATGTGAACTTAAAAGTATATAAATATTTTGAAGACTGTATTTGTAATCTTATGTGTATGTGTGTGATTTAGGTGAAAGTTTACAGAGCAAATTAGATTCTCATTAAGGAGTTAGTTGTTTTGCAAAATTTGTTGTTAATCCCACAGTGAGTCAACAGTCTCCCGTTTTGCACCCCACTTTCCCTGTTTCCATGCATACAGTTTTCCCACCCCTTCCTGCCTTCTTGTCTTTGCTTTGGGGCTGATGCGCCCATTAGTCTCATGTACATTATTGAACTATGAAGCATATCTCTCATATGTATTATTGTTGACCTTGTAGACCTAATTTGGCTGAAGGGTGAGCCTCAGAAGTGACTTCAGTACTGAATTAAGGGGATGTCCAGGGTATAGTTGTAATCTTGGCATTGAAGTGGTTGTAATTTTCTGGGAAGGTCCTTGGGTAGCACACATGGTTTGCACTTGACCGTTCTGTGTGATATAGGGTCACTGTAAGTGGGAATCAAGTATACAGAACACAACAACTAACCTAAAGATTGGCAGTTTGAACCTACCCAGCAATATCAATCTGCTGCCATAAAGATGACAGTCACGAACACTCCGTGGATCACTTTTATGCTGTAACACTTGGGGTCAGAGTGAGTTGGAATCAATACCAACAGGTTTATAGTTGAAATAAACATGCATGTCTATTTTGAGCTTTTTTAAAACAAAAATACTTTCATTAGTTTGATGCCTATCGTGTTTTGCTTCACTTTTAGTGAGAAAGTTATATGAAATAAGAATTAGAAGGAAAACAGACATCCCATAGGAATTTCTGGGTAGCACAAAGGATTAACCACTTGGCTACTAGCCAATGGACTGGAGGTTCATACCCACCTACAGGAACCTCAGAAGACAGGTCTGGTGATCTGCTTCTAAAGGGGCAAAGCCTTGAGAACCTTACCGAGCAGTTCTACTCTGCACCATGTGTTGCTCTGGTCAGGACTGACCCCACAGCAACTAGCAAGAGCAACATGAATCCAAACAGATATATGAAGGACATGTTTGACTGCATATTTAATATCAAGAAACCACTTGTACCATTTTTTAAAATAAAACCAAAAAGAAAAGAAAAACCCATCCCATCATTGTGGAGTCACTTCTTACTCACAGGAACCCCATAGGATCGAATAGAACTGTCCCACACAGTTCCCAAGGAGAAGCTGGAGGATGACAACTGCCAAGATTTGTCTAGTAACAAAGTTCTTAACCACTGTGAAATAATAGAATAATAAGATAGAAAAGGCTTTAAGAAGTGTATTTTCCAACACTAAGGCGTTTGAATGAATGCACAGACCCTCTTGTGATCAGTTTGTACCACTATGGATTTGGAAGGACGTGAGCAGTACTTTCCACACGTAGGAAGACTTCAGAGGATGACACCGTCTGCAATGCACCGTCTCTGACTCTCTCTCATGGTAAAATCTTGGCTTGAATGGCACTTCCCAAGTCCTGACAGTCTCTTGCCAGACAGGTCTATCTACTGCTAATCCCCCCTTGGGACGCAAGAACCTCATACAGTTTGAAGTTGTGGGATTTAATAGGTCTTTTTAGAGAAGCCCTGGCAGCATGCCAATCAAGGACTATGACTGCTAACCAAAAGATCAGCAGTTGCAATCCTTGGAAAACCTATGTGGTGGTTCTACTGTCCTGTAGGGTTGCTATGAGTCAGTTGACTAGATAGGAGTAAGTTTAGTTTTTTGGCTTCCATCAGCCACTTCTTCGAAACGTTTATGGACAGTTCTGCTGTGTCCCATAGAGTCACTATGAGTTGGAACTGACTCAGTGAATCCTAACAAGAATAACAACTGAGTGTGTGATCATTCCACTTTGAAAACTACTGTAGAAACTGCTTGAGAAATTGCTTGTTAACTGTATTCACATAGTTAACTATATCCATATACTCTAGTAAAACTGTATTGCATCAGCTGTTGCTTTAAGGATGCTAGATGGACCACATTCCAATGTTTCTAAGCTGCAAATCCTGTCTTGCTGTGTTATGCAAGCCTTTTAGTAGATACCAGAGAAGCATTCAGAGATGCTTTGTTTTTCCTCTTTATGCAGAGAGTGTATTAACTCTATATAATGTGTTATGTCTACATGCATGTTTGTGCACTCAGGTGTGTGAAACATGTATTTGTTTATATAATGTATGTGTGTGCAAGTATATACAAGGTCTGACAATTAAGTCCGTGAACTTAATTGTTCTAAGTTCTGCATGCTTCACTGCTGAATATCACTGCAGTCACCTTCGAAGTACTTCCCTTGGGAAGCTATGCACCAATGCCAGTGCCTAGTCCACCCTTCAAAGCAATTTAGGAACTCTTTCTGGAATGGCTGTTGCACATGGCGGCATGGTGGCAAGTTTGCAAACTTAAATGTACAGTTGTCTGTGAGGGAGTTTTTAGCCAGTAACCGAATAACTGTGTTGGAACACCCTCCCTGCTTGCCTGATCTGGCCCCCATACTTTTTTCTTTACCCAAAGATAAAGGAAATCTTAAAAGAAAGACATTAGAATGACATAAAGAGTAATATGGCAATAGCTCTGATGGCCATTCCAGAAAAAGAGTTCCAAAATTACTTTGAAAGGTGGACTAGGAGCTGGCATTGGTGCATAGCTTCCCAAGGGAAGTACCTCGAAGGTGACTGCAGTGATACTCAGCAAAGGTGTGTGTAGCACTTTTTCTAGGATGAGTTCACGTACTCAGTTGCCACTCCTCGTATGTGCACGAGCATACGTATATACAGTCATGTGTCGGTTAACTTCCACAGTACGCTCTGTGAAATACAGTGTTGTGTCATGTGGACTCTATATGAATGGTTTTCTTTAAACATCGTGAACAAGTTTATGCCTTATCTGTGATTATCAGCATGCTTAGGGGGATTGGCTTTCATGCTGGGTCCTCAGTCACCATCAGCAGCAATTTCTCCATATCTGATATGGGTCCCTTTCACATTTTTTAGCTTTTAGTGGGGGGAATCCTTAAACAGCTTGGAGAATTTTTTTCTTTGTTTTTAGGATCTCCGTGGTGGTCACATGTGACATGACTACATTGCGAGCAACAGCGTTCTGTGGTTTTCCGCTCACATGCTGTTTGGTAAGCTTTCTCTCACTTTCAGCTTAACGCTTCTGCTTTGCCTTTAGCAGGTGCTAACCCTAGCACTGGTTTTGCTGTGCTTGAGAGCTATGATGCACATCAAAGTAATATTTTCACAAGAAAATTAGACAGAGATAAGGCTACAACACTCAAGAGATGTATGATCCGCAAGATTGGATGCCGTTACCTATGAGTTGAAGCATACACTATTATACAGTAAGCTTTTTGGATAGAAAGTACAGTATTGTTAGTGTCAGACTACCCAACAAGCAAGGTAAACATAAGCTCACTTGTGCTTACTTACTTATCTAGAGTGAACAGTTTCACATTTTTTTCACCACATCAAAACCTCTGCTTCTAGGTATGACTGGCACCTGTCTCTCTCCCAACCGAGCAGCACCTTGGGAGAGATGAATGACCCACTCAGTAGGGTAAATACAGGCTTTCTTTTGCATACTTGCTAATCTGCAGTGAGCTGAGTATCATACACACATAAGCCAATAATACAGGTGTTTATTGTGACTATCAAGATGTACATGAGTTATGTATGTACTGTACCATTGCATGCTTAGCAGTGTAATCACTTTGTATGCAAGAGACGTGAGATACACGTGTTGCATGTGGATAGTAGCTGTGTTTGCTACATCTCACTCTTCAATAGAGGTTTCTGAACTCTATTGTAATATGTTATCTGACCCCGAACACATATGTGGTTGGATGTTGCAGCAATGAATGTTATGTGGAGTATAACTGTGTGTGTGTCTATGTGTGTCTGTGTGTAGACCACCATTTGTTGTAATAATGTTTTACATGTTTTTTTTACTGTTTTAGTCAGCTAGGGCTACTCTACAGAAATACCATAGTGGATGACTTTAACAAAGGAAAGTTTGTTCTTACACAGTCCGGTAGGCTGCCAGTCCAAATTCAGGATGTCTGCTCCAGGAGAAGGCTTTTTCCCTTGTCGGCTCTAGAGGAAAGTCTAGTATTGCATCAGTCTTTGTCCAGGGAGCATCTTGGTGCAGGAACCTCAGGTCTGAAGGATGCACTCTTCTCCCCGTGCTCTTTCCTGCTGGTGTGAGGTCACCAATTCTCTGCTTGCTTCCCTTTCCTTTTATCTCTTGTAGGACAAAAGGATTAAGGGTAGGCCAAAGCATGCACCAAGGAAACTGTCTTTACAGTGGAGCAGGGAGGTAATCCTATGAAGGGATTTACAGTCCCATACTAACCCTTTAACATATCGCACAGGAAAATCACAAAATTGGAATCATGGCCCAGACACACGGCTACACATATTTCTGGGGGGACACAATTCAATCCATGACACTTACCTGCCAGATTATAAACTGCTAGATGCTGTTCCCAACCCAACTGCCTTGTTAAAATCATCACTCCCTTCAGTCACTGCTTCTTACTGTGTTACTCTAGAATCTGATGAGCTAGACTGAGTCTAGATAATCTTCAGAGCTTGTCAGAACCTGAAAACCCCTTTCTTTTCTATTTCTTTCTCCTCCACTGCTGTGTTAGCTCCCTGGTTTGGTCTGTTACTTACTCTTCATGACAGATGTTGTCCGCTGCTGCTAAAAGGCTATTCTCAAACTGATTCTCCACTGACACCCTTGTGCTATACCACTTGCCATCAGTTCTGACTTGTGATGCCCCTATGTGGGCAGAATAAAGCTGTGCTCCGTGGGTTTTCAAGGCTGTGGTCTCATGGAAGCCCATCGCCAGGCTTTTCTTCTGAGGCATCTCTTGGTGGGTTCCATCCACCAACCATTCAGTTAGTAGCTGAGCACTTAACTCTTTGCACCACCCAGGACTGAAGAAGCTAGAGAATCATTTCTCCAACCACCTTTGCAACTACTGGTGGCATTCTAACCTAGTTCTCAGCCAAGAAAAATTAAAGGCTGTGTTGTCCACCGTGCTGGACATTAACCACATGTGAGTACTTACATTTAAATTCATTGAAATAAAATCCAATTGAAAATTTACTTCTTTAGTCACACTAGTTGAGAACTCTGTAGCTACATGTGACTGGAGAATACTGTTTTGAATAACAAACATTATAGAACAGTTCCATTATCACTGAATTTCCTACAGGTCAACATGATAGGCTGGCAAATTGACTCAGAATGGAATTTTCTTTTGTAATAATAAGAGGGTTATAGGAGATTACTGTCTCACCTCCCCGTTCCTTCTGCTTTTGACATGGTCCTATGATAATGGGATACCTGGTGCCGAAGCAGGTAATTTGTGACCACAAGGCAAAAAGCCTAAAGGAAAATTCCAAAATAATAGAAAGAAACAGAAGGATAGGATACTACTGGGAAGATCTGGCTGAAGCCACTGTTTATGTGGTTTCCTAAACCCTACTGGCATAGTGGTTATGACTACTAACCAAAAGGTCAGCAGTTCATGTTTACCAGGTGCTCCTTGGGCTCTCTATGGGGCAGTTCTACACTGTCTATACGGCCGTTACAAGGTAGAGTCAACACAGTGGCAGCAGGTTTGGTTTGGGTCTGGTAGTGCCTATAGGATTTCGGAAGTATTTGTAGTTCACATAGTTTAAAATTTATTCATTTTTCGTATCAAACATTTAACACACTTCATCTCTCTCTGTCTCTGTCTCTCTCTCTCTCTCTCTGTGTATATATATGTGTCAGCTACTGAGTAAAAGTTTTATTGAATTGAATTCAGACATTGGAGAATAAACCTTTAGTTTAAGTCAACTAATTTAAGATGATTGGCTAAAGTCCAATCTCTGCAGTTGAATAGAAACATGTGATGTCATGATTAAATTAACAACAGGGTGGGGGAATAAATAAATAAGACCCATCCATTTTTAGCCCTTGAAATATCTCAGTGACACCTCTATAAACTCTGTTAATAAACAGACATCCTCTGTTTACTTTTGCATCATTTAATAGTAATACATCACGATTCACTCTGACAGCTGTAGTTTATATTTTTAGTCATTACATGGCATCTGCTAGAATGCAAGCTTGGTCATTATCCAGGACCCAGATAAGAACAGCAGTGGTGTCTCAAATAACCCCTTAGTCTCCTAACATGGCATGGGCTCCTGTGCTGGCTTCCTACTTGCTGGATATGATGACCTTCAGCAGGTCATAAATCTCATCTTTCATACTGAGAGTTTGAACCAGAACCAACTTTAAAGAGCTATGATTTTATCCTGTTGAACCATGAATTCTTTTGTTTGTCTACTGTAGCCAGACTATTACAGGAATGTATTTCTGTGACAGTTAAATGCTCTCTTCTTTGGAAGACCAAATACCTTTCTGAAATGTTATATTCTTTACCCTCTGGTATAATTATCACCAGTTATAAGTTTAGGTAAGAAATTTGAGGCACTAATTTCACTAGCAGTGCTGTGCACAGGAATTGCCTCATTGCAATGGTAGTCTCCAATTATACACCCAGGCAGGTTACTACAAAGATCACCAAATAGGAAGTCCAAATTAAGACATTCAAATTACATGATTTAATCAGTATATAATGCCTGGTGAAAAAGAAGGAGAAAGATATACAGGGGGAGGTTAACATGCAAAAGATAGAGTGCAGACAGATTAAGGATGACACCGCTGACTACTGGGTCATGTGATGCTCATATGAGATGAGTTGGTCTATCAATCAGTTTGTCTCCTGTGCACAGCACTGCTAGTGAAATTAGTGCCTCAAATTTCTTACCTAAACTTTTACCTCTATCATAGTAGCCAAGCCTGCTGCTGACATGGCTACAGGGAGTTAAGGACTGGAAAGTAGCTGAGGCCACTTCTCTCCAATTGATCTGTTGGAGAGAAGTAGAGCAGTTATGCCTGAACACAATTATATGCCACCACTTCATTTCTACTAGGATGACTGACATAAAAAAAGTGTGGGGGGGAGTGGGGACAGGCAATAACAAATGTTGATGAAGAAATGAGAAGTTAGAATCCTTGTCTGTGGTCTTTTTGCACATGGATGGGTGGGGGGTTGGGCAAAACTATACGAAGCAGAAGATACACCACTTCAACAAAGTTTGTACATACAATTTAGTGGCATTGTTTGCATTCTTTGGAGTTGTCCAGCTTGTCTCACTATCCTTTTCCAAATTATTCTACCACAGTTATTGTAAACTTACTACCTGACAAGCTTCTCATATAACCTTTTGAGATGCTGTTGTCATCTCACACAGATAATTCTCTAAAAGTACAGACAACTTTTACTAATTAAGCTACACTGCCATTAGGTTAAAAGTTGATTTCAAGGGTACCTTTGGTTTGAGGTTAAAGTTTGAAGATTATTTATTTTAGAACAAGAACTTCAGGTGTTCATCTTGTCTCTGGTTTGAGAGGGTCTGGATTAAGTTGAGAATTTAAAATTCTATTGAGCTCCCTGCCCCCTCCCCTTTATTAGGATCCTTCTATAGAAATTTGTATGAAAATGTTCTGTAACAGAACCACTAGGTTCATCTAGCCTCATTTTAAAGGAGGCAATTGTTCATAGAGGAAACATTTCCTCCCTTGACTCCTGCCTCTCCTTCCTCTCCTCTTCCAGGTAAATGGAGGCCTATGGCTGGTACAAATGCTAATTAGCAGAGCCAGACTGAGAAGAGGACTCGCAATGAGGAACTGCTGATTTCAGATGGATCTTGGCTGAAAGCAGAGAATATCAGAAAGAGAATATCAGTAAGTGAGATGCCAAGCCACTTGAATATCACACAGGAGCAAAAGCTCAAAAGAGCTAAGGACCTTCCTCCAGAGCCAACGAAAGGAGAAAGCTTTGCACTAAAGGTAGCACCCTGAATTCGGATGTCTAGCCTCTTAAACAGTGAGGAAATAAGCTTGTTGAAGCCATCCTCTTGTGGTGTCTGTTACAGCAGCCTTTTAAGGCTAAGACAGAATTTGTGTTTTATTGAATATGCAAAGGCAGTCAACTGTGTGGATCATAACAAATTATGGAAAAATAGGAATTCCAGAACAATTAATTGTGTTTGTGTGGATTCTGTACATAGACCAAGAATCAGTCATTCAGACAGAACAAGGGAATACTGCATATGTCAAAATCAAGAAAGGAGTGTGTCAGGGTTATATCCTTCCACCTCACTTATTCAGTCTCTATGCTGAGCAAACAGTCTGAGAAAACAACCTGTGTAAAGAAGGGATGAAGACTCATTAACAACCTGTAAGGTGCACATGACACAACCTTACTTGCTGAAAGGCAAGAGGACCAGAAGCACTTACCAATGAAGATAGAAAACTGCAGACTTCAGTATGGCTTGCATCTCAAAATAAAGAAAACAAAAATCCTAACAATTGGGCCAATAAATAAGATCATTATAAACAGAAAATGTTGAAGCTGTCAAGCATTTCATTGTACTTGAGTTCGCAATCAGCACCCATGGAAGGAGCAATCAAATAACATATTACACTGGATAAATCTGCTGCAAAGATCTCTTTAAAGTGAAGAAGGAAGAAAATAAGGAAAGGAGGAAAAGAGGGAGGGGGAAGGAGGAAAAGAGAGAAAGAGAGAAAGCAAGAAAAGAAAAGAAAACCTTTAAGGAGAAACCCTGATGGCACAGTGGTTAAGAACTGCTGCCATTAACCAAGAAGTCAGCAGTTTGAATCCGCCAGGTACAATTTGAAAACCATGTGAGGCAATTCTACCCTGTCCTATAGCACTGCTACAGTCTACACTGATAAAAGTGGCAGTCAAGAAATCAAACAACATATTGCATTGGACAAATCTGTTGCAAAAGACCTTTTTATTAAAAAGCCTTTAGGGACTCAGATGCATCCAACCAAGACACAGTATTGTCACCTACCTCATGTGCGTGTCACTGAATAAGGAGGACCTAAGCAGAACTGAAGCCTTTGAATTATGGTGTTGCCACAGAATACTGAGTATACCATAGACTGCCAGAAGCATGAACAAATTTTTGTTAAAAGAAGTACAGCCACAATGCTTCGTAGAAGGGGGATGGTGAGACTTTGTCTCATGTACTTTAGATATTCTAGGAGGAGGAACCATTCCCTGGGGAAGGACATAATGCTTAGTAAAACAGAGGGTCAGTGAAAAAGAAGAATGTCATTAATAAGATGGATTGACATAGAACCTGAAACAGTAGTCTCAAACACAGCAAAAATTGTGAGGCTGGCCCAGGACGAGGCACTGTTTGGTTCTGTTGTACACAGGGTTGCTGTGAGTTGGAACTGACTTGACAGCACCTAACAGCAACAACGGCATGACATCTGTGGAGAAAGAGCTTGGCAGCTCCTAAAACAGCTAACCGTAGTACTACCATGTGAAACCAGCAATGCAAGTAGACATACATACATCAGATTCACTATAGCACTATTCACGACAGCCAAAAAGTGAAGCAACCCACATGTTTATCAACATATGAATGGATAAACAAAATGTGTGTAAGTATAATGAAATATTACCTACCACAAGCAAATTCTGAATCATAGCAACCCCAAAGGACAGAACAGAACTGCCTTACAGGGTTACCAAGGCTGTGATGGTTACAGAACCAGAGCAGCTGGTAGACTGAACCACTGACCTTTTAGTTAGCAGCTGAGTGCTTAACCACAGTGCAACCAGGACTCCTTCATAGTAAACCATAAAGAGAAATGAAGTCTGGATACATTTTGCAACATCAATGAATCTTGAAAACATTGCAATGAATGAAATAAGTAAATCATAAAACTGCAGATAGTATATGATTTCATGTATATGAAATAAGAACAACTGGCAAATGCATACAGATAAAGTTTATTATTGATTACCAGGAGCAGAAGGGACGAAAAGAGGAGAATCATTGTTTAGGAAATAATGAGTTCTATTTACAGTGATGGGAAGTTTGGCAGTGCTTATGGTTGCACAGTATGACTAATGTAATTGATAATATCGATATTACACATTTGCAAAATGTTATATGTTCTTTTACAATGATAAAAAAATTAAAAACAACAATAACTTGACAAATAACCTTACAAATCATCATGGATGTGTGTGTGTGTGTGTGTGTGTGTGTGTGTGTGGAAGGAAAGTGGAGTCAGATGGGATCTCACTCAATGAGTGGCTGATTTTTAACCCCCCCAAATACTTTATACACTTCATGTATATTTAGTGAATCACAAATATTTAGACAGAAACAAGGGAAAGCCTCAATGGGATGGACTGACACAATAGCTACATCATTGGATTCAAACATAGCAATCATCATGGAGGTGACACAAGACTTGGGAATGTTTCATCCTATCGTAAGTAGGTGCTCCATCAGGGGGAGCTGACTGGACGGCGAATAACAACAACAATTCTGTCTGTTAAATCTACAGGTAAGGTTCTCATTTGTTCCATATTGTTGATCACGTAGGTGCTCCACTTATTTTTTTTCTTGTGTGTCATGTCTTTATAAGCTACTTGGATCTTAGTTTCATCTATCCTCCTTATTTGTTCTACTTCACCTTGTAGAACTGAATATTTTCAAATAGAAAATATATTAGAACTGGGATGACAGAGAAAACAACATACTTTGAGGAAATTAAGAAATATAGCTCACCCCAGAGATGTAACCAGCTCCGCAAACAACAGTATTTCCTGCATATCTACCTAATGTAATGTATATAGCCCGTATTCTTGTTTCTGACATCTATTATTAGGAATTTTGGCCTTAAATACCAACAATAATGATTCAATGTCTTAGGCAGCTAATAACTATGAGAATTAATGACAGGTATCATAGCAGATATGTCAGTCATGAAATTTTTATTAAATTCATTTTAAAACCATGGTTTCTTTTTTCCTTAGTGTCAGCTAATATATCAAACTTCATTTGTTGAGGTGTGCATAATGAAAAGGTGTACTTGAAACCTTTCTCAGTGAAACAATTACTATTTTGAATTGCCCTCTGAATAAGTATGTTGACAATACATAGAGCATCCTGTTATTTAGAATTCTATAACATGTATGTAATGCCCTCTTACATCACTTAGAGCTGTCAGACATTATTACATCATAAACAGTATGTTCTATAAACTTGGTCAAGTTTCTTAAATTAGAATTTAGATATTTAATTATTTCACTTGTTAAATAAACATGTTCCTTAGTTTTAGTACATTAAAGCATACTTATGTTTTTGTTTAACTTCATAGACTGCAAAAATTTGTACAGATTGACTAAAGAACATTGATACTGAAGTTAGGAAATCTGGATTAGTATATGACTCTTGCTTGCTGAAAGTGAACTTGAAGCACATAACTGATAAAAATCAAAGACTACAGCCTTTAGTATGGATTAGACCTCAACATAAACAAAAATCCTCATTATTGGACCAATAAGAAACATCATGATAAATGGGGAGAAGATTAATGTTGTCAAGAATTTTATTTTAGTTGGATTTGCAATCAACACTCATGGAAGCAGTAGTCAGAAAATCAAAAGACACATTGCATTGGGAAAATCCTCTGCAAAAGACCTCATTAAAGTGTTAAAAAGCAAAGATATCACAAAGATATCACCTAACCCAAAGCATGGTGTTTTCAGTCATCTTTTATGCACGGGAAAGCTGGACAATGAATAAGAACGACTGAAAAAGAATTAATGCCTTGAATTATGATGTCAACAAAGTATACTGAATGCACCTTGGACTGCCAAAGTAATACACAAATTTGTCTTGAAAGCTTAGAAGAAACAAGGATTGTACAATTTTGTGTTACATACTTTCAACATGTTACCAAGAAGGATCAGTCTCCGGAAAAGGACAGCATCCTTGAAAAAGAAAACCTTCAGTGAAGTGAACTGACCCAGCAGCTGCACCACTGGGCTCCAAGCATAACAGTGATTGGGAGGATGGCCCAGGACTGGGCAGTGTTTCTTTTTGTTGTACATAAGGTCACTGTGAGTTGGAACCAACTCGGTGGGACCTAACATCGTATTGACTCTAGCTGACTTACCTTGGGCAAGTGACTCTTGGCACCTATTTATTCACTTACTGTGTGGTTTCAACACGGAAATACGGCTGGCATGTAATTTGCATGTGATGGGTCCCCAACAGAGCTTAGCTGAATCTGAATCTAACTCCTTTGCCTACATTTTCTAGGTAAAGAAGTAAAACCCTATAGGCGAGTGTTCTCTAAGGTCATACACAGAGCCTTAGTTTGTGTGAAAGCCTGAGTCAGGGAGCTGGGAAAACTTTACAGTTATAATTACTTTCCCTTTTAAACCTGTAATCAGACTTTCTCATAAATCTGGTCATGTGTTATGATTTAGACAAGTCGCTGGCTAAATATCTCTCTTCCTCTACTGCTATGTTAAGAGAAAAATAATTGCTCCGTACGTTCTGGTAATCGTAGAAAAGTAAAGAAGCAGTACATGGAGGAAACCCCTGGGAAAAAACATTTCACGTAATCGTACCATATCATTATCAACATTATAAATTACAAAAACATTTCATCTTTGCTAACACTACTAACAATTACCTGTATCAGCTCCTTTCATCTCTGTATCTCCAGATTCCTCTGAAATAAGTGCTATGAACATTCTTAAACTATGATTCTACTTTTGTTGTTGTTAATATCTGATAAGTCAGTTCTGACTCCTGGTGACCTGTGTGCAAGAAAACTAAATGCCACCCCATCCTATGTCACAGTTGGTATGTTCAAGTTCGCCGTTGCAGCCACTGTGTATTTTGTGTGTCTTCTAGCCTTCCAGCCTAAGACTGTGACCCACAGTGTTTTCATTGGCTGATTTTTGGAAGCAGAGAGCCATACTTTTCATCCTAGCCTGGCTCAGCCTGCAAACCAAAGCCAGCTAGAGAGAATTCAGGAGAAAGCAGCCAGTATTCTTGATGCTTCGTGAGTTGTACTGTTGTTTGTTCAGCTGATCACCTCGACGACTTCAGCCTTTTTTTTTTTTTTTTGCAAGTGAAGATTCTTCATCACACGGAATAATATACAGTAATTTATGTTAAGTTTAAATAAAAGCATTTGACAAGCTTTTTTTTCCTTTCCTTTTTTGTCATAATTCACTAAAATAAACAAAACAAACAAACCTATTGCTATCAGCCAAAGCCAAGTGCTGTCGAGTCGGATCCGACTCAAGTCGGTTCCAACACATAGCAATGCTGTCTTACAGAGGAGAACTGCTCCGTATGATTTCTAAGGCTGTAAGTCTTTGATTGGAGTGGGCTGCCACTTCTTTCTCTCAGGGAGCAACTGGTTCAAACCACCAGACTTTATGTTAGTAGCCAAGTACTTAATCACTGCACCATGGGGCTCCTGCACCAAAATAGAAGTTGTAATTATCATCCTAAGTTACCTTTTATAAACAGTCACCATTCGCCCTTAGGTGTTAAGAAATAGAATAAGATTGCATGATTACCCAAGAACTGCTTCAGAGGAGTTGGGGTTGTGGAACCACTTTTCATTGCTCACTGAACTTCGCTGTAATAAGTAACAGCTGCTCTAATTTCCTGGTAGTACGATGGTGAAGTGCTATGGCTGCTAACCAGAAGACTGGCAGTTTGAAACCATCATCCCCTCCTTCAAAACCCATGGGGAAAGTTCTAGGGTCCTATGTAGGGCCGCTATGAGTCAGAATTGACTAGATGGCAACAGCTTTGGTTTTATTTAAACAGTTTTTATTCTAATTTCTGGAGTCCTTTGTTACTGAATCCTAAAAGGTAGGTCCTTGTTCTGCATACACACACTTGGCGATCGTCTGGACATCGTTCTCTGAGAAAGAGAGAGTAACTTGATTGCAATGCGCAGAGCAAGAAGTCAGGAGGACGTTCCTCAGATCTGGTTCACCAAGCTATGGAGAATCTGGGCAGCAAGGTGATGGCCACTCAGGTGGCTTGGGGAGGGAAAACTCTTGAAGGTGACCAGGAAACAGGAAGTGAGTGGTACTTGTTCGGTGTCATTTCGAAATAGGGTCCCAGTGATGATTTTTTTCTTCCTGATGCTTATCTCTTGTTGTTGCATTTTCTGTTTAGTTAGAGGTCACATTAGGCCTTTCTGTGCATGTGAGGCAAGGCAGATCTGATCTGGGTTAGTTTGAGGACCAGTGGAAATTTGCTGGCATTAGTAAAGTCAGGTGACACTTAGGTGGTATAAACAGTTAACATACACACTAACAACTGAACACACTCCTTGGTAACTGATAGACTAGAGGTGTGAGTGCACCCAGAAGCAACTGGTGGTCCACTGCTGACAAATCAGCCATTGAAAGTCCTAGAGAGCAAAGTTCTACTCTGATATACATGCAGTTGTCATGAGTCAAAGTCAACTCAACAGCAGTTTGTATGTATGTGTTACAGAAACACAACACAAACTAAACACAAAAAGGAATATATTCGTTCATGAAAACAGGAAGCTAACTTTAAGCACAGTTAGATCAAGAGGCTGAAAATGTCACCAGGTCTTTCTTGCCACATATTAGCTTTGTGTTTTTTGCCTTTGTTTTCATACCAGAGCTACTTACCGTATGAAAGGGAGGCCACTGGCAACTCTACCTTTGCATCAGGGTCTATAAAGTCTGAACTGAAAAAAAAACAAAATCCAACAGTTTCCCTTTCCATACTTCTTAGTGAGGGATATGATTGGCTTGTCATGTGTCATATGTGAAGTATAACTAATTATGGGGAACATTGCAAAGAAGGCAAATTCACTAACAATTATGCTTCTGTGGAACACATACATAGGACAAGAATTGAACAGAATAAGGGGGTACTGCATGGTTTGAAATCAGGGAGGGTGTGTGTCAGGGCTGTATTGTTTCACTGTACTTATTCACTGTATGCTGAACAAATAATCTGAGAAACTGGACTATGTAAATGAATGAGGCATCAGGATTGGAGGACAACTCATTAACAACAGGTGTTAGCAGACAACACAAACCTTGCTCACTTCAAGGGAAGAGGACTTGAAGCATTTACTGATGAAGTTCAAAGACTATATAACCTTCAGTATGGACTTGAGCTCAACATAAAGAAAACAGAAATCTTGACATTGGGATAAGCAACATCATGATAAAGGAAGAAAAGTGAAATTGTCAAAGATTTCATTTTACTTGACTTTACAGTCAAAGGGCAAGGAAGCAATGGTCAAGAAATCAATATACTGCCTTGAGTAAGACAGGTGCAAAACTCCCATTTGAAGTATTAAAAGGTAACATATCTCACAGAGAGGTAAGTTATACCTGACCCAAGCTAGTATATTTTCAGTCACTTCATACGTGTATAAAACCTGGACAATGAATGAGGAAGATGGAAGATAAATTGATGCCTTTGGATTATCGTGTTGGCAAAGAATATTGAATATAGCTTGGACTGCTGAAAGAGCAAACACTCCTGTTTTGGAAGAAGTACAACCAGAATGCCTCTTAGATGGCAAGCCTTCATCTGAAGTACTTTGGACATGCTATCAGGAGGGTCCAGTCCCTGGAGAAGGACTACATGCCTGGTAAAGTAAAAAGTCATCACAAACGAGGAACACCTGAAGGTGACAATTGACACTGTGGCTGCAATGATGTGCTCAAGCGTGGCAACAAGTATGATGACACTGCAGGACCAGGCAGTATTTCATCTGTTATGTATAGGGTCACTAATAATAGGAACCGAGTCAATGGCACCTAACAATAACAGTTTCTAGATAATGATCTTGGAAGCAACTTTTGTTCATAGCTTATGTTTTTGATATTTTTCTGCTTTTTATAATGGACGTAACAAAGTATGATTTTTAAATTAAACATTATTTTAAAGACTTAAATCATTTTATTGAATGAATGTGGACATCCTAACGGGTTTGTGGTTAAGAGCTCAGTTGCCAGTTTGAATCCACTAGCCATTCCTTGGAAATGTATGGGGCAGTTCTGCTGTGTCCTATAGGGTTGCTATTGCTTTGAGTTGGAATCAATGGCATTGGCGGAGTCAAGATGGCGGACTAAACACACGTCTCCTTATATCCCTCTGGAAACCAAAACATGAACTGATAATCAAATGGAGCCTTCTGGTGTCCTAGTGAGCCCCAGGACATGGCACAGAGTTGTTAATTTGAATTTCATACCACTGAACAAAAAACCTCCTCTCTTTCTCTGACTCCCGCTCCTGACTAGCCCTGGCTCTCACATACTGAAAATAATGCACCACTGTGACTTTTCTTCTCTGTCTTGGTCAGCAGGCAGAGTTGGGTCTTGCCTAGTGGCTAGTCTCAGATACACTGCTGGCGGGATAGGCAGGCAAAATTGCTATATTTGGAGAGCCAGGCTTAGGACTCTGTACACCTAGCCAGTTTGGGCCTATCTTTTTATCACTGCCACAGCGTGGTTAGTACGGAACCATGGCACCTATGTGCGGGACACCATGTTGGATATGGAGATTTTAGGGGGACCTAATTCTTAGTCTGGGAGCCAGTGCCCGCAAACAGGACAGTGTTTCTTCTGACAGAAAAGCAGTAGTTTACACAGTGTCACCTACAGTGGGGGCCTGGCAGCAGAGGCTGAGGACTCACTATGTCTCAGCACCTTCAGCCCCTCTATCCCCTGACCATGTGGAGGGTGCCACCTTTGATACAGTGGCCACAGCTGGACCTAATTCTTAGCTTGGGAGCCTGAGACTGCCCACAGGAGAGCACTTTTCTACCAGAAAAGCAGTAGTTTACACAGTGTTGCCTAAAGCTGGGCCCTGTCAGTAGATGCTAACAGGGCAGTAGCATTGCTGTATTTTGAACTAGTCCATATCATCTGGGGTTGGATATAAAGGTGCTTACGTTGCCACTTGAGAAGAGGGACCTCTACAGGAAAACTTGACTGACTTGGGAAGTGTTCAGATACCTTTTGTTCTACATTTTAAGACAGCCGAGAGAAACATCTGCAATCCATCCTCACAGTATCTCTCTCACCCTTTACTTACTCATATGAAACACAAAAAGCAACAGACACTTGTGACAAACAGGAAATCACCCATGGCTTCAGAAGGCTCCCAAACAAAACAACCAAGGATTTTTCCAGATGAAGAAACTTCTGAAATCATCAGAAGGTAAATACAAAAGGATTCTGTACAGAGACCTTCTAGACTTTATACAAAATGCAGCAGAACAAAAGGAAAAATTAAGCTGTTTGATCTGATGCAACACCAGTACTCTGAAATCCAACAGATCAAGAACAAAATCAAAGACATAGAAACTTCCATTCAAAGCCAAGAAAACAGAATGGAACAAATGGAAAAAAGAATATCTGACTTGGAAGACAGAGCTACTGATGCCAGCGTCTATGAGCAGAAATTACAAAAAAGAAACAAGAAAAAGTGAAGAAGTATTAAGAAGCATGTGGGGCTCTATTAAGAGGAACAACCTTCGATTAATTGGAGTTCCTGAACAGGATGAGACACCTGAGAACACAGAGAGTATCGTTGCTGAGCTGCTGACAGAAAACTTCTCAGAAATCATGGAGGAAGAAAATATAGATATCCCAGATGCATATCATATGCCACCCAATATAGATCTCAAAAGAAAGACTCCAAGACATATTATAATCAAGCTTAACAAAATGAAACATAAGCAGCAACTCTTAAAGGCAGCCAGACTCAAAGCAAAGCTAACATTCAGAGGGAAACCCTGTAGGCTTTTGTCAGATTTTTCAGCAGAAATCACGCTGGCATGGAGAGAGTAGCATGACACATTCAAAGCCTTGAAGGAGAAGAACTTCCACCCAAGAATTATATATCCTGCAAAACTATCTTTCAAATATGAAAATGAAATTAAGACATTCCCAGATAAACAGAAACTCAGAGACTTTGTAAAACCCCTACCAAAACTACAAGAAATACTGAAAGAAGCTTTTGACTTTGGCTTAGAAGAACAAAACCACTAACTTTATATTTTAGAACAACACATCATCCAGAATTCTACTCAGGGAAGGCTCCAAACTGAATCACAGCTTTAATAATGAAAGAAACAATCCAGTGATTATCATGAAAACTATGGTGCCATCATATTAAAAAGAGGGATGTACTACAGTCATTGTAGTCCCTCCAGATGGAAAGGAAGTAGACAAGACTGGTAGTAATTAAAATTGGGTATATATATAGTTTATTAAGGGGGATCATGGGGCAGCTGTAAAGCACAACAAAGATGCAACATACTGTATCAAGAAATGTAACACAGGAGCCTCAACAACTACAAAACCAGCTCCAAAAAAAGGTGGAATCAATGGCATAGGTTTAGGTTTTGGTATTGGATGAATGAAGAGCCCTGGTGGCAGAGTGGTTAAAGCAGTCAGCTGCAAACCAGATCAGCAGTGTGAACCAACCAGCTGCTTGTCAGAAGAAAGATGTGGCAGTTTGCTTCTGGAAAGATTTACATCCTTTGAAATCCTTTAAGGCCTCTGTAGGGTTGAAATCGACAATGGCAGTAGATTTGGTTAGGTTACTGAAAGAGTCAATGAATATTATTACTCAGTATCTTCTGTTTGCAAAGCACTCTTCTGAGTGCTGAGGACAAATTGAATGAATAAATTAGGCTTGGTTCCTGCCATGAAGGTATTTATGGGGAGGACAAACAATGCTCATTTAATTATTGTTGTGGGAGTCTTTAAAGTCCTTCAGGCAAGAAAAATTGCTATTTAAAAGTTACCAGCTGTTATTACCAACTGCTTACCAACAAATTTCTCTCATATCAGGGAGATCAAAGACTCAAATGTAAAAATGTAACCAAGAAATGTCCCAGAAAAATCATCCATATATGCATATTTATAAATCATGTTTTTGTGTGTGTATGTGTATGTATAGAACACAGCAAGACAAAAACCTTAAATTGATAAGTTTTACCTCATGAAATTTAAAATTCTAACTGAAAAAAGTTCCATAGAGACCAAATCATATTGAGAAAATTTTTTGCAATGTACGGTAGAGGTGATTACCTTACATAAAAAATTTTTACAGATAAATAAGAAAACACTCAACTTCTTAATAATAATAATAATATGAGTATCTAGATCACATAAAAAGGGGAAAAGAGACTGCTCAACACAAAAAGATACTGTGAAAATGGCTTGGGGTGGGTGTCTGCCCTCCTGCAATCCCTCAAGTGGGAAGGAGAACCAAGATTAACAGCAGGACTGGCTCCCTTGAGGCAGAGGCCAGATAGGTCTCCTCCTTCCACCATCTCTGCCAAGTCTAACACAAACTGTCCTCTCCACAACACTCTCTACTGAGTTCCATAATTCCTTGCAATAGCTACACACAACTCACAGACCATATTCACAATTAAGGGATTCATTAGAAAACTAACAGTTACAGTTCACGCTCAAGAACACTCAGGATCCAATTCTTCCGTCATGACAGACTCTCCCTAGACATGCTCACAGTCAGGCCTCTCCCTGGTCCTGAGATTCTGCCCAAGCACACTCAGCCTTCTTTCTCACTGGGCAGAGAAGCCTGCCATGGCACTTCCTGCTGCTGGGTCTCTCCTGCTGGTCTTGCCTGTCTTGGTAGAGTGGTTTCCTCCTCTCTGCTCTGGAATTGACTCTCGTTTAAGGCAAAACTGCTCAATCCCCTTGTCAGGCCACAACTACCCTATCACACAATCACCTGGGTGACAGTTACAAGACTATGGCTAGAAAGGCTGTATACAAAAGTAACTGATCTGCCACCGCTATCCAGCTTCACTGATAAAGAAATGCAAGCATACGAACTCACTCACAGAAACCACTGCACTAAGAAAAACCAAGTTACCACCTTCATCCACTAAATTGTTAAAAAAAAGAAAGAAAAAAAAATTCAAAGTTAGGTAATACTTGGTGTCCTGCAATTATAGGGAAGCCAACATTCTATGTTGTTGGAAGAAGTACAAATTGATCACCTTTTTTTGAAGGATGGTTTGGTACCATCTTTCAAAAAGATAACAACAAATACTCCTTGATATAATAATTCCGTTTCTTGGGATTTTTCTTCAGATGAATTCTGCGTGAACACAAAGTTAGCACACATGAAGACATGAGCATTGTTGCTTTTTTTCTTTTTCTTTTTTTTGATAATCATAAAAGACTGGAAATAACACATATTGAATAAAGAGAAAGCATTCAATATGTTACCATGATGGAGTGTAATGAAGAAAGAGTAAGAGGCCTTCAAAGAGTACCTGATTGATTTGAACTGCTGGTGAGCAGCCACAGCACGTAGCTGCTTTGGCACTAGGGTTTCCCAAGAACTTGTCTTTGTTAACTGCAGATGTTGATTTTCACATTAATAACAACTAGAAGCCATTGATGAGTTTAAAACAGAGGAAAGACACAGTAAAAGTTGCTTACTTGGATTTCTGGTTAGAGATTGGAGAAGTCTGAGGGGCTTCATGTAGTCCCTGGCTTGATCTAAAAGATTAACATGCTCAGCTAATGGCTGAAAGTTTGGAGTTTCCAGTCCACCCAGAGGTACCATGAAAGAAAGATCTGGTGATTGACTTCCAGAAAAAAAAGTCAGCACTAGAAATCCTATGAAGGACAATTCTCCTCCTGACACACATGGGGTTGTCATGAGTTGGACTAGACTATACAGAAACTGGTACTGGTACTGATAGTGTACTGTACAGCAGTGGATTCTGGGAAACATTATATGTCTGTCTGTAACCATAGATCAGTGATCTGGGGAGCGTAAACTCAGATAGCAGGAATGGAGGTAAGAGAAGTGGGTGTATTTGAGTGGCAGAGTATTAAAGAAGCTGCAAGAGTTATTTTTGTGGTCACTTTGGTGGAGAACATGAGGAAGACGAAGATGTCAAAATGGCTCCCAGTTTCCCATTGGCCTGAGCAGAGGGGGGGCGCGCCAGTCCCGTAGACAGGAAATCCTAGAGGAAGACCAGTTGGAGTGGGAGGATCATGAGAGCTGTTGGAACATGTTGAATCTGAGGTCTATTCTAAATATTCAAGGGGTAGTGTTGACTAGGTGATATTAGAAATAGTTTCAGCAAGGGATACAGGTTTGTTTGTTTGCTTTTCAGTCAGAGCATATACAATTACTTGAAGCCACAGGTATGGATGAGACAGCCTAAGTAGAAAAATTAGAGCAAGAAAAGAAGAGCATTTAGCCAGTATGTATTACTAAGAAACTTTTAAATTGGAGTGAGAAGGAGGCAGCAGAAAAGAATGAGAGATGATGTAGCAGCAGAGAAAGAGTGACAGGAGACAGTAGAATAAAACTTAAGTGGAATACTTCAAAAGCTGATGGTATAGTAATAAAAAGTAACTGGTGATAAATCCCTATGCTCATTTAATTTCTTCTCGATCTATCAAATTAATGCTTAGTGAAAAGCAAACTTTGAAGAGCCCTTGCTTTGCCAAGAAGAAAATCTATTTTAAACCAACCTTTCTAAAAACTGCCTTTAGGAAAGCTAAAGGAACTGGCTACCAATGTAAACACCACAAGAACAAAGATCACTAATACCCAAAGCATGAAACCACCTGTCCTATGTACCACACCCAGTCACACTTATTCCGCCACCCCAGCCCCACCCCTGAGCCAACATAATCCTTTTTGCCAGTGAGGGCACAGCTTTTATGAGATTGCCTCTGAGTTTCACTAGCAAGTGTGAACATACCAGTTGACTCCTCTTCAGCTGTTGCAGGATTCAAAGAAGAATGATTATTTTCTTTACTTTGCATCTCTGCTCTATTCTTAGGAGACAGAGCCACAAATTCCACACCAGATGGCACCAGAGGAGGTGCTTCTTGGAACTGTTATCATCAAATTATACTGGAAGAATCTCCTATCAATCAGTCCTTGGAACAGTGCCAAATTTTGCTGATAAATGTCTAAGTAGTCTTTCACAAAACTCTACTCTTTGAAAATAAGAAAGAAAAAAGGATTAATGCTGACTTCCAGGAGTTTTTCTGTTTGTAGTACTCTAAAACAGAGGTCAACGCACTGTTTCTCTAAAGGACCGTATAGTCAATATTTAGTCTCTGCTGGTCTCTCTGGCAAATAATGTGGGAAAAGCAGCCATGTTGCTATGTGCTGATGAGTTGACTCTGACTTCTAGTGACTCCATGTAACAGAGTAGAATTGCCTCACATGGTTTCCTAGACTGTAACCTTTGTGAGAGCAGATCACTAAGTCTTTTCTCCTGTGGAATCCCCAGTTGGGTTCCAACACATAAATGAATGTGAACATGGATGTGTTGCAATTAAACTTCCGTTATGGATGCTGAATTTTGAATTTTGTTTCATTTCTACTTTATTCTTCTGATTTCCCTTTCAACCATTTAAGAAGCAAAAAGGATCTTAGCTTGTGGGCTTTGTAAAAACAGGTGATGTCTGACACTTTGCTCTAGAAGGAGAGAATTATAGCAGGTCACGATATGAGTTTAGGAGTCTCTGGGCATTGAAAACCTGGAAGCCCTGGTAGCACTGAGGATAAATGCTATGACTGCCAACCAAAAGGTAGGCAGTTCAAGTCCACCAGGCACTCCATGGAAACTCTATGGGGCAGTTCTACTCTGCCCTGTAGGGTCACTATGAGTTGGAACCGACTCAACGGCAGCGGGTTTGGTTTATTGGGGTGGTGTAAATGGTTCTGCTACCCCAGTGCTTGGTGGTTCCAGTCTGTGCAGAGGTAGCTCAAAAGAAAGACCTGACAATCTACTTACGGAAAATAAGTTACTGATAGCCCCATGGAGCACAATTCTTCTCTGATAGTTCTACATGTGGGGTTGTCATGAGTTAGAATCAACTTGAAGGAAACCAGTTTTTTAGTTTTAGCTATCACCACTTCCTCCTTCCTCTCCCCCTCCCCCACAAAATAATAATTTGGAAGATTCTAGTTGTTGGAAATGAAAAGTGTTAAATCCTGGGGACAAAAATTATATTGACAGTATTGGAGTCTGAATCCTTCAACATTCTTGTTTAAGGCATTCTTAGCAGTCTGTACCATCCAGGAATGACCATTTACTTGAAATTGATAAGATACAGTG
This sequence comes from Heterohyrax brucei, assembly GCA_028571685.1. Taxonomy (NCBI): domain Eukaryota; kingdom Metazoa; phylum Chordata; class Mammalia; order Hyracoidea; family Procaviidae; genus Heterohyrax; species Heterohyrax brucei. The sequence goes on along the minus strand of CM053143.1, from coordinate 173,668,403 downwards.
GTGACAGCTTAGATAAGGTTCCCAACTACAAATTTTCGCAATTTCGGCTGAGGTTGAATCAGAACTATTGTCAATAAGGATGAGGTCTGTCTATTCATGTGTTGCAAAAACTAGCCCAGAGCCATGATTATTGCAGCAGATGTTTGAAATGTAATTATAAGCACACAGAACAATTTTGAGAGGGAGGCTAACCCAAGAAGTTCTTCTTTGGCTATCAGCCTTCAAAATCAATATGAATTCTTGAAGTGCATTTCAAATATTTCTAGAATCTTTAGCCTGAAATGACCTTGGGCCAGTAATGTCAAGAGGGCTGGCATGTGCTACAAGTGTTTTATGGTCATATTACTTACATTAGTTCCTGACTATCTAACATTAGTTGAAGTAATGAGGCCATGCAGATTTTTTTGATTATTTTATACCTGAAATGATAACATGATCACCTTTTACGAAATCAATATTCCTCCATAAGATGCATACTTTACATAAAACTAACTCATAGTGATGACTTGAAGTCAACTTCTCTTTATTTTATATTCTCTTTACCTAATTTGATTCATAACCAAAATGTAATCTTCCTCAAAGATATGTGTGTAATGTGATCAGCTGAGAGATAGAAACATTTAGAAGCCCTCAGACTTTGATGACAAGGGTGTCATAAAGTCTGTGATTCCCAGGCTTTCCAAGAACTGTATAGACATAAGAGCTGAGGAAAAGGCTCTAGTATGAATGTTTGATGACATATTTAAGTATAAAAATGTATTTTTACAGATTAGCCCCTGGCTTATCATAGCAACATGAGCTTTTCCTTCATTGCACTATTGCTGTTAGCTACCACTGAGTCAGCTTCAGTTCACGGTAACCTTATATACAACAGAACAAAGCATTGCCCAGTGCTGTGCCATTTTCATAATTATTGGTATATTTGAGTCTATTCTTGTAACTGTCGTGTACTGCTTTCCAACCTTAGAAGTTCATTTTCCAGCAGTGTACTAAATAACATTCTTTTGTGACCCATAAGGTTTTCATTGGCTAGTGTTTAGAAGTAGATCACCAAGCCTTTCTTCCTAGTATGACTTAATCTGGAAGCTCTGCTGAAATGTTGTCCACCATTGGTGAACCCTGCTGGTATTTGTAATACCAGCAGCGTAACTTCGAGCCTGATAGTATCATACAAGCTACCACAGAATGACCAGTTGATGGACAACTATCGTTAATGACAGCAGCCAGCCAACAAGTTGCCATTGCATTGTTTCCAACTCATGGTGACCGCATGTGTTTCAGGGTAGATCTATACTCCCTAGGATTTCCATGGTTATAATATTTCAGAAGTATATCATCGTTGCTTTCTTCTGAGATGTTTCTGTGTTGACTTGGACCGCCAATCTTTTAGTCAGTAGCCCAGTCTTAACAATTTGTACCACCCAGGGACTCTGTGAGGCTAACTAAGCCCAAATGACTGAACCCATAGGTCTCACCTGAGCATAAAAAATAAACTGTTTTTAAATCACAGTTCATGCTAGCAGCCAGACTGTCAATCTAAAGAAAAGACCTCAGGTTTTGGATTACTAATACAGGCCTTCCCAAGACAACTCTTCCTCAGACACCGACATATGTCTGCTTCTTCATATTGTAAACTTCCAAAAGAACTAACAAATCAGTCTTAGAAGAAATTCAACCAGCATGTTCCTTAAAAGCAAAGACTGTGAGATTTTGTCATGCTGACTTTGGACGTGTCATAAGCAAAGACCAGTAGCTAGAAAAAAGTATCAAATATGGTAAAACGGAGGGTTAGTGATAATCAACGAAACCATCATCTAGATAGAGTGACATAACAGGTACAAAAACAGTGCAGTGAAACAGCAATGATTGTGGAAATGAAGCAATAGACTGGGGAACATTTCATTCTGTTTTACCCAAGTTGGAGCTGACTTGATGGCAACTGGCAGGAAACTGCCAGAAATTCAAGCCAGATTCATAAGTGGATGTGAAACCAGGAATACCATTGCTAATGTCAGATGGATCTTGGCTAAAAGCAAAGAATGCCAGAAAGATGTTTACTTGTGTTTTATTGACAACGCAAAGGTATTCAACTGTGTGGATTATAACAAATTATGAATAACATTGCAAAGAATGGAAATTCCAGAACAGTTAATTGTGCTCATGAAGAAACTGTATGTAGATCAAGAGGCAGTTGTTTGAATAAGGGAATACTTCATGGTTTCAAGTCTGGAAAGTTGTGCATCAGAGCAGTATTTTCTCACCATACCTTTTCAGTCTGCATGCTAAGAAAATAATCCAAGAAGCTAGACTATATGAAGAAGAATGGAACATCCGGATTGGAAGAAAACTCATTAACATCTTGTCATATGCAGGTGACACGACTTTGTTTGCTGAAAGGGAAAAGGAGTTGAAGTACTTACTGATGAAGATCAAACACTGCAGCCTTCAGTGGGGATTAAAATTCAACATAAAAAAGCAATAGTCCTCTTAACTACAACATCATAATAAATGGTGAGAAGACTGAAGCTGCCAAGGATTTCATTTTACTTGGATCTGCAATTAACACCCATGGACGCATCAGTCAAGAATGCAAAAGATGTACTGCATTGGGCAGATCTTCTGCAAAAGACCTTTTTAAAATGTTAAGGGGGGAAAAAAAAGAGATTACGGTGTGCCTGTCCCAAATCTTGATATTTTCAATCACTTCATATGCATGTGAAAGCTAGACAATGAAGAAAGAAGGCAGAAGAAGAAGAAATGCATTTGAACTGTGGTGTTTGTGAAGAATGTTAAATATACCATGGATTGCCAAAACAAAGACCAGATCTGTCTTGGAAAAAGTAAAGCCAGAATGCTCCTTAGAAGCAAGAATGACAAGACTTTGTTTCATATACTGTAATGAAATGAATTATGTCCCCCTCAAAATCTATTTTTCAATTACTTTGGGCCATGAGTCTCAATATCGTGTGATTGTCCATCATTAGATAAGATTTTCCTATCACTATGGTTGAATAAGATGGATTAGCAGCAGTTGTATTAATGTGGTCTACAAGATTACATAGTATTTTAAGCTAGTCATTTCTGACATATAAAAGACAGATGTAAGCAGAAACATGGAGACCTCATACCACCAATAAAACAGTGCTGGAAGTGGAGCAGATTCATTGGACCTGAGATTCCCACACTGAGACACTCCCAGACCCAGGAAAGACTGATGCCTCATGAAGACTTTCTCTCCTCTAGAGCTGACAACTAGAGAAAGGCTTACATTGGAGCCTATGCTTTGTACTTGTAACCTACTGGACAGTGAGAGAATAATTTCTGTATGTTAAAGCCATTCACTTGTGGTATTTCTGTTATAGCATTACTGGATGATCAAGACACATACTTTGTACATATTATTAGGAGGGACCAGTCCTGGAGAAGTACATCATACCTGGTAAAGTGGAGGGTCAGTGAGAAAGAGGAAGACCCTCAGTGAGATGGAGTGACACAGTGGCTGCAGCAGTGGGCTCAAGCATAGCAACAATCATGAGGATGGCACAGGACCGTGCAGTCTTTTGTTCTGTTGTACATACAGTCACTATCAGCTGGAACCAGTTTGATGGCTCTTAGCAACAACAACAGCATTAAGACCACAATGAGCTATCACTATACACCTTTTAAAATGGCTAAAATCCAAAACATTGACAATGGTAAATGATAATAAGGATGTGAAGCAACAAAAGCTCTTTTTCTTCCCAGTGGGAATGGAAAAGACACAGCTGCTGTGGAAGACAATCTGGCAGTTTCTTACAAACGGAAAACTAGGCTAACCATATAACACACGAATCTTACTCCTAGGTATGGAAAATCTGTGTCCTAGGTTGAAAATGCATGAGCACATAAAAACTCATATCCAGATATTTCTACTAGCCTTGTTCTTAATTGCTTAAAATTGGGAGCCACTCATTGGCAGGTATGCAAATTTATATGGGATTGTATATTTTCACTCAATCATAATAAAAAGAAAAGAAAGAAAAAAATTTGAAACAGCTAAGATATCTTTCAACAGATGAATGGATCAATGAACTGTGTGGTATATTCATATAGTGCAGTATTTAGTTATGACAATAAATGAGTTGTCAAGCCACCAAAAAACAAGCAGGGACATTAACTGCATATTTCTAAATGAAAGAAACCAGTTTTAAAAAGCTCCATACTGTGGGATACCAACTATGTGACATTCTGGAAAAAGGCAAAGCCTGTAAGTTTCAGGAATGCCTCCGTGCACTTGTTGGCAGGTCTAGTGTCCATGATTCACTGAGTGAGAGAGCTGAGTGTCTTCAGGTAGGAAGCTTCCTGGTTGAGTGAGGTATCTCTGGGCACTGGTCAGCAGAGCTAAAGAACTGTAGTACTTGCTGGAGGAGGACTAAGCCTGGGCAGAGGGACTAAGAGCTGAGAGGCCTGCCTGGGGACACAGCTGAGAAGCTGTTCCGACTGAAGAACTGTATCCTGAGTTACTTCCAAGTTGTTTCTGATCCTGAATTGTAACCTGCTGCTTCTCTAATAAATCCTAGGACTGTGACTATGGCCTGTGAGTTCTATGTAGACATTGCAATGAATTATGAAATCCAGCAGAAAAATAGAGAGTGCCATGGGAGGAATGGCTGGTGTCAAAATTGTTATAAAGGCTGGAGAGAGAAGGTACGTCTGGCTTCCACCTCATAGGAATCATTTGTGGACTGATGCTGATCTTGATTCTTTCTCCTTCTTCTCTTCTCAAGATGGAAGTGATTTGACACCACACCATCATTCTTAGGATTTGTAACAGATGGACAACATGAATATAAGATGTTGATAATAGGAGAAAGTGTGTGCAAAGCTTAGGCATGACATAGGACACTTTTTGTACTTCCTCCACAATTTTTTCTGTAAGCCCAAAACTATTCTGAAAAATAAGGTCTTAATTTTTTATTGTGATTAAGTCAGTTTGCCATCTATAAAACCCTGAACATGTGCAACATTATCTGCTCTCTTTACTCTGTGACAGCACATTCTTCCTTTCTACCCTTTACTTCCAGGATCCACTCAACCACACTTGTGCCCTCTTGTCCATCCTTTCCTCTTCCCTCTAAGGAGAGACAAGTTGGACAGCCTCATATATAGTGTTAATATATTTTTAATGCACTGTTCTTAGCACTCTGCCTTCTCTGGAAAGATAGAATGAACCAACGAGCTAATCTAGCCAACCTCTCCAGGGAACTCAAATTGCCTGGGCCCAAGATAGCACTTCTATCTATGACTTTACTTTGTTTTTACTCCTCCTTTCAACGTTGATCATGCACTTACAGATTAATTACTGCCAAATCAATGAGTATCCCCTGCTCCTCCTGGACTTTCAAGCCAACCTACTGCCATTGAGTCCATTCTGCCTAACAGCAACCAGATGGGACAAAGTAGAACAACCCACAGAGTTTCCAGTGAGTAACTGGTGGATTCAAACTGCTGTCCTGTTGATTAGCAGGCACAGCACTTAACCACAATGTCACCAGGGTTTCCTCTGAAACTTTAGAAGACTTTAATCCAGCCACAGATTATCCAACAGGCAAGATAAGCACAGGCCTACTTCTGCTTGCCTACTAACCTGTAGTGAACAATCTGTGGTGAAAAAATTGTGAAATTATCCACTAGAGATTAGCGAATAAGCACATGTAAGCCTGTGGTTACTTTGTTTACTGGGTCATTCATTCTTGTCAGGGATTGTAAATTTGGAAAGAAGTTTTGATTCTATAAGAAAGTTTTGTGGAGTTGGGAGAGAGACAGATGCCAGCCATAACTAGAAGAGGAATCTTGGGCATAGTGAAAAAGTGTCAAATTGTTTACTACATATGATCTGATGGTACGCAAGGCAAGCACTGTGCTTGACTTGCCTGTTGGATAATCTGTCCTACTGTGATCTGATTCAATACAATATACAACAAAACCTGTGAAAGCTGGAAACTTTGTGAGGTAGAAACCTATCAGAGAACAAAAATTCACTGGATGCTGACGAGGTAGTATTCTTCCTTTTTTTTAGGATTCTTAATAGACAGCAATAGAACAGCATTAAGACTGTACCTTGTTAAAGGAGGAAAACTTTTGAGATCTTGAAAAACAAAGCCATCCTGTCAACTTCTGGCACTCTTTGTACTTAAATACTACCAAGGTTTTGTCAAATACACTCATACTTACCAACAACAGGTCAAGTCTGCTTTTCCCCCAGACTTCCCACTGTCTCCTTATATGATTTGCAGGCAGTAGACCTCACCTTCTCAAAGACACTACTGACAGACCGATCTTGAATCCAGGTGTAAGGGAGCTAACATTATCTTCCTAAACACCAATATCACTGCAAATCTAAAAGGCTCTCAACCTTTAGTTCATGTTTTATAAATAAAAAATACAAGCTTTGTTCGAAATGGAAATCTATCCCAACAGGAAACCTTGAACTAATGGTTTTCAACTGCTTTGCTGAGATCCATAGAATAAGGTGATGACATCACAAAGTTGTCAGCTTTGATCCACGATGAAGAAACAAAGTCCTCCAGGGTTTTCCTACTTAATCCCTGTCTTCTTCCTTCTTCATACTTCTTCACGTCCTTTTCCATCAACTGCTCACCAGCCTTCCCCTTACTGTCTAAGACTTTGAGGAATCTCTACCCTCTCTGTCCTTTCTTGCCCTCCTTTGCACTCCCATCATACAAAGGTAGAACAAAACTCCCTAGTGTTCCCTCAAACTATTACCACAGCTCTAACGTCTCATGGATCGTTGGGTATATCAACCCTCACATGACTCCTAAGACTAACATTTAATTGCTGTTGGCTTCGACACATCCTAGGGAGATTTTTCCATTCAATGATTGTTATTAGCATTTAAACTATGCCCACATTTACAATCTCAGTCTCTCAACATGTAAAAGCAGGAACTTAACTTCTTATGTAATTAACATCCTAACACCATGCCTCTACTTCCTCAGCATCAGATACAGGAAAAAAACATAGGAATATTATTTATTCCTGATAGCTATCATTTTTTCCCCCCATTACTTTTCAACCAGCCTTAAACAATTCACTGGATTCCAAGTAAAGATTCTCCTTCCTGAGGAAATAACCTGGTTAACCTCAACCTTTATTAATAATTTCTAACCCCAAACACAGCTTGGACCCACCTAAGATATTACGTTTTACGTGGACATTAAGGCTACAGTTCCCTTCACTGCACCAATCTTTCATGGATCTTTGAACTGAGTATTTGGGACCAATAGTTCAACAGTTTAAATCCATCAGCTGCCCCATGGAAACTCTATGTGGCAGTTCTACTCTGTCCTATAGAGTCACTATGAGTTGGAATTGACTCAGCAGCAATGGGTAAGTATTGGTAGCAGTCTTCATGAATTTTGTGAGCCATTATAGAGAATTACTAAACCAACAAGTGAAAACGAGACTTTGACTTACCTTGGGGTGGCTAACTCAGTGTAGGGTGTTGCAAAGTCCTATCTTGTGAGCAACCAGCTTTGGGTGGCTGATGGACTGAAGAGGACTGTGAAGACCGTTGATGGGTGAAGACCCAGCTCTGGGTAATGGAGAAAGTCTGTACAGGTAGTTAAGGAAGAAAGATAGGTCTTTCTAGCCTTCTAGGCATAGCTGGGCAGTTTCTGGAGACAGAGACAGGGTTTTTCTCTTAAGTGCTGTTGTGAAGTGTGTGGAGTTGCACAGACTCCTTAATGTGTGGCTGGTCCTTAATGATGGAGCTCAGGTTAACCGGGGATGAGACCTTTCTTAACTCTGTGTGGTTAGGGTAAGAGACTAATTGACACAGCATCCAGTGATGAGGATCTTGGAGATGTGAGAAGGTAAAGCCTGGACCCATTACAGGTGGGAGTTGTATTTACACTGATCCTTGGCAAGCAGCGATAAAGATGGGGTTTTCCACCTTGCCCTTTCTGTAGCATTGTGATAGTGCTCATAAAGAGAGACTCAGTGACTCTCCTGGGAGTTCTCACAATTACCCTGTAGTTGCTTCATTTTAGAATAATCATTTAAGTCTCAACGCCAACAGAGGGAGCTTGTGGTTTTGAATATTTGAAAGACTCATTGAACCACCGGGGCTCCACTGATACTTAGAGTTATATATTTATCGTGACTAGAACGGATGTGCCACCTTCCACTGTTCATGGGTGTTCTCACTGAGTCAGAAGGCTCCAAGGAGAGAGCTCCAGGAATCAGAGTCCTTAATTCACTGGGACTTCAGTGAGTGTGCATGATTAGAGCCTTAATGCACAGTTATGTTTGATCCAATCAATGAACATCTTTGACTGTATCATGCTGCCCTCCCTTCCTGAAGTTAGTTTGCCAAGTGTGGGGACTTTATTGACTCTATTTGCCTGATTGTTTTGGAAAACAAAAGCCATACGGACCATTCCACTTATTTCCAGTAATCAGAAACAAAGTTCTTTGTACCATACAACTATGGAGGTCATTATATTACCTATGGGAATTCTACACTTATGAAAAGACATTTGAAATCTCTAATCTCTTCTCTAAGAGAAGTAATAAATAATACAGCTTCTTCCCTAGAAGCACAGTAATTAAGCTTAATGTCACATCCTTCTAGCTAGTCAAGGAGATGCATGAGCCACAGCCACACTACCTTTTTTTTTTTAAGAAAAAAAAGGTAAATATATATGTAACAACATTTACCACGTTAACCTTCATCGACTCGATGACACTTGGCTTGGCTAACCTTCTTTACATGTACAATTTAGGGACCTTAGTCATCTTCATCATATTGTGCAACAGCATCATTATCCATTTCCAGTCATTTCCATCACCTACAGTAGAAGCTGGAAGCTCTGTTGCCTTAGTGGATAACTGCTACAGCTGCTAACCAAAAAGTCTGCAGTCCAAATCCCACCAGGCACTCCTTGGAACATTAGTGGGGCAGTTCTACTCTGTCCTACATGGTTGCTATGAGTCAGAATGGACTCTACAGCAATAGTTTTTTTGGTATAACAGAAACTTAGTGTCTTCTAAGCAATGAATGCCCCTTCTTTGCTCCCTCTCAACCACTCCTTTTAACCACTAATAACTTTAGGTCTGTGTATGTTTGTTCTAGATATTTTGTATAAGTGGGATCATATGTATTAGTCATTTCATGACTGACTTATTTCATTCAACAGGATATTTATAAGGCTCATCCATGTTGTAGCATGTATCATGACTTCATTTATGTCTATGGCTGAGTAATATTCCAGTATACGTACATTCTGCAGTTTGTTTATCTGTTCTTTTGTTGATAGATATTTAGCTTATTTCCATCTCTCGGCTTTTGAATAGTGCTACCGTGAACATTTGCTTATATATATCTGTTTGTTGCTGTTTTGATTCTTTTGGGTTTATACTCAGAAGTGGAATTACTGGATTCTATGTGGATCTTTTTGAAGAATTGCCAGAGTGTTTTCCAGAGTGGCTATATTGTTTTGCAATCCCACTAGCAGTAAATTTCTCCACATCTTTTCCAACATCTTTGAAAATCTTCCTGCATTTACATAAATGTGTGGCTAAATATAACAGTCAATCATTAAAATCAAAGAAAAGTCTACTTGGATAACAAAAGTTGATTAGAAGAGTCAATGAGAAATGTTCTTTTGAATAAGAATTGGAAACATGAGGCATAGTTTGAAATATACTTCAAGGATTATTACTCTCTTCCCTCCTTGTAATCTTGTCTCACAATTAGGTGATGTATCCTGTCCAGAGTTTTAAATGCTACTATGCAGCCATTATCTCAACAAATGATTCCACAACATATCACGATTCCTCAGACCTGAGAACATCTCCAGTTGCACCCAGTTTTGTACAGAGGTCAAATCTCAGCCTACGACTTTATACACAGGATGAAATGTAGACTCATACTGTTTTAGATCTGGGTGTCTCTCTCTGCCTTGTTTCCAGATACAGCTGTTTAAGGACAGCGTCCTGTTTGTCTTAAGCAATGTAGAGGCTGAGGTGACAACATTAACGTCATATCTTTCCCCTTTTGCCTGAACCTACTGATGAGACCACGTAAGATTCTTAATCCTTTTGCCCTCAGATGGCTTCATATTCTTTGGCTTATAACTGATTGGCTAAGATTAAAACTAAGCATCTCCTGAAATTAGTGAGGCATAGAAGAAATTAGTGAGCACCTGTTCAGCTAGGTGACTGAGCCTTCTCTTGCAAAACAAACTCAACTGTAAATCACCCATCTGTAACCAGTTCACTTCTCCTGCCGAGGCCCATCACCCACAGAAGCCCCTGTAGCAAAGCTACACACTTATGTGATGGCGTGTGGAGGCATCTCACCTTTGGCATATTTTTGGCTGTACTCTCCCTGATAATATTTTGTATCCTATTTAAACCTTCCTCAAAAGTACCCTTTCATCTCCCGGTACAAGGATTAAGGAAGATGCCTTCTAAGAGGGGCTTTATGAAATAACGTTGAGGAAACCTGAACAACAGTTCCTAGAGAAAAGAGCTCGGAGGAATGAATCCCAACACAGCACGCCCAGCCTGGGAATGCCGAGGCCAGCCTGGCCCCACTGGCTTCCCCCAACCGCACATCCTCCTCCACATGTGAAATACAAGATTGCAGGAAGGTCCTGGGAAGCTCCCCAGGGACGAACCCCCACACAGCCCTTAGATACAGACATCCCACTCCCTGCATCAGGAAGATGGATAGGCTCCCAAGTTTATTATAAGTGGTATGGCAAATGGGCAAATACTAAAGAAATACCCTTCTTAGAACAGCTTAAGAGAGGCATAGGGTGGGGGATGGTGGGCACTTACTGTCCCCACAGGAAGAGATAAAATAAGAACAAAGAAGGAACAAATAGAGACAGCCAGATAATAACCTTTCCATGAGTTTACTCCTCTTCCTGCACCTTTAACCTCGAGGCATAGATAGAGCTGATTGAGTTCAAGGCATAGCTTTGTTTTCACTGTTAATTATCACCACAATATACTTGTCTTGGGCCATTACCTAGAAGGCCCTAATGATTAACATGAAAAGAGACCACAAGGTATCAGTTCCTTACTAGCCAACAGGTTATGTGGTCAAAGAGCAGGATGAAATCACGTCACCTCACTGATTGTATAAAAAATAAAGAAAGACAGGCCTTAACAGGCTGCAGACCTCCAGATTCCTGGTTGTCTGAGTCTTTCCTTCGCCGATGCCGCCCATCCCTTCGTAATCCCAGACCTTGTCGAGGCTGGCCCTCGGCATTCTCCCTTTAAAAGTCTAAGGTAGAATCACCTGCTGAGACACTCTGATCTTTGTATCTGGGGAGCTTTCCCTATTACAATCCCCACCCCTTTGCTATCAAATCAATTCTGACTCATAGTGACCCTATAGGACAGAGTAGAACTGTCCATAGGGTTTCCATGCTGTCATTTTTATGGAAAAAGCCCCAGTGGAGCAGTGGTCTAGTGTTCAGCTGCTAACCAAAATGCCAGTGGTTTGAACCCACTAGCCTCTTGGCAGGAGAAGGATGTGGCAGTTGGCTTGTATAAAGATTAAAGCCTTGGGTCAGTTCTATTCCATCTTATAGGGTTGCTATGAGTCAGAGTTGACTTGATGACAATGAATTTCATTTTTCTGTATTCTTCATACAAGTAGACTGCTGCATCTTTCTCCCATGTTGTGGCTGGTCTGTTTGAACTACAGACATTTTGGATAACAGCAGAAAAGTTAGCTACTGTGCCATAAGGGCTCTTTTGCTAGTACAATACCTGAATGAAAGCAATTTCCTTACTCATTCAGTTTTAGTCTTTGACAGGCCTTCACCTCATAATTCCTTGGGAATTACTTCACAGAGTTTGGATTCCAAAGAATCCAGTAAAATATATGAACGTATTTCTAGGTACTCAGCAATTGCCTTTGTTTTAAAAGTGAAATCAAAATGAAACAAAATAATCCTGCAGATCTAGATCCACACAGGGATGGGAGACTAGGCTGGGAAGAATTTCTGCATGCAACTCCCATCACCCTCTCCCCCACACATGTAGAAGATAAATCAGTTACGTGATACAAGCTGGATTCGCTAATGTTGCTGCTGATTGCTGTAGAGTTGACTAACTCACAGTGACACCAGGTACAAAAGAACAAAATGTTGCCCTATCATGAACGTCTTCATAATTGTTGGTACAAATAAGTTTGTAAACTCACCACTGTGCGCTTACATTGATAGCAATGTACAAGCAACTCGGTATATCAGTGTCTCACAGATGTGTTCATGCCAACATGTGGCAGTGTCTTGCTGAATGACTTTCATTAGTGTTGTGGCATGTTTCTGTGTGTCATCATGAAAATTTCAGAGCTTGAATTAGAGCAATGAAAAAACGTTAAATTTCTCATTAAACCTGGCAAGAATGGAAGTGAAATCAGGGACTCGTTAGTCTGAAAAACGGCAGTGTACAAATGGATTACTGAGGGGAGAGAAAGCGTCATTGATGAAGAGAAGTCAGGGTGGCCAGTAATGAGCAGAACTGATGAAAATATCACAAAAAAAATCATCAAATTGTGTATCAGAATTGTTGGCTGACTGTAAGAAGCATAGCCGACCAAGTAAATGTTGATAGAGAAGCAGGAAAATCTTAAATGAAAATCTTGGCAAGAGAAAGATGTGTGCAAAAATAGTCCCAAATGAGCTCACTGATGAACAAAAGTGAAGGAGGGTTGACATTTGCCAAGACCTTTTGGAGAGGCAAGACAATATTTTGTGCCATGTTATCACTGGTGATGAAATATTGGTGTACCAATATGATCCTCAAGCAAAGCATCAAAGTGCGCAATGGAAGTCAGCCAATTCTCCATGACCAAAAAAGTTCCATCAGTCCAAGTCAAGAGCCAAAATGATGCTGCTAACCTTCTATGATATCAAAGAGGGTGTCCATTATGAATTTGTACCAAATGGATGAATAGTTAACCAGGTTTACTATATGGAAGTGCTGAAAAGGCTGCGTGAAAAAGTTAGATGAAAACGACCTGAACTTTTTGCCAACTTATGGCTCTTGCATCAGGACGATGCACCAGCTCATATGGCACTGTCTGTGATGGAATTTTTAGCCAATAAACAAATAACTGTGTTGGAATACCCTCGCTACTCACCTGATCTGGTCCCCAATGACTTTTTTGTTTACCAGAAGATAAAGGAAATATTGAAAATAAGACATTTGAATGACATTCAGGACATCAAGGGAAATGATGATGACAGCTCTGATGGCCATTCCAGAAAAAGAATTCCAAAATTGCTTTGAAGGGTATACTAGGCACTGGTGTTGATGCATAGCTTCCCGAGATGAGTACTTCAAAGATGACCATAGTGATATTCAGCAGTGAGGCATGTAGCACTTTTTCTAGGATGTAATCTTGAACTTAATTTGCAGTCCTAGCATCTCAACTGATAATTCCACCACTTCCTGGATCCTTGTTTTTTATCACTGTCTTTACGATGGCACTTGGCTTGGCTTAGTGCAGCTTTGATTTCTTCCTTCAGTACCACCAGTTCCTGATTATAAACTACCTCCTGAAGTGGCTGAACATCAACCAGTTCTTTTTGGTTTAGTAGCTCTATATTTCTTCCATCTTCTGGACCCACTGCCATCAAGTCAATGCTGACATACAGTAACCTTAAGGTCAGAGTAGAACAGCTCCATAGAGTTTTCAAGCAGTGCTTGGCAGATTTGAACTGCCAACCTCTTAGTTAGCAGCGATAGCACTTAACCACTATGCCACCAGAGTTTGCTTCCATCTTCTAGTCCTCAGTGAATTACTTTCAGTCTTTCAGTATAGTTCCAGCTGCATCATGAGAATTAAGGGAAGAATCCTGTGATCAGTCTTGGGTGATAATGTCAAAAAGGGACCGGTAACATCTTCATGTGACAGAGAAGTTAATGAGAAATCTCCAAAAATAAGGCCAAGGTCTATAGGATCTGAGTATCTTTCCCTATGAGATATTCTTCCTGTAATACCAGTTTATGGTGAGTTGAATTTGGATTTTCTTTTTTCACTTTTTTATTGCATTTTAGATGAAGGTGTACAAAGCAAACTAGTTTCTCGTTAAACAATTAGTATACATATTGTTTTATGACATCAGCGAACAACTCCAGACCAGGTGAACACTCTCACTTCTCAGCTTTCCTGCCTTGCAATCCTTGCCACTGCTCTGACATGCCCCTAAGTCTCGCTTTGCTTTATGAGTCTGTTCAGTCTTTGGCGTATGTCAAGAGTGACTTCATTACTGAACTGAATGAACTTCCAGGGGCCAAACTCTTAGGATTTCTCCATTCTCTGTCAGGCCAACAAATCTAGTCTTCCTTTTTGAGTCAGAATTTTGTCCTATATTTCTCTCTAGCTCTGTCCAGGAACCTCCACTGTGATCCTTGTCAGAGCAGTCAGTGGTGGTAGCTGGGCACCACCTAGTTGTACTGGACTCAGTCTGGTGGAGGAATTATATAGATTGCAGCCATTATTCATTTGGACTGATCTCCCCCTTGTATCTTTAGTTTTCTTCATTCTCACTTGCTCCTGAAGGGTTAAGATCAATGGAGTATCCCTACACTGCAACTCACAAGCTTTGAACACTTCGGATGCTGCCCACCACAGTAGAATGTAGAACATTTTATTTATGAACTATGTTATGCCAGTTGAGCGTGTTCCCTGAGATCATGATCTCCAAGATGCTCAGTCTAGCAGTTCAGTCCCTCAGGGAGTTTTGATGCATCTGTGGAGCTTCCATGACCTTCCTTTGTACACGTTTTGCTGGTCTCCCCAGTATTGTGTACTGTCTTATCCTTCACCAGATTTATCACTCACTATTGTCTGTTTAGTGTTTTTCCATTCCTTCCCTTCCTCTCTCTGGTAACTGTTAACGATGTTTTCTTTTTGTGTGTAAACCTTTTCATGAGTTTTTGCAGTAGTGGTCTCATACAATATTTGTGATTGACTTATTTCGCTGAGCACAATGCCCTTCATTTTCTTCCATGTTATAAGATTCTTTACAGATTCATCATTTGTCTTTATTGTTGCAGAATACTTCATTGTGTGTATGCACCAGTTTATGCATTTTTCTGTTGATATTATAAACAATGCTGCAATGAACATGGGAGTGTATATATCTTTTTTGTGTGATAACTCTTACTTCTCAAGGATATAATCCTGGGATTGGGATTGTTGGATGGTACGGTTTTTCCATTTCTAGCTTTCTAAGAAAACACCATATTGTTTTCCAAAATGGTTGTATCATTTTGCATTCCCACTGGCAGTGCAAAGAGGTCCAGTCATCCCACAGCATCTTTGCCACTTGTTATTTCCTGTTTTGGTGGTTTGTGCTAGTAACGCTGGAGTGAAATGATATCTCATTGCAGTTTAGATTTACATTTGTCTAATGGCTAATGATCTCAAGCATTGTCTCATGTGTCCGTTGGACACTTCATTGTCTTCTTTGGTTGAATTTGGATTTTATTACTAGTAAAAGTACCTTCCTTACACAAGAAAAGAACACAGTTGATATTCCCTAATTCAAACACGCTTTGTTAGGAATGTCAAGACCAGGCACTCAAGCAAGTCAGTGGCTTGAAAGCGCGCTCTGAGAGGTGCAAGATAAATATAGAACAGGTGGTCAGATAATTGGGAAGCTATGGTCTATTAGCAGGGGCTGTTGTCAAGGCCAAACTCTGGGTACAGCAATTGAAAGGGAGGAAGTGCACATTAACCAGGATCTTCCTTCACTGCGGCTTTTAGAATGAGTTAGTTCCTGAATCAATAGGTTCTCGCCTCAGGAGTTAATTCTTTCATGACCTAAGTTAAGACTAGATCCTCCGAGTGAACTGGATTCTGTACTGAAACACTAACAATCTTAGAACAGACTTTAAATTTTCTCTTGCCTATTCTGGGTAAATGTAACACAAATTTCATGAACTTTATCTTAAGAAGTAAAAATAGATGTATCGATATGATTAACTCCCACCCCCCACTCATAACTGATAAATCAAAATGATTCAGTACCTCCCAAATTTTCACTATAATCCCTCATCCATTGACAACAGGAATGTGGAGTATAAGTGTGAGTGTTTAGCTGTCTTCTTCATACAGTGATGCTATCCCAGAAATGCCACAAATGGGCGGCTTTTACAAAGAGAAATTTATTTTCTCACAGCCTGCTAAGTTATAAATCCAAATTCAGCATGTTGGTTCCAGGGGAAAGCTTTCCCTTTTTGTTGGCTTTGGAAAAAGACACTTCTTGTTGATCTTCCGCCAGACGAGGAGACTCTCTGCTTAGGAACGTTGGGTCCAAAAGAGAGACTTCTGCTTCTGGCACTGCTTTCTTGGTGGTATGAGATCCCTAACTCTTTGCTTACTTCCCTTTTCTTTCATCCCTTGAGAGATAACAGGTGGTACAAGCCATACCCTAGGGAAACTTCCTTTACACTGGATCAAGGATAGGACTTTGCTCATGGTGTTAGAGTCCCACTCTAAACTTCTTTAACGTAACCTAGTCTTATTCCATTAACCATAGACAGAGACTAAGATTTACAACATATATTGAAAACTACAATCACAAAATAGAGGCAATACTGGAAATTATGACCAAGCCAAATTACTACACACATTTTTGGGGGGACATAATTCATTCTATGACATAAGCTAAAAATTAGAACCAGCAAACTCTTTTATAAAAAGCTGATCTCAGAGAGGATGTCGAATAGTGTTAATGACTGTGAAACATCTCAGAAATACTACACAGGAAAAAATAAACAAATGGATTACTTTTCATTTCTAAGTAGCTAGAACAAATATTTGTGGACAGAATTAGATGAAAGACCCTCTATTTTGTTACCGTGGATGGTGCATCTACTTAACCATCTCAACTTTCAACAATCACACATACAGAAACTGAAAGGTCTCTGCAAAGACAGGAAGTTCTCTACATTTGAGAATATGCCTCTAAGGATGGTGAGAATGGAGTAGAGCCTTACCTGAGGAGATACAAGAAAGAAAACTGATAACAAGGTACTTTATGAATCATAATCAAAGATTCTTTACCCACATCTTAACCACACAATTAGTAGACAAGGTAAAAACTTTAGAGACTATGCATATATTATATAGTTTATCTATAGTTTGGAAACCCTGGTGGTGTAGTGGTTAAGAGCCACTACTGGTAAACAAAAGGTCAACAGTTCAAATCCACCAGGTCCTCCTTAGTAATGCTATGGGGCAGTTCTACTCTATCCTTTAGGGTAGCTATGAGTCAAAATTGACTCCAGGGCAATGGATTTGGTTTGAGTATCTATAGTTTATTTGAAGTCAACTTTTCTGATTTGAAGATTGTCATGGATTGAATTGTGTTGCTTCCAAAAAATGTGTGTAGCAATTTGGCTAGACCATGATTCCCAGTATAGTGTCATGTTCCTTCATGTTGTAAATCCTGCCTCTGTGATGTTAATGAAGGAGAATGGGTGGCAATGGTGTTGGTGGGGCAGAACTCAATGTGTAAAAGTGATTTGTCTTGAAGCAATCTCCTGAGATATAAAAGAAAGAAGGTGGCAGAGATATCTGGGGACCTCATACCACCAAAAAGCAGTGCTGGAAGCAGAGTACCTCCTTTGGAAAGGACTTGGGATCTCTGCACATTAGAAGCTCTCAATCCAGGTGAAGACTGAAGACAAGGACCTTCCTCCAGAACCAACAGAGAAAGCCTTCTCCTGGTGCTGGCACTCTGAATTTGGACTTTTAGCTTACTGTACTGTGACAAAATTAATTTTCTCTTTTTAAAGCCATTTGGGGTATCTTCATTATAGCAGCACTAGATGGCTAAGACAAAAATCAAGGCTGGGAACAAAACTACCTACTCTTACACAGCACAGCCATTGGCGAACTAAAATGCATACTCTCTACACTTCTCAAAAGCTGTCTACCTTGACATGAATTTATTATTCCATTGTCTTCATTGGTATGACTCCCTACAAGACCCATGCACTCTTCATTGAAGGAAAGCATCAACAGACAGCTGTCATCTTCATTGGCATGATTTTCCAAAACTCTTATCCAGTCTTCAATGAAGAAAAGCATTAACAGAGAATTTGGCCCCTAAGATTCTTTGTGTTTCTTGCCTCACTGTTTTGAAACCACACTTGGCTTGGCTTTGGCTCCTGCTTGGCTTCCTCTCTCCACATTTTCCACTCTGAAGTCCTCCCAAATTATAGCTTATAATTGAGTTTGTTCTTTGCCAGATCTTTGTGTACAAGGCAAATCAAGATTTTTGTGCATGCGCAGACCAAGAGAACCATGTCCTTACCTGACTCCAGACCTGACCGTCATTGAAAGGGAAGATATTCTGCAGTTCACAGTTCGACTCAAGCTCCTTTAAGGAAAGAGAAGTCGCACAACTCAAACTTTCTATGAACAATGATTTAGCATCTGTATCTCCAGATTTGGGCACAGGACGACTCAAGGTGAAGAGTTTCAGGTGCCAATCTCTGCCCTCCCCTCGTTCATTAGAAGGTATAAAAGGTCTACAGCAGGGAGCACATAGCTTTTCAGCCACTATGCCCCATGTTGCTCCTTGTCTACACTGACAAAAATTTTCCACTTTTTCTTATCCTTGCAGTTGACGTGCATCTTATTTAATTTGGCTAATAGAGCAGGACAAGATGCCTGGAGGCATTAGGTTACATTGTCCCCAGTCCTGGACTGCTGTATCTTAATCCTTACCCAATTCTAATCAAAGGCCCTTGCACTGAAAGCTCTATATTTAGTTAAGCTTCCAATGCTTAATAAAGTCTTTGTTTTCAATCTGAAATATGATCAAAGCTTTGCAGAGGTGGCATTCTCCCTTACTACAGTAAGAAGATCTATCCTTAGGTTGTGTTGGTGATATTTGAGGAGTTCAAACTTGACAAAGGCCTTTTTTTTTTAAAGCTGTTCTGTATAGTGCAAAGTTACATTTCTAGCTTTAAAGAACATTTGTAGGTGGCCAATTTGTGCTGGCCTCTTTGCAAGACACATTATAATATTTTCCTTTGCACAATTACAAGACAGCTTCCAACAGCAACAGCTATATATATAGCAATATAATCTTGAGAATATGTAATGGTCTGGATAACTGATGTAGGATCTTTCAAATATGTATTGCAGCTGGTCTGTTTGTTGGCACAAACTGATCAGGGTTGTCTTCTTTCTTACCTTCATGCCCATCTATTATATGGATTTTCTCTTTTTCCTGACCCTTTGGAGATTTACTGCTGAGTGACTAATTGAGATCACTTGATACCACATGGTGTGAACATGCTCCCTCCCTGACTCTAAAACTCAAGGAGCTCTTTCCATTAAACCTGCTACTTCTGAAAATAAAGCAAACAATCAACAAACCAAAAGCAAAACAATTCTGTTTCCCTTGAAACTATGAGTTGGAATTGACTTGATGACAGTGACAAGTTACTAGCTTATACTAGCATCAGTACATTATTTTCTAGAGATTTAATATACATACGTTTAATAACTTTGTTCTTGGATTTTGCCTGTAATCCACATCAGCCACTTAAACTATGTATTTCTCATTTTTAGAAAAATAGAAGACCACAGAGCTGCCTTCAGTTTTCTGGCCTCTGCCCCATTCTTCATCCCAAATAATGGTGCTGAGATTTCATCTATAAATTCCTTCAGCTTCTAAGGATGTAATTTGCTTGGTCTTATAGACTTAAATTCACTTAAAGTGGTTATGTGCCCTTTTTTTCTCTCTTTTCAGCTATCTTGGGCTACAATTCCTTTTTTTTTTTTAAAAAAAATTGAACTTTTCAGTGTGAAGGAGGCCAAATAGAAATATTTTAGTGTTCTATTACCACCTGTTAACATTGCAGTCCTTGAGTAGTGGGCCTATTCTGTAATGCTTTCTTATTGCAAACAGTTAAAAAATCTGTTTTGGTCATCTTTTTAATGACTTGAGATAGCATAATCCACTTTGCTTTCTTGACTCTTTTTCAGAGTTTCTTCTTAGTCTGTTATGTTCTCCTCCTTTCTAAAAACATTACATGATAGGATTGATGCAATAGAAATTTCACACAGAGTCATGTTTCTGATGCATTCACCCATTTCAATACATGCTATTTGCATTGAAGGACAATTTGAGTTAAATTGTTGGGTTTCGTGAAAGATGGATAAGATTTTCTGACATTCAGATAAAATGCTGTCCTCTTAGGTAGTTATGCATTTAGAAGTTTTATCAAAATAACAAACAAGATTGCTTTACATGGCTTGTTTTTGTGCTGTTAAGTCAGTTATTTGCCCAATTGCTACAAATTCTTTTAACATTGCTTCACTTGATAATGTTAGCTGTAGCAGAAAGCAGTTATGAAAATCTTGATGCATTTTACGGAATTTGGTTTGGATTGCCCTTCAAATACAAAATTGATGCTACTGACCCACCATTAGTGGGACACAGAATGTGAGTTATTTCCCCTGTGTGGGTGATGGATTATGCTGCCTGAGCCTCTCGCCCTCCTGTTCGCATTACCCGTTGTGACTAATCGCATGCATTTGCAAGATGATTAGGCAAGGTTAGGGGTACAGTCTGTGATTATGGAACAGGTTTTTCATTTTTTTCCTTTATGTGACAAATTACTAGCTTATAATAGCATTAAGTTATAATTTTGCTCCATATCCTAACCAATGGTAAATTGTCCATGCAATTTCAGCATCTATGGTTGTTTATGTACGGCTTCCTAAAGTGTTCCCGAGCAAACTCCTGTCCCATTCTCCTTCCTCTCACATAAATCTCTGCAACTTCCAAATGCATCAGTTCTACCTCTAAAAGCAAACCTATTTATTTGACAGATATTTATCACGTGCTTGCTCTCTGTTCAGCAGCCCTGGTGGCTTAGTGGTTAACGTGGTAGGTTGCTAACTGAAATTTGGGGTTCAAAAGCACCAGCAGCTCACTGGGAGAGAGATGTGGCAGTTTGCTTCCAGAGAGATTTGCTGCTGCTGTTGTTAGGCTCTATCAAGTTGGCTCTGACTCATAGCGACCCGATGAACAACAGAACAAAACACTGACCAGTCCTGTGCCATGTCTGCAATTGTTTTTGTGCTTAAGCCCATTGTTGCAGTCACTGTGTCAATCCATCTCCTTCAGTGTTTTCCATTTTTTTGCTGATCCTCTAGTTTACCTACCATGATGTCCTTCTCTGGGACTTATCCCTCCTAACAATCTTGGAAATCCCATAGGATTACTGTAGGTCACACTTAACTTGATGTCAGTAGGTTTTTGGGGTGTGGAGTGTTTCTGTGTATTAGGAGTACATGAAAAGGACATATGGGTAATGCACTCACCTACTAAAACAAAGGTTGGCAGTTCAAGTTCATATAAAGGCAACTGAGAAGAAAATGTTGGTAATCTAGTTCTGAAAAATCAGTTGTTAAAAACCCCATGGACAACAGTTTTACTCTGTCGTGGTCAACAGCAACTGGTTACTGGTTGATTCTATGCATTAAGCTCTCTTCTATTGCTGGGGACACAGACAAGAAGAAACCAGGTAAAGGTCCTCTCTTCCTGGGGATTTTTTTTTTTTTTTTAGAGCTAGTAGGAAAAGACATAAGAATAAACAAATACACATGTCGGTCAAAACAAACAAAAAAACCAATTGCCTTCAAGCTGATTCAGACTCATAGAAATTCTATAAGACAAAATAGAACTGTCCTCATAGAGTTTCTGAGTTTCCACCAAATCCTGGTAGATTTGAACTGCTGAATTTTTGGTTAGCAGCTGCAGCACTAAACCACTACACCACCAGGATTTCCAAAAACATGAGTCATGGGTTATAAATAAGGAGAAAAAATGAACTAGAGAAGGAGGTTAGAAAGTACTGGGGAGGAAAATAACTGGTATTTTGTAGGATGTGCAGAGAAAGCCTCAATATAAGGAAACATATGAGCAGAGACTAAAAGGAGTGATGGAAAACCCATGAGAATAGCTAAAGAAAAGTCTTCCAGGAAGATAAGACAGCCAGTGGAAATACTCTGAAGAGGCACATACTTGCATGTTTTAGTCTGGAGAGGCCAGTGTGAATCACAGGCAGGAAGAGAAGAATCAAAGGGGATGAAGTCAGCGAACTAATAGAAGCCTCTAACTAGGACTCTGTTGGTAACTGTAGGAGTTCAGCTTTTGCTTCCAAGCCCAAAATGAAACCCACTGCCATCAAATCGATTCCAGTTCATAGTGACCCTGTAGGACAGAGTAGAACTGCTCCCACAGAGTTTCCAAGGAGCACCTGGCAGATTGGAAGTGCTGACCTTTTGGTTAGCAGATGTAGTACTTAAAACTGCATCACCAGGGTTTTCAGTGAGCTTCAAAGGCCTTGGATGAGTTTTAGCAGAGGATTTCATTTTAGCTATTTTGTTGAGATTAGATTTTGGGGAGTTGTCAAGAATTCCATTCTACTTTGATCAACAATCAACGTCCATGGAAACAGCTGTCGGGAAATCAAACCACTTACTGCACTAGGCAAATCTGCTGCGCAAGACCTCTTCAAAATCCTACAAGGCAAAGATATCACTTTGCTGACTAAGGGGAGTTTCATTGAAGCTATGGTCTTGTCAGTCATCTCATATGCATGTGAAAACTAGATAATTGAAAAGAAAGAGAAGAATTGATATATTTGAATTATGTTGGTGAAGACTATTGACTATATTGTGAACTGGCAAAAGTAGGAAAAACTGAGTCTTGGAAGAACGGCAAAGATTGTGAAAGTGAGACTTAACATACTTCGAATACAGCACCAGAAACCACAAACTGGTAGAAAACGACATCATGTCTGGTAAAGCAGAGGGCCAACAAAAAAACAAAGGAAACCCTTCATGAGGTAGATCAACACAATAGTTGCAAAGACGACCTCAAACATATCAACCATCTTGAAGATGGTGCCGGACCAGGCAACATTTTATTCTATTAGCTATCTTAATGGCAACTAACAACAACAACTATTAGCTACCTATTGCTGGATAACAAATTACTCCCAAATTTAGTGTCTTACAACACACACATTTGTTACCTCATAGTTTCTTTGGGTCGGTGATCCAGGCTTGACTTAGCAGGTTTGCCTTTTTAACGTCTCTCATGAAGCTCTAACCATGGCATTGACTAGGTTTTCAGTTATCTCAGGGTTTGACTGAGGCAGAAGCTGCTTCCAAACTCATTCAGTAGTTTCAGTAAGATTTTATTCCTCACAAGATTTTGGGGTGAGGGTCTTGGTTCTTTGCTGACTGATGGCCACACAACAGTCTCAGTTGCTTGCCAGGTAGCCCTCTCTACCAAAGCAAACAAGCAAGAAAATTCAGAGCCAGCTAAGTGCTGTCGAGTCGGATCCGACTTATGGCGACCCTCGGGAGAAACCCTAGAAAGACAAAAGTCATACTCTCTTGCAACTTAATCATGGAAGTAACATCCCATCATACTTACTGTGTTCTATTGATTAAAAGTAAGTCATTAGGTCCAACCCATGCTCAGTGAGAGGGGGTTACCCAAGGACATGGTTACCAGGATGTAGGCTCATAGAAAGTCATGTCAGAAGCAGCCTACTACGACAGGCAAGGAAGTTACTGGTATATTGTTAATAGTTATTGTTATTTCTGGAAACCCTGGTGGCATAGTAGTTATAAGTAGTTACGTGCTACAGCTGCTAACTAAAAGATTGACACTTCGAATTCTCCAGGCAGTCCTTGGAAACTCTATGGGGAACAGTTCTAGTCCATCCTATGGGGTTGCTATGAATTGGATTTGACTTGACAACAGTGGATTTGGTCCCGGTTTTTGGTATTGATATTTCTGGGGCTGCTCAAGTATACTGTATGCTCAAAAGTTTCCAAAACAGAACTCTGCTTCCTAGGCATGTTCTGAGTATGTTTTGAAGTTTAAGCCAGTTGTGAGAGACAGGCTAGAGCCAGTGATGTTGTCAGCCAAGGACTGACAGTCAAGGATGTCTTCAGGGATTTTGGTCTCTGTCACTGGAACAATGGTACTGCCGCTTTCTGAGATAGAAAAGATCTGGGAACAGAATATTTTATGAGAATCATGGAGGAATCAGGAGCTAACTTGACATGTTGACTTGGAGACACTTGACATCCAAGTGGTGGTGTCAATTTGGCAGTTGGATATAAGAGTCTGGAGCTGATGGTGAAGATCCGGGTTATAAATGTTTTAGAATCAGAATTATTGACATTATATTTAAAGCCATTAAGTTGGCTAAGATAATTGAATAAGAGTGTATAATAGAAGTTCTAGAGAGATTCTGTGCTAAACTGAGAAAGTAAGTCTTCATGAGAGATTTCCAAATGGAATTACTGGGAGAAATCCATCCTTTCTATTGCTTCTTGTTTCTATGACTTGTAATTTCACAAGAAATTACACATAGAAATTTCTTATTGTCCATGTGTTTTCTTCACCCCCTCACATTTCCCTCACCAAGTTACAAAGTTCTGCTTTAGCCTTCAAAGTGGACACTGAACACACTCTACTCTCATCTTGGCCTCCTTCCTCAGAAACTATTACTTGTTTCACAGCTACCAAATAAAACCCAAACCCGTTCCATCAAGTCAATTCTGACTTGGTGACCCCACATGTTTCGAAGTAACACTGCTCACTAAGATTTTCTTGTCTGTAATATTTATGAAAGCAGATTGTCAGTGCTATCTTCTGCAAAGTTGCTAGGTGGGTTCTAACTGCCAATCTTTATGTTAGTAAACCAGGAAAGGAACCAAACCCACTGCTGTTGAGTCAATGCCAATTCATAGCAACACTATAGGTCAGAGTAGAGCTGCTCCATAGAATTTTTCCAAGGAGTGCCTGGTAGATTCTAACTGCCAACCTTTTGGTTAATGGACATAAGCACTTAACCATTATGCCACCAGGGTTTCCTAGCTGAATGCAAACCATTATTGACATCCAGGCTAGCACTTCCCAGCGACAGTCAAGGGAAAAGACCAGTTTGTAGTAGACTTGTCTCTGTAGTCATTCTTCTGCACTAATAAGGACAGCTTTTTATATTATGCAAGTCCATTTAGCTTCCTGTATTACTAAACTTCCAGATTAGGGTTTTGGCTACACTTTTACATTTTTCTAGCCAATATTTTCCCAAACTGAGAGTCTGGAACCCTCAAAAGCAACAGCAAGACTGAAGCCATACACAGGGGATGTGTCATATTTTTTGTGTAAAGGATGTCACAGATGATAAATCATGTTTTTCAGTCTGGGCTCAAGGTCGTGATATGAGTTCCGTCCTTGAAATACTGTTTTCTTCTTCTTTCTTCTCTCTCTCTCTCTCTCTTTTTAAATCAATATCATTCACTACTTTTGATTCAAAACTCATTTATGTGCTGAAAGCTCCAAAATCTTTAAGTCTCACATTCTCTTTCTCAAGTTTATGGTCCATATTTTCAACTTTTCCTGGATATCTGACTTGCATGTCCTGCAGAGACTGGAATTGAATTCATGCTCATTTTGGAGAATCTGTTCCGCAGTTTTGCTTCAGCGCAGGGCCTCATTATCTATCTAATGTTGTATGCAAAGAAAAGGTAAACTGGGATTTCCTTCTCTTGCTGTTGCTGTTGTTGGGTGTTGTGGAGTTGGTGCTGAGATATAGTAACCGCGTGAGTCAGAATCAACCTGACAACAGTGGGTATGTACAAAAGAATGAAACACTGTCTGAACCTGTGTCACCCTCAAAGTCACTGCTGTGTTTTAGCCCGTTGTTGTAGCCACTGTGTCAATCCATCTTGTTGAGGGTCTTCCTCTTTTTTACTGACCCTCTACTTTACCAAGCATGATGTCCTTCTCTAGGGACTGCCCCTCCTGATTATATGTCCAAAGAATATGAGACAAAGTCTCCCTATCCTTGCTTTTAAGGAACATTCTGTTTGTTCTTTCAAGACAAATTTGTACTTGCTTTTGGCCTATTAATGAGATGAGATTTGACAATTAAGTCTATGAACTTAATTGTTCTAAGTGCTACATACCTCACTGCTAACTATCACTGTGGTCACCTTTGAAGTACTTCCCTTGGGAAGCTATGCATCTATGCCAGTGCCTAATCCACCCTTTTGGAACTTTTTCTGGAATGACTGTTAGAGTTGCAGTCCTATTACCTTTGATGTCCTGAATGCATTCAAATTGTCTTCTTTTCAATATTTCCTTTATCTTTGGGGGCCAGATCAGGTGAGTGGGGAAGGTGTTCCAATACAGTTATTCATTTACTGGATAAACCTTCCTCATAGACAACTATACGTTATGAACTTACTACCATGCCACCATGTGCAATGGTCTTTCCCGAAAGGGTTCTAAAATTGTTTTGAAGGGTGGACTAGATGCTGGTGTCAGTGCATAGCTTCCCCAAGGCAGTATTTTGAAGGTAACTACAATGATGACAGATTCAGCAATGAGGTATTTAGTACTTAAAACAATTAAGTTCATGGACTTAATTGTAGAACCTCGTAATCGAGAGGATGACCTAAAGAAGGTGCGAGCTCCTGTTTATTCCAGGTTTTTTCCTAATGAAGCAGCACCAGATGAAGATCAGGCTTATCAGGGTTGATGTGGAGACACAGCTGTCTGCTGGGAGAGCCCTGGACAAAAGCCTTCTGAAATTTTAAGAACCTGGGGGCTGAGAAGAGGGAAGGGGAAAAGGTGTAGGAGTGGAAAAGTGCTGATGACTGAGTCACAGGGAGAGAAGTGTTGTAAGGTTTCTGCTCCCCTCCTCCATCCCTTTAAGTAGACCACAGCAGTGGTGTCCAAGGCAGGCCTCTGCTGCAGAGCTTTGAAACAGTTCTTCCAGGTTTGAAGCCCTGCTGAGAACTGACATCTCCACCCAGGTATGCTGAGACTACACTTGTGAAAAATCTGCAGGTGACTCTTCTGTTTGTTTCTTAAAAAAAATTATTTAAATTGTACGTTAGATGAAGGTTTAGAAAACAAACTAGGTTCTCATTAAACAGTTAGTACACATATTGTTTTATAACATGGGTTAAAAACCCTGCAACGGGTCTTCACTCTCTCTTCTCAGCCTTGGGTTCCCTATTACCAGTTTTCCTGTTCCCTCCTGTCTTCTAGTCTTTGCCTCTGGGCTGGTGAGCCCTTTTATTCCCATTTTATTTTATAGTCCTATCTAATATTTGGCTTAAGGGTGACTCTCACGGATGATTTCATTGTTGAGCTGAAAGGATTTCTGGGGGCCATGCTGTCTGGGTTTCTCCAAGCTCTGTCAGTTCAGCAAGTCTGGTTTTTCTTTTTGAG
The DNA here is from genome assembly GCA_028571685.1 of Heterohyrax brucei. Taxonomy (NCBI): domain Eukaryota; kingdom Metazoa; phylum Chordata; class Mammalia; order Hyracoidea; family Procaviidae; genus Heterohyrax; species Heterohyrax brucei. The sequence continues at coordinate 173,641,065 of CM053143.1, read as the reverse complement.
TTAGAATTTTGTTGTACGGTTCTCTCCAGCTCTGCCTGGGACCTTCTGTTGTGATCCCCTTGGAAACAGTCCATAATGGTAGCTGGCCACCGTCTAGTTGTACTGGACTTAGTCTGGTGGAGGCCATAACAGATGTGTTCAGTGAATCCTTTGGACTCATCTTTCCCTTGTCTCTTTGGTTTTCTTCATCCTTCCTTGCTCCTGAAAGGGTGAGGCCAATGAAGCATCTTAGATGGCCACTCACCATGTGATTTTTATGTGTAATGAATTTTTTCTTTTTAACTTTTTATTGAAGGAGTTTACAAACACGTATAAAAGTAGAGAGAATAGTTGCAATAGACTTCTGTATACTCATCATCTGGCTTCAACAATGATGACTTTTCTGCCCTTATTTTGTCTGTCCCTCTCTGCATTTTTTTTTTTTTTGCCTCTCTTTTTATTATTATGATTGAGTGAAAATGTACATTCCCACATAAATTTTCATGCCCACCTATATGCAGCTCCCACTGCTTTCCCTGGCTGGTGACAGCATGCTCTTCCTCTCTGCTGCATACATGTTTCATCCTCCCAAGAATCTCCTGTCCGTTTCACTCCACCCATTCCTCTTCCTCCAGTAACAGGTCAGCAGGACGACATCCTATAAATGCATAGAACCGTAAAGTGCACACACAATGTGGTCATTCTGTGTCTCCAAGTACAATCTATTCCTGTCCAAAGAGTTTACCTCCATCATGATTTATGGACAGGGGCAGCATCAGGGCCAGGGGCCATGCTCCCAGGGGAATTCTGAGGCCCTGGAACCATCAGTTGCCATCTTAAAGGGTGCACACTTTTTATTCTGGTGTTGCCAATGAAACTCAACTTTATGAGCACCATTATGGCTATCACTGGTAGTGGCCAGGTACCATCTGGTTCTTCCCGTCACAAGTTGATATACTCACCCACTCCAGTGGGTCTCTCAGTCTTCTGGGTTCTCTTTCCCCCATGTCATTTTGGTCCTTGCTGATCATCCATTCTTTCTGAGTTGGGGCCATGTGCTGTACCCTCAGATGGCAGCTTGGCAGCTTTTAATACCCCAGATACCGCCCACCAATGTGGGGTGCAGAAAGCTCTGTAAGCAAAATGCTAGTTGTGCCAATTTGATCTCAATTTTCACCGACAGCGTGGTCCCCCAGGGCCTGCCCCAGCTACTCTGTCCTTTCAAAATTGGGTTAAGATGGAAGGAGTAATCATGTTATGTTGAAGTCCAGTTAACATTGATTTTCTTTCTAATGTGTGCTGTCACAGATTTCACCCAACCAAATTTCTTTCCACTAGCTAATCCAAACCTTCCTCCTGGCCCTCCCTCCTTCACCACCCTTGCAGCCATCAAAGAGACTTTTTTTCTATGCATGAGTCTGTTTTTAAGTTATTATCGTAGGGGTCTCATACAATATTTGTCCTTTTATCTTTTGATCCAAGATGTCACTTTATGTCTCTTTACTGGAGTGTTCAGTCCATTCACATTCAATGTAATTATTGATATGTGTGTGTTTAGTGCTGTCATCATGATATGTTTATTTTTGTGTTGATATTTTCTCTGTTGTTCTTATTAATCTGTTCTGGGACATTCTTCTTTGTGAGTTGATTTTTCACCATTTTCAGGGTTGGTTTTGTGGTTGTTGAGACTCCTGTAGTAAGTTTCTTGATTTGACATGTTGCATCTTTATTATGCTTTATGGCTGCCCCTGTGAACCCTCTTAATAAACTATGTGTAACGACGGCACTTGGCTTGGCTTGCCAAACACAATTTTAATTACTACTGGTCTTATTAACTACCCCTCCATCTGGAAGGACTATAATAACTATAGTACATCCCTCTTTTTGATATCATGACATCATAGTTTTCATGATATGCTCACTGGATCATTTCTTTCACTATTATAGCTTTGCTTGAGTTTGAAGCCTTCCCTAACGGAGTAGAGTTCTGGGTGATGTGTCCTGAATTTGCTTCTAAAATATAAAGTTAGTGGTTTTGTTCTTCTAAGCCAAGAGATTCTTTCTATATTTCTTGTAGATTTCCTTCGGTTTTTACAAAGTCTCTGAGTTTCTGTTTCTGAGAATGTCTTAATTTCCTTTTCATATGTGAAAGATAGTTTTGCAGGGTATATAATTCTTGGTGGAAAGTTCTTCTCCTTTGAGGCTTTGAATGTGTCATGCCACTGTGTCCATGTCAGCATTGTTTCTGCTGACAAAACCGACAAATGCCTACAGGATTTCCCTCAGAATGTTAGCTTTGCTTTGAGTCTTGCTGCCTTTAAGAGTTTCTGTTTCTGTTTCATTTTATTAAGCTTGATTATGATATGTCATGGAGTCTTTCTTTTGAGATCCATACTGAGTGGTGTTTGATGTGCATCTTGGATATCTGTATCCTCTTCTTTTATAATTTCTGGGAAATTTTCTGTCAGCAGCTCAGCAAGAATACTCTCTGTTCTCAAGTGTCTCACCCTGTGCAGGAACTCCAGTTAATCATAGATTGTTCCTTTTAATAGAGTCCCACATGTTTATTAATGCTTCTTCATTTTTCTGGTTTCTTTTTTCTGATTTCTCCTCATAGATGCTGGAGTCAGTAGCTCTGTCTTCTAAGCCAGAAAGTCTGTTTTCCATTTGTTCCACTGTTTTCTTGGCTTTGAACTGAAATTTCTACGTCTTTGATTTTGTTGTTGATCTGTTGGATTTCAGAGTGCTTGTGTTCCATCTGATTGAACAGTTTGCTTAATTTTTCGTTTTGCTCTGCTGCATTTTGTATAAGGTCTAGGATGGCTCTGGCTCTCTGTATAATCCTTTTGTATTCACCTTCTGATAGTTTCAGAAAGGTTTCTTCATCTGAGAAGGTCTCTGGTTGTTTCTTTGGGGGGCCTTCTGAAGCCATGGGTGATTTCTGTAGGTGACACTGTGTAAAATACTGGTTTTCTGCCAGAAAAGCACTCTCCTCCAGGCAGATGCTGCCTCTCAGCCTAGGAATTAGGTCCCGCTGAGGCCTCTGTATGGGTAATCCGCCTCCCAGTGTAACAAGAAGGCATCCCACACAAGCTACCTGCCTGCCTTGGCACAGGCTACTCAATGGTGGAGGTGGAAAGAGAGGCCAAAGGTGCCAAGATGCACAGAGTCCAAAGCCAGGCTCTCAAAATGTGGCAATTTTGCCTGCCAATCCCATCTGCTGTGCATCTGAGGTTAGCTGCTAGTCAAGTCCCAGCTCTGACCACCAACTAAGAAAGAAAGATAAGTTAAAATTGTGAGTTACATTCTGCCCATGAAAGCCAGCACTCACGAAGAGTGAAAGATGGCCACAGAGAGGAGGTTTTCTGTTCAGTGGTATGAGGTCCAAATTAAAAGCATTATACCATGTCCTAGGTCTCACTAGGTGTTCAGAAGACTCCATTTAATTATCAATTTAGGTCTTGGTTTCCAGAGGGATTTAGGGAGATGTGTGTTTAGCCCACCATCTTGACTCCACCCCCATGTATAACGAATTTTGAGAAACTTTCCTCTACTAGTGGAAACCCTAAGGATGTAGTAGTTGAAAGTTTGCCTGCTGACCAAAAAGTTGACAGTTCAGATCCTTGGAAACCCTGTGAAGCATTTTTAACCCTGTTGTTGGAGCCTGATGGCACAGTTGTTAAAGAGCTCAACTACCAACCAAAATATTGGTGGTTCAGTTGGAATCGACTCTGCATCAACAGATTTGGTTTTTTAGGTTGGCTCTGCTCAAAACGAAAAAAATCCCAACCCATTGCCATCAAGTCAATTCTGACTCACTGTGACTCTACAGGACAGAATAGAACAGACCCATGGCATACCCTGGGAGCACCAGATAGACTTGAACTGCCAATCTTTGAATTAGCAGCTGTAGCATGTAACCACTATGCCTACTGGCTCCACTAGTGGTTTTCATAATTGATTCCTAGTCAGTAGCATTAACATGGCCTGGGACCTTGTTAGAAAAGCAAGTTCTAGCTGGAGTTCAAATGTCAAAAAAACAAACAAACAAACAAACAAAAAAAAACAGTTCCGAGGCCTAACCTGCCAAAGGCTTCCAGTAAAGAGGCCTGTGTAAGGAGATGTCTGGGACGAGAATGCCAGTAAACATAAAACCATGGCCAGCTTGAGGGAGGCCTGAGTCCCTGACTGCAAGTTGCTTCAGAGACTTCAATACACTGATTGTGCAGCATAAGTTCTATCCCCCAAATCAGAGGGGTAATCAGATCTTCTTTTTGTCATGTCTCCATCAGCTCTGCCCCCAGCAGCCCATGCAAGGAGTACTTTCTCTCTCTGGCATCAGCCACTTGGAGCCAGGGCAGATCTCACAAATTAAAAGGATGCAATCTTCCAGAATTCTCAATGGTTAGACACTGGCTGCCAGTTGGCATTTGAGTCTGGTATGTGGAGGGAATGTTTTCTCACTGAGAAAGAACAGGTAAAGCCCTTGCAGTTGCTTAAGACTGATCCTGTTTTTTTAGCCAGGAGTTGAGCTTCCCAGATTATGAGGCAAATCCTGAAGAGGCTCTTGGACATTAGATATTAAAAAAAATAAAATAAAAAGTTTGTAATTTTCATGCATTGAGAAATTGAGGGGTGGTCCTGGATGAAAATACATCTCTGTCTTCTGCAGCATAGTTTTTAGAAAGGGGACAACTTGCTTTTTAAATGTCTTTTATTTATTTTTATTTTGTAGCAGCTTTATTGGAAACCCTAGTGGTTAAGTGGTACTCTTGCTGACCAAAAGGTCAGCAGTTCAAATCCTCCACAGGCTCCTTGGAAACTATATGGGGCAATTTGACTCTGTTCTGCAGGGTCTTTATGAGTCAGAATCGACTCCATAGCAATGGGTTTGATTTTTTTATTTTTATTTTTTTGGCTTAACTTCATTTAGATATAATTTACATGTCATGCAATTTACCCACTTAAAGTACACAATTAAATTTTTTGGTGTATTCACAGAATTGTGCAACCATTACCACAATCGATTTTTGCATATGTTCACCCTCCCTGAAAATATCCCTTCCTTCCCAATCAATCATTTCCCTTGCTGTTGTTCAATACTGTTAAGTCGATTTTGGCTCAGAGTGGTCCCGTGCAATAGACCAGAACCACACCACAGGGTTTTCTGGGCTAGAATCTTTATAGGAACAGATTGTCAGGTCTTTCTCCTGAGGAGCTGCTGGTTGGATTCAAATGGGCAACCTGTCAGTAAGCAGTCAAGTGCTTAACTGCTACACCATCAGGGCTACTTATCCCTTCAGTAGCCAAGCCAAGTGCCATTGTGTTGGATCCCTTCCCTAGGAAACCATTAATCTACTGTCTGTCTCTATAGGTTTGCCAATTGAGAGAAAACTATAGATTTGTATATTGTGAATATGTTATATAAATGGAATCATATAGTGTGTAAAGTTTTCTAACTGGCTTCTTTCACATGTTTTTTAAATCATTTCCCTGTTGTAGCAGGCATCATTGCTGTTGCTTTTTACGGTCAAATCCCATCTCATTGCACAGATGTATGTATTTTATTTATCCACTCACTACTTGATGTAAATTTGGGTTGCTTCACTTTTTGGTAATTATTAGTAATACAGCAATGCACAGTAGTGTACAATCTATTACAGGAATATGCCTGTGAGAGGAATTGTTTGGTCACATGGTAACTCTATTTTTAAATTTTGAGGAATGTCCAACTGATTTCCAAAGCAGTTGCAAAATTTTGCCTTCCCAGGAGCAATGTATGAGGATTTCAATTTCTTCACATCCTCACCAAAACTTGTTATCTTAATTGATGTGACATGATATTTCATTGTGATTTTGATTTCCATTTCTCTAATAGCTAATGATGCTGATCATCTTTTCATTAATTTATCTTCTTTGGAGAAATTCTGGTTTGTATCTTTTGTCCACTTTAAATTTGGATTATTTATATTTTTATTATTGAGCTCTAAGTATAGTTTACACTGTACAAGTTCCTTTTCAGTTACCTATCATTTTGCTTCTGATAATGCTTACAGCCCCAAAGTTTTCAGTTTTTATAGAGCCTAGTATATTTATTTTTTTCTTTTCTTGCTTGTGGTATTGATGTCAGACTTAAGAAAGATTTGCCTAACTGAAGGTCATAAAAATTTAGTCATAAATTTTCTAAGAATTTTACTGTTTTGGCTCTTAGTTCTAGGTTCCACTTTGGGTTACTTTTTGAAAGTGGTGTGAGAAAGGGCTCTACATTCATTATTTTGCATGAGTGTATCTGATTGTCCACACTTGGCTTGGCTTGGCAGCACTAATTTGAAAGGACTGTTCTTTTCCCATTCATCTGCCTTATCACCCTTATCAAAAATCAGTTGCTATAAACTGAAGAGTTTATTTCTGAATTTTCAATGTTATTCCAATCATCTCTATGTCTATCCTTCCAGTATCACACTGTTTTGGTTATCATAGTTTTATAGTATGTTTCAAAATAGAAAGTGTAAGCATAAGCATTCCATTTTCCACCAGTATGTATGTTAGTTGTGGTTTTTCAGGAGTGCCCTTTTTTTGTGTTCAGAAAGTTCCCTTCTCTTCCTTTCTCTCTCTCTGTTTTCTTTAATGTGTCTAGAAAGATGATGATGTGGGGCTTTTTGGTTATTCAATGATGATCATTTATTGATATTGATATTGTCCATTGATATGATGTATTATGTTAATTACTTTTTGTTTTTTAAACCAACTTTTCATTCTGAGGAAAGTCATGTTTTAAAATTCTGTGTCTGCACTCTTTTGACAGAATAATATCAGCCTATATCAACAATGCCACATAGGTTGCCATGGTGTGTAGATTCCATAATGCCTACGTGACAGTGATTCACTTTCTCACCTTTGTTTTTATCCTGACCTCGCCACCTCCTCCTTACCTATCCCTACCCCAATAATGAGTTTTCAACCCATTGAAATTAGAGTTAGAAGCTGCCATAATGTTAAAAATGCAAATTGTGGGAGAATTAGTTACCTTCTGAAAAGTTAATCCAACTGTTTTCTAAAAAGTTCTTAAAAATAAACTTAAAATACTTCTTATTTGTAGTATTTAATTATTATTTGTGGAATAAATTTCAAAAATGACTCATTTTTGCTTATTTAATTTTTTTGTTTGATGCTAGAAACATTCTGAATTAGAACGAATGGCATATAATCCCAATCCCATTGTTTTCTGCGTTGGCTGAGACATAGAGTCCTTTGAAAGAAAATCCCGTAATAATAGAATTCCAAAGATATCAGATGTAGAAGCTGTGGTTTAATTAAGTAAGCTTTCTTATCAGCCAGAGATGAAGGAAAAGAAAGTAAGTTGGAAAGTAAAGAGGAAAAAGGAGTGAGGAGAGGACAAAGAATACAAGCAGGAAACAGAGGAGAGAGAGAACAGGATGAGACACTAACTACATAACTCTGATAGATTAATTCTTCACTGGTGAAAAGACTGTCAGAGACAAATGATGGGGAATTATCATAGATTTAAAAGTTAGATTCAAACAAAACTCTAATACATCTGTGTTCTGCATTGATAAAGCTTTTTAATATGATATGATTTGGGTTTTTTTTTAGGTTTTTAGAAGCTGCCAGAAAGGATGAGTCAAATCCTTTGCATCTATTTTCAAGACTTATGTATTCAACTATATTAATATTCATCTAGATTTTTTCTTTCTTTCCCCAACTACACAAATCATGTTTGAGTTTTCCAAGTTAGAAATCCAATTTTAACAATTAAAAAAACATATGCTATGTAAATAACAAATAATTTCTAGACAATTTGGATATTTAAAAGCTAGAGTAACAATGTAATACTCTAATTATGGCCAATTATATAACTAAGAGCATGTTACTTTTCCAATCGTGTGTGTAAACTAATTATGTGAGCTAATCTACTAAATAAGATTAATAATGATTAATGCAGCATTAATTTGAAAGGCTGTCTGAAGCCTGATATTCTCCTAAGATTCAATTTCTTTATGTAACTCTTTTAAGAATGAAAATCTGAATGCTACAGTATGTAAATTTATTTAATTTTGGAATTACAGATATTACCCTTGGAAATTCTATGGGGCAGTTCTACCCTGACCTATAGGGCCACTTTGAGTTGGATACAACTCAACGGCAGTGAGAATGTACTTTAAGAATATGTTCCCGATCTTGATGTTAATAGATGAATTATCTAACATATGACTGCTAGTCTCTACCTCTCAAGGACAGCGAAGAAGCAAAGAAGAAACTAGTCCACACTATAAATAGCCCACATGAACCACGGCTTTTTATAGCTAGAGACACAAGGAACTAGTGGGTGCCCAGCTACCGCTACCAATTGCTCTGACCAGGGACATGATGGAAGTTCCTGGATAAAACAGCAGAAAAATGTAGAACAAAATTTAAATTCCTAAAAAAGGATAGATTTACTAGATGACAGAGAGTAAAGGAACTCTTGAGAGTATTACCCTAGAATACCTTTGAACTTGGAACTGAGACTACTCTAAGAGGTCACCTTCAGTCAAATAATAGACTTATTTATAAAATGAAAAATATTACCCTAGAGTAATGTGCTTCCTGAAACAATCAACTATGAGAGTGGGAAACTAAATCAATAGAAGCAGAACAGAATGGAAATAATAAGAATGCTGGCACATTGTGAAAATTATAACCAATGTCACAGAACAATTGGAATAAAAACTATACAATAGTTAAATGAGAGCCTAATATGACACATATCCTTTCACCTAAAGCACAATAAAATATATATATATTTTTAAGTTGATGCATTGAGATAAGATTTTTGTTGTTGTTCTCAGACCATTGGCATTATGTGGTCAGAAGAGAAAATCAAACACTTTGAAAAGAAAAATCTCCATTGTAAATGACATTTTCAGAGGTTTACCAAGATCAGAGAGCTAAATTAAGCCCTTGGGGCATGCACACTTAGGGAGTATGTAAATAGATAGTTTGCAAAACAATGAGGACATCTCCCATATAGACAACACATACAGTCTGAAAATTATAAACAAAATATGGTTGTCCCTGAAAATACCACTCAGTCTTCACAGGTTCTCAGAAAATAAAAATTGAGGCTTCCAGGCAATAACTCAGGGTAGTAATAAGGTTGTGAACCTTATTATAATTTTTTAGGCTTAAATTTGACTCAAATTTTCAGTGCAATAAATCTTGTAGAGCATGAAATTAATTTTTTCCTTTTTTCTTCTTTTAGGCACAAGGGAGTGTCCTGTTAGAAACTGGCACTTCTTGCTATAGTATGAAGGATGAAGGAAGAGATGTAATGTTAGATATGAATTAGCTGATTATTTTTAATTGTCACAAAAACAAAGTGATGTAAATGGAGCCAGAGAGCTTTTCAAGGTTATAGGCTTTGAACGACTCTGAATAACTTTAAATTATTAGTGCATATACATTATATAATTTTGGATTTTATCTTTCAGGCAATGAAAGTAGCCACTTTAGCACTGATATCTGAATTAGGGTATTAATTTTTTCTCTTCTCACTTATTTCTGCATTAATTTTACCTGAGTGTTTTCCTGTGCCATCATAAATACAGATTTCTTAGGATAGATTGCCATCTAATGATTTGGGGATATTTTTTAGGAAGTAAATATAATGTCGTGGCCAGAAATGTGGAAAAAAGGTATCTCACTCCTTGGGTTCAAATTGCTTAACTCTTTACTAAACCCACTGCAATCAAGCTTACTACAGTCATAGTGACCCTACAGTCATAGTGACCCTACAGGCAGAGTAGAAAAGCCACATAGGGTTTCCAAGAAGTGTCTGGTGAATTTCAACTGATAACCCTTCCGTTAGCAGCCAAGCTCTTAATCATTACACCCTCCTTACTAGCTCTGTAAATGTGGGCGAGCTACGTAACAACTCTGTGCTTCCACTTTCTGCTCTGAGTGAGGTTAATAGCAGTTCCTAACTGACTCGATGGCACTTGGCTTGGCTAACTCTTACAGGTAGTTCAAGAATGTAAACAATTTCTTATACGTAAAGGTGTTGGAATAGTGCCTGGCATATAGAAAGCACCATACAATTACAAACTATTTTCCTTCTTCTCATTATTCTTCCCAAACAGCTGAGGTAAAAAAGGTTATTCTAAAAACACAGTTCTCATAGATCATAAAAATGAATAAAAATGATGATAAGTGAGTTAGGGAGGGATTCTAAGGAAAATCATCATTTACCAAATGCCTTGTTCAACCTGCAAAGTCACCTTGTTACAGTCTTGTGCCAAATCTAAAATCATTTTGGAAATGTTGCTTGTGAATATTGTAGTAGACAGGTTCTTTTTAGTCTGTCTAGGGACACTATGAATCAGAACTGACTCAGTGGCAATGGATTTGGTTTGCTTGTTGTCTTTTTGAGAAACAGTACCATATGGTCTGGGTGATACTGATCATAATCTATAGATCCAAAGGTAGATCCCTAACTCAGGCTGGCCAGTGACAGTCTACCAGTCTCTGCAACTGTGGTTAAGGGACATGTAAGAGATTCATGCAGGGCCAATGGTAGTAATTCTTTCAACTTCAAGGGAAGCTACCTGGAAAGCTGCTTTATTTGTTATGTGATCTCAAGTTATAAACATGGTGTAAGACTTGATAGGCCATGTTGTGATTTGGGCATTGTTGCAATTATGTGAGAACAGACTTATGAAAGCTGAAGCTGATATACAGAAAAGAAAAGAGATTAAGAGGTGGAGAAAGAAAGAATCTTGATAGCACTTTTAGGTTATGTTTGTAAATAGATCCTGCTTATGTTAGTTGAAGTTGATATTTCTCTCACTTAACAACAACATTAACAAGTAGAAACCTTTTTATTTTTGTGAGAATATTTAGGAGCTGCTCAAGTCAAGCCAAGTGCTGTCAAGTTGGATCCAACTCATGGCGACTCCAATTTTAGACAAAAATCTTGCATAAATGAGGAAGAGGAAGTATTTCCTAACTCATTATGTGAAATTGACATTATCGTGATACCAAAACCACACAAAATCATTTTAAGAAAGCTACATGCCAATCAATATACCTCATGAATATGAAAAATCCTCAGCAAAATTCAGCAGATTGAAACTAGCAATATGTAAAAATACACAGCATGAGCTAAAATTCATGGTTGACTTAGCATTTCATAGTTAAAAACTGAACAATGCAATTCATTATATTAACAAACTAAAGAAAAATGGCAGAATTATACAATTAGATATAGAAAGAAATGTGACAAAATTCATATCATTTTATGATAAAAAAACATTTAAACAAATTTGGAACATGAGGTCAGACAATTAGGTTCGGAAACATGCTACCATGCGCTTATGTTGGCAGCACTGTGTCTATACAAACAGCTTGATAAGATTTCATAATCTTGGTATATTGGTCTCACAGCTGTGTTCATGTCGATGTGTGGCAGTGTCTTGCTGAGTAGTGTTCATCAGTGTTGCGTGTTTTTGCGCACCATTGCAAGAATGTCAGAACTTGAATTAGAGCAATGAAACAATGAACAAACATTAAATCTCTCAATAAATTTGGCAACAGTGGAAGTGAAATCAGTGACATGTTAGTCCAAGTTTATGAGGATAGTGTCATAAAGGAAACAGCAGTGTACAAACGGATTAAACATTTTTCTGAGGAGAGAGAAAGCATCACCAATGAAGTGACGTCAGGGTGACTAGTAATGAACAGAACTGTTGAAAACAATTAAAAAATTCATCAAGTTGTGCATCATGATCATCAGCCAACTAAGAAGCATAGCAGACCAAGTAAATGTAAATAGAGAGACAGATAGGAAAATCTTAACTGAAAATCTTGACATGAGAAAGTTGTATCCAAAAATGGTCCCGAAGGAGCTCACTGGTGAACAAAAGCAAAGGAGAGTTGAAGTTTGCCAAGACCTTTTGGAGAGGCAAGATGATGTTTGGGGCCATGTTATCACTCGTGATGAAACATGGGTATACCAATATGACCCTGAAACAAAGCATCAAAGTGCACAATGGAATGTTAGCCAATTCTCCATGACCAAAAAGTTCTGTCAGTCCAAATCAAGAGTCAGAACAATGTTTTGATACCAGAGGAATTGTCCATTATGATCGTACCAACTGGACAAACAGTTGGAAACCCTGGTGGCATAATGGTTAAGTGCTATGTCTGTTGACCATGAAGTCTGCAGTTTGAGTCCTCAAGGTGCTCCTTGGAAACTCCATGGAGCAGTTCTACTGTGTCCTATAGTGTTGCTATGGCAGTGGGTTTGGTTTTTTCGGTTATTGTTTTTTGGAAAAACAGTTAACCACGTTTACTATTTGGAAGTACTGAAAAGGCTGTGTCACAAAGTTAGATGAAAACAACCTGAACTTTTTGCCAACAACTCATGGCCTTTGCATCACAATAATGCACCAGCTCATACTGTGCTGTCCATGAGGGAGTTTTTAGCCACTGAACAAATAATTGTATTGAAAGAGCCACTCTCATTACCTTATCTGGCCCCCAGTGATTTTTTTTATTTACCCAAAGATAAAGGAAACATTGAAAGGAAGGCATTTTGATGACAATTCAGGACATTAAGGGTAATGTGATGATAGCTTTGATGGTCATTCCAGAAAGAGTTCCAAAATTGTTTTGAAGTATGGACTAGGGACCAGCATCAGTGTATAGCTTCCCAAGGGAGAGTACTTTGAAGGTGACCTTGGTGATATTCAACAATGATGTATGTGGCACTTTTTCTAGGATGAGTTTGCAAACGTAGTTGTCAGAACTTGTAGAAGTAAACTTCCTTGAGAGAGGGTATCTACAAAAATACCTGTTATTATTGTTAGATGTCTCTGAGTTGGCTCTGACTCATAGTGACCCTATGTACAATGGAACAAAACGCTGCACAGTCCTCACAATGACCACAATTGTTGGTATGCTGGAGCCCATTGTTGCAGCCACTGTGTCAGTCCATCTTCTTGAGGGTCTTCCTCTTTTTCACTGACCCTGTACTTTACCCACCATGATATTTGTCCCCAGGGACTAAGCCCTCTTGACAAGGTGTGTCCAAGGTATGTAAGACATAGTCTCACTCTCTTTGCTTCTAAGGAGCATTCTGGTTGTACTTCTTTTGAGATAAATCTGTTATCTTGGCAACCTATGGTACATTCAATATTCTTTTCCAACACTGCAATTTAAAGGCATCAATTCTTCTTCTGTCTTCTTTATTCACAGTCAAGCTTTCACATGCATACAATGCAATGCAAAATACCATGGCTTTGGTCAGGTATACCTTAGTCTTCAAGGTGACATCTTTGTTTTGCAATACTTTAATGAATCCTTTTGCAGCAGAGTTTCCCAATGCAATACATCTTGTGATTTCTTGACTGTTGTTTCAATGGGCAGTGACTGTGAATCCTAGTAAAATGAAACCCTTGACAACCTCAGTCTTCACCATGTTATTTACCAGTCCAGTTGTGAGAATTTCTGTTTTCTTAATATTCACGTTCAATCCATACTGAAGGCTGTGGTCTTTGGTCTTTGTCAATAAGTGCTTCAAGTCCTTTTCACTTTCATCAAACAAGGCTGTGACATCTGCATGACTTATTAATGAGTCTTTCTCCAATCCTGAGTCCTCATTCTTCATATAGCCCAGCTTCTGGGCAAGCAGATTGAACAGGCATGGTGAAAGGATACAACCCTGATACACGCCTTTCCTCACTTTAAAACATGCAGTGTCCCCTTGTTCTGTTTGCATGACTGCTTCTTGATCCGTGGACAGATTCCTCATGAGCACAACTGAGAATTCTGGAATTCCCATTCTCTGCAATATTAGCCACAGTGTATTTATGACACACAAATTTATGATAGAGTCAAATGACTTTGGATAGTCAATAAAACACAGCTAAACATCTTTCTCATATTCTCTGCTTTCTGTCAGGATCCATCTGACATCAGCAACAATATTCTTGGTTCCGTGTTGCCCAGGTCTGGACCATCTTCCTGACCGTTAGTTTGCTTAAGTTCATTGTTGTGGCTGTTGCGTAGGGCATTCCAACCTATGGGCCTCATCTTCCAGCAGCACATTGGGGAATATTCTCTTGTGCTTTGTAAGGTTTGTATTGACTAATTTTTTGGAAGTGTATCATCTGGCCTATCTTTCTTAGGTTGAAGTCTCTGCTGAAACGTAGCTCACCTGATGACTCTGCTTGTATTTGAAATATAGGTGGCATAGCTTCCAGCATCATGGCAATACATAAGCCACCCCAGCATAATAAAGTTACAGATTTATTATAATACTACAGTAATCAAGTTAGTGTAATATTGATGTTAGGATGGAAAAACAGATTAATGGATTAGGATAGAGAGTTTAGAAACAGCCCTCTGCATACACACGGTCTATTAATTTTCAATAAGATGTCAACTAATCAAGGGGGGAGAATAACCTTTTTGTTAAATAATGTTTTTGACAAATGATGTCAGGATAATTAGGTATCTATATGGAAGAAATTAAACCCAAATTTTACCGTGCACAATATGCAACAACTTTCTTTAAATGAAATATAAAATATAAATCATTTATAAAAACATTAATAAAATGTTACATCTAAATTTAAGAAAGTAAAATCAAGGAATAAAATCTTCCTGAAACTGAGATATGCAAAAATATTTGAGGTAAAAACAACAATCTTGAAGTCTACACAGATAAAAACTGGCAAATTGTTATTTATAAAAATTAAAACTTCTGCTCCTTTAGAGACACATATTAAGAAAATTAAGAGGTGAGGAGATACACTCCCAATAGGTATAACTGATATATTTAGTATACACATAGAGAATATGTAAAGAACCTTGAAATTTGTTAGTAAACAAACATAACAACCCATTAAAAAAAATAGGTAAATAATTTGAACAGATACCAGAAAAGAAGACTGTTGTTTTGTTAAATAACATTGAGTTGATTTCAACTCATGTTTTCTATTTCTTCCAAGACAGACTTGTTCTTCCTTGTGGTCATTTATGTTGTGTTTATATTCTGTGCCAACATCATAATCCAAAGGTATCAATTCTTCTTTGGTTTTCATTATTCATTGCCTAGCTTTCACATGTGTATGAGGTGGTTCAATATACTAGGGCTTGGATCAGGCACATCTTAGTCCTCAAAGTGATATCTTTGCTTTTCAACACCTTAAAGAGGTCTTTTGGAGCAGTTTTGTCTAATCAAACATATTATTTGATTGTTGATCCAAGTAAACTGAAATCTTTGACAACTTTAATATTGTCTCTGCTTGTCATGAGTCGGCTCTGACTTGACAGTACTTGGCTTTGGCTATCATGATATTTATTGATTTAGTAAATACCCCTATCATAACCAAATTCAAACTACCAACTTGTCCTTGCTGAATGCAGAGTTGGAAATAGATGTACACAATTGGCTCTCTAAAGTCCATACAAGACAACTCCAGCACCTCCCTGCCTTTATGTACAGAATTCCTACTAGATCTAGATCAAGAGTTCATTCCTTAAAGGACATTTTTGTTTGTTTTTGTCAGGAACATAGAACTGTCCCTAATTTTATAACTCTTTAATTTCCTAGATTTTTTAAAAAAAAAATTCATTGGAGGAGTGGCTTCTGTTAACAGATTCTCAGAGGAAATATCCTTTTTGTTTCTTCCTCAAAGCAAAAAATAGTTTCCCTGTTGCATCCCTTGCAGGGCTGACATTTTTCTATCCAGTCTCATCATTCAGGACACAACCCTTTAAGCTCTTGGCTTTATTCTACATTTCCATTGCAATTCCTTGCTTTGAGAAGGCACAAGGCTTTGTTTCAGCTGTTAACACCAAGGCCCTTCCTTTCTTGGAGGTCAGCCAGCACCCCGGGACAGCCGCCACCTTGATACCTGCCCACTGCTACAGATCCAGTCTGGCCTCCTTTCACTTCTCAGTATTTTCTTATCCTCTTGGGAGCTCAGTTATGCATTTAAAATAATTTTTAAAAGTTTTATCTAGTGTTCTTAAGTGTTTTGCAATGAGACTGCTTTAAAGATATGTAGCTTGCAGTATTGCTGACAGCAGAGTTCCCATTTTAAACTCTTTTTACTAATTTATTTTGGTGTTGTTGAAAATATATACAGAATATATCCAGTTCAACAATTTCTTCATGTACAATTCAGTTACATTGATTACATTCTTCAGTGAAGTCATTCTCACCCTCGTGTTCAGAATCATTCCTCCCTAGTTCATGTAAACGCATTGCCCGTTCAGGTTCCTTTCGAATGCTTCAGAGCTGCTGCTGTCAGAGTGATCTCCAAACAGATGTCACCTTGAAAACTAAAGTGCATGTGACCCAAGCTATGATATCTTCAGTTACCTCCTATGTGTATGAAAGTTGGACAATGAATAAGAAAGACTAAGAAGAACTGACACCTTTGAATTATGTGTTGGAGAAGAACACTGAATATACCGTGAACTGCCAGAAGAATAAACAGATCTGCTATGGAAAAAGCACAACCGGATCATTCCTTGGAAGCAAGGATGGTGAGACTGTGTACCACACACTTTGTATATGTTATCAGTAGAGATCAGGCGCTGGAGCAGCACAACATGCCTGGTAAAGTAGAAGATTAGCAAAAAAGAGGAAGACCCTCAGTGGGATGGACTGAAACAAAGGCTTCAATAATAGGCTCAAGCATAACAACAATTGTGAGAATGGCACAGGACGGGGCAGTGTTTAAATTCATTGTGCACGGGGTTGCTATGAGTTGGCATTTAACAAATCTAACTGGTTTATTGTATTAAAATTTCTATTTCCTTACTGCTCTTTTACACAGTTGTTACATCCACCACAGAAAGGAACATACTGAAGTCTTCAGGTGTTACTGTGAAATTGCCTGTTTTCTCCTCTAATTCTGCCAAATTTGGCTATATGTATTTCGAAGCTCTTATGCTAAGTATTGTGTATTTGCTTATATTTGTTACATCTCCTTGATAGATTGAACATTTTATCAATACATAATGTCCTCTTTGTCACTTGAGGTAGTTTCTGACATAAAGTCCATTCTGTCTGATATCATTTGTTTTAGTCAGCTAGTGCTACTCTAACAGAGATACCACAAGTGGATAGTTTTAACAAAAAGTTTTTATTGTTACACAGTGTGGTAGGCTACAAGCCCGAATTCAGGGTGTCTGCTCCAGGGGAAGGCTTTCCCTCTGTCAGCTCTGGAGGAAAGTCCTTGTGTTGTATCAGCCTTTGTTCAGTGAGCATCTTGGCACAGGAACCTCAGGTCTGAAGGACGTGCTCTTCTTCCGGTGCGGCTTTCTTGACGGTAAGCGGTTCCCTGTTCTCTGCCTGCTTCCCTTTCCTTTTGTCTCTTGTAGGTTGGAAGGATAAGCAGTGGTGCAAATCATACTCCAGGTAAACTCCTTTTACAGTGGAGCAGGGAGGTGATTTTATGAGGATAGCTTAGTCCCACCCTAATCCTCTCTCACGTAATCCACTCTGTTAACTACTGACAGAGCTTAGGCTTTACAGCATCAGAAAATCACAAAATGGAAAGCAGTCGGAGAATTCAGGGAAACTCAGCTCAACCAAATTACTACACGTATTTGGGGGGCACGATTTTAATAATATGGTCGACTCAGTTCTCTTTTGTTTACTATTTGAATGGAATATGTATTTTCATATTTTTTATAACGACCTGTCTGTGTTTTTGTTGCTAAAGTGACTATCCTGTAGACAAAGTTGGTTGAAATATGGTGGGTTTCTGTGTGTATGTTGCTGCTCATTTTTTTAATTGCTGTAATACTGTAGATGGCACATTTGCCAATTCAATGTTTTTCGTATGTAAAATTCAGTGACACAAGTTACAACAGTCATGGTGTACAGTAATCATCAGTATCCATGGCCAAATCTACCATCACCGGAAACAGAAATTCAGTGTTTCCTAAGCAATGATTCCTTCTTTCCTTCTCCCTTCTATCCCTGGTAACCACATTTGCCTGTTCTATGTATTGCATATAAATGAAATCATGCAATATTAATCCTTTTCTTGCTATTTTAAAATCCTTTCTTCAAATGCAGAAGTTTAATCCATTTATATTTACAATAGTGACCTATAAGAAAAGACTTATTCATGCTGATTTGTTGTTTGCTTTCTATAACTTTATTGTGGATTGAATTGTGTGTAGTAATTTGGCTGGGCCATGATTCCAGTATTCTGTGATTGACCTCCATTTGGTGATTTTTTAATGCTGTACATCCTAATCTCTGCCTGTGGTTAACAGCATGGATTATGTTAGAAAGGATTAGGGCAGGACTGCAAAACCCTCCCTAAAGTCACCTCCCTGCTCCAGTGTAAAGAGTGTCTCCCTGGAGCATGGCTTCCACCACTTTTTATCCTACGAGAGGTAAAATGAAAGGGAAGCAAGCCGAGAATGGGGACTCCATACCACCAAAAAACAGTGTCAGGAGTTGAGCACGTCCTTTTGCAAGGACTGGGGTCCCTGCGCCTCAGAAGCTCCAGTCCAGCGGAAGATTGACAACAAGGACCCCTTCCTCCAGGACCCACGGAAAAAGCCTTCCCCTGAAGCTGACACCATGAATTTGGACTTTTAACTTACTGGACTGTGGTGACAAATAAAATTTCCCTATTTAGAAGCATTCACTTGTCGTATTTCTGTGACAACTGTACTAGATAACTACAACAATCTTGTATCTTTTTCCCCTTATTTTTTCCAGTACTGACTCCTTTTGCATTTAGTTTTTATTGTATTATTTTTAGTCATTTCCATTTATGTTTGTATACTTTTAGTTATTTCTTTTTTTCTCTTTCTCTTTCTGTGGCTACCCTGGGTATCCTATTAACTTCTTCTTCTTTTTAAAAATTAGCTTCTTAAAATTCTAAGTATCTATTTTGAGTAATACCTTCTAGGCTTCAATAGGATCTCTGGTTGCACAGGAATTAAGCCCTTGGCTGCTAACTGAAAGGTTGGTGGTTAGAATTCAACAGCTCGTTAGCCTCTCCATGTGAGAAAGATATGAAAGTCTACTTATGTGAAGATATATTGCCTTGGAAGCCCTTGGAGAAACTTCTACTCTGTCCTACAGGGTTGCTGTGTCAGAATCGACTCAACAGCAATAGCAGGCTTTAGCTTCAATAACATACACAAACTATGGTTCTATAAAAGTCTGCTCATCCCCCTTTAGGCTGTTGCAACAAATTACATCTTTATATTTATATTTATTGTTATATCCATTTTTCTTTAAAATCATAAAACAAAAAGGAGTCACAAACCAAATATGCAATAATACTAGCTTTTACACTTATTTATGTAGTTACCTTTATTAGGGCTCTTCTATTTCTTCACATGGCTTTGAGTTATTTTCTAGTGTTCTTTAAGTTCTGTCTGAAAGACTCCCTTTAGTATTGCTGGTAGTGAAAGATTACTATTGACAGACTACCTCAGCTTTAGTCTTCAGATGTCTTGATTGCTCCCTCAGTTTTTGAAGAACAGTTTGGCTAGCTATAGAAAACTTGCTTGACATTTTTTTTTTCCTTTACTATTAGTATTTTGGAATCTGTGTATGGATCAAGAGGCAGTTGTGTGAACAGAACAAGGGAACACTGCATGGTTTAAAGTCAGGAAAGGCATGCATCAGGGTTGTATCTTTTCATCATAACTTTTCAATCTGTATGCTGAGCAAATAATCTGAGAAGCTGGATTGTGTGAAGAAAAATGAAGCATAAGTGTTGGAGGACAACTTGTTAACAACCTGTATCATGCAAACGTCACCACCTTACATGCTGGAAATGAAGAAGATTTGAGATATTTACTGATGAAGATCAAGGACCACAGCCTGCAGTATGGATTGCACTTCAACATTATGAAAAAAAAATCTTCACAAATGGAACGGTAAGCAACACTGTCATAAATAGAGAAAGGAATGAGGTTGTCAAGGATTTCATTTTACTTGGGACCACAATCAACACCCATGGAAACAGCAGTCAAGAAATCAGAAGACACATTGCAATGGGAAAATTCTCTGCAAAGGATCTCTTTGAAGTTTTGAAAACTAAAGTGTCACCTTGAAGATCGTAGTGAACTTGGCTCAAGTCATGGCATTTTCAGTCACATCATATGTATATGAAAGCTGAACAGTGAATAAAGAACACAGAAGAAGAATTCATACCTTTGAATTGTGGTGTTGGAGAAGAATGTTGAATGGACCATGGACCGTGAAAAGAACAAACAGATCTGTTCTAGAAGAACTATAACCAGAGTGCTCCTTGGAAGCAAAGATGGCAGGACTATGTCTTACTTTGGACATGTTATCAGGAAGGACCAGTCCCTGGAGAAGGACATCATGCTTCGTAGAATGGAGGGTCAGCAAAAAAATGGAAGACCCTTGACGAGATGGATTGTCATAGTGGCCACAACAATGAGCTTAAGCACAAAAATGATTGTGGACATAACACAAGACCAGGTAGTGTTTCATTCTGTTGGTCATAGGGTCTCTATGAATCAGAACTCACTCAACGACACCTAACAACAACAACAGTGACCCTTTTTTTAATTTGTCCTGTGAATAGAGCATACTTTCTTCTTTCTTTATACATTTCATCATTTTGTTCTTGAAAACTGGGTGTTCTAAATATTAAAATGTCTTAACTTGGAAGGGAAACCCTGGTGCTGTAGTGGGTTAAGTGCTACCACTGCTAACCACAAGTTCAGCAGTTCAAATCCACCAGGCACTCCTTGAATACTCTGGGGGTCAGTTCTACTCTGGCCCCTAGGGTCACCGTGAGTCGGATCCAACTTGATGGCACTTGGCTGGCTTTGGCTAACTTGGAAAATCAGAGTCTTCCTTCTCATCAAGATTTGTTTTTGTTACTTGCTGTGGGTCATAGTGGTTTCTTGCCAGTTATTTCAGGGTGAGATTGTATCTCCTGGTGGTTTTGATTTTCATTTCTCGAATGGTTAGTGATCACAAGCATATCCTCATGTGTCTGTTGGCTCCCTGAATGTCTTTTTGGTGAAGTGTCTGGTCATACTCTTTTCCCATTTTTTAATTTGATTATTTGTCTTTTTGTTGTAGAGGTGTTGGATTTTCCAGTTGATCGTAGAGATTAGACCTTTGTTGGATTTGTCATAGCAAAAGAATTTTTTTCCCAGTCTGTAGTTTCTGTTTTAACTCTTTTGGTAAACTCTTTGATAGGCAAAGTGCTTACCTTCTAGAAGTTCCAGTTATCTAGCTTATCTTTTCGAGTTTTTGTATTGTTCATTATGGTTTATATCCTGTTTATGTTATGTATTATGGTCTCTGTCATGTACCCTATCTTATCTTCTATGATGTTATAGTTTTGGGTTTTGTATTTAGGTCTTTGATTCACTTTGAATTAGTTTTTGAATATGATGTGAGGTATGGGTAATGTTTCTTTTTTTTTGAAAATGGGCATACTATTTTGCCTGCATCATTTGTTAAAAAGACTATCTTTTCCCTACTTAATGGACTCTGGTCCTTTATTGCAGATCAGGTGATGGTAGGGGGATGGAGTTACATAAGAGTTCTTGATTCCTTTCTACAGGTCTATGTGTCTGTTGTACCACTGCCAGGCTGTTTTGACTGCTGTGGCTATATAGTAGTTTATGAGATCTGGTAGTGTGAGGTCTCTTACTTTCTTCTTTTTGTTTTTCAATAATGCTTTGCCTATGTAGGGCCTCTTTCCTTTCCATATAAAGATGATGATTAGTTTTTCCATCTTGTTAAAAAATGATGCTGGTGTTTGGATCACAATTACATTATATCTGTCAGCCACTTTTGTTAGAACTGACATTTTCACATTGTTGTGTCTTTGTTTCTGTGAGCATGGTGCATTTTTCCATTTCAGTAAGTTTCTTTTGATTTCTTGTAATAAAGTTTTCAGTTTTCTTTCCATAGGTCTTTTACATCCCTAGTTAGATTTATGCCAAAGTATTTTATCTTTTTAGAGGCTATTATAAATGGTGTTGTTTTCCTTTTCAAAGTTCTTTTGTTGGTATATAGGAATCCAATTGGTTTTTGTATGTTTATTTTCTATCCTGCAACTCTGCTGAATTTTTCTATTAGTTCCAGTAGTTTTCTTATAGAATCTTTTGGGTTCTATATGTATGGTATCATGTCATCTGTGAATAGGCATAATTTTGTTTCTTCATTTTCCTTAGTTTGGATGTCCTTTTTCCTTTTTCTTGTCTTATTTCTCTAGCTAAGATTTCAAGCACAATGTTAAATAGGAGTGGTAATACAGGGTATCCTTATCTTGTTCTTGTTCTTAGGTGGATGCCTTCACCCTCTTTGTATTGAGAATGATGATGGCTGTTGGTTTTGTATAACCAAGCCAAGTGCCGTCGGTTCCAATGCCCTCATTATGATGAGGAATTCCCCCCTGTTCCTATTTTATCAGGAATGTGTGTTTGACTTTATCAAATGCCTTTTTTTGTATCAATTGAGATGACCATGTGATTTTTTTTTCTTTTGTCCTTAAATGAATAATTTATTTTATAGGGATCAGCACAAAGCTGATTCCTATGAGGCAGAGATGAAAGACATCACAAACATCCAAAGTCTTCCAAGCAGCTATACTACTCCATCATCTCTATCATTGGTTACTCATGCTTTCCTCTACATTCTCCTTCCCATTTTGGGGTTCCTTAATTCACTGCAGTGCTTCGTAGAACTCATGAACCATATAAAGGAAATGGATTATGCAGTTGTGGAGGTTGGCAAGTCCCAAATTCGTGGGTCAAGCATAGGCTTTTCCCAACCCATGTGACTACATGAACTGACAAAACAAAACTGGCAGTTCAGACCACAGGCTAATGGCTAACAAGGCTACAGAAGCTGGCAAATCAGGTTCCATGATAGGCTACTGTCTGAAGGGGCTACAGAGGCCTGCAGATCCCAGAATCAGTGGGTCAGACAACAGGCTTCTGGAGCAAGTCAGTTGATCATGGCCTGCACACAGGATCCAGACACAAGAGGGGGCCATACCAGGATGTACATGTATATCTTACATGCAAGCCACATCCCAGGAAAGAACATAACTTTAGTATAAGTAGAGCCTGAATGATGTTCTCCTACAAGGCTATGTCCCAAGACACAACTTATACCAATCCTGCCTCATCAACATGTAGAAGTCAAGATCCACAATACTCAAAATGACGGACAACCATGCAGTATCAAGAATCATGGCGCAGCCAAGATGATACATAACCCTAACCATCACAGATTCTGTACACCTTGTTTACATAGTCTCACTTAGTCACTGTGTATGAGTCACATGGCTAGAAAGGCTCTATTAAAGAATTCATCGCACTGCAATCCTATTTATGTGGTAGATTACAATGACTGAATTCCTAATGTTGAACCATCCTTGCATATCTGTATAAATCCCACTTGGTTGTGGGGTGTGTGTATGTGTATAGGATGTGATGCAGCTTTATATTGTCTAGAATTTGGTGAGAATTTTGCCTTCGTATTAATGAGAGATTAAAAAAAAAAAAACCCTTTCCATCAAGTCTGTTCTGACTCAGAAATCTGTAGGACATAGTAGAAGTGTCCCATATGGTTTCCAAGGAGTGAAGTGCCAGGTGGATTTGAACTGCTGACTTTTTGATTAGCAGCTGTAGAGGGTAATCATTACACCACCAGGGTTTCCTAGTGAGGGATATTGGTCTGTAATTTTTCTCTCTTTGTGGTGTCTTTGCCTAGCCTGGGAATCACTGTTGTGCTGGCTTCCTAGAATGAATTCAAAGTATTAAAGCACTATGATGTTTAAAGAAAACTTTTTGGCTTTCACTGGGGTCAGCACTTGGTTATAACTATTTCTCATTAAGGATCACTTTTGTGACTTAATTTACTTTTATATTTCATAAACATTAGCATAACAGTTGATAATATCTATTAAATTGGTGAGGCAATTTTGCTTATATTTTAAAGTTGTATATTACATATTAAATTGTTATATATCATAAAACAAAGAAAAGCTTGTCATTCAGAAAAGGTAGCAAAATAGGTTTATAAGATTTAAGACTGAAAAAGGATTTATTAGTTTTAAAAATTAATTGAATTTTTCAAAATATGTGGGTTCTAATTTTGTGAGAATATAAATAACAATAAATAATTATGTTTTTAAGCTTAGTCATCATATATCTGGAAACTCTAGGGATGCAGTAGTTAAAGTACTATAGCTGCTAATCAAATTTATCTCCTTATCTCTTGCAGCATCGTTTAACATTCAACCTTTTTGAGGCTTGGTCTTGGTCTTGATCTAGGTCTAATATTGATCTCTCTGGTTAGTAATTTATATCAGGTTATTTTTCTCAAACATAGACAGTTTATTCATTAAGAGAATTCCTGAAATTAGCTATTAGGTCAGTGAATCCTCTTTCACATCAGTGTCAAAGGAGGGACATAGTCTCATAATAAAGACTGGGTTTTGAATCAAATTTAATTTTATGATAAGCTCATGATACAATCTTTTTCCAACTTTGAAGATAAAGTGGCACAAAAGTTACAACTCTGTAACCTCGTTCATTCACACATTTATTTATCAACTATACTTGTTATCTGCTGAGAATAATTCTAGTATAGATTTTTGTAATCTGTTGGGATGAGGTACCTGTAGATGTTTTCCAAAGAGAACTGGCATTGCAGTGGTTAGATACTCAGCAGCTAAATGAAAGGCCAGCTGTTTGAAGCCACCAGACACTCCACTTGAGAAAGATGTGGCAGTCTATATGAGTCTGTATGAGTCAGAACTGACCCACTGGCAATGGTTTGGAAAACAGTTAGCACATTTGGCTGCTAGTCAAATGATTGGAGGTTCAAGTTTACCCGGAAGCACCTTGGAAGAAAGGCCTGCTGATCTATTTCCAGAAAATTACCCACTGAAAACTCTATGGAGCACAGCTTTATTCTGATACACAGGGCGACTAGTTTTGTTTTATGTTTTACACCTTGGTCTACACAAGACCTTGCACCTCAGGGCATGCGGCGATTTGTTGGAAGACGATGCATATCTTTAACCGAATGTATGAAACTCTGGCATCCAGATCCTACAACTACAGGCAGATAATAGAACAAACATATGAAGGGGTAGAGAGTAAGAGGACAGTAACATTTTCTTACATTATGGATTAAATTGAATTTCCCAAAATATTTGTTGGAATTCTAAACCCAATGCTTATGCAAGAGATCCTGTTTGTGAATAGTTTTTTTGTTGTTGTTGCTATGTTAATAAGGTCATGTCTCAGTCCTAGCTGCTGTTGTTGTCAGGTACCAATGAGTTGATTTTCAACTCATAGTGACCCCATGTGACACAGTAGAACTGCTTCATAGGGTTTTCTAGACTGTAATTTTTGAGTGACTTCTGAATATAATTGCTTGTGAGTTACAAAAAAAACAGATTAGACACAGAGATGTGAATGTATAAAAGAAAGTAGACACCATGTAAGGATTGGCTGCAAGCCAAGGAACCAAGAAGTGTCCAACACTACCTACAAAGAAGGACCCAACATGGTCAAGACCTTGGTTTGGACTTATACTCTGGAATTATGAGAAAGTAAATTTCTGTTATTCAAAGACACCCACTCACGGTGTTTGTGTTACAGCAACACCAAGGATCTAAGACACCTTATTTTGAGGAAACTTCTATGTGAAACTGACTAAGCTATGTTACCTCTAGCTGATATATCTGATATAGTTACATTCTTGCTGATAGATGAAAGAACTATTGTCTTAGGCTGGGTTTTCTAGGGAAGCAAAACCAGTAACACATGTAGGTACAAGGAAAGATTTATAATATATATATAGACAGATAGATAGATACAAATATAGGAAACAGCTCACGTAATCACAGAAGCTGAATGTCCCAAGCTCTGGCACAAGCCTCACGTGTCCACGGAAGCTGAGGAACCCAAGGTCAGCAAGTCAGAGACCAGAGTTGCTGATCACTGGTTGTGTAGGTCAGTGGATCCCAAGCTGGTGGCGAGACGAAACGACAGAGGCTGGAGGTCGGTGGATCCCAAGCTGGTGGCGAGATGAAGCGACAGAGGCTGGCGAACCCAGGATCGGCAGGTCAGGGAGCAGGACTGGGCAGAGGCTGGTGAACGTAGAATTGGCAGGTTAGGGAGCAGGACTCTCAAGTGCTGACTGTAAGGACTGATGAGCCCAACAGCTGCTAGCTCAAGTCCTGGAACCAGATGCTGGAAAAAGAGAGCAGGAGCTCCTGGCCACGTGAGCAATCAGCAGCTGTAGTCCAAGGTCACAAGATGAGAGCCGAGGGGCAGGGAGCCACCACAAACCCCACCCTGCCACTTAATACAGCAGCCAAATAGGTAGTAGCCAAGTTGACATAATCCTGACCACCACAGTCCACCCCTTGTCAACTTGGCATCTGCACACATCTCAGCTTACCATGCACAGTCTCTGAAGGGGTACAGTTGCAAAGTCATACTTATGTCAACATGATATAACTAACACATGTACAACTGAAAATGCATTAACCCATTTACATCTTATGTTTCATGCCAAGCCAATAAGTAAACAAAATATCCAATACACACATACAAAGCAGGAATACTCATAGCAATTACAGTCCTCGTTTCTGCAACTGGTCGCGTGGCAGTAACTGATATTTAGAACTACCTTCTTCTACAACCCATTCTGTATTCCCTTTGCCCTCAGCAAGTACCTCAGCTGGTTGTGGTTCCTTGCCTGGTGAGGTGACCCAAACCTTCATTCCTGAAGGGCCTGGGCTATTATCATTCATTTTGGAGTTGGGTTGCTGTAGTTTTCCATTGACCTTAATCACAGGACATGGTAGTACTAGGAGGCGTCCTAAGGGATCTCCTGCATTACAAACATACTCTTCTTTACTTCCGTTATGTAATGTCAATCCAATTTCATCTTCATAGTCAGGATCAATCACACTGGCCAGTATTATAACTCCCTTCTTTGTCTGTTGATCCAGAGGTACAAGGAGCCCAAAATGGCCTGGTGGCAATTTTAGCTTCCAGTTCAGTGGAATCGTTGATGTGTCTCCAGGCGGCAGCATTCCTCCCTTCGGAACTAAGACATTTAGTCCTGCGGAACATAAAGTCATGGGGACAGGAAGCAAAAATCTTGCAAGTGGGTCACTAGGGGTAACAGTTGGTGAAAGGATTTGGTACCAGGAGTGGGGTGAACACCCTGAATATGGACTTGCAACCTACCGGACTGTGTAAGAATAAATCTTTCTTTGTTAAAGCCATCCACTCTGTGGTATTTCTGTTAGAGCAGCCCTAGCTGACTAAAACAGAATTGGTACCGTGGGAGTGGGGTGTTGCTCTAGCAAATACCTAAAATGTGGAAGCCACTTTGAAACTGCGAATGGATAGAAGATTCAGAAGGAACGAAGAAGGTGCAAATGGTGAGAAACAACAGAGGACTGGCAGCAGCGGCAGCGGCAGCAGCAGAACCAGAGGCAGCACTGGAGCCGACCCGTGGAGCGAGAGAGGTCAGTGCCTGCGCAGAGTTTTCCTCGTGGAATGGGGTGCTGTTGGGCACTTGAATTGGTGGAGCTGGCCTTGCTGACCCACGGAGTGAGAAAGTTGAGTGCCTTTGGGCAGGACGCTTTCCAGCAAGAGTGGGGTACCTCTGGGCACTTAAACCAGTGGAGCTACAGAGCTTTGGAACACTTGCCCAGCAGGGCAGATGTGGGCCTGAGGCCCAGGCCATGTGGCCACAGGAAGCTGAAGCTGAAGAAACAAATAGCGTGAGAAGCTGAGCTGCCTCAGTCTCAAGAGGTATGGCCATGACCTCAGGGGTTTGAAGGGGTAGAACCATGGCGTGCTGTGTTCGTAAGGGTGGAATTGCCACTCAGTTGGGCTGAGGGTGCTCCTAAAGCCGATGGGACAGAGTTTCTGTCCAAGTGGGCCTTGAAGGCAGAGTTGTAGCCCGGGGCTGGAGGTCTCTACTCAGAAACCAGAGAGTGTGGCCGATACCTAGAGTCTGGAGAGCATTGTTATTATGTAGAATGTCTCAGAAAATGTAAGAGTATTTCCAAAGCTTTGAGGGCTAATGTAATGTGTTCTGTTGACTTGCCTGTTGCCTGTTAATGCCTTCTAAGTTTCACAGATGTAGAAGCGTTTTTGTATTTTGGACTTGGAACTGATTTAAACTTCTGTTATATGGATGGACATAATTTTGCTATGGTGAGATGAATGTGTTAAATGTTTTGTGATATGATTTTTGGGTTGTCAAAGGGTGGGATGTCATGGTTGGAATTGTGTCCCCCTAAAAATGTGTGCAGCCACGTGGCTGGGATATGGTTCCCAGTATCTTGGGACTGTTCTCCATTGTGTGGTTTTTCTAACCTGTATGTTAAAGGATTAGGGTGGGGCTGTAAATTCCTGCTGTAGGGGGAGTTTCCCTGGAGTATGGCTTGCCCCACCCTTAATGCTTTTAGCTTACAAGGAATAAAAGGAAAAAGAGACAAAGGACAATTTGAGAACCTCACTACCATCAAGCAAGCAGCACCGGGAGCAGAGCACGTCCTTCAGACCAGAGGTTCTTGTGTGAGGACGCTCCCTGGACAAAGACTGATGCAATACCGGACTTTCCTCCAGAACCAACAAGGGGAAAGCCTTCCCCTGGAGTGGACACCCTGAATATGGACTTGCAACCTACTGGACTGTGTAAGAATAAATCTTTCTTTGTTAAAGCCATCCACTCTGTGGTACTTCTGTTAGAGCAGCCCTAGCTGACTAAAACACCTATGAATTATTATCGCCATGTTGTCATATTGTGCTGCTAGTCATTAATAATTTTTTTCTTATTTTGATAAATGACAACTCATTTGTTTATAAATGGGAAGTCACCTTGATGTTTGGTTGAGTGGATTCTCTGTATGCCTTAAGGGTGGGGTGTGGGGGGCAGACTATACTTCAAAGGGAAGTAGAAGAAAATTTTGAAAGAGAGAATTGGGTGAGGTAATAAAGAAAGAGAGTAAGAGAAAATAAGAGGTGATAGGCAAGAGAATAATAGTTAAGAAGCTAGAAAGTGTCCTTTTCAAAGTCTCAGCACGGTATTCTCTATAATGCAGTATCTGCTCTCTTATCTTTCCTTCCGTGACTAATGACCGTGCCTTTATTCCCAGGCCATGGTGCAACTTTGGAAAGTCTTTCCCTTTCCTTGGCTTCAAAATTCTACTGACAGTTTACTCTGCAGACACTATTGTTAAGGGTCCATTGTCCTCTCTGATGTGTTCTCTTACATGGTATTTTTGGTACAGGTGTTTTTTGTATCTGGGCATCTAATACTCTTCTGCAGTGAAAGACACTGGAAGATTAGGATTTTTTCTGTTCAAGAAGAGACAGAACTTCCTGTCACAACTGTGGTGTGTTATATTGTTGTTTGTAATTGCCATTAAATCAGCTCTAACTCATGATCACTTTATGCACAAGAGAATAACAGAACAAAACATTGCTTAGTCCTGTGCCATCTTCATGATCACTGGTAAGTTTGAAATCCTTGTGGCTGTGGTGTCAGGTCATCTCATTGAGGGTTTACCTAATTTGCTATCCCTCTCCTTTACCAATTATTATGTCCTTTTCTAGTGAGTCAGAAAATGTTTTATTGTGATCCATAAGGTTTCCTTGGGCTAAGTTTTGATAGCAGATCCACCAGGCCTTTCTTCCTAGTCTGTGTTAGTGTGGAACCTCCACTGAAACCTATCCACCACGGGTGACCCTCATGGTATTTGAAATACTGGTGGCATACCTTCTAGCATCACAACAACATTCAAGCCACCACAGTATGACAAACTGACAGGTGGGTAGTAGAGATTTTTGCTGATCCCTAATTCTGAGGCACAGACCAGCTTGATTTAGAACCACAGAGATTTGTTCATCGAGAATCTGGTGCCACATCATTTTAGTTCTATTTGGTAATATATAACATTTGGCTTTATTATGAGAGGTTGAGTTTCATACTGTGTCATTAGAAAAAACTGAGAAGGAGGATTATTGGGTTTTCAAAAAAGAATAATATGCAATATTTATAATGATTCAAAATGAGAAGAAACAGCTGCTAACATCCTTTAATTACTGGAAAGTGGAATGTATAAAGAATAAATCTAGGAAAACTGGAAACCATCAAAAATGAAATGGAATGCATAAATGCTGATATCCTAGGCATTAGTGAGCTGAACGGGATTTGTATGGGCTATTTTGAATTCAACGGTCATGTGGCCTACTGTGCCAAGAATGACAATTTGAAGAGAAATGACATTGTATTCATGTAAAAAGAGCATTTCAAGATCTATCCTGAAGTGCAGTGTGGTCAGCGGTAGGATAATATCTATACAACAGAAAGGAAGTCCAGTTAACATGATTGTCATTCACAATTACGTACCAACCACCACAGCCAAAGAAGAAGAAATTGAAGATTTTCACCAACTTCTGCAGTCTGAAATTGACCAAACATGCAATCAGGATGCCCTGATAATTACTGGTGGTTGGAATGTGAGAGTTGGAGACAATGAAGAAGGAAAATGTGGAAAATGTGACCTTGGTGATAGAAGTCATGTTGGAGATCCCACGAAAGAATTTTTCAAGACCAATAACTTCTTCATCACTGATACCAATTTTCACCTATATAAACAGTGACGTGGACCTCACCAGATGGAATATACAGTAATCAAATCAACTGTATCTCTGAAAAGAGATGATGTAAAAAGCTCAGTATTATCAGTCACAACACGGCCATGGGCTGAATGCAGACCAGAAAACCAAAAAGTCTTCCTATCTATGAGCAGGGTAGCTTTCTCCATTTATGTAAGTCTCTCTTAGTTTCTTGTAGTAAGATTTTGTAGTTCTCTTTGTAAAGATCTATTATTTCTCTGGTGAAATTTATTCCTAGGTATTTTATCTTCTTGAATGCAATAGACAATGATATTGATTTGCTGATTACTTCTTTAATAATCTCACTGTTGGTATAAAGGAACCCTATTGATTTATCTTTTATCTTTATTTTTTATCTTTTATTGTTTATCTTTGTATCCTGACACTTTGCTGAACTCTTCTATCAGTCTGAGTAGTTTACTTGCGGATTCTTTAGGATTTTCTGCATATACAATCATATAATCTGCAAATAGGGAGATTTTTACTTCCTCTTTGCTGATGCAGATGTACTTTATTTCTTGGTCTTGTCTAATTGCTCTGGCTAGAACTTCTAGTACAACGCTGAACAGGAGAGGTAAGAGTAGGCTTCCTTGTCTAGATCCTGTCCTCAAAGGAGACTGTTTCAGTCTCTCTCCATTCAGGATGATGTAGGCAGTTGTCTTTGTATAAATGGTCCTTATTGCATTGAGCACTTTGCCATCTATTACTATTTTCCTGAGTTTTTAACATGAATGGGTGTTGGACTTTATCAAATGTCTTTCATGCACCAATTGACAAAATCAGGTGATTTGTCTTTTGTGTTATTTATGTGGTTGATCACATTAATTGCTTTACTGATGTTGAACCAGCCTTGCATCCTTGGTATGAATCCCACTTGGTCATGATGAATTATTTTTTTGATATGCTGTTGTATTCTATTGGCAAGAATTTTGTTGGAGATTTTTGTGTCTAGATTCATGAGTGATATTGATCTGTAGTGCTCCTTTTTTGTTGGGTCTTTTCCTGGCTTTGGTATTGTGGTTATGCTGGCTTCATAGAATGAATTTGAGAGTATTTCATCCCTTTCTGTGCTATGAAATAGTCTCAGTAGTATTGGAGATAACTCTTCCCTAAAAGCTTGGTAGAATTCTTCAGTGAAACAATCTGGGCCAGGGCTTTTTTTAGTTGGTAGTCTTTTTATGACTTTTTCAATTTCATCCTTTGTGGTGGGTTTATTAAGTTGTTCTGCTTCACCTTGTAATAATTTTGTTAGGTGATATGAATTTAGGAATTTGTCCATTTCCTCTAAGTTTTCAAATTTTTGGAGTACAGTCTTTCATAGTATTCTGTTACTATATTTTGGATTTCTGTTGGATCTGTTGCGACAACTCTCCTCTCATTTTTTATTTGGGTTGTTTGTTTCCTGTTTTTCTATAGTAAGTTCAGCCAGTGGTTTGCCAATTTTGTTAATCTTTCCAAAAAACCAGCTTTTTATCTTTTCAATTTTTTCAGTTGTTATTCTGTCCTCTACTTCATTTCATTCTGCTCTAATCTTTATGATCTGTTTTTATCTGGTGCCTGAGGCATTCCTCTGTTGTTCTCTCACTACTTGTTCAAGATGTAGGATTAGTTCTTTGGTTTGGGTTCTTTCTTACTTCTGGATGTGTGCATTTATAGAGATAACTGACCCCTGTGCACTGCTTTGGCTATATCCCATCGGTTCTGGTAGGAAGTGTTTTTGTTCTCACTGGAATACATATATTTCTTTATTTCATCCTTGATTTCTTCTATAACCCATGGCTTTTTGAGCAAGATGTTGTTCAGTTTCCATGAGTTCCAATTTCTATCTTTTTTTTTTTTTGCTATTGATTTTGACTTTTATGGCTTTGTCGTCTGAGAAGATGCTTTGCAATAATTCAATGGTATGGGTTTTGTTTAGATTTGCTTTATGTGCTGACACATGGTCAGTTCTCGAATATTCAATGTACACTAGAGAAGAAGGTGTAGTTGTCTGCTGATGGAAGGAAGTGCTGTATATGTTAATGAGGTCTAGTTGGTTAATTGTGGCAATAAGGTCTTTGTGTCTTTATTAAGCTTTCTTCTAGACTATCTGTCTAATACTGAGAGTGGAGTGTTGAAGTGTCATACTATTATTGTGGAATGATCTATATCATTTTTTAATGTAGTCAGTGTTTCTCATTTAGATGCTGTAGTATTAGGTGAATAAATATTTAATATTAAGTTCTGCTTGTGTATTGAACCTTTCAGCAATAAATAGTGTTCCTTACATTAAAGTCTATTTTATCTGAGATTAGAATTGCCATACTTGCTCTTCTTTGTGTATTGTTAGCTTGATATATATTCTTCCATCCTTTAATTCTCAGTTTGTTCATATCTTTAAGGTGAGTTTCTTGTAAGCAACGTATAGATGGGTCATGTCTTTTGATCCAAGATGTCACTTGTCTCTCTATTGGATCATTCAGTCCATTCAGATTCAGTGTAATTATTGATAGTTCTGTGTTTAGTGCTGTCATTGTGATGTGTTTACTTTTATGTTGATGTTTTCTTTGTTGTTCTCACTATTCTGCTCTGTGACATTCTTCTTTGTGAGTTGACTTTTTATCTTTATCAGGGTTGGTTTTGTGGTTGTTGAGACTCATGTATTGTGTTTCTTGATTTGATATGTTGTGTCTTCATTGTGCTTTGCAGCTACTCCTGTGATCCCCTTTAATAATCTATGTTTAAACCTAATTTTAACTACTGCAAGTCTTATTAACTTCCTCTCCATCTGGAAACTGTAGTACATCCTTCTTTTTAATAGGATGACATCATAGTTTTCATGATAGGATCGCTGGATCACTTTTAATATTATAGCTTGATTGAGTTTGGAGCCTTCCCTAACTGGGTAGGTTTCTGGATAATGTGTCCTGTATTTTCTCCTAAAATATGGAGTTAATAGTTTTGTTCATCTGAACCAAGAGCTTCCTTCAATATTTCTTGTAGCTTTGGTTTAATTTTGACAAAGTCTCTGAGTTTCTGTTTATCTGGGAATGTCTTAAACTCATTTTCATGTTTGAAAGATAGTTTTGCCGAATATATAATTCTTGGTTAGAAGTTTTTTTTCCTTCAAGACTTTGAATGTGTCATCCCATTGTCTCTGTGCCAGTATCATTTCTGCTGAGAAGTCAGACAAAAGCTTACAGGGTTTCCCTCTGAATATTAGCTTTGCTTTGAGTCTTGCAGCCTTTAAGAGTTTCTATTTCTGTTTCCTTTTGTTAAGCTTGATTATAACATGTCTTGGAGTCTTTCTTTTGAGATCTATATTGAGCAGCATTCGATATGCATCTTGGTTATCTATATCCTCTTCTTTCATAATTTCTGGGGTGCTTTCTCTCAGCAGCTCAGCAACAATACTCTCTGTGTTCTTAGGTGTCCCCCCCCATTCAGGAACCCCAATTAATCATAGATTGTTCCTCTTAATGGAGTCCCACATGTTTCTTAATCCTTAATTTTTCTTGCTTCTTTTTTTCTGATTTCTCCTCATAGATGCTGGAGTCAGTAGTTCTGTCTTCCAAATCCAAAAGTCTATTTTCCATTTGTTCCATTCTGTTTTCTTGGCTTTGAATTGAAATTTGTATCTCTTAGATTTTGTTCTTGTCCTGTTGGACTTCAGAGTGCTGGTGTTCCATCAGATGGAACAATTAAGACTGTCCATTTTGCTCTGCTGCATTTTGTATAAGGTCTAGGAGGGCTCTACATGTAATCCTTTTGTGCTTGCCCTCCGATAGTTTCAGAAAGACTTCTTTGTCTGGGAAGTTCTTTGATTCTTTCTTTTGGAGGCATTCTGAAGCCATAGGTAAGTTCTTCTTTATGTTCCTATCCAAAGTTTGCTGCTGTGGGGGCACTTCGAGGTTGCTTTGTTTCTCTGTTGTTACCTTAACGGGATCTAGAGCTCAGTCTGAAAAGCAAGGTGATCACCAGACACCTCTGTGCACTTCAGTGACTGAACTCAGTGGAATCTCTGGTGCAGCAGGGTCCACCTCCTGATTGTCAAAGACATGGCCCTACCTATAGAGTCACTGAGGTGCTGTTGGCTGACCCTGTAATGGAAGTCAGTAAAGGCTGGAAGAGACACCATCAGGATGCACCACAGTTATTTGTCTAGGCAGTCTTATACTGAAAGGTAAAAGGTATCTGACAGCTTCCACAATCAATCAGGCTTTCAGATGTACAAGTCTCTCTTCCCAACTGGCAAAGTAAGCACCTCCATATCCAACCTCAGATGCTGTAAACTAGTTCAAAATATGGGAAGGCTACTGTCCTGCTGTTATCTGCTGACAGGCCCCACTCATAGGAGACACTGTGCAAAATACAGCTTTTCTTCTGGAAAAGCGTTTTCCTTCTGGGAGGCTCTGCCTCCCAGCCTGGAAATTAGGTCCAGCTGAGGCTTCCATATGGGTATTCCCCCTCCCAGCCAAAAACGATGGCATCTTGCACAAGCACCCCCACCTGCCTCAGAACAAGCTACTCAATGATGGAGGCTCAGAGAGAGAGGTCACAGATGCTGAGGTGTATGAGGTCCAAAGCTGGGCTCTCAAAATGTGACAATTCTGCCCAGTGATCTCACCAGCATTGCACCTGAGCTTAGGTGCCAATGAAGCCCTAGCCCCTCCCGCCGGCAAAAATAGAGAAAAGAAAGTTAAAATGGTGAGTTACCTTTGGTCTGGGAGAGTGGACACTCAACAAGAGTGGGGGTCAGTGAAAGAGAGGATGTTTCCCATTCAGTGGTATGTATTCCAAATTGGCAGCCCTATATCAAGCCCCAGGGTTCACTAGGTGTCCAGAAGCCTCTGTTTAATTATCAATTCAGGTCTTGTTTTCCAGATGGATTTAGGGACATGTGTGTTTAGTCCACCATCTTGGCTCTGCCCCCCAGAATTTTCACACCAAAAAGGAAAATAAATATGCTCAGCATTTCTCAAGCTGAAAGTGCTAAAGAAAAAAGTCAAGTCTTGAGTTCTAATACTGAATGATTGTATCTGGAAAATATTAAACGACACAGGAAGCATCAAAAGTGTTGGAAGGAATATAGACAGTTACTATACCAAAAAGATCTGGTTGACATTTTCCCATTTCAGGAAGTAGGATGCAATCAAGAACCTATGGTACAGAAGAAGTCCAAGCTGCACTGAAGGCATTAGTGAAAAACAAGCCTCTAGGAACTGATGAAATACCAACTGAGATGTTTTAATAAGTGGATACACATTAGACATATTCACTCATTTATGCCAAGAAATTTGGAAGGCAGCTACTGGCCAACCAAATGGAAGAGAACCATTTTTGTGTCTACTCTCAACAAAGGTGATCCCGCACAATATGGAAATTATTGAACAATGTCATTAACATCATGTGCAAGTAAAATTTTGCTGAATATCTTTCAAAAGAAGCTGGAGCAATAAGAAAGACAGAAGAAGAATTGACACCTTTGTGCTGTGGTGTTGGAGAAGAATATTGAATGTACCATAGACTTCCAAAAGAACAAACAGATCTCTCCTGGAAGTAGGACAACCAGTATGCTCCTTGGAAGCCAAGATGGTGAGACCATGTCTTACATACTTTGGATACATTGGAGGAATCTGTTTCTGGAGAAGGATATCATGCTTGGTCAAGTAGAAGGTCAACAAAAAAAAGAAAGACTCTCAAAGAGGCTTTATATAGTGCCTGCAACAATAGAGTTAAGTATAACAGCTACTGTGAGGATGGTGTAGGACCAAGCAGTTTCATTCCATCGTGTACATGGTTGGTGTATGCTGGAAATGTTTTGCCAGTATATAGCAACCAATTTATAATAATTATATGAGTCTAGAAAATTATACTGTATTAAAAAAACATGTGGACTTTAAGGAAGGCAATAATTAAAGCCTCTTCAATATATGATGAAAACCCTGGTGGCATAGTGGTTAAGATGTGCACTTGCTCACCCAAAGTTAAGCAGTCCAAATTTACCGGGTGATCCTTGGAAACTCCATGGGACTATTCTACCACACCTATATTTATAGGGTTGTTATAAAGTGGAATCAACTTAGTGGAAATGGGTCTGTTTTGGTCAATACATGAAAGCATATCATAAAACTAAGTTATTAGACCTACAAAATTATTATCTAAGTCAAAACTCCAAATGCATTATTTGTATTGTGTGGCTCATCTGTACTGTACTAGTTTAGCTAGACTGCAACCTTGTTTTCATGACTTCCTTCACTGTGTAATCTTTATCTTTGAAGGGGTACAAGAGACTTTTTGTGAGATTTGTGGAACATAGAAACAGAGGAGCCCTGATGGTGCAGTGGTTAAATGGTTAAAGCAATCATGAGCTAACTAAAAGTTCTGCTGTTCAAAACCACCAGTGGCTTGCTGGGAGAATGGAATGACAGTCAGCTTCTGTAGGGTGTTATGGTCTTGGAAACCCTATAAGGTTGCTATGAGTCAGAACTGATTCAACAGCAGTGGGTTGTTGTTTATTTCATGTTTTATTTCAAAGCAAAGTAGCAATCATAGTTATTTTATTCTCAGAAGGCCAGTGTAGGTAGGGTTGTCCATAAAATACATGATTGTCATTTGAATTTAAATTTCAAATAAATAACATTTTTTTTTGAAGCATAAGCATATTTCAAATACTGCATGGAAAATACTTGTATTTAATAATTACTTGTACATAATATTTAGGACACATTTGTACCTAAAAATTATTTCTTGTTCATCTGAAATTCAAATTTAATTGGGCACTTCGTATTTTTTGTGCTAAATCTGGAAATGCCAAGTGCAGGACACCAGATGCTGTCATTGTAGACTTGTTGGTTCAGCCTTTGGGTAGGAAGCAGCTGCATCTGCATCCCCTTGAGGTCCTGCTCTGTCTCCCCCTTCAATCCCTCAGACTCCTGGGCAGGTATGTGTTTAGCTTTGTGAGAAAACAGCTTATCCTATGGGACACCACCTCATAGACTCCGGAGACTCGGAGATAGTGAGACATCAATGGGGTTCCACTATACACTACATACTGCATCGCATTCATCTTCAATTCCAGACTACCTGTTCTGCTGATGGTTCCACCAGCATCCACAACTGTTTAAGGTCAAATCTTTGTATGTTTTACCTTAAACATATATATGTGCATTTGTATCTGTATGTATGTATATGTATGTATGTTATGGGCTGATTGCAATGATTGGGTTCTGGTGGGAGACTCTTCTGCCCTGCAGAGTTCTGGGTTGACTGCATTGGTTGGGTATCCTAGCTGATAGGAGGAGTAAAGATAGAGTGAGCTGCCCCCATTTGTCTGTAGTGGAGGATTGCTTCCTGCTGTGATGCTGGAACCGATGCCACTGGGATTTAGGCACCAGCAGTGTCACCTGTGGTAGACAGGTTTCAGCTGAGCTTCCAGACTAAGACAGACTAGGGAGAAGGCTCCAGCAGACTACTTCTGAAAAGAATTAGCCAAGGAAAACCTTATGAATAGCAGTGGAACACTGTCAGATATAGTGCTGGACAATGACCCCTCCCCCCCGACTGGAAGGCACTCAGAAGGCGACTGAGGAAGAGCTGCCTCCTCAAAGTAGAGGTGATCTTAATCTTGTGGATGGAATGAAGCCTTTGGGATCTTCATTTGCTGAGGTGGCATGACTCAAAATGAGGAGAATCTGCTGCTAACATCTGTTAATAATCAGGACACGGAATGTACGAAATATGAATCTAGGAAAATTGAAAATGGTCAAAAATGATATGAAATGAATACACATCAGTGTCCTAGGCATTGGTAAGCTAAAGTGGACCAGCTTGGTCCATTCTGAATCCGAAAATCATATGGTCTACTATGCTGGGAATGAAAACTTGAAGAGGAACGGTGTTGCATTCATCATCAAAAAGAACATTTCAGGTTCCTTCCTGAAGTACAATGCTGTTAGTGATAGGATAATATCCATAAGCCTGCAAGGAAGGCCAGTTAATGTGACAATTACTCAAATTACAGACCAGCTACTAAGGCCAAAGATGAAGAGACCAAAGATATTTACCAGCTTCTGCTGTCTGAAATTGATCAAACATGCAATCAGGATTCATTGATAATTACTGGTGATTGAAATGCAAAAGTTCTAAACAAAGAAGAAGGATTGCTAGTTGCAAAATATGCTTTGGTGATAGAAATAATGTCAGAGATAGCATGATAGAATTTTGCAAGACTAACAACTTCTTCGTTGAAAATAACTTTTTAAACCAACACAAATGGCCACTGTACACATGGACCTCACCAGATGGAATACGCAAGGATCAAATCAACTACATCTGTGGGAAAGGACAACGGAAAAGTTCCATATCAGCAGTCAGAACAAGACCAGATGCTGACTGTGGCACAGATCATCAATTGCTCACGTGCAAATTCAAATTGAAACTGAAACTGAAGTAAATTATCACAAGTCCACAAGCACGAAAGTATGACCTTGAGTGTATCTCTGTTGAGTTTAAAGACCATCTCAAGAACAGATTTGATGTATTGATCACCAATGACACAAGACCGGACAAACTGAATGTCATCGAAGACATCATCCAGGAAGAGAGCAAGAGGTCTTTAAAAAGACAGGAAAGAAAGAAAGACCAAATTGTATGTCAGAAGAGACTCCCAAACTTGCTCTCGAATCCCAAGCAAAGTAAAAGGAAGGAACGGTGAAGTAAAAGACCTAAACAGAAGATTCTAAAGGACAGCTGAAGAAGATAAAGTATTACAGTGACATGTGCAAAGAGCTGGAAATGGAAAACCAGAAGGGAAGAACATGTTCTGCGTTTCTCAAGCTGAAAGAACTGAAGAAAAAATTCAAGCCTCGAGTTGTAATAGTGAAGGATTCTATTGGGAAAATATTAAACAACCCAGGAAGCATCAAAAGAAGATGGAAGGCATACACAGAGTCATTATACCAGGAAGAGCTGGTCAATATTCAGCCATTTGATGAGTCAGCATATGATCAGGAACTGACGATACTGAAGGAAGAAGTTGAAGCTGCACTGACAGCACTGGCAAAAAACAAGCCTCCAGGAAGGGATGGAATATCAGCTGAGATATTTCAACGAACATAAGCAGCATTGGAAATACTCATCTCTCAAGAAATATGGAGGACAGCTACCTAGCCATCTGATTGCAAGAGATCCATATTTATGCCCATTCCAAAGAAAGGTGATTAGTATCACATGAACGTAAAACTTTGTTCAAGATTATTCAAAAGCGAATGCAGCAGTATGTTGACACGGAACTGCCAGAAGTTCAAGGTGGATTCAGAAGAGGTTGTAGAACCAGGAATATCATTGCTGATGTCTGATGGGTCTTGGCTAAAAGACTATCAGAAAGATGTTTACATGTGTTTCATCGACTATGCAAAGGCATTCAGCTGTTTGGATCATAACAAATTATGGCTAACATTGGGGTGAGTGGGAATTCCAGACACTTAATTGTGCTCTTAAGCAATCTGTACGTGAATCAAGAGGCAGTCATGTGAACAGGACAAGGGTACACTGCGTAGTTTGAAGTCAGAAAAGGTGTGCATCAAGGTCATATCCCTTTACCATATCTTTTCAATCTGTATGATGAACAAATAACCTGAGATGTTGGATTATACAAAGAAGAATGAGGCATCTAGATAGGACGACGACTCATTAACTACCTGCGTTACGCAGACAACACCACCTTACTTGCTGGAAGTGAAAAAGATCTGAAACACTTACTGATGAAAATCAAAGACCATAGCCTTCAATATGGATTGTACCGCTACATCAAGAAAACAAAAATCCTCAAAACTGGACCAGTAAGCAACATTGTCGTAAAAGGAGAAAGGATTGAGATTGTCAAGGATTTCCTTTTACTCAGGTCCACAGTCAACGCCCATGGAAGCAGCAGTTGAGAAATCAAAGTACACTTTGCACTGGAAAAATCTACTGCAAACAATCTCTGTGAAGTACTGAAAAGTAAAGATTTCACCTTAAAGACTAAAGTGCACCTGACCCTAGCCATGGTATTTTCAATTGCATCATATGCTTGTGAAAGCTGGACAATGAACAAAGAAGGCTGCTGAGAGTACCATGGACTGCTAAAAGAACAAACAGATCTGTTCTGGAAGAAGTACAAACAGAGTGATCCTTGTAAGCAAAGATGGCAAGACTGTGTCTTACGTATTTTGGACATGTCATCAGGAAGGATCAGTCCCTGAAGAAGGACATCATGCTTGGTAGAGTGGACTGTCAGCAGAAAAGAGGAAGACCCTTCATAAGCTGGATTGACACAGTGACTGCAACTATGGGCTTAAGCATAAAACCAGTTGTGGACATGGCACAAAACGGGGCAGTGTTTCATTCTGTGGTTTATAGGGCCATCATGAGTCTGAACTGACTCGACTGCACCTAACAGCAACAACATGTGCATATGTATGTGTATGTGTGTGTATATGCAAACACACACACACGACCTTAAGGACTTGACCTTAAACATACATGTTCATGTATGACCTTAAACAAACATGGACACCTTAAGGTCGTGTGTGTGTGTGTTTGTATATGTGTGTATATGTGTGTGTATATATATCTATGCCAGCCAATTGCCTCTGAGTTTAACCCAATGCATGTTGACCCCATGTATGTCCCAAGAGAACTGTGCAACATTGGGCTTACAATGGCTGACTTATCAGAAGTAGAGTGCCAGGCCTTTCTTCCAAGATGTCTCTGAGTGAACTCGAACCTCCAACCTTTGAATTAGCAGCTAGCGTGTTAACCATTTACACTGCTGAGGGACTAGACATATGCATCTCATTTCATCAAACCATGGACTTTGGTGGCTTAAGTGTTGCTGTGATGCTGGAATCTATGCCACCAGTACTTTAAAGACCAGCAGGGTCACCCATGGTGGGCAGTTTTCAGTGGAGCTGCCAAACTGAAACAGACTAGGGAGAAAGGTTTGGCAGTCTACTTCTGAATATCAGCTGATGAAAACTTCAAAGGAGAAGAACACTAACTAACGCACTTATGTTGGGGTTTTTGTGAAGAATATTGAATATAGTGTGGATACCTAGAACAAACACATCAGTCTTAGAAGAAATACAGCCAGAATGCTCCTGAGAAGTAAGGATGGAGAAACTTAGACTCGCTTTTTTTGGACATGTCATCAGAAAAGACCAGTTCCTGGAAGAGGACATCCTGTTTGGAAGAGAATCAGCAAAACTGAGGAAAGTCCTCCATGAGATGTATGGACATAATAGCCACACCAATAGACTGAAACATACCGACTATCATGAAGATGGGGTATGTCCTGGACTGAAGGACGGGCACTCCTTCCACCAAAAAAACAAAAATATGTGTAGCAATTGGGTTGAGCCATGATTCTCAGTTTTGTATGATTGTTCACAATTTTCACATTTGGTAGGATTTTCCTACGTGTTTTAAGTTTTATCACTGTGATTTGGTAAGTTGGTATCATTAATTGAATTGTGCCGACTCGACGGCACTTGGCTTGGCTGGCTGGCTCCCACCAAAAGATCTGTGTAGCAATTTAGCTAGGCCATGATTCCTGGTTTTGTGTGGTACCCTCCATGCTGTCAATCTTACCTTTAATAAGGGTGGACGGGTAGCAGTTGTGTTTGTGGGGCAGAACTCAACATGTAAGATTCTTTTGTGCCTTGAAGCAGTCTCTTGAGATATAAAGGAAAGAAGGTAGCAGAGGGATTTGGGACCTCATACCACTGAGAAGCTGCACTAGAAGCCACACGAGTCCTTTGGAAAGGACTAGACTTCCTATGCCTCAGAAGCTGCCAAGCCAGGGGAAAACTGCCGGCAAGGACCTTCCTCTGTATCCAACAGAAAAAGACTTCCCCTGGAGCTGACACCCTGAATTTGGACTTTTAACCTACTGAACTGTGACAAAATCAAATTTCTTGTTTTGAAGCCATCCACTTGTGGTACCTCTGTTACAGCAGCACAAGCTGACTAAAACAGATGGATTAGTGGCAGTTATATGAATGGAGTCTACAATATTAGATAATATCTTAAGTCAAGCTCTTTCCAAGATATGAAGAGAGATCTGTGCAGGGAGATATGGAAACCGTATACCACCAAGAAAGCAATACCTATAGCAGAGCAGGTCCTTTGAACCTGAGATTCCTGCTCTGAGATTCTCCCACATCAAAGGAAAATTGATGCATCACAAGAAACTTCCTCCAGAGGTGATAGAGAGAGAAAGCCTTTTCCTGGAGGTGATGCTTTGAATTTGGACTCTCAGCCTACTGGACTAAAGATGCAATAAAATTCTCTTTGTTAAAATTATCCACTTGTATTTCTGTCAGAGCAGCATTAGATGACTAAGACAGTGGAAGACCAGACAACAAACATTTGTTCTGTTAATGTAAGTTATTAATAAGTTAGAGCTGAATTAATGGCAAATAACAACTATATATACATGCATATAAATGAGTGTGTCTATGTGTGTGTATAATCTTTGCAGTGATTCTGCTTCTCTGATCAAACCCTGACTGATACAGGCTATGTATTGGGTTTATGCCCATTTTTATATGAAGGAACCAAGGCTCAAAGATACTAGGTAACTTACCCAAGGTTACATAAACAGTGAGTAGTAGAAAGAAATAATATTCGATCCTAGTCTATGTAACTCTGACAGCTACAGGCAGTTTAATCTGTCTACAGAAATACAATGGTGGATCACACTTACGTGGAATATTAATTGATTGATGGGTGTCACATTTAAAACAAGCAAGGTAATTAATCTCATCCAGCACTAGTGATTAGGTCTCGTTAATATTATATTTAGTAGGTGAGCATCTAATTCCTTTTAAGAGACATAGATAAATTGCAGGAATTTTTAGAAGATCAACCAACCAGAAAGGTATTTAGGAAGTGGGAATGCTAGTGAAATAATGCAGGCAATGAAGTATTCAACAAAGAGTAGCAGTGCCAGTTAAAGCATAGAAATGATCATTGCTCACAGAACTGGGCAGGAAACACTTTAAAACACAAATGTCCTCAAAAAAGATATTTTAGGAGAAACAAATGCTTTGTACATCCGTATGTTATTTTAGAAAATTATGAAAGCTTCGTAAAACTTCCAAACCACCAGTGAAATAGTTAACCAAGAAATTGCCTTGTTCCGCTACGTAACTGGCAAAATCTGTTGCTGTTGAATTGACTTTGACTCACAGAGACCCAATAGAAAACCAAACAAACCATCCCACTGCCATCAAGTTGATTCTGACTCATAGCGATCCTACAGGACACAGTAGAACTGCCCCATAAAGTTTCCAAGGAGGACCCGGTGGATTTAAACTGCTGATGTTTTGGTTAATAGACACAGCAATTAACCACTATGTCACCAGGGTACCTCAAATTATTTCAAGTAAATGAAAGAACCCAGCCTAAGGTCCTGGCCCCCACCACAGACTGTCCCATTTCATCATTTTTTAAGTTGTAGCTCTTCTTTTTTCATGTTTTGTTGTCTCTGAAATTAGGATGTATCTTAAGTCACAGCTTTTGTCTTTCTTTGTGATATATAAAATATTGGTGCAGCTTAATTTTGAAAATGCTTTGCAGTCAGCATAATATAGTATGTTTTTGATTTGG
This sequence comes from Heterohyrax brucei, assembly GCA_028571685.1. Classification (NCBI taxonomy): domain Eukaryota; kingdom Metazoa; phylum Chordata; class Mammalia; order Hyracoidea; family Procaviidae; genus Heterohyrax; species Heterohyrax brucei. The sequence goes on along the minus strand of CM053143.1, from coordinate 173,596,734 downwards.
GGCAAATTACTTGAGCTCCTTCTGTCTCAGTTTTGTTATTTGTTATGTGGGATAATAATACCTATCTGAAATAGTTGTTTGGAGAAATAAATGAGAGAACCATAGAATATATTTAGAACAGAGTAACAGTGAGAAGCAGAAACTCTTCTCATAAACCTCCCAGCTTATCTGTCTGCATCCAGCACACAAGTTAGACTAAACCACCACTTAAGATCATCGTTAATGGTGATGACCATGATGACGATATGGTGTTGATGATAATTATGATGACAAATGAGAACTTATCTGTCAGTTTGTCTTGCTGTGGTGTTTTGAGTGTTGCAGTGATCCTGGAAGCTGTGTCAGGATTTGTGCCTGGTATTTGAAATACCAGCATGGTTATCCATGGTGGATAAGATGGGTAGGGTACCCAGACAAAGCTAGACTAGGAAGAAAGACCTGGTAATCTACTTCTGAAAACTGGCCACTGAATACTTATGGATCACAACTGAATATTGTTCAGTGTGGGGCTGCAAGGTAAGCCCCCTAGGCTGAAGGGACCAAACATACCAATAAGGGTGAGGATGTAGCAGAATCAGGCAATGTTTTGATCTGATTTGTCAGGAGTCAGAGCCAACTTGATGGCAACTAACAACAACAATTATCTCTGGCCAAAAGGATGCTACACAAAAAAACACAGTAAAACTTTGTGGCTAAAACTGATCACCATTGATAATTATTTCTCACTAATTCGTGGGTTAGCTTGGTGAGTCTGTTCTGTGGGGCTCACTCACGAATCTTCAGGAAGTTACAGGGTGTCTAGAAGCTCAGTTAGTCTTGACTGGGCTGTCCTACATATCTGGGGCTGTGGCTGGGACCGGTGGATGACTGGCCTTTGTTCTATGTGCTGTTTTTTTCTCTGAAAGACTCATTAGAGTTGTTGTTGTTGTTTTTTAAGTAGCAGCAGAGTTCAAAAAATGAGAACAGGCACCTGTGCTGTCCCATCATTACATCGTTCTTGTTCTTTTGACCAGATCAAGTTCTAAGGCCACCCCCCAATTTAAGGGACAGGCACACAAGCTCCACTTTTCTATGGGGTAAACCGCAAAGTCACATGGTAAAGGCCACAAATGTGGAGACTAGAGTAGAAAAAGCAAGGTGATTTTTACAAGCAATTGGTCACAAACAGTGGCTGGTATGTACTAAGTGCTCAGTCATTCTTATTTATAATCATCATTATCATCGACACCATCATCATCATCGTCGTTGTCACCGTTAACGATGACCTAAAGCCATGGTTTAATCTAACTTGTGTGCTGGACACAGCCCATTACCTCTATTCTTTCCTGTTCGTGATGCCTTACAATCTCAGAAACATGTGGTTTTGGTGTATAAACGATGGAAAGACATTTGAGATCAGCTACTCCCATTCTTTTATTCTAGTGGGGAGAAAAGTGATCACAAGAAAGGTGAAATGACTTGTTCAAGGCTGCACAGAGGAAGAGGCGAAATGCTTAATTCCCTGTCCGATGCTCTTTCTACCATAAAAGACTGCTTCCTTTCCAAACATGACTGTGAAGAAAAAAAGTAAATAAAGCCCTACTGTCTCTTGAATCCACTGCAAAATAAACCTCCCCATGAATACAGTGCAAAATGTGATGAAACAAAATCTTAATAATACAATCATAAATATGTTTTTCCATTGTGCTACCGAAAATGTAAACTTTTAGTCTTTTGGAACTTCTAAGGTCTTTCTAATGATATCTAAACATTGCATATTAAATATAAGGCAATCATTTTCTGTTTTAAAGATTGCCATCTACTTCCTATTTCACTTATGTATAGAATAAATAATTTTTTGTGGACTTTGGAAAGCAATGACAATCTATGAAGTGTGGATTACATTTTCAAAGGAGCAGTCACAAATACATTTCTTTTGGTTTAGAGTTAGAGATAATGCAATGAACTGAGTATTTAAATATTTCTTAGTAAGCCTGATTCACTATTTCTAGTAATAGTCTGTAAGTAGACTTAGTAGAATTATTAGGCATCAAAGATGCTCTAAATATTTTTAATGTAAAAATAAATTGGTCTGAAATTTACAAATTGAAAGTAACATAAAAATGCTCAACAAAGACATTTATTAATTTGTCTCATAATAAGAGCCATACACACAGTATTTTGTGCTTTTATTTATATGGCTGTACCTATGTTCCTTGTGCCTATATGCTCAAAGACATATTTACTAGTGTACAGTGGAGAGATCAGTGGTCTTAGAATTAGAATTTACTAAAAGGATGCATAGAACTCACACAATTCATTACAGTAAATAACTTTGGCTTGGAATTGTTTGCTATTAATAATAAAAGGTACAGACTTAATTAGGGTTTTAAGATTCAAAATCAAGGTTTTTCTTTTCCTTATTTTGAAGTCAGAAGTCAGCATTCCTACCACCTATTGTGATTGTGAGGATTAATCAGGTAAACTATCCAGTGTGCCCAGACACTGGTGCTCCGTATGTGTTGTTAGACACCCTCCTCTCCCCGTACTCCCCTATCAGCTCTCCTGCCTCTTACCTCCTCATCTTGAAGAAACCATTGCTCAGCCCAAGGTTGACAGTCAGCCCTCCCTCCCTAGCCTGGCTTCCCCAGTCATTAAAAACACAGTCTTCAAGCTGCACGTTTTCTCACCATCTTTGACCACCTTTGTGCAGAGGAACTTACATGAAGATCATCCATCTATGTGTGAGTGAAAAGGTAAGGTACGTGCTTCTAAGCCAAGGCTATTCATTTCTCCTGATTCTTGAATATCTATTCACTGTTCACACCCTTTTCGTGTCTCTATTTCCAAAGAGTAAGAACAAGAGACAGAGAAGAGAGCAAGAGAAAGGCTTGGAATCCTACCATCTGGTCTTGGATCATGTGCAGTCCCTGTATGTTGTTGTTGGTGGTGGTGTTAGGTGCCATCAAGTTGGTTCTGACTCATGGCAACCATACACACGACAGAGTGAAACATAGCCTGGTCTTGTGCCATGTCCACATTCATTTTTATGTTTAAGCCCATTGTTGCAGTCACTGTGCAATCCATCTTGTTGAGGGTCTTCCTCTTTTTCACTGACCCTCCACTCTGCCAAACATGATGTCCTTCTCCAAGTACTGATCTTTCCTGACAACTTCCAAAGTATGTAAAACACAGTCTTGCCATCTTTGCTTCCAAGGAGCACTCTAGTCATACTTCTTCTGGAACAGATCTATTTGTTCTTTTGACAGTCCTGTACAGGGCAATCAGTAAGGCTAGAGCTTCAAGCCCACCCATAGGTGTCTCAAAAGAAAAGTCTGGTGATTTGCCTTAAAGAAAATCATCCCCTTTGTATTCTTGTGTTGCCACTGGTGCTCATCTGTAGGATGTTGTTCTACTGGCCTTTTAGTAGAGGGGAGTGGAGAGTGTGCAAAGGAGGGGGCAGGAGGATTGCTAAGAGGATATGACATGCATAGAACAGAAATGAGGAGTATGCTGTCGCCAAGCAAGGAGAGCAGAAGGAGCTGCACACAGGCGGGCAGGCAAATTTAAACTGGATTGTACACTTTCACTCAATCACACACACACACACACACACACACACAAATCAGCCACTGAAGACCCTGTGGAACACAGTTCCATCGTGATGCACAGGAGACTGCCTGATGTTCGAGTCCACTCGATGGTGATAGGTTAGACCATTTAGTGCTGAGTGAAGTACCTGCTACTTGCTGTAGGTGGGATGATGAGGGAAGTTGCAGACCAAAATCTGTACTCTCAGTGCCTGCTGCTGGCTCTGTACTCAGGGCGGACTTCTATCTGCCTCTTCTTTTCAGCTTCCCACTCTTCTGGATCACCTGCCTTAACAGATGGCTCTTAGGCTACAAGGATTTTTTGTCCCTTAGCTCAGCAACTAACTTAATGCCTGGTATTTTTTAGCTAACATTGCCCATTGGTTATCATAGCAGCTAATTTGCAGTATCAAAGTTACAACATTCATATGTGCCTAGTACACATTCTGACCAGTGCAAATAATCTCACTGCCTTATAACTTTTATACAAAGTGTATACTGTTAAAGATATTTTTACAGCACCCTGAAAAATTAGTAAAGTCATACAAGGTCTGACAATTAAGTTTGCAAACTCATCCTAGAAAAAGTGTGACATACCTCATTGCTGAATACCTCTATGGTCGCCTTCAAGATCCTCCCTTGGGAAGCTATGCACCAACTTCAGCACCTAGTCCACCATTCAAAGCAATTTTGGAACTGTTTCTGGAATGGCCATCAGAGCTATCATTTTATTACTCTTGGTGTCCTGAATGTCATCAAAATATTTTCCTTTCAGTATTTCTGTATCTTTGTGTAAACAAAAAAGTCACTGGGGACCAGATCAGGTTGTGTAGGGAAGGTGTTCCAATACAATTGTTTACTGGCTAAAAACTCCCTAACAAACAGCTGTACAAGTAAGTTTGTGAACTTCCCACTGTGCACAATGGCCATTCCAGAAAGTGTTTGAAAATTGCTTTGAAGGGTGGACTAGGTGCTGGCATCAGTGCACAGCTTCCCAAGGGGAATGCTTCGAAGGTGACCGTAGTGACACTCAGCAATGAGCCGTGGAGCATTTAGAACAACCAAGTTTGCAGACTTAATTGTCAGACCTATATGACTTGACTAATTTTTCAGGGTGTTGTGAAAATACCTTTAACAAGTGCACACTTTATGAAAAACTTATAAAGTAGGAAAATTATCTGCACTAGTCAGAATACATATTATACACATATTAACGTTCTAGCCTTGTTACTAGTTACAGTATGATTATGGATATATTGTGGTTTTATTATAATTACAGAAGGAGAGCTTTAGGGGCTACCATTAAAAAATAAACCAAAAAACTAAATCTGTTGGTATCAAATGGATTTTGACTGATGGCAACTCCATGTATTACAGAATAGACATTGTCACAGGGTTTTTCTGCCTGTAATCATTATGGAAGCAGATTGCTATAACTTGCTTCCGTGGAGCCACTGGGTCAGTTCCAACTGCTGATTTTTAGGTATGTGGTGTTGCTGTTGTTAGGTGCTGTTAACTTGGTTCCAACTCACAGCAATCCTATGTATAACAAAATCCTTCTGAGCCCTGCACACCTACTAACAGATCACATAGCATTTGCCACACTCAGGACCTCAGTAATGAAAAAAATTCAGATTGCTTCATACTGACGGATGAACAACATGATGAAAGTATTCAACGTCATTGAATTGTGCATGTGAAGGTCACTGAAACGGTATTTTCTTTTTTAATCTGTGTATTTTCCAAAAACCCCCCAAATCAATGGGAAGAGAGACTGAGATATAAAGGAAGAAGGAGAAGCAAGGAAGAGCTTGCTGGATGCTCTTGAGTTGATTCCGATTCATAATGACCCCACATGATAAAGCAGCACTGCCTTGTAAGGTTTTCTTGGGTCTTCCCTCCCTTGTCACCACTGGGTGGGTTCCAATAGCCAAGTTTTTGGTTAGCAGCTGAGGGCTTAATTATTGTCCCGTTAGCCCACGGAGTCTTGAACATAACTTGCTAATTAAATATCAAAGGTCGCCTGTGGATACTTAGTGGTAGGACTTTGATCTCCCTGTGCATGCTTGTATCACAAGACTATGTATTCTGGTATCAGCCCTGTAAAATCCTGAAACAGAATATTTTGGGACTGTGACCTTGGAACAAATCAGTTGATCAGAATTTCTTCATCTGCAAAACTGTGGCAAAGTCATATCTAATATATATGGTTGTCATAAAATTAAACAGGAAAACCTAGGTAAACTGCTCCACAGTTCTTGGTTGGATAAGGAGAACAAGGATATGAATAGTACGGACCCTTTGGGAAGACTTTTTGGATTCTAATTCCAGACATACTGCTTACTAGCTGGCAAGACACTTTAACTTAATTTCTCAGGATTTTGTGAGGAGTGAGTTAACCTGTGTAGAATTCTTAGAAAAGTGACTGGCGCGCAGTCTGTGTTCAATCATTGTTTGATAGATACTTAGAAGCTGTTAGTATTGCAGTCTAGCCTTAGGATGTGTTTGGATTTGTCTTTTGGACACTTATAATATGTATTACACCATCTACATGTCTTCATGAAGATACAAATTTAGAGAATAAAACAGAATTAGAAGAATTCTAAGCATCCTCCTATGTTCATTTGTCTTTATTTAGTTCATTACTTGCAGTTAAAAGTGTTTTGATCACAAGACTCTCAGTCTACAACTTGTCCTTTTGTGTTTGGTAGGTGGCTGTTATTTCTAATAGATATTTGCATCATTTCATTATTTTTTTTCATTTAGTTTATTAGCATTCTTCATGAAATGAGTTCATTTCATAGCATACTCCCCAGAGTTTTATTAGCTGATGATTTCTTTGTTTTTGACAGTTGCTATTTCATCCTTGGAGAAAGTTTCCAGCACTATTAAGAGGAGTCTAAACTGATCTTCTAACCTTCCTAGATGCCTAGAAACAAGCTTTTTGAGGAAGGATAACGATTATAGACCCTGTCTCAATTTTGCCAGTCAGACACCTTGAAGAAATCAATTAGTAGGCAAATTATTAACTAATTGAGCATTTAGAGTGTTCTTACTTTTGAAAAACCAATTAGGCCTTTGCCCTCTGTTTTCAAGCATAATTTCATTATTAATTGTTTTAAGCAGCAGTTCATCAACAATGGATCCAGATCAGCTGACAGTTGTTTTTTGTTTATATTCTGTGCTTAACTGATTAATACAATGAGCTGAAAACCTTTAACATCATTGATCATGTCCTGGGATGCTGAGTAATTGGCTGGCAAAATGTGATTTCTTTAAATTAATGATTCAACGGTTCAAAGGTCCAAGTCAGCAGCAGATTGCAGTCAGCAAAAAAGAGAAGATTTTCAGTATTTCTTCAGCATGGATGAGCTGAGTGACAGTCCCACTTCATTCTTGAAGCCAATACTATTTTTCTGTCTTCATTAGTGGTAATTTCTTGTTCTATATAAAACACCAGGGATCACATTTATTTTTTTAATGACACTAGTTTATTACCACTGGGTACTCATGGCTTTCAATCCAAATTTTGAAGATGTCACTACTCATGTCGGAGGTACGGGGGAAAAAATAGATGGATAGGATGACATTCCATGCTTTATGAGATCATTAGGTGGCAGCACAGATGGGAATGGACAAAGCAGGGTTGGGTGTCTCAGCTCAGTTGTCCACATTTCCAGGAAACCTTACCTGAAACAAACTTCTTCAAATTCTGTGTCTTTTCTCTTTGCTCCATGAAAAGATATATTTTACTTAGTCGCTGCTGTTACCATACCAAACCAGGGACCACAGACTTGACTCCAGTTCATTGTGACCCTATGAGTGTCAGATTAGAGCTTTGCTCCACAGGGTTTTCAATTGTTCATTTTTTGGAAAGTAGATTTCTAGGCCTTTCTTCTGAGACACCTCTGGGAGGACTCAAATCTCTGTCCTTTTTGTTAGCAGTTAAGCAAGTTAACCTTTGTGCCAGCTAGGGACTCCATGGTTATCACAGTCTGGGTGTATTTGCATAGCTGTCTTACCAATGAGACTATAAACTCTCAGAGCTCAGGGTCTTGGCTACAGGCTTTTATATTGTTAGCAGTACACCTGCTAAAGGTATTGGCACCAAGCAAATATTGGCTGATCAAAAGAAAGCAAAAATACTCGTGTGTGTGTGTGCACAGACGTATACATTCTTTTAGTCAGTTAAGGAAATATGTTTGGGTCAAATATGCACATATATCTCTCCAAAAGTGAGAGAAACAAAGTCTCTCCAGATTTCTAAGTATCTGTTACAATTATTAGGCAAATTTCTCTGAATTTTTCTGTTGGTAACATTGCTGAGATCAGCCAAGGTTTTAGGCCAACTCCTGCAGTATATACACCCCAGATGCCCCTGAGTCAGTTCTGACCCATGACAACCTCGTGTGTAAGAAGGTACAGTTGTGCTCCTGTTGGTTTTCAATGGCTGTTTTCAGAAATAGATCACCGGGCCTGTCTTGTGAGGCACCTCTGGGTGGACTTGAATCTCTAACCTTTTAAGTCAGCGATTGAATGTATTAAATATTTTCACCACTGAAGTTCTCCATATGTCATCTCCTAAAACTATCTTAATCCATGCCTTTTCTGTGTCTTCAAATAGTTCTTGAGCTAATATTTTAAGCCAACATTCTCCAAAGAGTATTTGTTAGAAGACTGCCTTGTGATATTCCTAAGAGGTGATCTATAGTTCAAATAATTTGATAAAATGTAAGATTTTCATCCCTTTTAGAAATGTACAGTTTGTATTATAATATGAAAAATTCTGAGAAGTCCAACCACACCTTTGTACCCAATTTTTTTTGATGTTGAAATGCTTTTTTGTGGAACTTTCATTAACATCTCTGGGAACTAATGGTGTGTAGAATAGACTTGGAGAAATACTGCTCTAGACAATAAAATGGGTCAGAGAATGTGATTTTGGTTGTGCTTTATATATTAGGAACATATGATGAGTGAATCAGGATCTCCCAGACTGCTCACAGGCATTCTGCTCCATTAATGTGGCAACTTTAATTATTTCCTCCTCTTCCTTTTTTTACTACTTTTGTTGTTTTGATATTCATTGCAGAAAAAAAAAAAGAAAAAACAAAAAAAGCCTTGTAAAATAGATAAAACTAAAAAGGAAGTCTTTATAGCTGTTTTGTAGAATAGTTTGTAAAAATAACTTTGGGAATCTCCCACTTAAATTAAGGGAAAGGTGTGCCTGAGTTTCTTAGTGCTGCAACAAATATGAGGTAAGTACTACATACCTCATTACTGAGTGTCACTGTACTCAACTTCAAAATACTACCCTTGGGATGACATGTACTGATGCCACACTTATCCCACCCTTCAAGACAGTTTTGGAACTCTTTCTGGAATGGCCATTGAGTGCAGTGGCACGGAGGCAAGTTCACGAACTTAACTGTATATATTGATAAGAGCTTGAGGTTGGTAAACAACTGTATTGGGTCACCTTCCCTACTCATCTAATCTGGCCCCCAATACCTTTTTTCTGTACCCAAAGATAAAGGAAATATTGAAAGGAAGACATTTTGATGACATTCAGGACATCAAGGGTAATACAATGACAGCTCTGATGGCCATTCCAGAAAGAGTTCCAAAATTTCTTTGCAGGGTGGACTGAGTGCTGGTGTGACTGCACAGCTTCCCAAGGGGAATACTTCAAAAGTGACCATAGTGATATTCAGTGTTGAGGTATGTAGCACTTTTTCTAGGGTGAGTTCACGAACCTAATTGTCAGACCTCATGTATCACAAGTGGATGGTTTTAAAGAACAGAATTTTACTTCCTCATACTTTCAGAGGCTAGAGGTCCAAATTCAGCACCCTGGTTCCGAAGGAAGGCTCTCTTAGTTCTCTTGGGGGCTAACATCTTTATCTCTGCAGCATTCCTTAGTTCCTCGGCCATCTTCACATGGCATCTTTCTTGGTCCATTTGTCCTTGCTTCTGTGTGTGATCTGCTCTTTTTATACCTCAGAGGTCATTAGGTTTAGGACATACTCTATACTGATAAGGCCTCATTACTGCAACAAAGCAAACCCTATTGTCCAGTAAGGTTACATCTACAGGTATAAGGGTAAGGATTCTGTCTTAGTCACCCGGTACTGCTTCAAAAGAAAATACCATGAATAGAAGGCTTCACAAGGAGAAACTTTATTATCACGGTCCAGAAAGCCACAAATTCTTTTACAAATTGTAAGTCCATCTAGCAAGAGAATTTATCACAGTCCGGTAGGCTAAGTCCAAATCCAGTGAAAGCATCTTGGCACAGGAACCTTGGGTCTAAAGGATGTGCTCTACTCTGAGTGCTCCTTTCTTGCTGGTGTGAGGTTCCCACTTTCCTCTGATCCCTTCTCTGCCTTATAGCCCACAAGCTGACTGTAGCTCGAGTCCTGCCTCACCAACACAGCTGCGGCCCACTCTCCATCATTAATTGTCACAGAGGTGGGATACACAACACACGGGAGGAACAGCACCATATTGGGACTCACAGCCAAGTCACATCAACACACTTTTTGGAGAGTACACAGTTCAATATGTGACAGATAACAACACACAAGGTGGGAAGATTCAACTCAGTCCAAAACAGTAGGCTTTATTATGACTTGTCAGAGTACAATATGTACAATAGCATATAATGTAGTTCTCCAATGGGGTTATTATATACAGCTTTTCCCTCTTTTTTTGACCACAAAAACAGAAAATATGCTGTCATCAAGTTGATGCCAACTCGTAGTGACCCTATAGGACAGAGTAGAACTGACCCATAGAGTTTCTGAGGATCACTTAGCAGATTTGAACTGCTGACCTTTTGGTTGGCAGTCATAGCACTTAACCACTACACCACCAGGATAGTGGTTGACTACAGATCTGTTTTACTTCTAGGCACTGTGGTACTAATATCTGCTGGAATCACCTTGAACTGATGAAGAGACATTTGAAGATCTTCAGTGATTGCTGGCAAGGATATGTTCTCAGGATGGTCAAGAACTCCTAGGGATTACACATCCTTTAGATACTTGGAACTCCATCGCCACCCACAGCCTTCTCACAGCTGTCTTCATCAAAAGCTTCAGCTGTGACTCAGGGCGCAAGGACCCAGATGGAGCAGAGCTAAAAATAACAACAACAAAACTAATATGTATTTGGGAAACAATTTCTGAGGCAAACCAACACACACAGATAATGGATTCCGTCCAAAGCTTCATTTTCCAAACTGACAAACAATAACATGCTTGTTAACCCAGGTGAATGTCTAAACCGATTCTTGGCAGCCTGTGAGTAGAAAAAGGAGCCCATATGTCTGGAATGTAATCCTCATAGTTAGAATTAAACACTACCACACGGGGAAGAAGAGGAGATGCATTTATGTTCAACCATAATATATTATTACATTCAAATTTCTTTTTTAATTTATTAATTCAAAGTAACTTTGAAGTTTAGACATAATTTCACCTTGCTTCCAAAATTGTTCATTCTGAGTTTTGAGTCACTTGTAGAGTGTTCAAGAGGATTGAGTCACGGATATTGTTTGTTTCTTAGAAACACACTTGGAGGCTCCATAAGGAAGCCTGTACTATGTGTCCCTATGCTCTCATCGGAAACCCTGGTGGCATAGTGGGTTAAGTGCTACATCTGCTAACCAAAAGGTCAGCAGTTTAAATCTGCCAGGCGCTACTTGGGAACTCTATGGGGCAGCTCTACTCTGACCTCTAGGGTTACTATGAGTGAGACCCAACTTGACAGCAGTGGGTTTGGTTTTTTTCTGGTTTATGTTCTCATCAGTTTGTGATAAAGGATAAGTTGTGGCTTGCATGGGTATTGGCACTTATAGATGCAGCAGCTGCTAACAGAATGAAATGCAATGAAATTCCTTAAACATAAACCATTGTACAAGTGGTGAAAATATTTCATATTGAAAGAAAGTAGAGGAATTTCATTTCAAAACACATTTAGAGTACAAAACTCTGAACATACAATTTTGGAATTGAATGAACTGAGTAATTTTATAATTATAAAATCTAAAAGCAAGTAATAGTAAAATATTTTCATAATATAATGGTGTTTCATAACACACATGAGAGTGAGACAGGGGTTTTAAAAAGGTATTTATAATTGAGATGTTAGGATAGTAATTTTTTGAAACTTGGTTTTGAAGTAAGAACTATCATTCACTGAGTACTTTATGTGCACTAGGCATTAATTATGCATTTTGTGGGATTATCTCACTGAGGTCTGTCATCCATTTGGAAAGGAGTGTATTTATTTTATTTTACTTGAAGTGAGGAATGAACAGTGCAGTCAAGAGAATTAAGATACAGCCATGCTGATGACTGGTTCTTGTCCATTCTATAATGAAGTGAGCATATTACCAAGTAACAAGTTTCCTTTTTCGATCAACAAATGAATCAGGGTACTGTGCGTGATTCTCTCTATGGAGGAGTTTTCCTTTGCCATTTAAGTCATTCAATAGTTGTCATTTTTCGTTTCTTAAAAAGGAAATAGTCATCACTTGGGATTCCTGTCTTTAGGCCATAGAGGAGGAACTGGACAATTTAAGGCTATTTTATCATATAAAATGATAATAACCATAATCATATATTTTTTCCACTTTTAAATTAATGCAGTCTGGGTAAATGGAGTTAAAAAACCCTTTGTGTATGAAAGTGCTATCAAGAATTCTGTCTTCCTGGAATGGAAATTGGTACCTGGGGGATGAGATGGGCCAGTTGTATCAGCCTCCAGCTGCAATTGTCTTGGGCAGATGGGAAAGAGTAAGTATAGATTGTTTCTTCTTTCAAATCCTGAACTAAGAAAACAAAATAAATAAATGAATAAAACTAATTCTAAGAAGGGAAACATAACTGCTGAGACAATCACATTTAATACACTGTGTCATGGGCACAGAATCAAAAACCTGCACGAGGGCACATGTTCATGTAAGTGCCCATGCACACGTATGACCTAAACATACATACATACATGCTACGTGTACACCCATCCATACTATATATGTAAGTAAAAGAAACTAAGCACACAAAAAATTGGAATATAGTTATTGATATCTTTCTCTTTAAAACTCACACTTTATTTCCATGTATATGCAAGCAAGGCTTAAAAATGCTAAAGTCATTCGCTTCACGATCAGAGTTTTCACAGAAATTACAGCATAGTTCTCTTCTGTTTATTCATATTCTTTATAAAACATCACCATTTCCAAAACCTCTGGGTATCATAACATATTTAAAGAACACCTGCACAATCACCAGACTGAAAAAAGATCACTAGGCAATTTTCCCCGTAGAAAACCATTGTGTATACCTATTCACAATTCTATATTAAACTGGAATCATAATATTGCAAATACATGAAAGAATGACTTATCATTTCTTTGGGACTCATAACTTTGCATTTTAGACTTGTGTCCATTTAGAATTTAAAATATGGCTCTGCCTTTGGATAATCTTGGAGTTGGCATTGAATACCTAGGCTTTGATGATAAGCTAGCTCACCCTTATTTCTTTGAACCCCAATGCAGAATTGTGTACCGATTTTAATACATGTTGGGCTTTCAGCATACAAATTAAGCATTACAAACTAATTCCAACTGTGTGTTTAAAAAAGATCAGCACAGTTCAATGTTTTCCTCAATTCTGTAAGTCTGGGGAACATAAATAATCATTATAGTTCTCTAGCAGGCACTGAATTCATAGCAAATTTTATCTAGTCTGGGAAAATCCCATTTCTTTAAACTTACATGTTCCTTTTGTATGAAGAATCTGAGATATGAATTAACTCAAAATGTTATTTAAATTTTTGACTAAAATTAACTGTAGCACTTAAAATAAGCCTTACTATTTTAAGAAAAAAGTTCCTGAGACTATGTGGAGTAGAAGAAAAAAATATATTGAAGAAAAGCAAGAAAAAGCGAAAGAGAGATAATTAATAGGATATAATAGAATTGGGTAACTGCATAAAAATATACAGATCTGCCAGAACCTAAAGCAGGCAGAATAATATTAATGAAACCTTACTCTTAATTGAAATAATGAGAAAACATTCTTAGCCTGCTTGATCACGTTGGTATTTTAATTAAACTCTCTAGGATCTTAGGGAAACAATCGTTTGTTTTTTTGTTGTTGTTGGAGCACTTTCTGTTTAACTGTTAGCAAAAATGCTTTGGAAGGCAGTAACCAAGTGGCATAATTGGGGGTTTACGTGTTGTAACAAGGTGGAACATGCTTCCACAGAGTTACAATCTTGGTTGCTGAAAAAGTTGTCCATAAATCTACAGCTACATGAAAGGCGAACAATGAAACGCGGATTTAATTAGAACAAATTTCCCACGTTTTTAGAGATAATGTTATGCTTATTCTTCTTCAGTATGTACCTAATAGAACAGTTCTGGTCCAGTGGAATAAAGATTTTCAATAAATACATAGCTGACAATTTAATATATACTGATAGGGCATAAAATGAAAAGCAAAGCAAAACAAAGCTCACTGCTCTTGAGTCGACACCGACTCACAGCGACCTTCTAGAATAGAGTAGACCTGCCCCATAGAGTTTCCAAGGCTGTAAATCCTTGAGGAAACAGACTGCCACAGCTTTTTCTCATTGAGTGGCTAGTGGGTTTTTACCACCAACCTTTTGGTTTATAGCTGAGTGCTTTAACTGCTGCACCACCAGGACTCCTTGAGGTGGCCTACTATGTCCCGGAGATCCCACTGTGAATGCTTTGGAAATATTAACTCATTTAACCTTCATGATCACCTTATGAAATTGATAGCCACTGTTATTCCCATTTTAATGATGAGGACACAGAAGCACAGTGAGGTCGAAGTACTTTGTTCCAGACTGTATAGCTAATTAGCTCCTGAACTAAGCTTTAAACTAGGTCGTCTGATTCCAGTCTGTGCACGCAACTTCTATACTATGCTTCTACAGCTTTCCTAAATGCCTTAGGCATGGTCAGCACTGATCCAGTGATACATGCATGCCATCTCATTTCATTCTCAGGATGATTCTCCAAAGTGAGTATTATTATCTTTATTTTACACATAAGGAAAATGAAGCAAAGCAAATGAAATGACTCAAGTTTAGGAAGCAACCTATCTTTCTATCTGACTCTGAACTATGTGTTTTTTCTTTTTTTCCCAACCTTTTCCTGATATACTAGAGTGGTTCTTAAAAATCAAAACCTTGAATTTAATATCTTAGATTTGAAATAAAATTAAGCTATTGAATCAAATAGCTCTTAATGTATTTGATTTTGGAGAGGCATTTGCTCCTGCACTGAACATCCACTAGGGATGCAGCCAAGTGTTATTGGCTCTGAAGCTAGTATAACTTTGGAGACTTTCTTTAGGATAAAGAAAACAAATTTATAAATATAAAATTAGATAAGAGTAACAACACATTGTAATGAGAAAGTAAATCATGACAAATTATCACACAGTCATACTTCAATACAGTCTTTGGCTCTGATCTTCATATTAGCATGCCGAATGAGGCGGCCCAGTGGGTGACCGGAATTATCCTCTACTGGACAAGTAACAACAACCTAACTGCAAAGTGATTGTGAACTGCATAACTGTATCCCACTGACCACAAGATCCCAAGTCATTTTCCTGTAGCTGGATTAAGAGCAACGTCTATAGCCATTTCAACATCACCTAATAGGAAGGTAGCTGTGACAGAGACGGAGGCAGAAGGCAGAGACACTTGGGCAAATTTGACGCAATCACATGCTTTGCAAGGAACCTGGGCTAGTGAGGGGCTGTGCAATTTCAGCTTCATTAACTTGACAGTGAATCCTGCATCTTCTGCACTGACTGCGTTCTAGGTAGTGTATCCTGCTCGAGAAATGATAAATTTGCCAGCCTAAGACACATAAAGGCAGCAGGAAGAATGTAAGGACTCAGTGGGATTTGGGTGTAGACAGCAAGAGAGAAATCTTTGTTCCTCATTCATGGCCAGTTTCTACAAACTGGAAAAAAACAAAACAAAACAAAAAACCTAAAGAGAATTCATAGTGGTTTACACTTAAAAGTGAGAAAATGTATGTTTATGTTACTCCTTCCATCCCCTACCTGGTTACCGAGGTCACTGGTAGGTAGAAACCACAGAAATCTTCTCTAAGAATTTGATCCAGGCCAAGATAGAAGAATAGAAGACAAACCAGTCTCCCAGCTTCTCAAGCGTGTTTCTAGAATTAAGAATGGTAAGTGAGGGTACTGGTGAAGTTTGTAGAAAGGTCTCAATCTCTTATGCATAGAAAGAATCCTGGGTTTGAACTAGGGCAGCAGGAGGAAGTAGAAACAGGAACTTAAAGTCTGCATAATAATAAAAAATGCTGTCTCCACTGTGGACTAGGGTAATCTAGGAGAGTTGCTTGCTCTGGTTAGTTATTCTCTTCCGTAATATGAGGTTGTTTATTTGTTTACTTGCTTAGTTTGGTAAGTTTCAATATACTGTGTGCTTTCTTGACATCTTTGAGCTTCCCAGGGCCCCAGAGTTCTACCTTTCACCTGATACACCCCAAGACAACCAGAAAGCCTCCCTGTTCAGCTTGTCCCCCTGAGCAGCCTTCCATCCAGTTCTCAAACCAGCAGGCTTCACTTTCCTCTCAGATGATGAAATTGTTCGAACAGCCAATGACTTTCTCAGGAACCAGAGGGAACACTTTCCTCTTGTTACCACAAAGCCTGCCTCCCACAACCCCACTGGTTCATGGTGTTCCTGAGGGCGGTGCCAATGAAGCCTACACAGGCAAGTGGTGTCTGTACTCTTTCTCAGGGCTGTGAGACATATCTAACTAGGCAACTGCATCCATCTTATCTACCCACTGTCCGCTGTCTCCTGTTTGGCCATTCCCAGAATCCTAGGGTGAACTCCTTCCCTCAGCAACGGGCTAAAAAGAGGATGAACAACAACAACAAAAATATTGTCTTCAAGTGGATTCCTACTTATGGAGACCCCATGTGTCCCAGCAGAACTGTTCTCTGTAGGAGTTTTAATGGCTGATCTTTCAGAATAGATCACCACGCTGTAGTTGGGGGACATCTCTGGATGCACCTGACCCTTCAACCTCGTGGTTAGCAGCCAGTTAACCATTTGCATCACTCAGGGACTCAGCATACTGAAAGCCACCAGGTGGGGGGACAAAGTCCCCTTCTTTACAATTTTCTTGTCCCCTCAGCATGCATTTGCATCAGCCAACATTTACCTAGCAAAGATTAGAAAACCAGAGGAAGAATGAAGAAGCATTATTTTGCCTCGTATTGGTCTAGAGACAGCAAAGACAGCAAGACTTATCCTATTAAGACAAGCACTCAGTTGTTCACAAATTCCTCTGCAGAGTTATTCCTCCAGTGGGAGTGGGTCTCTGGGTTACAGGCACATAGGAACACTTGATTTTTCTTTCCTTAAAGTGCAGATCCTGTGATGTGAGTTCGAATAGAGATCCAGATACCATTTGCCTAATTATTTGAAAGTTACAGATCAAGTAAAAACACATTAAAGAAAAGCTCTATCTCTTACCTAGGAAAAAAATGTGCTTTTGTGATGACAGGATAGAAAAATATGTATAAAGCTATGAATTTCAGATGACTGAAAGTCGGCAAAATGTATCCAAGATGACTAACTTTATTAATTTTACAAATGCATGGGTGTTCTGTTGGTAGATTAAAGATTTATGGATAAATAGCAAAGATGTATAATTTTAAATTACATTATTTTAGAAAAATCATTTTTCTTGCCTTCATTTCAGTAAAATTACTAATTAAGTTGTAATCAAAATTTTACATAATTTGTGTTCTCTCACTATTCATGATCTAAAATGGGAAGGACAAATTTTTTTCTTAAAAGGAGAGCAAATACTATTTTATGCTTTGTCACGCACATGCTTGTCATCACGACTACACAGCTCTGCTGTTGCAATGTGAAAAGAGCAATAGATAATATGTAGGATGGTTCAGCTTGTGTGTCTCCTTGGCTGGGCTGCAGTTTTCAGTGGTTTGACAGTTGCACGATGCTGTGAGTCCCTCTGTGTGAGCAGCCAGTCAGTTGAAAGGGAGTTTCCTTGGGCACATGGCCTAAATCAAATATAGGCTCCTGGGCTTTCCGCTCATGCTGGACCCTGCAGCTGGCTCTTGTTCATCTGGACCCAGTTTCTTAGTACTTGCATTAAGCTAGCAGCTTAACTGAGGTTTGGTCTGCTGATCCTGGGATTCATCCATCCTTGCAGCTTATGAACAAGAGCCTTGCTCTGTGACTTGCCCACACTGGATTTGCCCACTCCTGTGGCTGTGAGAATCAGGACTTGGGAACTTCTAGCTTCTAAAGCCATGGGAGCCACTTCCTGGATATGAATTTCTCTATATATTTATATGCATTACTTGTTTTGCTTTTCTAGAAAACCGATCTGTCATGGATTGAATTGTGTTCCCTAAGAAATCTGTAGCAGTTGGGCTGGGCCATAATTCCTGGTATTGTCTGATGTTCCTCCAAGTTGGAATTCCTACCTTTATGATGTTAATGGAGATGGATGATCAGCACTTGCATTGGTGGGACAGGATTCAATGAATTTGTTCTGTGCCTTGAGGTGGTCTCTTGAGATATAAAGATGGGAAGGTAGCAGAGATATTTGGTGACCTAATACCACCAAGAAAGCAGTGCTAGGAGACAAGCACGTCCTTGGAAAGGACCAGGTTCCCTGTGCCTCATAAGCATCCAGGATTGACAATAAGGACCTTCTTCCCGTTCCTGCTGAGAAAGCCTACCACTGGAGCCGACACTTTGAATTTGGACTTTTAGCTCCCTGGATTGTGTCAAAGAAAATGTCTCTTTTTAAAGCCATTCACTTGTGGTATTTCTGTTAGAGCAGTACCACTAACTAAAACAGAATTGTTACCGAGGAAGTAGTGTGCTACTCTAACAAATACCTAAAATGTGGAAGCAGTTTTACAGCTGTGAATGGATGAAAGACTCACAAAGAACGGAGGAGAAACTGTTACAGCCAATGAAGACACAGATGGTGAGTCAGCAGCAGCAGTGGACCGGCAGCAGAAGAAGCAGACCAGCGTGAGACAGCACTGGAGCTGACCCCTGGGAGGTGAGAGCCGACAGCCTGTGCACAGAGGCTTCCCGGTGGAGCTGAGTGCCTCTGGGAACTTAAACCAGTGGAGCCAGGCTTGCTGACCCACAGAGCGAAAGAGCTGAAGGTCTCTGCACAGGAGATTTCGTGGCAGAGTGGCATGTCTCCAGGCATTTGAATCAGGGCAGCTACAGAGCTTTGGAACACTTGGCCCAGCAGAGCAGATGCAGGCCTGATGACTGGGCCATGAGGCCACTGCAAGGAGAGCTGAAGAGACAGAGAGCATGAGAAGCTAAGCCACCTCAGTCTCAGAAGGTATGACCATGACCTCAGGGGTTTGAAAGGGTGGAGCCATGGTCCCTGATGTTGCTAATTTTGGAGTTGCCACTCATGGGTTTGAAAAAGGCTAGCAAGAGTTGTTGTTGCAGTTGGCCTGGATACAAAGCTATAGTACAGGGCCTGGGGGCTTTCAGTTGGAATCTGGAGAATGTGGTCGATACCTAGAGTCTGAAGGGCAGGGCCATTGTGTAAAATGTCTCAGAGAATGGAAAATTATTTTAAAAGCCTTAAGAGCTAATGCATTGTGTTCTGTTAATTTGCTTGTTGCCTGTTAAATGCCTTCTTTCCCTGTGATTTCTCCCATTTGTAGTGGTAATGTCTTTAACTTGCCTGCCGTTGCACTTTAGAAGCAGACAACTTGTGTTCTAGATTTCATAGCTGAAGAAGAATTTCCAGATTTTGGACTTGGGCTTTAAGACTTTTGCTAAAATGGGATGAGTATGTTTTACATGTTACGAAGATGTGATTTTTTTAGAGAACAAAGGGTAGGATGTCATGGATTGAATTAGGTTCCCTAAAAGATCTGTAAGAGTTTGGCTAGGCCATAGTTCCTGGTATTGTGTGATGTTTCTCCATATTGGAATTCCTGCCTCTATGATGCTAATAGAGGTAGACCAGCTGAGCACTGGCCGGACAGGATTCAGTGTGTGAGTTTGTTCTGTGCCTTGAGGTGGTCCCTTGAGTCATAAAGAAGGGAAGCTGGCAGAGACATTTGGGGACCTCATACCACCAAGAAAGCAGAGACAGGAGATGAGTGCATCTTTTGCAAAGGACTGGAATCCCTGTGCCTCAGAAATTTCCAGTCCAGGGCAGGACTGACAACAAGGCCTGTACTCTGGTACCAGCAGAAAAAACCTACTCCTGAAGCTGATACCCTGAATCTGGAATTTCAGCTTACTAGACTGCCACAAATAAAATTTCCCTTTTTCAAGTCATCCACTTCTGGTATTTTGTTTACAGCAGTATCAGTTGACTAAAACAGCAGCCTAAGATGATACATAAATAATGGATGTGATTGTATTTCAATAAAATTTTCTTCTTGGTCTAAGGGATTATACAATAAAATGAAATTTAAAGAGTACAAAATTAAACATGTTTTCATCAACATGTAAATTAAAATAAATATTAAAAGCAAATACTTTAGGTTGTTTTTAAATAAACTCCTCATGAGAATAATTTGCTTGACTCAGAGTTTTAGGATAATGGTTTAGTGGGCCTCTCCAGTCAGTTGGTCTAATATACATATATATATTTTTAAGTTTCAGTCCTACATTCTAGTTCAGTGGGTAGTGACTCAATTCTGAAAAGCTTACTAGAAACTATCCAAAATATCATAATTGGTCTCTATTCTCCTGGAGCAGCAAAGGAAGAAAGAGGCCCAGGAGTTAGAGAAGGAAATGGTCTGCAGGTCAAATTGCCTCCACAAACTACTGCTTCCTTTGCCATGAAACAAGAAGAAATAGGTAGCACCTGGCTACTGTTACTGAACACTGGATGAGGGACCAACAGATAGAGCTTGATCAAAAGGAGGGAAACTGTGGAACCAAGTTTCAAATTTTTGTTGGGAAATTGACTTACGAGATGCTTTGAAACTGGAAGAACCTTCCTAATCTACTGCCTGGAACAACTTTTAAACTTTCAACTGAAACTGTCTCGTGAAGTTACCTTTAAACTAAACAACGGTTGATGTTATTGTTGTTGTTAGATGTCATGGAGTCAGTTCTGATTCACAGCAACCCTATGAACAACAGAATAAAACACTGCCTGGCCCCGCACCGTACTCACAGTTGTTAGGCTTAGCTCTCTTGTGGCAGCTACTGTGTCAGTCCATCTCTTTAAGGATCTTCCTCTTATTTTTGGTCTTTACCTGACCAAGCATGATGTCCTTCTCTAGGGACTAATTCCTGTGATAACATGTCAGAAGTATGAGGGATGTAATTTTGTCATCCTTGCTTCTAAAAGAGCATTCTGGTTGTATTTCTTCCAAGATGGATTCGTTCATTGTTTTGGTAGCCCCTGATGACAATGAATTTGGTTTCTTGGGTTTAAAAATTTTAACTTTGAAAATTTAATCAAATTATATTAAATGTTTATTGCATTTTGGGCTTTCACTGTCCATCTGTTTGCCAGTGTAAAAATATCTGTATCAACCTTCATGCATCTAGACCTCTATCCGTATAACTTTAAATGTAGCATGTTTGTTAAATATTGTAAATGCTTTTAAGCCACCACTGGCAACTGTTTCAAAAGCCAGGCTAACTTAGGAATATATCTGGAACCATAAAATGAATCACAAAGAGAATCAAGGGAATGGATGCATGGTATAAACAATACTTCATAAAGCAAGAATCTGTTGAATTCATGCTATCAAAGAGAAGGGTTTTCCAAGTTAATCTTGTCTCCTTTATACTGGGTTACTTCTGCAACTCAAATCTTTTGTTTACTTGGCATCAATGCCTGTCTCCCATGTTTGCAACAGTTTCCCTAGGGCTTCACTGGCATTATTCACTGAGGTGATGGCTAGGGATGTATGTCACTTGTGCCAGAATCGAGCACCAGTCTTTTTTTTCTTTTTCCTTTAGATGAAATGTTACAGAACAAACTGGTGTCTCATTCAGTGATTAGTACACACTTGTTTTATGCCACTGGTTACCAACTCCACAGGTCACTACTTTTCCTTTTCAACTTTGAGTTCCTGATCACCAGCTTTCCTGTCATTTTCTGTCTTCTTGTCCTTGCCCCTGGTGTGCCCTTTTAGTATAAATTGATTTTCGGGGTCTGCCTAATCTTTGGCTGAAAGGTGAACCTCAGGAGGGACTTCATTACTGAGCTGAAGGGCAGCTGGAGGCCGTAACCTTGGGACTTCTTCAGTTTCTGTCAGACCGGAAAGTCTGGTCTTTTCTTGTGAGTTAGAATTTTGTTCTACATTTTTCCCTAGCTCTGTCCAGAACCTTCAGATGTAATCTCTTTCACAGCAGTTGGTGGTAGCCAGACACTATCCAGTTGTATGGACTCAGTCTGATGAAGGCTGTTATAGATGTGGTCCATTAGTCCTTTGGACTAATTTGTCCTTGTGTTTTCACTTTTCTTAATTCTTCCTTGCTCCATATGGGGTGAGAGCAGAGGAGCACCTTAGAGGATGCTTTCATTTTTAATTGTGATTAAGTGAAAGTATACAATCTAGACTAATTTTGCATGCCTGCCTATCTGCAACTCCTTCTGCTCTCCTTGCCCGGTGACAGCACACTCTTCCTTTCATTCTGTATTTGTTGTATACTCTTAACAATCTTCTGTCACCTTCTTTCCACCCTTTTCTCTCCCATCTAGAAAGAGAGCAGTAGGACAGTGCCTTATAAATGCATAGAACCATAAATTACACACGCCACATTGTCACATCACGTCCCCAAGTCTAGCCATTTTTGTCCGAAGAGTTGACCTCAGTAGTGTTTTCTGGACAGGGTAGCAGCAGGTCTAGGGACCATGCTCCCAGAGGATCTCCCAGGCCATCGGATCATCAATTACGATCTTATTGTAGAGTTCTTGAGTGGCACCCCTCCTTTTCTCATGTTGCCACAGGGACTCTACATTGTGTGCCCCATCACAGCTGTCTTTGGTGGTGGTCAGGCACCATCAGGTTCTTTTGGTCATGTGTTGATACAGTCTCCCATTCACATAGATCCTTCTGTCGCGTGAGAACTTTTTTCCTCATGTGTTTGTTCTCAGTGATCATTTGTTCTGGGTGAGTTAAGATCATTTAATGTGCCTCAGATTGCAGCTTAGTAGCTTTTAAAGACCCAGACACCACTCATCAATATGGGGTGCAGAAGACTCTCTTAGAAATACGCTAGTTATGCCAGTTGGCCTTGATGTCCCCTGAGAGCATGGTCCCCGGATCCTGACCCTGCTGCTCTATCCTTGCAATATTGGATTGAGATTAGAAGAATTTTCAGTTCATGGTGAAGTCCAGTTAAGTCTACCTACTTTCTACTGGGACTCACAAGCTTTTAAGACTGCAGATGCTACTTACCAAAGTAGAATGCAGAAAGTTTTCTTTATAAATTGTGTTATCCAAGCACTAGTTTTTGAGTGATGAAAGCACTTGTCATTTTTGGCAAAAAAAGTTTTTATAATGGACTAAAGTCTGACACTGAATCAATTTATTCTTATAGATTATATAATTTTTTTAAACCAGAACTTTAAAAAAAATTGCAACATAAGTTATTGCAATAAAATGTACATTTTAATATTACATGTAGGATTAGATGAGTTTTCCCAAATATATACACCCATCTAACCACCAACTCAGAACTGATTTTGAGTATTTCCACTGTTGTAGAAAGTCTTCTCCTTTCCTGTCTGGTCAATGCTTAACCACTTACCAAATCTATCATCATGTACGTATTTTGCCAGTTTTCACATGTCATTTGAATGTATATATCCTGTCATTGTTGACGTTAGGTGCTGTTGAGTTGGTTCATGCAAATAGTGACCTTATGTGGACCAGAATGAAACACTGCCCACGTCCTGACAATCTGTGCTATGTTAGAGGCCACCATGGCAGCTGCTGCTTCTGTCCATTTCCTGGAGGGTCTTCCTTATTTTCACCGACCCTCTACTTCACCAAAGATGATGTCCTTTTCCAGAGTGATCCCTGTTGATGACAGATCCAAAGTGAATAAGACTAACTCTTGCCATTCTTGCTTCTAAAGAGAATTCTGGTTGTACTTCTGCCAAGATCTTCCAAGACAGATCTCCTGGCAGCTCATGTTATATTCAATATTCTTCACCAACACCACAATTCAAATGCATCGATTCTTCTTTGGTCTTTCTTATTCATTGTCCAGCTTTTGCATGCAGATGATGCTGTTGAAAACATCATGGCTTGGGTCAGGTGCGTGTTAGTCCTCTAACACTTTAAAGAGATTTTTTGCAGAAGGTTTTTGCCATGCAAACATGTTGCTTGATTTCTTGACTATCATTTCCATGTGTATTGATTATGGATCAGAGTAAAATGAAATCCTTAACAGCATCAGTATTTTCTCTGTTTATCATAACAGTGCTAACTGGTCCAGTTGTGAAGATTTGTATTGTCTTTGTCTTGAGGAATAATCTATACTATGGACTGTAGTCTTTGATTTTCATCAGTAAGTGCTTCAAATCTGTATATATTTTTGTATCTGACTTACATATTATTTTTGAGTTTCATCTATTTATTTTGTGTGATCTTTTGTGGTTTTTGTCAATGAATGCAGACACACACACAGGCATATTTTGAATATATTTTTAAGTACATGTTTATTCTTTCTATTTTTGATAGGCATTTTAGTTTCTTGTTTTGGGCTATTATGAATACAGTTGCTATGAACATCCTTATGTAATTATTTATGTGTAGATATGTTTTTATTTCCCCTGGTTAAACACCTCTGAGTGGAATTATTGACTCATGAGGCAGAAGTATGTTTAACTTTGCAAGAAGTCGCCAAACAGTTTTCCGAAGCGGTTGTACCATCTTGTGGCCTAATGCAGCAATGCATGAGAGCGCTAATTGCTTTGTGTCTTTGTCATCTCTTGCAACTTCCACTCTATTATTTTGGCTATTGTCCCAGGTGTGAAGAAATGTCTTATTTTGATTTTAATTTTTGTTTACATCATAGCTGGTGGCATCAAACACCTATCTTCTTTTGTGGAATACATTGTACTGCATTTGACAATTTAAAAACAGATTGTCTTTCATTATCGACTGTAGAAATTCTTTGTATTTTTTTAGATACAAGTCCTTTGTACATGTACTGTGATAATTTTCTCCCAATCTCTGGTTTGCCTTTTCATTTTCTGAATTATGACTTTAAGAGATTATTCTAATTTTGATAATCTGTACCCTCTTTTTTAGCCTTGTTGTGTGGATGGTTTCTGCTATGCAGGTCCGTGAAAGCACTGAGGCCGGGGCAGGGGACTTTCCTGGCCAGGTCTAAGGCAGTACTGGCTCCTGTATTTATTGACAGTTCTCAAAGAAGGTTCATTATGCTGTTGGAGATTTTCCAAGCTCCTGTCCTCTCTGACATGTACTCATTACACTGATTCTGAAGGATCATCTATTATTTAATTTGCCAGAATATGCATTGTTGTTGAGTGTCTTCCTGTTGGTTCTGATGCATAGCAACACTGTGTACAACAAAAGATGACTGGGAGTAATGTAAAAGGCTTTCTTCCCGTGGTGCCTTCCCACAGAGAGCCTATATCTATGGGCGAGCCAGGTTACTTCTGGTCTTGAGCTTGGAAAATCGTTTTTTCATTAAAAATAAAACAAAATAACCCATGTAGTATGTTTTGGGACTTTGTATTTCTGAATCCTTTTAAGATACAGTGCCTTAGCTTTATCAGAAGTTCTTCTTTCCAGAAGGTACAGACGTGAGTCTAAGGGACAGACTAAATTAATCTGAGGAAGAGACTACACTGTTCTCTCTAACACACTTTTATCCTGACCAGATGAGTCAAGTCTTGGAGCATGTCTTTGAATCAAAAGAATTATACAAATTACCTCCTGGAGATACTGTCCATAACATTCTCAAATAGGCCTAGATATATCTGATGGTCAAAGCTGGGGATATTCATACGTTTAAGATCACTATGAATTGTAAAGATAAAGAGGTAAGTATTAAAATAACTCAAACAACAAAATCCCTGAAGCATCCTAGTTGTGTCATTACTAGTGAAGCCCATAGTTGTTGCACTGGATATGGACAGTCCCTGGGTTGGAAACATCCAGCTTATGCACAGCCCTTAGTTACAAACGCATCCCTGTAAAGCCGAGCGTATTAAAAATGGAAGGTACTTACTATAGTTTGTAATAACAAACAGATGCTACTTTGTGATACACATTGAAGCATTAATGTTACTGCTGTATTATTATATTAAATACATCTTAGGGTATCTGAAAGCATTCTTTAATTTTTTTATATACAGAAAAGTACAGTATATGCTATATACTAAGATAAACATTTGACCAGTGTTAACTATGAACAATACCTAACCGTTCGGATTTACATACATATTCAACTTAAAGACAGATTCGAGAATGAAACCGGGGACTCCCTGAATTTCCTTGTTTCTAAACATGCTTTTGTTTCTCCTGCAGCCCTAGATATCTGCCTGTATTATTCTTCCTCATCTCTTTACCTGCCTAGCTAAGACTCTTCCAAAAATTCCAAGTAAATTGCCTTTGATTTTTATAAAATCAACACCAATAATATTCAATAGTGATGTAGTCAAAAGTGATATTTTATTCAAATTTCATAACACTGTACAGTAATGACTTCTTTGTCTAATTCCCCTGAGAAAGTTCTTGAGCTCAGCTCCTGTGTTTTGTTCATGAATGATCTGCCTCAGTAGCCAGCATCTTGCCGTGATGGATAAAGGCCCTGGTTTCAGTACTCCATCCCCATGGCTGTCGGCCTAACAGACCAGCGTGGAAACCCAGATCCAAAGCCATTTGTTATCCCATTTTGCTATAGTGCTCAGACCCCCACTGAAACCTGTACCAGGACCACACTGAGACTGAAAGAACTTCCCTCCTTCTGTCTCCCAGAGTACCTCAGCATGTTCTCCATTTCTTGGGATTGAAGGCACTGTTGTTTTGGGATTAGTAACTCAATAAGATATCTGGATTAGTTTACACTATAATCAACTCTTGAGAATAGGGGATATCGAACAAAGAACATCTGCTATTAATACAGCCTCTAGTATTGCCATTTGAAACTGTTAAGGTTTTCATTTTACTTGGATCCACAAATAATACTCATGGAAGCAGCATCCAGTAAATCGAATGATGCATTGCATTGGGTGAATGTCCTGCAAAAGACCTCTTTAAAGTGATAAAAAGTAAAGACATCACTCTGAAGACTAAGGTGCACCTGACCCAGCTGATAGTATAATAACAACAACCAACCAAACCTAGTGCCACAGAGTCGATTCCTACTGTTAGCGACCCTATGGGGTAGAGTAGAACTGCTCCATAGAGTTTCCAACTTGCACCTAGTGGATTCTAACTGCCTACGTGACCTTTGGGTTAGCAGAGGTAGTACTTAACCACAACACCACCAGAGTTCCCAAGGGGGTTCAGCCGGGTTTAAATGAATTGGACTGGGGCCATTTAAACCCTGCTGAAAACTCTTCAGAAACCTTGGTGATGTAGTTAAGTGCTACGTCTGCTAACCAAAAAACAGCAGTTTGAATCCTCCAGGTGCTTCTTGGAAACTCTATGGGGCAGTTCTACTCTGTCCTGTAGGTAGCTTTGAGTCAGAACTGACTCAAAGGCAGTAGATCTCGTTTTGGTTTTTGACACCCTTCCAATTCTCCCAGGATACTATGGCCTCCCCTGGCTCTGGATGGACGAGAAGGAGACTTCTTGTTGTTGTTTGTTTGTTTTCCTCTTCCGCACTGAGTCTTAGCCCGTGTCACAAGTAGAGGTATGTACCTTCTCTTCGTCTGCGCCTTACAGTTCTCAGTGGGATAGTGGTGGCATTTTCCAACCTGGAGCAAAATTACAGAATGTTGTCTGGAGTATTAGGGAACACAAAAAGGGCTTCTATCGTTTATCAGAAAAAGCAATGGTAAAACTCACCTGGCCAAGGTAATGGCATGTGTTGCCCCTCTAAACATCTTAGACATATGGGAAAAGTAAATGCAGGCATGCAAGCTTCCACATGCATAAAAGGAAATTCCATTCTTCATTAGAGATATTTTCTAGCTTTTATCTGTCATTTTACCCCAGATTCCTTTGTTCTCATAGCTTTGCTATAAAGCAAGCGATCAATATGTTCTCTGATAAGCATTCTTTTTTAAGGGTAATCTGTCTTTGTTGTTAAGCACAGCATACTTCTTGTAACTTGTGAGTGGAGAAGAGATACTGAGAAGAAGCTGGGAGACAAATGCAATGTTTTCCCTCCCTGGACCTGGAAATATCAGCTCTGACTAGTGAGACTGAAACACTTCTAATTTTTTCTGTCTTATTCACGACTGTCTCTCATGAAGTTATTCAGTTATGTCTATATAGAGTAAAAAGAAATAAATTTGGAATCTACATTCATGTATGGTTTTACCTAGAGAATGATAAACTTGAACTATGCTGAGTATTCTCCAAGGAAATTTAAATAACAAATACAAAAAGAGACCCCAGAGGAGATGGCATAAAACCTTGTGCTGTGCTGATTAAAATTATAGCAGGTTGCAGGAAAAACAGTGCAGCATAATACATTTATAATTTAAAATAACTTATGGCTTTGTTAATTTGGGGGAATAGTTCTTTTAATATTGTTATAGTTCAGCTTCTAGTTCAGAATAGACTTAAAATTACAAGCAAATGAATGTGGATTTTTTTTGTTGCTGTGTTTTTCCTTCAGAAAATGCATTTATTCTTTTGTTTGATTTTCTCTGCAAAGGAGTCGCTGGGTGGTACCACAGTTTAGCATGCTCAGCTGCTAAGCTAAGGTAGTAGCTTAGAGTTCACCCAGAAGTGCCTCAGAGGAAAGGGCTGGTGATGTGTTTCTGGCAATTTAGCCACTGAGAACCCTACAAGGGGAGATGGAATTGACTTGACGGTAACTTTTTTTCTCCCCACAATGGTAGGCTGTATATTGAAGATACTGAAGAAGATGGATAAATTAGTCATCTGTGGCTCATTATGCTAACTTTAGTAGGTATTACCATTAGAGACAATAGCGTGTCTACTTAATCCAGAGCCCTGGTAGTACAGTGTTTAAGCACTCAAGCCGCTGTCCAAAAGGTCAGCAGTTTGAATCTACCAGCTTCCCCTTGAGAACACTATGAGGTGGTTCTACTCTGTCCTGTATGATTGTTATAACTAGGAATTGGTAGGTTTTTATTTTATCTTTTGATCTACTTAACCCACTACTTCATAGCTTATGAAACATGGTGACATTCATTGCCACATTTAATTACATAATAAAGAAGAGGCTACATCAGAAGTACTGTGTAAAAATGTATGTGCTTGTTTTTATTAATCTACTTCTGGAATTACTTTTTCAGTTTTTACAGGCAAATCTGAACTCAGGAAACTTTGGATTCAGATACATCGGCTGGCACAGGTGTGCTTGGTTCTACCTGAATGTGTCTGATCATTTGCGTTTCATCAGAGACTCCTGACACTTCCTTGCAGATGTTCTCAAAGGGTTTAAGGATAAAACTCCCACAATATTTACTTGAATAAGTCAGTCTTGTATGTGATTGAGCAGCTTGTCAGGTTATTTACACACATTTCAAATTTGATCAAGGTTTATATATACGTTAGCACTAAGAAGAAGAAAAAAACTATGCCTTGTTTTTTCTTTCATTTTTTGACTTTCTGTTCCATGGGTCTAAATTAAATTTCATATTTATACCTTTAAGGATACATGCATTCAGGCCTCACTGAAAAATAAAGGTTTTATTGCTTCATTATATGTTTGGAGTTGTGCATAATTATATTTAGTTGTTTACTTGACTGTGATAATTGGAGGACCATCAAGTACTAAAATTAGAAATAGTAAAGATCCACTGGGTATCATTATCTTCCATCCTGTCAAGGCAAAATTGTCTTCTGAAATGGGCTATGTGTGTCTGTTTTAGGTTTCTCAGGTACATAAGTACACAAACGATATACTTGTTTAGTTACATTTTGACAAGAACTAAGTTTCAAACCAAATCACATAAACTTGTAGAACTTTAGGAGAAAAACTTGGATGATAGCCACAAGAGTTACCAGGACTCTGTAGCCAAACCAAACCCAGTGTGGTCGAGATGATGTTGACTCATAGTGACCCTATAGGACAGAGTAGAACTGCCCCATAGAGTTTACAAGGAGTGCCTAGTGGATCTGAACTGCTGATCTTTTAGAGAGCAGCCGTGACACTTAACCGCAACTGCGCCGTGGTCTCCAATGATAACTCTAAGTTACAGCAGTGTCAGTAAAGACAAACTAAACCAGTCACTGTTGAGTAGATTCCGACTCACAGTGACCCAGCAGGACAGAATAGAACTGCCACATAGGGTTTCCAAGGACTGGCTTGTGGACTTTCAATGCTGACCTTTTGGTTAGCAGACAAAGGTTTACCCCCCTGTGCCACTAGGACAGTAGTGATAGTAGCAGTTAAGTTTTTGTTATCAGGTGCCATGGAGCTGATTTTCATCTCAAGGCAGCCTTATGACAGAATAGAACTGCTGTGTATGGTTTTATAGGCCGTGTGATCTTTTTGGAAGCAGATCACCAGGTCTTTCTCCCAGCGGAGCCCCTGGGTGGGTTTAAGCAGGCAATCTTTCAGTTAACAGCCAAGTACTTAACTTTGTGTTACCAGGACTCTGTAATAATAGTACTAGTAAGCATTCAGGAAACAGTAACTAACTGTATGTAAGTACTATATGCTTCTCTCATCTCCAGGCAAATATTATTATTCTTATGTTAGACAGGAGGAAATGCGGTTTCAAAAGGTGTCAGTGATTTGCTCAAGATCCTAGAGCCATAAGTCAAGAAGGTCAAATTCAAATTCAGGTGTTCTTATCATCCAGGCCGATGCTTTTTCTTCACTTTCGGATGCCCCTGGAAGTAAGGGGACAAGTAGGGCTCTTGGTGTCAATAGCCCCTTGGCAGGTCCAGTCTGAGGCAGAAGAGAGAATGGTTAGTAAAGAGAAGCAGTCTACTTGTCCTCCAGGGCTGTCAGGGCTGAATAAAAATTGCATCAAAATGAGCTAATGCCATGATTACATGATACAGGGCATGGCAAGCCCCCTTCCTCTCTCTTTTTTAAGTTTTAAACTTTTAATAGAGCTCAAATCAGCATGTTTGGTCCATCTCAGCTCCTTCACTGCCAAACCTAGGGGCTGAGACTTCTTCAGTTTCCCTGTCTTCTTTTGGTGACAACTGAGCTATAAAACTACCTGCTGCACTGAACTTTAAATTTCACATTATCCTTTTTAATTTATGTAAATTTTGACAGATTCACCTTCTGTTCGCCTGGTTCTCAGCAGACTTTCAGAGAAAAGATTTCCTCCGTTTTGTGAGGCCTGACAGACAAGACTAGACCTGCGAAGAGGTGGGTGTGGGCCAGCTCTGTCTGAGATACTCACGGTACCTACAAACCCACTCTGGAAAGGAAGGTCTCATAAGGCCATCAGAGGAGTGTAGAGGAGTTAACTTATTAACAACTCAATTCTTCCTCTAGCTACAGACTCCAAAGTGTGTTTTTCTGATGAGTAAGCGGTGACTGAAAGAAAAAGGAACTGTCTGACTGTTTTGTTCTTCAAAGATTACATCATCATTTTCAGCGTAAGTGGTTGGCCTTAGCCAACGTAAGAAAGGATGTTACTGAGTTTCTTGTTTGTTTGTCTTTCTTAGAATGCCTTTTGTCTTCCTTCTTTGTTTGAAGCAAGGCCTGGCTTGACTGGAAAACATAGCTTATATTCAGGACATATAAGGAATTCTTAAAACTCAGCAGTAATAACCCAAACAACCCAAGTAAAATTGTGCAAAATATTTGACCAATGTGAGATACACAGATGATTGATGAGCATGTGAAAATATGCTCAATATCAATAATCATCAAGAAAATACAAATTTAAAAAATGCATATTGAGATACCACTGCATAACAACTAGGTGATCAAAGTTAAGAAAGATACAATACAAAGTTATGGCAAGGATATGGAGAAATTGGATTCCTATACATTGTTGATGGAAATGTGAAATACAACATCTATTTTGGAAAAACAGTTTGTCAGTTTCTTAAGATGTTAATTTTACTAGGCAGCCTCACAATTCCATTCCTAGCATACCCATGAGAAATAAAAAGTTTTGTCTATACAGAGTCTTGTATGTAAAAGTGCTTAGCAGCATTATTTATAATGGCCCCAAACTGGAAACAATCCATTAATATTCCATTGACTGGCAAGTGGATAAACAAATTGTGGTTATTTTATACTATGGAAGTGTTATTGTTAGTCACCGCTGAGTCAATTCTGAATCATGAAGACTCCATGTATACTACTGAAAGTTTAAGATAAATGAAAAAGTCATCAAAGATATGGACGAATTTCAAAAACAATTTTACCGAGTATAATAAGTAACATGAGACTGTATAGAAACCTAGAAAGCCAAGAAAATATCTTAGACAAGGTTCCGTAGAGATGCAAAGCCAGTAAAACTGACAACCTGTTTTTCTAAAATAGATGTTCCATTTTACGTCTCCATCAACAATGTGTGGTAAGTCCAGTTTCTCCATATCCTTACCATTACTTTGTGTCATGTCTTTAACTTTGGCCACATATCTATCTCAGTCTCTATCTACATCATCTGTACCTGTACCATCGGAATCTCTATCTGTGTCAACATCTATGTCTGCATCTGTGTCTATGTCTACGTCTGTATCTGTATCTATATTTATCTATGTATATCAAAGAAATGGCTCACTTTGAGTAGGAATCAACTTGATGGCAGTGGGTTTGGTTTTGGTTTAGTTTTAAAGGAGTCCCTGGATGGCATAAATGGTTAAGGGCTTGGCTACTAACCAGAAGGTTGGTGGGTCAAGTCTACCCAGAACGCTCTCAGGAGGAAGGCCTAGTAATTTGCTTTAAAAGGATGCGGCTATTGAAAATCCTATGGAATGCACTTCTACAGTGAAATACATGGGACCACCATGTGTTGGAATTGACTCAACAATAACTGTTGTAAAAGTTGCCTCTGTGCACATGAAAATACATATAAATGCTATGTCCTGTGTTTTTGTTGGGTCACTTCTGCTCTTAGATATTGAGTGGATAGAAAATTGCTACTGTGTGCTTTCCTGAAGAACACTGTAAAGAGCAGTGTAATGAAATGGATGCCTAAAGTTTAAAAGACGAAGAAGTAACACATTGGCTAGAAACATACACTCTTAGATGTTAAAGGTTAACTACCTCTGGGAGTTGGGCTTTAATTTTTTCTTTTGATTCTCTAGTATTTCTAATCTATCTACAATGTTGTTAGATTCCACAAAATTATTTCTGACTCACAGCAACCCCATATATAACAGAATGAAACCATGCATTATCCCATTACTGCAGTGACTGTGTCAGTCCATCTCCTTGAAGGTCTTCCTCTTTTTTGCTGACTTTCTGCTTCGCCAAGCATGATGTCCTTCTTGCAGGGGTTGATCCGTCCTGGTTACACGTCCCAAGTAAGCTAGACAAAGTCATCGCCTTTGCCTCTAAGGAATATTCTGCTTCTACCTCCTCCAAGACAGATTTGTTTGTTCTTCTGGCAGTCCACAGGAAAGCTGATATTCTTCATCAACAACAGTCATTCTGTATTATTTTTAAAATAGGAGAAAAGCAAAAATTATTTATCAACTGTTCTTTATTTATTTACTGTGTATTTGGTGAAAGTTCACAGAGCAGATTAGTTTTCCAATCAATTGTTGCTGTTCGTTGCTATCTTGTAGGTTCTGAATCATAGCAACCCTATGTACAACAGAATAAAACACTGCCCAGTTCTCACCATCCTCACAATCATTTTTATTTCTGGGCCCTGTGTTATGGCCACTGTGTCAATCCATCTCACTGAGGTTCTTCC
Organism: Heterohyrax brucei; assembly: GCA_028571685.1. NCBI lineage: Eukaryota > Metazoa > Chordata > Mammalia > Hyracoidea > Procaviidae > Heterohyrax > Heterohyrax brucei. Next base: position 173,563,107 of record CM053143.1, on the reverse strand, counting down.
TTTCTTTTACTGACTCTCTGCTTTACCATGCACAATATCCTTCTGCAGAGACTGGTCTCTCCTAACAACATGTCCAAAATACCTGAGATGAACTCTCACCATTGTTGCCTCTAAGGAGCGTTCTGGCTGTACTTCTTCCAAGACAGATTCCCACTGGATAGTTTGTACATCAAGTGTTCTATACCATTGGTTTCATACCCTACAATGTGTCAGCACTCTTCTCATTTCCACCTTAAGTTCCCAGTTCCTTTTGTCTTGATTTTCTCTCTATCTGGCTTTTCGTCTTTGATTTTTGGCAAATATTGTGCCTTTGATCTCGTGTAATTCATTGTTCTAAGGTACATGCTCCTCTCTGGTGTTATTTTCTATTTTATGAGCCTGCCTATGATTTGGCTAAAATGTGGTCTCTGGGAAAGGCTTTAGTTCCAGTTTTGAAGGCTATCTTTAGGTCATAGTCTGGGGAATGCATCCAGTCTCTTCAGACCTAGTGTAGTCTTTTTTTTTTTGTGAATCTGATTTTTTGTTCTACACGTTTTTCTCCAGCTCTGTCTACAACACTTTTTTGTGATCCAATTAGAGTGGTTGGTTGGTACCATCTAGTTATCCTTTGGACTGATTGTTCCCTTGAAGTTTTGGTTTTCTTCACTCTCCTTCACTCTGGATGATAAGAGACCAGTTAGGTACATGTTGAATGTCAGCTTTCACGCTCTTAAGACTGCAGATATCACTCATCTCCCATCCCAGGTAACCATCAAGAAATTATTTTTTTTCTGTGTACATGTTGTTTATAATAGTAGTTTCTTATAACATTTGGCTTGGCTATAACATTTGTCCCTTTGTGGTTGACTTATTTCACTCAGCATAATCTCCATATTCATCCATGATGGATGATATTTCATGTATTCATCATTATTCTTTTCATACTTCATTGTCTTTAGGTACCAGTCTGTTAATCCATTCATCTGTTGATGGGCACTTAGGTTATTTCCTTTTATTTTTTGCTATTGTGAGTAATACTGTGATGAACATGGGTGTGGGTATGCCTATTCATGTAGCAGCTTACTTCTTTAGGATGTTTACCTAGGACTTTAAGTGCTGGATCATATAATATTTCTATTTCTAGCTTTTAAAGGAAGTGCCACACAATTTTCCATAGAGTAGTATCTTTTAAAAAAAAAATATGTTGATCTTGTATCCTGCTATTTTGCTGAACTGTTCTACTAATTCCAAAAACTTTTGGTGTGTGGAGTCTTTGAGGTTTTCTATGCATAGGATTGCATCGTCTCCAAACAGGGATAGTTTTACTTCTTCCTTACCAATTTGGATGCCCTTTATTTCTTTTTCCTTTTCTTGCCTTGTTGCTCTGGCTAGGACTCCCAGCACAACATGAATGACAGTGGTGATAAAGGGCATTCTTGTCTGTTTCCTTCTCTCAAGGAGAATGCTTTCTGTCTGTGTTATGAATAATATTTGATGTTGGTTTTGTATAAATGTCCTTTATTGTGTTGAGGATTCCCCCTCTGTTCGTTTTGCTGAGAGTTTTATAGGGAATGGGTGTTGTTTGGCTTTGTCAAATGGCTTTTTGGCATTGATTGAGAAGATCATGTGGTTCTTTTATTTATGTGGTGGATTATTTTGATTGATCTTGCAGTGTTGAACCATCCTTATGTACCTGGAGTGGATCCCACTTGATCATAATTTTTTTGATATGTTTTTAAATTCTTATAGCTAGAATTTTGTTGAGAATGAGTTAGAGTTGGTTTGATGACACTGGGTCCGGGTGTTGGGTTGGTATTCATGAGTAATATTGGTCTGTAATTTTCTGTCTCTGTCTCTGTCTTTCTCTTTTTGTGACTTTGCCTGACTTTGGTATTGGGGTCATATTAGTTTCATAGAATGAACCTGGGGGTATATCTTCCTTTTCTATGCTTTGAAATAGTTTGAATAGTATTGATATGAGCTCTCCAGTGAATGTTTAGTAGAATTCTCTGGTGAAGATGTCAGAGCCAGGTCTTTAATATTTTTTCTTCTTTTTTGTGGTATGTTTTTTTATTTTTATTGCTTCTTCAGTCTCTTGTTTTGTTACGTGTATATTCAGTTTTTCTACCTCAGTTTTTGCTAGTTTAGGTAGGTAGTACGTGTTTCTAGAAATTTATCCATTTCCTCTAGGTTTTCAAGTTTATTGGAGTATAGTTTTTCATAGTAATCTGTATGATCCATTTATTTCTGTTTGTTCTGCTGTCATGTCTCACATCTCATTTTTTATTTGCGTATTTAGTCCTTCATCTGCATTTTTTTCTTCAATTTTGTCCAAAGGTTGTTGATTTTGTTGTTCTTTCAAGGAAACAACTTCTAGTCCTGTTGATTCTTTGTTGTTTTCTGTTCTCAATTTCATTTATTTTTGCTCTAATGCTTATTACTGTCTTTTATTCTGATGATTGTGAGCTTCTTTTTCTACTGTCTATTTGTTCTAGTTGTAGGGCTAATGTTTTGATTTTGTCACTTTCCTCTTTTTTGACATGCATCTATTGCTATAAATTGACCTCTGAGTGCTGCTGTTGCTGTATCCCAAATCCCAAAGGTTTTAGTAAGATGTCATTTTATTCTCATTGGATTCTAGAAAAATTTTCATTCCATCTTTGATTTCTTCCATTATTTTATGTTTTTTAAGTAAGGCTTTTATTCAGTTTCCACATATTTGATTTTTTTACCCTTGTGGTCAGAGAGAATGCTTTCTATTATTTTGATGTTTTGGGTTTTGTTAAGCTTTGCTTTGTGTCCTAAAATTTTATCTGGAGGTTGTTGCATGTGCATTGTAAAAGAATATATACTTTGCTCTTCTTGGCTGCAGTATAAGTCGATGAGGTAGAGTAGCTTGATTGTGGCATTTAGATCTTCCAAGTCTTTTTAAAGTTTCTTTCTAGGTGTTCTGTACATCACTGAAAGTGGTATGTTGAAGTTTCCTATTATTATTTGCAACTTTCTGTTTCTCTATTCAGTGAGGTTAGAGTTTTGTTTTACATATTCGGAACCCTGTCATTGGGTGTATATATGTTTTTATGGATATATCCTCCTGGTGCTTTGACCCTTTAATCATAGTATAATGTCTTTCATTGTACTTTATGGTGGCTTTTGCCTTAAGAATTATTTTAGTGGAGACTAAAATTGCTACTGCTGTTGTTTTTTGGTTGTTTGCTTGGTCATTTATTTTTTCCATCCTTTGAATTTTAGTTTATGTTGCTGTGTCTAAGATATGACTTTTGTAGACAACGTAGTAGTGGGTCGTATTTTTTGTTTTCTGTCCATGCTACCACTCTCTGTCTCTTTACTGGTGCATTTAAACTGATTGCATGCTGTGCAGTTTTTAATAGGTATGAGTTTATTGTTCTCATTTTGTTGTACTTTTTTGTGTTGATAGTTTTTATTTCTCTTTAATTTTCTGTGACAAGGTCTTTTTGTTGGTGGTATTTGTTTTTTGTTTTTTTTTGTTATTATTGTTGATTTTGCATTTATTGACCCTTTTTATCTTTTTACTTTTATATTTTGGTGAGTAGGTTTGTATACTTTCTTTCTGGATATCATGAAATTTACCTTTAACTTCCTAGGTTTAAACCAATCTTTTAGTCAGGATGAGGGTGTCCAGGTTGTTAGTCATTGGTTGGATGTTGTGGAAACTCTCATTGGAGGTTTAGAATGGGCAGGGCTGCACAGCAGTGTTTGAAGCAAGCACAAGCCTCTGGCTGCAGAGTGGGGAGGGCAAAGGTGAGAGTGAGGTAGGGGGATAACACTTGTTTATGAGTACCTAGTCGGAGGGCAGGCCCTTGTCCGGTAGACCACATTGTGAAAGAGGTTGTGTAGCCCACACCTGGGCTCCCAACACAAATGGCTAGATGGATTAGGAGGCTTTGCTGGTGCTATAGGAGGCACTGTGGAACTCTAGGTCCCCAGTGTAAGGGGCTGAAGGGAGTGGGAGACTCCATCAGTGCTGTAGGAAGAAGCACTGCAGGACCATGGGTCCCTCATGGAAGTTACTGGAGGGGTTGGGAGGCTCTACTGATGCTGTACAAAAGTTATTTTAAATTGAACAATACACACATAACTGTCTATGCACACATTCAAAAGAAATAAAAAGTGATTAGAGAGTTATTGCAGGATTCTTCTAGCTTTATTGAGTGGAGGGTCTGATGTTATATTAGGCAGGGACTATAACCTGATTCTAATGTCTAACTCCAAAGCATGTTTTATATTTCTAGCATGCCTCTTATTCCTCAAACATACATGCTATTGGTTGTTGTTGTTGTTATGTGCTCCTGAGTCAGTTCTGACTCATTATCAACTCTGTGAACAACAGAAAGAAACACTGCTCAGTCTTGTGCTACATCTACAATTACTTTTATGCTTAAGCTCATTGTGGCAGCCACTGTGTCAATCCATCTTGAGGAAGGTCTTTCTCTTTTTCACTGACCCTTCACTCTACCAAGCATGATATGTTTCTATAGGAACTGATCTTTCCTGACAACGTGTCCAAAGCATGTAAGACACAGTCTTGCCATCTTTGCTTCCAAGGAGCACTCTGGTTGTACTTCTTCCAGAACAGATCTGTTTGTTCTTTTGGCAGTCCATGGTACATTCAACATTCTTCTTCAGCACCACAGTTCAAAGGCATCAATTGTTCTGTCTTCTTTGTTCATGGTCCAGCTTTCTCATGCATGTGATGTGATTGGAAATACTATGGTTTGGGTCAGATGCATTTTAGTCTGCGAGATGACATTCTTACTTTTGAAGTTGCTATTGCAGTTTCTAAAATTAGGATATTATTACATGGATGATAGCAGTAGGTGGCAAGTTACAAGCTGTTATCACTTTCAGTTTCACATTTTTCTGTATAAATTGAAGAAAATATCATCTCTGTGCTTCACTAAGTGTGGCATACCATAAATGTTGAGTGCACACATGCGTACAGCATCACAGAAACTTTCCATTTGGCAATATAAACTTTTAACATTATAATCTCATTAGCCCATTTTTGTAAATGTATGGGCTTCTGAAATTCAAGGCCTTGTTTCTCATCCTGAAGAAAAGTTACCGAAAACCCACCAATATGGAGTCAACTCTGACTCACAGCAACCCTATAGGGCAGAGTAGAACTTCCCTATAGGCTGTCCAAGGCCACAAATCTTTATGGAAGCAGAGTGCCACATTTTTTTTCCCGTGAGTGGCTGGTGGGTTTGAATTGCCAACCTCTTGGTTAATAGTCAAGTGTCTAAGCACTGCACCATCAGTACACTTTGAAGAAGAATAACGGGAATAAAAAAATGAACTCTGCTTTCCTGGTAATTGTAATCTTTTAGTCCCTATCTCTTTCAAGAATGCCTAGTAATTTAATTGGAGCTGATTTTCCAGGTATTCCATACTGGCTACATTTCACCCAATGGCCAACCTCACTGCTTCTTCCTTGCTTGGTAGTGATTAAAACAACCATTTACATGGAGTTGGTTCTGACCAGTGGCAACCCCATATGTGTCAGAGCACAGCTGTGCTCCTTAGCATTTTCAGTGACTTACTTTTCAGAAGTAGATCACTAAATTTTCTTCCAAGGAAGCTCTGGGTAGACTCAAACCTCAACTTTTTGGTTAGCGGCCAACCACGTTAACCATTTGCACCGTCCAGGATCTAGAGGCATCAAATTAGGGTATGTTTAGACTGATCAGAAGTGAATGGTCAGGACTCATTTTGAGTCCCCAAAACCCAAACCCAGTGCTGTTGAGTCAGTTCCAACTCATAGCAACCCTATAGGACAGAGTAGAACTGCCCCATACAGTTTCCAAGGAGTGCCTGGCAAACTTGAGCTGCCAACTTTTTGGTTAGCAGGCATAGAACTTAACAGCTGTGCCCCAGGGTTTCCCATTTTGAGTCACTACTTTTAAATTCCTCCAAAGATTTAAAATCCATGCATAGAAACAAGCAGCATTTGCAAAGGTCAAGGAGTATGGATCCATATGTCAGCAGTCCCCACAAGACTTGTCTCTGAGATCCACCCCAGAGGACCACTCACTGTGATCGTTTTTTTGGCTGCACTCCTGATGTCAAATGCCAATCCATCTTCCAGTGGGTAGCACTGACCAGAAGAAAAGGGGAATTAGAAGAATCTGACAGTCTGCCAAGGACTTCACACACTAGGAACTTGGCATATGGTAATATTCTTATTACAGGTGTGCTTTTGATTAAAAGCCATAAATCACCTTTTTCTTCCACTGCCTCAGGTGAATAGAGACCAATCACTGTATCTCAAGTGACTGACCTCAAGCTTTTAAGACCTCAGGCACTACTCACTGGACTAGGAGGTAGAACAGAAATTCTAAAAACAAAATTAGGCTAATTAACTGGATAGATATAAGCAGCCAAAACCAAAAACTTTGGAACCAATAAATCTAATCCATAAAGTGCTTAATTGTACCTAAGTAGTTTCCAGGGAGTCCCCAAGTGTCTCTCAGTTTTTAAAATGTTGAAAAGCAAAGATGTCACCTGGAGACTAAAGTGTGCCTGACCCAAGCCATGATGAATGCAAAATCTGAACAATGAATAAGGAAGACAAAAAAAGAATTGATGCCTTTGAACTGATTGGAGAAGAAGAGTGAATACATCATGGGCTGCCAAAAGAGTAAACAGATCTGTCTTGGAAGAAGTACAACCAGATTGTTCCTTAGAAGCAAGGATGCTGACATTATATCTCATGTACTTTGGACATGTTGTCAGAAGGGTTCAATCTCTGGAGAAGGACATTATGCTTAGTAAAGTAGAAGGTCAGCGAAAAAGAGGAAGACCCTCTTTGAGATGGACTGACACAGTGGCTGCAACAATGGGCTCAAGCATAACAACTGATTGTGGCCATGGCACTGGTCTGGGATGTGTTTTGCTCTGTTGTGCATGGGCTTGCAGTGAGTTGGGGCTGACTCGATGGCACCTAACAATAAAACCAACAGTATCTACAGAGCCCTTGTTGCACAGTGGTTAAGCTCCTGCTAACCAAATAGTACCTGGTTTGAACCTACCAGCTTATCTATGCAAGAACAATATGATATCTTCCATAAAGATTAAAACCACTGCTGTCAAGTCAATTTTGACTCATAGAGATCTTTTAGGACAGAGTAGAACTGCCCCATAGAGCTTTCAAGGAGTGTCTGGTGGATTCACATTGCCAACTTTTTGGTTAACAGCCAAACTTTTAACCAGTTTGCCACCATAAAGTTTATAGCCTTAGAAACTGTGGAACAGTTCTATTCAGTCCTGTAGGATTACTATGAGTCTGAATTGACTCGATGGCAATGAATTTGGTTTTTTCCTTAGTGGTACTGTAGGAGAAAGGCCTGGTGACCTGCTTCTATAAAGATTACAGCCTAGAAAACCATATGAAGTAATTCTACTTGTAATATATGGGGTTGCAATTGACTAGAAGACTTTGGGTTTTGTACACTCTATAATTAGGAGAGGATCTCAGTCGAATGATGGTGAAGTATTCACCTCCAGGGCACAAACTTAGGAGTCCCTAGGTGGCATAAACAGTTAAGTGCTGCTGCTAACTGACAAGTTGGAATCCACCCAGAGATGCCTTGGGAGAAAGTTCTGAAAGATCACTGCAGTTGAAAAACACTATGGAACACAGTTCTATTGGGCATCACATAGAGATCACCATGAGTCAAAATCAAAAAATGACAATGTTTTTTTAATCAGCTATAATTAGGTACTGGTATAGAAATAAATTAACTGCTATGTTGAGAAATACTATGCTCTAGATTTTCTTCAAGAGCTTTTTATTCATACTCTGGATCCTTACAACAATCTTACCACAAAGATAATACTATCCTCACCATGTTACAGATCATGTAACTGAGGCATAGAAAGTTGGAGTATCTTGCTTAATGTTCCACAGCTGGGTTGTGACTGAGCCAATATTCAAATCCAGTGTTTAACAAAATCTAAGGCTCTCTACTCCCTATCAACAGCTGCTGTCAAGAGACTTCAGATCCAATTGGAGCTTCAATATAAAATTAGTTGAGATATATTATGATAGGGGCAAACATAGAACTATGTGAAAGCATCTAGCAGGATTTATTGACTCCCTACAATGTGCCAAGTGCTTGATTCATAATGCTGCAATTTCCCACTGGTTTGTAAGCTATTAATTGTACAAATTTCTCTCTAGCATCAATAATCCTATTCTTTCTCTCTCTTGGTCTTTCTATCCTATTGTTCTTGTTTTTCTGATGGAGGAAACTAAAGTTTAGAGTAGTTTTAGGTGACTTAAAGTTATCATAGACAGGCCATGTGTTTTGATCCATGAAGTCACTTATTCTCTCTTTATTGGAGCATTCAGTCCATTTGCATTCAGTATAATTATTTTTAGGTATGTGTTTAGTGCTGTCGTTTTGATGCATTTACTTTTGTGTTGTTGATATTTTCTAGCTTTTCTTAATATTCTGTTTTGGTTCATTCTTCTTTATGGGTTGGCTTTTCATCTTTTCCAGTGTTGGTTTTGTGTTCATTGAGACTCCTGTATTATGCTTCTTGATTTGATATGTCACATTGTTATTTTGCTGGTGCTTGCCTCTATGATCCACCTTACTATTCTAAGTTTAAACCAAGCTTCAACTTCTACATGTCTTTTTAATTTCCTCTCCACTTGGCTTAGCTCCATCTAAAAGGATTATACCTACCGTAATATATCCCTCTTTTTAATGTGGTGATGTCATAGTTTTCATATTATGATTACTGGTTCTTTCTTTTAATAATGTAATCTTGATTGAGCTTATTGATTTCCCTGAGTGAATGGGATTCTGGATGCTGTGTCCTGCACTGCCTCCTTAAGTGTACACTTAATGTTTTTGTTTTTCTAAGAAATGAGCTTCTTTTAGTATTTCTTGTAGTTTTATTTTGGTTTTTACAAAGTCTCTAAGCTTGTGTTTATCTGCAAATGTCTTAATATCACCATCATATTTGAGAGACAGTTTTTCAGGATATATAATTCCTGGTTAGAAGTTTTTCTCCTTCAGGGCTTTGAATGTGTTATCCCACTGCGTTCTTGCTAACATTGCTTCTTCAGAGGAGTCAGATGAAAGCATTTAGGCCTTCCTTTTGAATGTTAGCTTGGCTTTGAGCCTTGCTATCTTTAAGCCAAAGCCAAGTGTGGTCGAGTCAGATCCTCTGTTTATGTTTCATTTTTCTTAAACTTGATTATAATATGTCTTCGTGTTTTTATTTTGGGGTCTGGTTTTTGTTGTGTTTGATGTACATCTTGGATACCTATGTTCTTTTTCTTCATAATTTCAGGGCAGTTTTCTGTCAGCAACTCTACAGCAATGCTCTCTGTATTTTCATCTATCCCTCCCTATTAAGGAACTCCAATTAATCCTAGGTTACTCCTCTTAATAGAGTGCCACATGTTTCTTAATGCTTCTTCGTTTTTCTTATTTCTTTTCTCTAATTTCTCCGCATAAATACTGGTGTAAGTTGCTCTATCCTCAAGGTCACTAAGTCTGACTTCCGTGTCCTCAATTCTGCTCTTTAGGCTTTGGATTAAATTGTCTAATTCTGTAATTTTGTTATTGATCTGCTGGATTTCAGATCATTGATGTTCCATCAGTTCAAACAGCTTATTTAATTTTTCATTTTGTTCTGCTGCTTTTGTTTAATTTCTAGGAGGGCTTTCTATATAATTCTTTTGTATTCAACTTCTGACAGTTTCAGAAAAGCTTCTTTATCTGGAAAGTTTTTTGGTTCTTTATTTTGGGAGTTTTCCAGAACCATAGTGGACTGCTTCTTTAAATGATAAGCAATTGACTGTTGTCTATGTGCCATCTAGAAGCTGTTCAATTTCTCTGGTGTCACCTCAACAGGAGCTGAGACATAGTTCTAAAAGGAGAGTTGGTCACCAACCATCTCTATGTACTCTAGTGACTGGCCCTAGGTGGACTCTCTGGAGTGGCAGTCTCTGCTTCCTGTCTGGAAAATACAGCATCTTACTTACGTAGTCACTGGAGGGCCTCAGCCAACTCTAGGATGTGGATCAGCGAAGGGTTTTGAAGATGTCGCTTGGCTTCTCAGCAGTCAGTTTTCCACGTGGTTTTATTTAAAAGGGTACTTGATTTCTTAGCAGGGAACTGTCCACTGAAAACATTCAGGCCTTCAGATATGACAGACCCCACCTTCCAGCTGACAGCAAAAATGTCAGATAGGCTGTCCCCAGATGTTGTAATGTGGTTCAAGGTAGGGAGAGATTAGGGCCTTCCTGCCATCCTCTTCCAGGTCCCACCTGTAAATCTAGACATAAATGGTCTCAAACAGTGCTGGAGAAACACTTAACAGATGGGCTGCTGATCTACTTGAGAATCTGCCACACCTAAGATCCTGGATTGGAGACTCCACCTCTCAGCCAACCAAGATGGCATCCAGCCAAACTGTCCTTCCTCCTGTGAAACAGCAGTCTATGGTACAGCTTAGGAAAGAGAGGGTGGAGGGGCAGTTGTGCCCTCAGTCAGCAGGTGGACTCTGAATATGTGGCTATCCCATGCACTGTCTCTCTGCTGTGCTATATACTGTTTACTTAATTGCTGCTGTTTGGCATATTTGCCAGCTCATGCCCAGTCTCCACCTCCCAGGTAACAAAGAAGGTGTCAGTAACTGCAGTCCTCCAAAATGGTAAGTCTGCAGGAATGGGGGGTCAGTGGCCACTAGCTTGTCTTTGAGAAGGGAAGTTTAGACCATTACTGGTGCCTAGTCAAATTTGACAACACTATGCCATATCGTAGGGCTCCTTGGATGTCCACTGCTCCACTCAGTTATCAGTCTCTTTCCAGGCCTTAGTTTTCAGAGGAAATTGAGGAGAAGTGTGTCTAGTCTGCCATCTTGGCCTTTCCTCCACTTAAAGTTAACAGATTGATAAAATGCCAAGTTAAGATTCAAAGACAAATTTGTCAGGTTTCAAAACCTGCTTTCCTTTAGAGTCTCTTGAGGTACTCAGAATCTATTAGGTGTTACAGATGGTAGGATATGCTTAACTTTGTCTGGGCTAGTCTTTGTCAGAAGGTAGCCCTTGCTCTAAGACTTGCAGGGTAAGTAGAAGTTCACTGTGTGAATTAGAGGATGGAGGGCATCTTATGATGTAAGACAGTAGGTGCAAACATACCCAGGAGAGCAAAGAAGAGTTGATATAGAGAAGAGGAAGTCATTTTCCTTGGTGGTTGCCATTCCGTGGCATGACAGATGAACTTTGATGTTCCAAGAGATTGTAAATCAAGCACTAACATAGTTTAGAGAGTGAACATGATAATGTTAGGTAAGCTAGATAAGCTTAATAAAGTTAGATAAGCTCCCATGGGAGTGACATTTTAACCTTGGGAGATGAGTAAGAATTGGACATGTGGGAGGAATAACATTAGAAAAAGCATCAATAAATATGCAGTCTTTGCACAGGAATTACGAATAACTGTTCAGTTTGATCAGACATGGAGGGAAATAATAACACTAGGAAAGGTGACTTTGCTAGATCCTGGGAACCTAGACTTCCAAGCTAAGGAGGGACAACTGACAGAGAAGCATGATCAGGAATGTGCTTAAGATGTTAGAAATTCATATAGAAATAATTTATACAGACTTTAATAAAAATGATTGCCACTTAAAACCGAAAAGTAGATTAAACAGTAAAGGATATCTGCCTTGAGCATTGTGCTCTTTTAAGATCTGTCTGTATAAAATCAAATTGATGACATCAACTCAAATGATAGATAAAAACTTTAGGGGACTGTGAGTTTATGTTAATGGAGGAGGAATAACTTAGAAAAGGAGGTGAGAATGGTTGCCCAACACTGAGTGTAATCAGTGTCACTGAACTTTACATATAGAAAATGCTGAATTGATGTGTATTCTGCTGTGCATGTTCTCAACAACAAAAATAAATTCAATAATATAAAAAAATAACCTACTGTCAGATTAATTTTGGTAAAAATCCATGCTAAGATAAATAGGTAGACTTGTTTGTACACTGTAGTTTTTCATTTATAGTAGACTTCAGGTAAGTAAGTATTCACAGCAATCCTGGGGGCTGACAGATGAGGAACCCTGAGAAACGGGCTTGAGGAGATGTTCCCAAGACCACACTGTTGGTATGAAGTCATTCCAATTGGACTGCAAGCTCAATATTTTCCCAATATCCCCATTGTGGGCCCTGGCATGTTGTATTTCTTTGTTTTCTCTTTGACCATTGGATTTTCATTTCCACAAAAGAAAGGGGGAGACATCTGAGATGTGTGTTTCAGCTTGAGCAGCAATAACAATCAACCCTAGTTGCTGTAAACTTGATTGTGACTTACAGTGACCCAAGGTGTGTTAGAGTAGACCTGTACTCCATAAGGTTTTAAATGGTTGATATTTTTGGAACTCAATCAACAGGCTTTCTTCTGAGTTGCCCCTGGGTGGACTCAAACTTTCAAGCTTTCAGTTAGCAGCCAAGTGCATTAACAGTGTGCACACTGAAGTGATTGTATCTTGTAGAGGTAATTCTGACCCCTGGCAATCCTAGGACAGCGTAGAACTGTCCCATCGGGTTTCCAAGGCTACAATCTTCACAGCAGCAGATCATCAGGTCCTTTGTACTGAGAAGCAGCTGGTGGAGCTGAAGTACTGACCTTTTGCCGAGCAGCAGACCATGTAACCACTGTGTTGTCAGGGCTCCTTAGCACCACCCATAGTTAACATCAACGATAATATGGACCAGACATAGTTCTAAATGCTCCCTGTGAATGATATGATTTAATCATTAAAATAATTTAATCATTTTTATCTTGATTTGCAATCTAATTTTATCCATAGCAAATTGAGGTATAGTTTGACACAAGACTTTAAGCTGGTAAATGAGAAAGGCTGGATGTGAACTCTTGGAGTAGACCACATACTTATAACCACTGCACCTTACTGTCTGTGAAGATCAAACATCCTTTGGAGGCTTGATTAATATCATTGTAATATAAAAAAACACTTTAAAACAAACATTGTGGGGCTTGACTGGGTATTCATTACAGTGTTTTGTAACATAGAGCAGTTACAGCCACATAAATCTATACAGTGATCTACTTGAGAGTAACAGTTCAAATTTAAAGGTTTCCCAACATTGTTGGGATGCTCCTCCAAGTAGGAGATCCAGGTTCTGTTCCGGGACAATGTGCCTGTTGCACAGCCACCACACATCTGTCACTGGAGGTTTTGTACTGCTATAATGCTGCACAGGTTCCAGTGGAGCACCTAGACTGCCATGGACCAGAAAGACAGGCCTGGCTGTCTACTTCCAAAAATTGTCCATTCAAATCCCTAAGGATTATGAAGGTCTTATCTGTAACCAATCATGAGGATAGCACAGAATAAAATGATATTTCATTCCTTGGTGCATGGGGTAGATGTGAACTGGGAGTCTACTGAAGAGCAGCCAACACTGGCAAGAAATTCTTTTATGAGTCCCCTGCAGGCTGTCTAGCATTGAGCATGGTGAGAGTAAGTAGAAGACAAAATGTGTTACAGTACTGACTCCCACTGGTTTTCAAGACTGTCACTGAGTTTCTTAATTAAGTCCCTCATGGATAAAGGCTAACAGTCCCTAAGGAACTTTCTGATCTAAATAATAACAAAACAGTATTCTCCCTTTGATTTCTTTGTCTTTACATCATGAGCGCAATACACATGTCTACCCACTGATGTGTTCTCTGTACCAGGCATCAAATCCATGTTATTGGACTATTGTCATGGTGTGACTTAGACATCATGAACAGGTCACAAACTGTGAGTCATTAAGGTCTGGGCTTCTCTACTAACAGAAAAGTAAGTGTTCCTGACAGATACAGTTGAGCTGCAAGTGAGTGATTGCTTACTAATTTACAGTTTTAGAGAGAGACACAGAATCATCAAGATTAGAAAGAATGGCCAAGGTGATTCATGGAAAAAGGAATTTAGAAAAGCTGGGAAAACAGTAGTAGTTTTCTGGCTTTAGCCAAATCGTGCCTCTTTTAATTCTCCCTCCCTCTTTCCCTGACTTATTTAAAGAGAACTAACTACTGGAGTACAAGGTTGGAATTTTTGTGCATGCTGAGATAGTTATGAGGGGTCCAAAGTACTCAAAGAACTTAAAACTTACTGATTTGCAAAGAGACTGAAATCTTCTATTATACAAAGGAAGTAGCCCTACAGAGGTAGCAGTTTTTAAATGAGGGTGATAATAGTCTAGAGAGTCAGGAATCAGAGGCCCAAATAAAGATGATCTCTACAAACTGTGGGTGATCAGAAGAAAGAGAGGGGTAGTACTTTGGGTCTTTTGTTGCCAGTGACTTCTACACGGTAAAACACCAGAGTTTCCTACTCTGCACATGGCTTCACTCCCGCCTATGAACATGAACACACAATCCTGCTCCACATGATTAGCCTTCCTGACTCACTGTTTGCCTTGATTTTGCCTAAATGAATGAACCTGTTATCATCAAGTTGTTTGTATCTCATAGTGACCCTATAGAATGCAGTAGACCTGCCCCTACGGTTTCTAATAAGTGACTGGTAGATTCCAGCTGCCAATTTTTTTTGTTAATACATGAGCTCTTCATCACAATGGCTATGGTGATATTTAAACAAACAAACAAAACCATTTCTACTGGGTCAATTCTGACCCACAGTGACAATATAAGACACAATAGAACCACCCCATAGAGTTTTGAACTAGTACCTCATGGATTCAAACTGCCCACCTTTTGGTTAACAGTGATAGCAGTTAACCACTGCACCACTGGGGTTTCTGGAGATAGCTTAGAAAGTCACAAAAACTTCACAAGAAAAGCAGAATGGATGTGGCCTGGAAGTTTGTCCTACAGAGATATGAAGAGCCAAAATCTTCACACCCTCTTCACACACTGGAGATTAGCTTTGAGTGTCCAGTAGTTTAAGCAGAGCCACGATTTTGAGCAAAACCAATTAAGTTCATCATCAAATAAATCTATCCATTTCTCTTCAGCTTCAAATCAAGCAGTTTGCTTCACGTTGATGATACTGTTTCCAAATCTTTAAAATGAGAAGTAGACTTCGTGGCTGTCAGGGTTGTTGGGAAGATGAAGGAAGTGTTGTTGCCAAAGCAATAGGATAATGTAACCACAATCGCAGATCCATGTCACCTGTTTGCAAGCCAATACCGAGACACGAGGTGAGGTGATCAAATGATGACATTTATTGAGTGCCAGTACACAGCAGGCAAGAGGGAATCAGTGCCTCCAAATCTTGCCTGCCTACGTAGGCTAAGCCTGGAGGTTGTGTAGGTGGATGGGGGGAGGGGAACGGGTTAACATTTCTTTGGATTCATGCAAGCAACTTTTTGATGTTTCAACATTCTTTGTGAGGGTCTGCATGGCTCCCCAAAGTTAGGAAGATTGATAAGCATCAGTCCAAACCATGTGGTGATTCGATCTGATAGTCTTAGGGAGTAGCTGAAAGAGGACACACAGAACAATTACAGACCACTCCTAAAAGGAAAGAATAGCCCTGTGACTTATGGCTGGTACAAAGTGAATTCTTGCTGATGTGGAAAAAACAAATTCTCAGGACTTAGGGCTTAGCTGTTGTAACTGCTGCTTGTAGAAAGATGGAGCTGGGGTGTCCAAGGGCCTCCCTTTCAATAATACCTGGCCTATTCTTGTTGAGGAAACCCTGGTGGTGTAGTGGGTTAAGTACTATATCTGCTAACCAAAAGCTCGGCAGTTTAAATCTGCCAAGTGCTCCCTGGAAACTCTATGGGGCGGTTCTTCTCTGACCTCTAGGGTCGCTATGATTCTGTTCCAACTCGATGGCAGTGGGTTGGGTTATTCGTGTTGATTCCTTGCCTCATCCTTCTAAATACTGAGTTGATTTCCTTATAATGTAATGAGAAAAGTTTTAAGTTAAGCACAGGTAGATAAAGCTATCCTATGCCTGACCATTATGAACTTGTTGCATTCATATTGGCAAGTCACTGAAAGGAATAACAAGTTTCTGTGACCTCTGCTCTTTTCCCAAATCATCTATAGTTTATCTGTGAATTATTTGCATCTTTATTAAGTGTTTGTGAAGGGAGAACTGAGAAAAAAATGTAAATAGCCACTTCCTAGCTTGTAACACCTGTCTGGGAGCCCTGGTGGTGCAGTGGTTACAAGTTTGCCTGCTAACCAAAAATTCAGGTGCTCCTTGGAAACCCCATGGAGCAGTTCTACTCTGTCCTATGGGGTTGCTATGAGTTGGAATCTACTTGATGGCAGTGGATTTGGTTTTTAACACCCCTAGGCTTCTGCAGGAAACCATGGTGGCGTAGTGGTTAACCAAAGGTGGGCAATTCAAATCTGCCAAGTGTTCCCAGAAATTCTATGGAGAAGTTCTACTCTGTTCTATAGTCACTGTGAGTTGGAATCAACTTGACATGATGGCAGTCAGAGGCTTCAGCAGGTTTCAGTAGAGCTTTTGAACTTGGGAAAGGCCAAAATAAAGATCTACTTCCCCAAGCTAGCCAATTAAAAACTCTATGGATCACAGCACAGTACAGCATTGTCTGATACAGTACTGGAAGATGAGCTCTCCAGATTAAAAGGTGCTCAAAACAGCAGAGCAATGGATTCAAGCACACTAACAATCCTAAAGGTGGTGAAGGCGTGGGTGGTGTTTTGTTCTTTGGTGCATGGTGGCTTGATGACACCCAACACAACAAAACCTGCCTTACCCAGATTGGGTCTTGTAGGCAGGGTCTCTAGAGCCAGGCTTGCAGCCGGTCTCAGTCTAGGATCTTCATTGCACAAGGCATCTAGTTGTTTCTAAGAAGCTGCCCTGACTGTGGCCCTGGTGTGTTCTACTATCTTAATACACAAGCAGCATGTACTGTCACGGATATAGAAATAACCACCACAAAACCTATATCCTCAGATGAGTGTGTCCCCGTATACTCTCCCACACCTCTTGGCTACCTATTTATCTATGTACCCACTTATAAATTATTGTTTGTTAATATTATTGGAGCATGGCTTATGATACAGTAGTTACTATTATTACTTTTTGTTCTTACATTCCTTGCAGTGTCCTCTCTTGCCTTGGTCATACTTTGATGTCTTCCTCCATCTAGGGTATTACTTTTTCCTTCACCAGTATTCCCACGTGTCTTCTATCTTATCATTTTCCCTCCCTTTTACTCCCCTCCCCTGGTCATCACCAAATAATTTTTTTTTCCTGTGTAAAAAACCTTTTCCCTTTTCTTTATAATAATGGTCTTATAGTATATTTGTTCTTTTGCAATTGACTTGTTTCACTCAGCATAATGCCTTGCAAATTCATCCTTGTTATGAGATGTTTTGAGGGTTTTTCATTATTCTATATCCTTGCATAGTGTTCCATTGTGGGTATGAACCACAGTTTGTTAATGGGTGGGCCAATCTGTAGGTGGGCACTTAGGTTGTTTTCTTATTTTTGCTATTATGAATAGTGGTGCAGTGAATATGATGTGCATATGCCTATTAGTGTCTTGTTATATATTTTAGAGTATGTACCTAAGATTGAGATTGCTCAGCCATATGGTACTTCTCTGTCTAGTTTTCTAAGGAAGTGTCAAACCATTTTCCATACTGGTTGTACCATTTTACATTCCCACTAGGAGTGTATGTAAGTTCCAATCTCTCCACAACCTCTACAGCATTTATTGTTTTCTGGTATTTTTTGAGTAGTGCCAGGAATGTGAGAGTGACATGGTATCTGTTTGTGGTTTCAATTTCCATCTTTAATGGCTAATGCCTGAGAACATTTCTTCATGTATTTGTTAGGCACCTTTATATCTTATTTCATAAAATGTCTGTTTATATTTTCAGTGCTAATAGACATTTTTAATTGGATTTTTTTTGTGTTTTTGTTGTGGAGGTGTGGAAGTATTCTATAGATTTTAGAGACAGAACCCTTGTTGGATATGTTGTAGTCCCCCCCTTTTTTAATAGTCATAAGTTTTCTTTTTAGTCTTTTGGAGAAGTCTCTTGATGAGCATAAATGTTTAATTTTTAGGAAGTCTCATTTATCTAGTTCAGTTGTTTGATTTCTTGACTACTACTTTCATGACTATTGATTGTGGATCCAAAGAAAATGAAATCCTTGACAGCTTGAATCTTTTCTCCATTTATAATGATGCTGCTTATTGGTCTGGTTGTAAAGGTTTTTGTTTTCACAATATTAATATGTATACTAAAGGTTGTAGTGTTTGATCTTCATCAGTAAGCTCTTCAAGTCCTCTTCACTTTCAGCAAGCAAAGTTGTACCACCTGGGTAACATTGGTTGCTAATGAGCCTTTCTCTAATCCTGATGCCACGTTCTTCTTAATACAGTACAGTTTCTTGGATTACTTACTCAGCATACAGATTGGGTAAGTGTGGTGAACGGACACAACCCTGATACACACTTTTCATGATTTTAGACCAAGCAGTGTCCCCTTGTTTTTTTGTCAAATGACTGCCTCTTGGCCACAGACAGCTTTCTCAGGAGCACAATTAAGTGTTCTGGAATTCTCATTCTTTGCAGTGTTGTACATAATTTATTATGCTCCACACAGTCAAATGCCTTTGTGTATGGATGGTATTTTCTCAGTTCTTTTGATTATTGTTGGATACATGCCTGTAGGGGTAAAATTAGCAAGTGCAGATGAAATAGAGTTCACTGATGTCCTAGTAAGATGAAAAAAATCAAAGATAATTTAGGAAAAAGTCTTCTAGCAATTGCTCTCCGGTAGAAACATGTTTGCCTTTTAGAATAAAAGTAAAGCATATTTTCAAATGAAAGAAAAAACTGGAAAGAGAGACAAGACTCAAAATGGAAAACCTTGGATTTGTGTTGTTACATTTCTGACTTAAAACAGTGCATCTCCGGGTAACTCTCTGGTACTCTTTTTAATTTATAAATGATTGTATTGTACTAAATGATCCATTGGTGAAGAATACTGAATATAACATGAACTATTAGAAGAATGAAAGAATCAAATCTGTCTTGGGAGAAACACAACCAAAATGCTTCTTGGAAGTGAGGGTGGTGAGAATTTGTCTCACATACTGTGGATATGTTATCAGGAGGGACAAGTCCCTGGAGAAGGACATCAAGCTTATTAGAGAGTCAACAAAAAAGAACTTAAACGAGGTGGATTGACACAGTGGCTGCAATAATGGTCTCATACTTGGTAACAATTGTGAGGGTGGCACAGTTCTGGGCAGCATTTCATTCTGTTGTTCACTGGGATACTCTGAGTCAAAACCAACTTGACAATATCTATCTTACTTATCTAGTGCTGCTGTAATAGAAATCCCACAAGTGGATCGTTTTAGCAAAGAGAAGTTGATTCTCTCATAGTCTAGGAGGCTAGAAGTCTGATTTCAGGATGCCAGATCCAGGAGAAGACTTTCTGTCTCTGTGGTCTCTTGGGGAAAGTCCTTGTCACCAATGCTCCTCAGTTGAGGAGGGACTACAGGTCCAAAGGAAGCACTATTCTCTACTGGCTGTTGTTTTTTTGGTGGTATGAAGCATGCTAAAATATGTGTAAATCGGCCGGGCCAGGATTTCCAGTGTTGTGTGATTGTCTACCGTTTACTCACCTGGTGTTATTTTCCTTTGTGTTGTAAATCTTACCTCTACGCTGTTCATAAGGCAGGATTAGAGGCAGTTATATTAATGATGGAAAATTCCATCTATAAGATTAGGTTGTGTTTTAAGTTAATCTATTTTGAGACATAAAAGATAGAAGTGAACAGAGGTGGGGAAGCCTTATACCACCAAGAAACAAAAACCAGAAAAATTCATCCATTGGACCCAGGGTCCCTAAGAAGCTCATCCATGAGAGAAGAATGACAACAAAAACTTTTCTCAGAGCCAACATAGAGAGAAAGGCTTTCCCTAGAGCTGGTGCCCTGAATTTGGACTGCTAGCATCCCAGACTGTGGCAGAATAAATTTTACCATGTTCAAGTCCTTCACTTGTGGCATTTCAACTATAGCAGCACTGGATAACTAAGGCTCTAACTAAGTGATTCTTGGAAGATTCTGTATTTCTGAGAATTCCCCTATAAACTCATGAGATCTATTCAGCTGTTATTTTTTTATGATTCTGAATGAAGGTCGTACTTCCACTTGACTGATGTAGAAAGGAAAGAGAGAAGTCTGGAAAGGGACTATGGGTAGTGAACTACTATACCATATGGCACAAATAACAGCTATACATTTACTTCTTTTTCCTAAAATCTAAAATGTTCTGAAGAAGACTAAAAAAGACCAAGTAACGGAGAAGTAAGAGCCTCTGGAATGTTAGCTATTTTTAGCCCCAAATGATTGACATTATTACTCAGTGGATATATGTTTCCATTCAAAACAGTTGTTGCAAGAGCTCAGGAGAGAACAGTAAGCTCTGTTTTTCCTCTCTCTTCTGGCAGGCTGGAGCAGAGTGCAGGCACAACCTGCTTTGGAAAAAGGAAGTGATTAGAATCACAGTCTGTTGAACATCCATCTCCTTCTTACATGGTTTCATTTGAAGAAAAATATTTCTCCCTTTTTGATACACAAACAAACTGAGAGCCACCCTATATGTTTCAGAGTGAAACTATGCTTCAAAGAGCTTTCAAAAGGCTGTAACATTTCAGTGTAGATGGCTGGGCCTTTTTCTATCTCTGGATGGATTCGAACTGCTACCCCTTCAATTAGTAGCCAACAGCTTAAACATCTATGGTACCCAGAGATTCCTTTATACATAATGTATATTTGTTGTTGAACATCTGTAAAAACACAAGCATAAATAGAGATAAATATCATCACTTCAACACCAAGACTTAACCACATTATGGAATAATCTTTGTAAGAAACATATAAGAAGTCAAAACAGGGCTGGGAGGTGGTAGGAAATATACGCATATGGAAAGCAAGACCTGGGGAAGTCAGAGAACTTACTACACCCCCAGATTCTTCGTGATACACCACATTTCTTCAGGTGCTCAGCTAAACACCAGTTCAGAAAATTGAAAGCATTACTGACGTCCAAAAGCTAAAGTACAGACTTGGGAAAAGGCAATTTTGTTCTCCATGTCTGAAATCCAAAGAATCACAGTGTGCACCAGGAAAATAATTTTGGAAACTCAGTTAATTGTGAAGGTGGGACTAAGCCAGCTTAAGGTTCAAGACACAAAGGAAATATTGTTCACTTCCCATAAATGATTTCCCATATGTACAGTGGAGCTCCTCCTAGCAGGTGACTTCAGAGACGTGGAAACATTTAACCACATATGAATAAATCTTGCAAGCACACACAAAAAAGTATAACCTTTAATATAAAATAAAATTGTAACTGTCACATTTTGAGACTGAAAGGTCTAAAAGCAATGCTTGTTTATGCCAACCACAAAGGCTAGAGACCTGTGGTTTTATTGGATTTTTCATCCCAAGAAAATATTTATACTTGAAGGAGATGATGCGTTTTTAGTTATAAAAGCCATGTGTAGCACATTTGTGGAGAACATTGCACATAAAATTATTTTTTTCTGTAGCTTGGGGAAATTGACCATTCTGCTTAAGACATCAAAAACAGGCAAAATAAAGAATCATGGTTCTTCCAAATGGGTAGAAGCTTTTTATTTTTAGTGAGGAATATACATGGGTGATTGGCATGAAGGAAAGGAATCCTTTTTACCTCATAGGAGAAGTATAGAATGCCAAAGCCAAGAACAGAGATTTAAAAAAAATTTTTTTAAATATTTTATTGTTTTAAATGAAATTTCATAATCTAAATCAATTTGGCATACAAAACTTACACACACAATGCTACATAACTCTAGCTGCTGTAGCACACTGTGACAGCAGTCTCCCTTCCACCCTGTATTTCTTGCACCCATTCAATCAGCTTCCAAAGTTTTGGAAGAACACAGCTGTATTTGTGAGAGGGAGACAAAAGAGGACCATGAGAGAGCTAGAAAAAAATAACAGAACATGTTATCATAGATGTTTACTAGGTCAGAGGCAAAACAGAAGAAATTAACATTGTAGGAAAATGAAAGCAATTTGTGGGAAAGTGAAAGTGTTAGATATTTAATACTTGGTAATACAGTTTGAAAAATAAATGTTATTGATTTAAGAGTCAGTTGGTCTTGGTGGGTGGAAGAACACTAGAATCATGCATCAGTCATTATGACCTAGATTCCTAGCTTCAGCTTAAGTCTCTAGGTTTCCAAATAACAGAGGCAAAACAAAGCAAAAGCGTGAGCCAGGGAATGTAACCCAGAAATGAATGTGACAACACAGGCTTGTTATTTTTCACCCCCAAATAATATCAGAATGCAAAAAGGTAGAAGGTGCCAGAGCTCATCCTTAGTATACTCTACTTCTTCTCTCTTTTCTATAGTTTCTGATGCTTCTTGAAAGAATTCAAGGCCAACCTTATAAAAGAAACACACACACACATAAAGAATTTCTCAGACTGTCCTACTGAACTGAAATTTAGTTGTAGCAAGCACAGCAAATATTGCTTGGAATATGGAAATGAATGTTCCAGGGTTTCAGTGCTCTTATAGGTTACATTGATTAAGTTACCTGCATTGAATTTGTTGGACTGTACTGGGATTTCACGGGAATAAAACGGTAAAATGTCACAGGTCAAGGCAGCAACAAGGGGTACCACTCTATGCCCAGGACTGTCCAGTAAAAAGAATTGTTATTATTAGGTGCTGTCTAATTGGTTCCAACTTATAGTGACCCTATGTACAACAGGAGGAAACACTGCCTGGTCTTGAGCCATTCTCATGATCATTGTTGTGTTTGAGTCCATTGTTGTAGACAGTGTGACAATCCATCCCTTTGGGGATCTTTCTCTTTTTTGTTGACCCTCCATTTTTCCACGCATGATGTCCTTCTCCAAAGGCTAGTCCCTCCTGATAACATGTCTAAAGTTAGTGAGACAAAGTCTCACCACACTCATTTTTTAAAAAAAGACATTTTATTGTGCCTTAAGTAAAAGTGTATAGTCTAAGCCAATTTGCTATATAAAACCCTGAACACACACTACTATGCAACTCTAATTCCTTTTCCCCAATGCCCCGTGACAGGACATTCCTCCTTTCCACCCTACACTTCCTGAATCCCCGTTCAACCAATTCCTGTCCCCCTCCATTCTCCCATCTCACCTCAAAGACCCTCATGTATACGATAGCCAAGAAGCACATTCTTTGCTAACATCGCTGTATGTCTTATAATCCATTCTAATTTTTGTCTAAAGAGTTGATACTGGTTTTGGCTCTGGGGACCATGTCTTCAGGGGACCCTCCAGTCTGACAGAACATAACGTGTTACCTTTTAGTAGAGTTCCAGTTCTGCACACCCGCTGCTCTCCCACTACATCAGACTCTATGTTGTGTTGCCTGTCAGGGCACTCATCAGCTGGGCACCATCTAGTTCTTTGATCTCATGCTGAGGTAGTCTCTAGATCGTATAGCACCTTGTCTGCTGGGCTCATATTTTCCTCAGGTCTCTGATGTCCTTCCTTCTCCTCTGTTCCAGGTGGACTGGGACCAACTGATGATACTTAGATGGCTGCTTTCTAGCTTGTAAGACCCTAAACACCACTCACTAAAGTGGTATGCAGAATACTTTCTTCAAAAAATCATTATGTTAGTCTAGATATTCCCTGAAACCATTACCACGCTCACTTTTAAGGAGCATTCTGGCTGTACTTCTTCTCAGATTTATTCTTTCTCCTATCAGTTCATAGTATAGTCAGTGTTCTTTGCTAACACCATAATTCAAAGACATTAATTCTTCTTCAGTCTTCCTCATCCATCATCTGCTTTCTCAATCATATGAAGTTATTGAAAACAACATGGCTTGGGTCAGGCACACCTTGGTTTTTGTGATGTCTTTGCTTTGCAACCCTCTAAAAAGGTCTTTTGCAGCAGATTTTTCTGTTGCACTATTTTCCTTAATTTCTTGACTATGGCTTCCACGAGTGTTGATTATAGATCCAATTGAAATGAAATCCTTGACAACTATAATTTTTCTCTATTTATCATCATGTTGCTTCATTGGCCTAATTGTGAGGATTTTTGTTGTCTTGATATTAAGGTGGAATCCATACTGAAGACTACTGTCTTTGGTCTTCATCAATAAGTGCTTCATCTATGCCTTCAAGGTTGTGTTGTCTGCATATCGCTAATTGTTAATAGTCTTCCTCCACTCCTGATGTCCTGTTCTTCATATACTTCAGCTTCTCAGTTTTGCTTAGCATACAGATTAAGTATTGTGAAGTACACCTTTCCTTTAAACCACAGAGCATCCCCTTATTCTGTTTGAATGACTGCCTCTTGTTCCATGTACAGGTTCCTCATGAGCACAATTTAAGTGTTCTGGAATTTTCATTTGTAGCAACATCATTCATAATTTTTAATGACCCCTATAGTTGAATACCTTTGCATGGTCAATAAAACCTTTTAATTCTGATGCCTTATTCATGGATATTTTTGATGAGGTACCAATTATGAATCTGGCATTGTTCTAAACCCTTCATGCATATCTCCTCATTTAAACTTCACACTTATCTTGTAATGTAGAAATAATGTTCACTAGTTTACAGCTAGGAAAATTGTGGTCCAGAGGATAATAAACCCATTCAAGCTTACATATTTAGGAAAACAGCCAACATACTTTAAAACCGACATGTCAATTGACACTTACTGTCACGTCCCTACCACTGATTCACCTGTAGTTTGAAAATACAACCAGTAGTTGCCTTCGAGTTGACTCAGCCTTATGGTAATCTCACGTGTGCCTGAGTGGAACTGTGCTTCCTAGGGTTTTTCAACAGCTGAATTTTTGGAACTATATTGGCAGGACTTCCTTCCGAGTTCATTTGTTGCTGTTAGTTGCCACTGAGTTGGTTCCAACTAATAGCAACCCTATGCACAACAGAAGAAAACAGTGCCCAATCTTGCACCATGCCCATAATCGCTTTTATGCTTAAGCCCACTGGTACAGCCTCTGTGTCAATCCATCTTGTTAAGGGTTGTCTTCTTTTCACTGACCCTCGACTTTACCAGGCATGATGCCCTTCTCTAGGGACTGATCCTTTCTGACAACATGTCCAAAGAATGTGAAATGCAGTCTCACCATCTTTTCTTACAAGGAATACTCAGTTGTACTTCTTCCTGAACAGATCTGTTTGTTCTTTTGGCAGTCCATGGTACTGGACTGCCAATATTCTTATCCAACACCAAAGTTCAAAGGCATCAGTTTTTCTTCTGTCTTCCTTATTCACTGTCCATCTATTGTGTACACATGATGTGAATGAAGATACTGTGATTTGCATCAGGCACACCTTAGTCTTCAAGGTGACATCTTTAATTTTCAATACTTTAAAGAGGTCTTTTGCATCAGATTTTTCCAATGCAATGCATCTTCTGATTTCGTGACTGCTAACTCCACGGATGTTGATTGTAGAACCAAGTAAAATGAAACCCCTGACAACCTTAACCCTGTCTACATGTATCATGATGTTGCTTATTGGTCCAGGTGTGAAGATTTTTGTTTTCTTGATGTTGACGTGCAATACAAACTGAAGGTTGTTGTCTTTGATCTTCTGAGTTCACTTAGCAGCCAAGTGTGTTACCCATTTGCATCAGCGAATGACTCTAATTTCAAAATACTTACTCAGTATTTCAGTGACTTCTCAACAGAAACGAAAGGTAAAGCTACTCAACTTCTTCCCATCTAGAAGAATGCCGCTAAGATAGAGGCAGAAATTACTATTTGGGGATAATCCTGCAAACCTGTTGACAGTGTGATGATTTTGACTCATAGTGAACCTAAATGACAGAAGTAGAACTGCCTGCCCCATAGAGCTTCCATGGCTGTTGACTACAGACTCAAACTGCCACATCTTTTTCTCACAGAGAAATGAGTGGGTTTGAACTTCTGATCTTTTGGAAAGCAGATTACAGTGGAAACCACTGAACCAACAGGGCTCCTCTGTTGTTTGGGGTATGGGTTTGCATAGGCTGAAAATGATAGCTTATAACAGAACTTCATATATTACATTTGAACACCAATCTTTTTATTTTTGCCTTAGCTTTGTGTTACATGTACCACTACTTATTTTTTATCCATTCATATTTTTTTACTCAAGTGTTTATTTATAAAGAAAATGTTCTATCATTAAATGGAAAGCTAATGCAATTTAAGTAAAGGCAACAGAAAACTATGTATCATGAACTTTTAGCTGTTTTCTGAAGTTTCCTCTTTTCTTGGATTTTCTGCCTCAGTTTTCAGCTGCTCTAACAGCCCCAACCCTCATTCAAAAATTTTTCTCTCTTTTCAGGCCAGCTGAAAAAGAGGCTTTGTGCTTGAGTTCTGTAAGGCGTGTCCTCAGTGTTTCCAGTTGCCCTCAACTAAATTCTAACTCACGGCAACCCTGTGTGGCTCAGAGCAGAACTACACTGCACGGGTTTATGATGGCTGCCATCCTTCAGAAGTGGACTGCCAAGACCTTCTGCCAAGGTGCCTCTGCGTGGACTTCAATTCCCAATCTAATGAGTGTATTACATGTTTATACCATCCAGGTACTCCCACCCTCTTATTAAACCTCTTTAAAAATGGATCCCATCTAGTTCTCTTCTTTCTTTTGTAGTCTGAACCTTCTCTAGTGTTTTAGTTATCTAATGTCGCTGTAATAAAAATAACACAGCTGTATGGCTTTAACAAAGAGAAATTAATTTTCTCACAGTCTAGTAGGCTAGAAGTCCAAATTCTAGGTGTCAGCTACAGGGTGAAGCTTTCTCCTTCTGTTGCCTCTGGAAGGAGGTCCTTCCCATCAATCTTCCCTTGGACCAGGAGCTTCTCTGAGTAGGAATCCCAATTTCAAAGAAGATACTCTGCTTCCAGTGCGTCTTTCTTGGACGTCTGGGCTTCCCACCTCTGCTCGCTTCATTTCCCTCACTGCCTATTCAGAGATAAAAGGTGGTGCAGGCCACATACCTACAGAAACTCCTTTTATATTGGATCAGGGATGTGACCTGGAAAAGACTGTTGCAAGTGCAGCTCAGAGGCCGCCAGAACCGTGCAATATGTCAGAATCCAGGAGATCCAGGACCTCTCTCCAGCAGGCACAAGACGCTCCTGAGCAGTCTGTTCCGGCCACTTCCGGTCCCAGAGGCCGGGAACTTCCGGACCTGGCGCGGAGGGACCTGACTTCCCCTCTAAGTTTTCCGCCCCGGAAACACCAAGACCCATTAGCCTTCGGTCAGCTAATGCATTGTGGGATGCTCCACAGGGCATGCCCCACCAGTACCACCGGAGAAAACTCCGTAGCCCCGCAGCCGGCTAGGTGTGAACGCATTGGGAAAACCTTCTTTCACTCTTTCTTGCCCGGTCTTCAGCACTTTTCCCGGAGCCCTGTGCTTCACGTCCGTAAGTCAGCCGAGAAAGCTGAGGGAACCAGTGGACAGAGGAATGCAGACTTCGTCTCGGCCCTCGCTTCCGCCGGAAGTGACATGCCGTTGTCACTTCCTTTCTTTCTTTCCTTCTTTCAAGCGCCGGTTGCTGGTGTTCGGGACTAGGGCACCTGCACCACCGCATTGGGGGTCACGACCGTGCTGCATGCTACACCCCGCATGTGGTGACTGGGCAGGGAAGATGGTGACAGCCTGTGAGCACGTAGGGTGCTCCAGGGGTGTCCAGGCCCTAATCTCTGCCCAGACTCCAAGCCTCTGTCCCACTCTAATCTTCTTTAACATAAAATTATAATTGCAAAATGGAAGACAACCCCACAATACTGGAATCATGGGCCTAACCAAGTTGAGATACATTTTGGGGTCACACAGTTTAATCTGTGATATCTAGATTCTGTGTACTATTGGGTGATCTTCAGTTCCTTCAAAGAGTTGTTTTTGGTGTTTGCATGAGTTTGAATTAATTCTCTCTAAAAATGTGTCAATCAGTTTGCCTGGACCGTGAGTCCCAGTATTGTGTGACTGTCCTCCATTGTGATGTAATATTATAGAGGATTATGGTGGGGTTGTAGTCCTTACTAAGGTCGCATTCCTGATCTAATAAAGGAAGTTTCCCTGGAGTGTGGCTTGTACCATCTGTTGTCGTACAAGAGATACATTAAAAAAAAAGGGGGGGGGGGAGCCAAGGAGTCAGTTGAGGACCTCATGCCACCAAGAAAGGAGTAATAGGATCAGAGTGTGTCCGTTGGACTCAGGATCCCTGTGCCTGAGAAACTGTTTGGCTAGGGGAAGATAGGGACAAGGACCTTTCTCCGTATGTGACAAAAACGGAAAGCTGTCTCCTGGGGCCGACACACTGAATTTGGACTTTTAGCCTACTTTTCTGTGAGAAAATAAATTTCTGTTTGTTAAAGTCATCCACTTGCGGTATTTCTGTTATAGCAGTAGTAGATGACTAACATGCTATTAGAGTTTATAATTAAAATTATCCAAATTTCATTGTGATACCAGTTACTCTGCCATTGCTAGAAACCAGAAGCCCTGTTTTTTATCACAGTTGTGATTCTATTTTTGTGAGGATGTTTTTGTCTCTTTTTTTTCCACTTTAGTGAAACTCTAAGCACATGATGTGAATGTCATAAAAAGAAGTTTTGGGAAAAATTCTCACGTGTCACAAGCTCCCCCCCCAACCCTAAGTGCCATAACATATGTTAATGATCTCACCTTAATTTCAGGAATAATACAATACCTTGCTTAGTCCTTATGGATTTTAATTGTTGTATATAAAGATTATA
Organism: Heterohyrax brucei; assembly: GCA_028571685.1. Taxonomy (NCBI): domain Eukaryota; kingdom Metazoa; phylum Chordata; class Mammalia; order Hyracoidea; family Procaviidae; genus Heterohyrax; species Heterohyrax brucei. Next base: position 173,534,282 of record CM053143.1, on the reverse strand, counting down.
ATTTGAGAAAACCTTAGAATGTAATGACATAACACTTACACATGAAATGAGACTATCATCTTTTAGAATCACTCAAGTTGGACAGATTATATTTTAGCTCCAAATTTTGTGAATGGACATAAACTGAGGGCTGCTATTGTGCCGTAGAAGAGTCAGTGCACAAGGCATGGTCCCCAAATACAGGGACTGTGAGTGCAGTACTACCTTATAAAGACAGGAAGAAGGGGCTCGCTGATAGAAAGCTGGGGCTGAGAGCTGCCCCACTACTGTATTCACAATCTAAATTGGGTAGAGGGACTGTAATAAAACTTAGTCCAAGACAGAGAAGGATCACCAACAACTGTTTCAATGGAATTTTGTGAGGAGCATCCCTGCTGTCTGCTCCCCAAAAGGCCAGAATTTCAAACCCACTTCACTGTTCCCAAGGGATGCCCTTATTCCTATTGACTGAATAGGCAAGGCAGCATAACATAATTTTGGGTGCCTTCTTCTCCTTTCCTTTCACATCCCCTCTCTCTCCTCCAAACCTTTAAGGTGTTAAGAAACAGGAGTGGCAAGAACTCACTTGGGAAAACTCTAGCAAAGTCCCTAATTTAAATGCGCACATTCTTCCTTGAGGTAAAAATGGGGTGTTATTAAAACAAAGTTGAGATTTTAGTTATTAGCTGAAAGATGATTTAAACCCTAACTAAATGGTCAGCATCTGATAGGGTCAGTTTCATTCACCACTCTTTTCCTAGAGTTTGGCATGGTGCCTGAGTCATAATAATCGCTTCTTATACATTTGGTGAATGAGTTCATGAGTTTAGCAAATAAAGAAACAACAATGAATACAAGACTAGTGATTCTTTAGTCTTGACTTCTCTGGTTAAGGCAATGTTTACTGTTAGAGTAGTTATGAGCTAATAGAGAAGACAATTGTTTCTTTTTTTAAACAGCTTTATTGAGATATGACTTATAAACTAATTCGTCCACATTCTTAGTATATTTGCTTATAAGTGCAATCATTGTCACAGTCACTTTTGGAACAATTTATCACCTCCAGATGAAACTCTGTACCCTTACCCTGTAGCTATCAATTGTCTGTCCTCTCTGTCCAATCCCTAAGCAACCACTAATCTACTTTCTGTCTATAGATTTTCCTATTCTGGTCTTTCATATAAATGAAATCTTTTAGTATATGGACTATATGATTGGCTTTTTTCAGTTAACAAAGTTTTCAAGGTTCATCTGAGTTGGTAGCAAGCAATTAACTTTTAAGCAAATTGTTAAGAGTTTACGATGGTGGGTGTGGTGCAGGACTGGGCAGTGTTTTGTTGTACAAAGGGCCAGTATGAGCTGGAACCAACTTGACAGCACCTAACAACAACAGTGTTGTGATAAGGGGCATGCAAAATACAACAGAACACATGATGAACCAAAACCCACTGTTGTCAAGTGACTGCTGTACTCACAGTGACCCTATAGACAGAGTAGAACTTTCCCATAGAGTTTCCAAGGAGCACCTGGCAGATTTGAACTGCCAGCCTTCTGGTTAGAAGGGGTAGACTTAACTGTTGCACCACCAAGGTTTGTGGAACACAGGATAAGGGGACCTAATTTCCTTAAGTAATCTTAACCTGGTTTTTGGAAGATAAGAGTTAGCCAAACAAGGGGGAACAATTTATAGGCAGAGGACACATTTGTGAAGACTGAGTAAGCACTGAGAAAGAGTAAAGTGGATTTGAAAAACTGAGGCAAGTCTAAAGAGCTTAAGAGAGGAACACAGGGGAGACTATGGATAAATAGCAGGCAGCAACCAGATCAGACAGGCTCACTCAGTCTATATCAAGGAGTTCGAGCTTTAGAAATGTGTATCATCATTGGACAATTCATGTTTTGGAAAGATGACACAGGCCGCTGTAGAATACATTGGATGGGAACTGTCATGGATTGAATCATGTTCCCCCCAAAATGTATGTAGTCATTTGGCTAGGCCATGATTCCTGGTATTGTGTGATGTTCCTTTATGATATAAACCCTGCCACTATGTGTTAATGAGGGAAGGTGGGTGACAGTTGTGTTGGTGGGGCAGGACTCAATGTGTGGGGTTGTATTTTGCCTTGGGGCAGCTTTTTGGGATGTAAAGGAAAGGAAAGTAAGCAGAAATTTGGGGATACCTCATACCAATCAGAAGCAGTGCCAGAAGCTGAGTGTGTCCTTTTGAAAAAACTGGGGTCCCTGCACCTCAGAAACTTGCAGTCCAGGGGAAGACTGATGACAAGGACTCTCTTCCAGTGCTAGCAAAGAAAGCCCTCTTGTGGAGCTGAAACCATGATTTTGAGATTTTAACCTACTGGACTGTGGAAAAACAAATTATTTCTTCTTAAAACCATCCACTTGTGGTATTTCTGTTAAATCAGTAATAGATGATTAAGACAGGAACTGGACTGTACACTGGGAGCCCATTTAAAAGACCACTTTCCAGGTTGAAGAAGATTTCCAGTGACTTTGACTAGAAAGTAGACTGCAGGGTTGAAGGCAAATCGACATTTCTAAGATACATCAAGAGAGTCCCTGGATGGCTGTGTTCTCAGCTGCTAACTAAAAGTTTGGCAGCTGAAATCCACACAGAGGTGCCTGGGAAGACAGACCAAATGATGGACTTGTGAAAGACCACAGCCCACTGAAAATCATATGAAGTACAGTTCTGCTCTGGTATACATGGAGTTACCATGAAACACATGTGGTGTGGAAAAATTCTCCTAGATCTTGATCTGTTATAAAATTGTGCTTTTTCTTCCAATACTGGAAAACAAAAAATTGCCATGAAGTCAACTCTGACTTGTAAGCATCCTATGGGACAGAACATCAATTGAGATAATTCAACAAATAGCACTGGAAGTGCTTACACACCTTTGCCAAGAAATTTGGAGGACTGTAAGAGATGTCTATTTATGTCCGTACCAAAGAAACATGATTTAACCAAATGTAGAAATTACCAAACAGTATCATTAATATCACACACAAGTAAAATTTTGTTGAAGATCATTCAAAAGTGACTGCAACAGTATATTGCCAAGGAGCTGCCAGAAATTCGAGCTGGATTCAGAAGAGGATGTGGAACCAGGGATATCATTGCTGATGTCAGATGGATCTTGGCTGAAAGCAGAGAATACCAGAAAGATGTTTACCTGTGTTTCACTGACTATGCAAAGGCATTTGACTGTGTGGATCGTAACAAATAATGGCTAACATTGCGGAGTATGGGACTTCCAAAACACTTACTTGTGCTGGATCTGTACATGGATCAAGAGGCAGTAGTGTGAACCGAAGAATGGGACAATGCACGGTTTAAAGTCAGGAGGGGTGTGTGTCAGGGTTGTATCCTTTCGTCATACCTTTTCAATTTGTCTGCTGAGCAAATAGTCTGAGGAACTGGATTATATAAAGAAGAAAGAGGCATCAGGATAGGAGAAAGACTCATTAATGACCTGCGTTATGCAGATGACACAACCCTGCTTGCTGAAAGTGCAGAGGATTTGAAACACTTACTGATGAATATTAAAAACCACAGCTTCAGTATGGATTGCACCTTAACGTCTAGAAAACAAAAATCCTCCCAATTGGACCAGTAAGCAACACTGTCATGAATGGAGAAAGGATTGATGTTGTCAATGACTTCATTTTACTAGGGTCCACAATCAACACTCATGGAAGCAACAGTCAAGAAATCGAAAAATACATTGCACTGAGAAAATCTGCTGCAAAGCACCTCTTTGAAGTATTAAAAAATAAAAATGTCACTTTGAAGACTAAGATGCTCTTGACCCAAGCCATGATATTTTCAGTTGCATCATATGTGTGTGAAAGCTAGACGATAAACGAGGAAGACAGTAAAAGAATCAATGCCTTTGAATTGTGGTTTTGGAGAAGAATATTGAATGTACCATGGACTGCCAAAAGAACAAGCATATTTGTTCTGGAAGAAGTACAACGAGAGTGCTCCTTGAAAGCAAAGATGGCAAGACTGCAGCTTACATACTTTGGATGTGTTGTCTGGAGGGATCTGTCCCTGGAGAAGGACATCATGCTTGGTAGAGTGGAGAGTCAGAGAAAAAGAGGAAGGCTGTCAAAAGATGGGCGGACACAGTGGCCACAACGAAGGTGGACATGGTGCAGGAGTGGGCAGTGTTTCATTCTGTTGTGCATAGGATCATTGTGATTTGGAACTGACTTGACGGCACCTAACAACAACCTAACAACAACCCAGCACAGACTAGACCTGCCCTGTAGAATTTCCAAGGTTTTAATCTTTATGCAAGCAGACTGTCACATCTTTCTCCCCAGAGTTCCTGGTGCATTCAGACCACTAATCTTTTGGTTAGCAGCCAGTGGTTAACCACTGTGCAACCAGGGTCCCTCTTCTTCTAGTACATCTGACTCAAAATAATTTTACTATCACTGAAATTGTTCTTTTTTTCACTCTGGTTTTACGTTTTATTTGGCTTGATTCCATTCTTTCATGCTTCCTTTCTAGACTGTGGGTCTCCAATGCATTGCTTTATTCTCCCTGGGAAGCAAACACGTTTGAAGTTCTAAATGTAATCCCCGAAGGGAGATTAACAATCAAAGACACGCCAATATGCAAACACTCCTGAGACTCAGGTGGATTAGCTACAGCCTCATCCTGAGGCAGATGGCCCACCTGTGTGTTGCTGCAAACAGTTTAGTAATGAAACCAATCACAGACTGTGACAGGGCTGCTGAACTTGACTCCTGTTTTGCTATTTAACTCCAGGGCCAGGTCTGAGCATGTGGGCTTTCTTAAATATTGAACTTTATATGCCTCACTTGCCTCACCTTAGTGCTTGCCTAGTTTAATGCTTCTCCAAATACTCAATAGGAATACAAGTGGTTTTTAGAGTGTTTTCAAGTGGGTGGAAGTGGGGTCTGTAGGAGACTAACCCGAGTGGCTAAATCCAAGTTCATAGGAGAATGGATAACATCTGGCAAGTCTGACAGATCCCTGGTAACTGGACTATGAATCAAGTCCCAAGAAGTGTTGTGACATGAACCTGGTATCACAGCCATGGGTATTTCCCAAAGGCTCCAAAAGGGAATGCCAAGGGCCCAGCCTTTTGTTCTTAGAGGTTATAAGCTCAACAGTTAAGCTTTGAGTGGTATTAAGTGGTTTCTGTGATTACTTGTATGTCACTGTTAGTCTCAGCCTTTCAACACCTTGGAGGGCAGAGCCTTTTTGGTTTGTCTTGAATATTATTCAATAGCAAATCTTTAATTATATAGCAGTGTGTCTTTTTGAAATGCTGAATGAGACACTGCTGTTATTTTATGTTTCTTTTAATGCTAAATCTTTTGGGGGGTGTATAGCTTTCAATAAATAAATGAAAATGATTTGAGTCCCAGGTGAGCCTGTCCAGAAACCCTGGTGGTGTAGTAGTTACATGCTGCAGCTGCTAATCAAAAGATCAGCCATTCAGATTAACCAGGTGCTTCTTGAAAATTCTATGGGTAGTTCTACCCTGTCCTATAGGATGACTGTGGGTCAGAATTAACACAGCAGTGGGTTTGTTTTGTTTATTGAGCTTGTCCTTAAGTATCTTACATATATATCTTTATTTCCTTCATTTCCTGTTGTGGGCCAGCATTGAAGATAGCTGGAAAAAATATACAGTAAAAGCCTGAAGTTACTGGGTTTGGAAAGGATTTATGATCACACACAGACATACATGCAGCTCTATACATATTTGCATTCACATGTCTATACTTGTCTGTATGCACCTGTGTATACATATAGCCATCTGCATGGATAAAGAAAACCCTGTTACTTGGAGTCACAAATTGAAAGCAGCTTGGTGGCATCTAACAGCAATGTGGATAAATAAACATAAACGTGTGCACATATAAATACACTACACATATATACACTTATACCTGCCCTATTGCCATTGAATTAATTCAAAGTCATAGAGACCCTATGGGACAGAGTAGAACTCTGCCCCATAGAGTTTCCAAGGAGAACCTGGTGGACTTGAACTGCTGACCTTTGGATTAGCTTACTATTATGCTACCAGAGTTTCCATATGCACTCATGAGTGTATATAACTACATATAAATGTATATGTGTAAATACATATAGACATGCACAAGTATCTATGTGCATTGTGTTGCTACTGGGAGCCTAATTCACATAGGCCTAAACCATAAATGGAATCCATTGGTTCGCAGAAGTTTCGGTGTCTGTCCATCTTTCCCCATTGTCTGAAGACCAGTTCTCTTTACATTAATGAACTGGTTGTCAACAACTTCCTCACTTAAGAATAACAGAAAGGCTGTGTATCTTAGGTGGCTTCAACGGAAGCCCTGACAGTGGATTTTAAGTTGTTGGTTGCTAACTGAAAGCTTGGCCGTTTAAACCTACCAGCTGCTGCACAGGGGAAAGACACAACTGTCTGCTTCTGTAAATGTTGACAACCTTGGAAATGCTATGGGGCAGGTCTACTGTATCTTACAGGATTGCTGTGGGTCAGAGCACTGAATTCCGTGGAGGAGTAAAGACACTTGTTCTTTGGGGACCCTATTATACATTTTCTCTTGTCTCGTTGTTTGAGTGGGGTTGCAAGCGCGTCTCTGAACTAGTCCCTGTGACCAGTGAGACAAGATATGATGCCAGGCTTAATCTCAGGAACTGGTGGATTACCGGGTGGAGAGCAGTGTCAGCTTCTCCGGAGGCATTTAGGCTGCAGAGGGGAGGGTAAATCTCAAAGGAGAATCAGGTTTTATTACCAAGCAGTAAATTAACTGAGTGCTGGGTATCCCAAATTAAGAAATGTCCCACCCTTTTGACTTCCATCCATTCACACACAAACACTGATAGATACACACACATGCACAAACACACACACACCTTGGTCAATAGAATTTTCACAAAGATTCCCTTAAATTACTAATTTCCCTTCTGTATTCCAGGGTTTGGTAAATTTTCTACTAAGAAACCCAGGGTATCATTTTAATTAATTCACTTTTGCATTTTCATGCATGAGAAACTGGTATTTCCACCATGAGTTTGTATAATTCTAGCCCAAAACAATAAAATTGATGTTTTAGATGGCCTGGGAGATTTTAGAGGAGGTGAGTGTATAATTGCAGTTAGAGTTATTGAAAATTAAAAATAGCCTGATAACACAGAGGGGTCGGGGACCCTGTTTGAGAATTACTTTGGTAAAAGGTTCCTTCTTTGTTCAAGACTTGAGTCAGTCTTTCTTGATAGTTCAGAAAGTACAGATGGACAATTCTTTGCATAAACAACTGTGGGTAAGTTTGACCTTTGGTTTGAGTTCCTTTCTTCTCTGATCATCTGTTGTCACTGGAAAGGCTTCCCTGACAGAATGCACTTTGAAGGCATTAAACTGTTTCCATGGGGTTGTGTTTATTTATCTGTTATACACAGTTACTTATTCAGAGAGAGTATATTTATTAGCAGTTTCTGTGATTTATCAAGGGAGAAGTTTATTTTTCATTCATATGACCTGTCCAATATAAGTTGCTTGTTGAGCTCTGTTCCATACAGTGATTCAGGGAACCAGGCTTCTTCCATTCAGGAGCTTCTATGGTCTCAGAGTCTTCTGTGAACCTCTGTATCCAAAGATGGATGGATGGGTGACTGTGTGGGAGGATTTGGGCTACCTGTCCTACCCATGTTTCATTGGGTAGAACTCTGTCATGTGGCCACAGCGAACTGCAAGATAGCTGACACAATTAGTCTAACTGTGTGCTCAGACAGAGGAGCAAACAAGATTTGGTGAATGCATGGCAGTGTCTGCTGCAAACAGAAACATGTTTATTTAGGAGCCATACTTTGCTCCTGGCATGGGTACACAAGAACATTTTGAATGTCAAGGTTTTTGAATCCCATTATTTCCTCTCAGGATAGTTACAGTCATGAATTAAGGTGCATGAATGCTCACTGGAGAGCAATTTGTTTTATAGTTAACAAAGAAATGTGTTCTGCAAGGTACATCTATATATGTATTTTTTCCTCTGAGGGTAATAAATTTATATAGCTGTTAGGTCTCCCATGGTCTCTAGAATGCACACCTATAAACAAAACCAAATGCACGTTACTTATACTTCTCTTTAGTCTGTGAAGGGGACAGAAGTTTATGGGTCTTATGCATAACCAAGGCTTGATATACTGTTTCTGTAGGTAAGGACTTGAGGAAGTGGCAGGATTTAAAAGATATGACTCTGTGGTGTGACAAGGGTCACGGAATCTAGATTTATGTCCTGGGAGGAGGATTTCTATGTCCCCAAATCAGAGAGTGACTGAATTTGAAGGAGCAGTAAGCTAGAGAGTGTGGACTTGTGGTAGCAAGTGAAAAACCAAACCAAACCTTGTTCTTGAGTTGATTTCAATTCATAGTGACCAGACAGGATGGAGTAGAACTGCCCCATAGGGTTTCTCAGGAGTACCTAGTGGATTTAAACTGCCCACCTTTTGGTTAGCAGCCTAACTCTTTTTTTTTTTTTTTTTAAACTGACTTATGATATTTACTTATTTGTTTGTTTATTGTGATTGTGTGAAAGTGTACTATCCAGTTTAATTTTGCATGCCCACCTCTGTGCAGCTCCTTCTGCTCTCCTTGCCTGGGGAGAGCACACTCCTCCTTTCTGTTCTATACATGCCTTATCCTCTTAACAGTCTCCTGTCCCCTCCTCTCCACCCTCTTTACTCCCCTCTAGTAAGAGGCCAATAGGACAACATCCTATAGATGCATAGAACTATAAGGTGCACACATGATATGATCACTCTGTGTTATGTTAACCAGTACACCACTGAGTTTCCTGTTGATAGCCAGTGTGGACCAAAAACCAGGGGTCAGGGACAGGGAGTTGGGGACAACAGGTATGTTTTAATTTTGGCGTCATTAAACCTAATTTTCTTGTATGGCCCTAAAAGGGAATGAAGAAAACTCAAGTAAAAACAAGTGAAATTACCAGCCAGTTTTGTTGGGTGTACCTTGCAGTTTTTACATAAAGAAAGGTACTGGGTGTACCTTGGGTGCTGGGTGTACCTTGCAGTTTTTATATAAAGAAAAACTGGACACATGAAACCCAGGGTGGGAAATGGGAATGTACTGTCACATTATAGGGATTGCAGCTAGGGTCACACAATAATGTGTGTATAGATTTTAGAATGAGAAATTGACTTGAACTGTAAAATTTTACATATAGCATGATTAAAAAAAAATTATTTTTGACCTGAGACTGTCACAGGAAATTCAGATGTGTACAGGAAATTACCTCTTAGACAGTCAACGTTAGTAGAATGAACTCGCTGAAAGCTAAGAAAGATGCAGAAGGATTGTGCATAGCAGTGTTAGGTTCTGGAAGAGTTGGGGAAGGGAGGACGTACCAGAACAGCAGCAGTTCTTAAAGTGTGATTTGTAGATCGAGGTGTTTTAAGGGTATCCTTAAGGCCCAAAGAAAACCTTGGTGGCATAGTGGTTAAGAGCTAAGTCTGCTAACCAAAAGATTGGTGGTTTAAATCCACCAGGTGCTCCTTGGAAACCCTATCAGGCAGATCTACTCTGTCTTATGGGGTTACTATGCATTGAAATCAACTTGATGGTAGTGGGTTTGGTTTGGTTTGAAGGCCAAAAGCATTTTCATAATAATGCTAAGATGTTAGTTTACCCTTTCACTTTTAGCTCTCATTCTTTTATGCACGTGCAGTGGAGTTTTGCAGAGCCTACACCCTGTGTGATACAGTGACAGATAAAATCCAAAAGCAGGTAAGGGAATCCACTGTCTTCTACTAAGTCAGGTATTACGGTATTTGCAAAGAATGCAAAATATACCACTCTTTTCATTAAATATTTTTGTTTGGGAATATATGGCTATTCATAAAAAATGGTGGTATTTATGTTAGCATGTTTACTGCTAATTTAAATATCAGTTCTATTTTAAGGATTAATAAAATTAAAAAGTTTCTAAATTTTAATTTCCGTCACAGTAAATATTGATAGATGTAAGAACCAAAAAGAAAAGCCTTCTAGAGGCCTCAACTATTTTCAAGAGTGTGATGAGGTCGTGACACAAAAATGTGAGAAATGCAGCCTTTTTGGGTCAGATAACTTCAGAAGCTGATGAGCACTCAGAGTGCACCTTGTGCTTTCTGGAGCAGAATTGTTAGGAGAGCTTTAGCACCAGCTTGGGGGCCCTAGGGTAGACAGTCATCGGTGGGTAACTGCATTTTAACATCGCTTAGTGATAGAAGGGAGTTCTTGGTGTCGGCTGTTACCCTGGAGAGAGATGAGGCGGTCTGCTTCAGGAAAGGCTGCAGCTTTAGAATCCCCATTCTGTCTCACAGGGTCGCTGTGCGTGGGACTCCAGTGTGGGTAGTAAGGGGTTCCCACGGTTAACTTGCAAACCTAAAATAGTTGTAATAGTGCCATCTTGTGTTCTACAGTGGAAATATTGTAATACTTATTTTTGCATCCTATTGACCTTGCTTCAAAACTGAAAGATTATCAGTCCAAAAAAACAAACCCATTGCCATGTTGTTGAATTCAAATTTATAGTGGCGCCATGGGACCCAGCAGGACTACTTGACAGGGGTTCCAGGCTGTAATCTTTAAGAAAGCTGATTGTCATGTCTTTCTCCTGTGGATTGGTGGGTTTGCACAACTGATTTTTCAATTAGAAGCTGAGTCCATGACTACTGTGCTACCAGGGTCCCTGAAAGATTAAAGAGGCTCAATTTCATAGTACTTCGTGCATGCTTGGTGCATATTTTGTTTTTAAATGCCTTTTACTATTTTTTTTTCTCTTCCTCATTTTCTTCTGTATTTAATCTTCTTCAGGGTTAGCCAAGTGCTGTTGAGTCAGTAGGGTTAGAACAAATGGAAGAGTTATACAGTGCAACCTGTCAGAGCTAGAGCTCAGCAAAATTGCTTTGCTGTTCCTGGTCTCGTAACTTCTCTGCTTTCAGTTGAGTACAGTGTTACCATTTTGGTGGCGAGTTTTCCTTCTTTGACAGGTTTCCACCTTACAGAAGTTATGGCTTTTGCAGACTTTGCAGTAGTAACCTGATCCAGAAAGAAAACCCACCAAACCCAGTGCTGTTGAGTCGATTCTGACTCATAGCAACCCTATAGGACAGAGTACAATTGCTCCATAGAGTTTCCAAGGAGCGCCTGGCAGATGCAAACTGCTGACCTTTTGTTTAGCAGACGCAGGACTTAACCATCATGTCACCAGAGTTTCCTATCCAGATCTCGTATTTCTGATGTGATGTAATGTAGGATAATTAGTGCTGTTGTGGGGGAATTAAATAAGCAGCTTTTCTCACTTTCATTATGCTTAACTTGTCCCTTTCTACAGGCATTTTATTTTTGCACTGAATATTTTGTTTTAGACTATTTTTACATTTAAAGAAAAGTTGCAAAGATAATAGAGGATTCCCATGTACCCCTTACTGCTCTAACAGAAATATCACAAGTGGATGGCTTTAGCGAAGAAAAGTTTCTTTTCACACAATCCAGTAGACTAGAAGTTCAAATTCAGTGTGCCAGCTCCAGGCAAGGCATTCTCTCTGTGGTAGTTCTGGAAGAAGGTCCTTGTGTTGCATCAGTCTTTCCTTGGCCAGGGAGCATCTAGGAGCAGGGAACTCAGGTCTAAAGGTTATGCCATTCCCAGTGCTGCTTTCTTGATGGTTTGAGGTTCCCAACTCTCTGCTTGCTTCCCTTTATGTCTTCTAGGATAAAAGGTGGTGAAAACCACACTCCAGGGAAACTCCTTTTACACTGGAGCTGAGAGGTGACCTTAGCAAGGGTGTTACAGTCCCACTCTAATCTTTTAACATAATCTTATCTATTAACCACAGGCAGAGAGTAAGATTTACAGTATAGGAAAAGCACAAAGTGGAGGGCAATGACACAGTGCGGGGAATTACAGCACAGTCAAATTGCTGTACACATTTTTAGGGGACACAGTTCAAGCCATGACAACCCCTCATCCAGTTTCTCCCACTGTCACCATCTTCCATTCCCATGGGACATTTGTCAGAAGTAAGAAACCAGCATTCATACATTATTATTCACTAAACTCCAGTTTTGTGTGCATTTTACCAGTGTTTTCTTTCACCCCATTAATATCCTTTTTTTTTTTGTTATAGGATTCAATCCAGGGTGACTGCTTGTATTTCACTGTCATATCTCCATTGTCTGCTCTGATCTGTGACAGTTACTCCTTGTTTAGCATGACATTGATGGTTTTGAAGAGTATGCATCAGGCTTTCTTGTCAAATGTCCCATAATTTGTGTCTATCTTGTTTTTCTCTTGATTGGGCTGGAGTTATCCATTTTTTGGAAGACTGCCACAGAGGTGAAATGTCCTTATCATATAGTATTAGGGAGAACATGGTACCTACATGTTAACCGCCATCAGTTCTACTGGTTTTATTTATTTTGTGTTTTTCTCCCTTAAATAATCTAAATCCTCTAATGAACAAGGAAACTTTCATTGTGGGAATTATCAGCTATGGGCTCAATTGCTGAATTCTCCCCTAAAGTCCTGCAAAATTGCAGTCTGAGACTATTTGTGATATGCTCTAGGAGACAGATGAAAACATAAGAAAGTGTTTTCAAAATATTTACAATAAGAAGAAAAGTAACTACAATGGCATACTGCTTTGCCTGTATCAAACAGAATAACCTAAAAGTGTCTTATGTTCTCCCATTTTGTTGTTGTTAGCTGCCGCTGAGCGGGCACTTCACTCTTGGTGCCCCTCTGCACCACGGTCCTGCCCCACCCCCGAGTCACTTAGGGACTAGACCACTGTGATCTATTGCATCCTCACTGGCTGATCTTCAGAAATAGGTTAGCCCTTTCTTTCTAGTCCCTCTGAGTCTAGGAGATCCACTGAAAGCTGTGTCTCATCATAGCAACATGAAAGCCGCTACTAACAGAAGGTTTATGGCTGTGCATGAAGTTCTTTGGCCAGGAATCGAACCTGCATGGAAGGTGTGAATTTTACCATTGAACTTCCAGTGCCTCTCTGTCTGTTATCCCATAAACCTCAACAAATTGGAGTGCTTTTGAGAACAAGCATGGAAAGAACATTGTGATAAAAGTTACATATGTCAGTCTGTCATTAGCTTTCTCAGGGGTGATGAATAAAATTATACCTCTTTGGACTTCTGTTTTCTTCATTTGAAAATGAGGATGAGAGATTCTTTGAATCATCTCCCATTTTCTGGTAGTTCTAGCAAAGACTGTGAATTAAGAGGACTCTGAATGGCTTTTGTTTAAAACTGGTGTGTTGATTACATGTGTTTATTTATTCGTACTTCTTTCTAAGCCCAAACTAAATTGATGGCAGAAATATAATAAACCCATGAAGACAGTGCAAGTAGGTGTGGGGATGATCCCTATGCTCAAGCAATGTGTGCAGAGTTTTGGCAACTAGACATCAGTTTGTTAAATGGTAATCAGTTTAGAAGTCTGGAGAAAGTTAAAATTGAGCCAGGAATAGATTCGTACTACAAAAACCTAAATAAACTCATGTGAGTTAGAGATATGGCAGGTATATTAGGCAGAAGGCAGGGGCAGGGGTGCGAGTGTGTGTCGATAAAATAATTACAAAAAAGTTAGTTTGTGTTGAAAAAATAAACCAGTTGCTCTTGAATGGATTTCAATTGCTGGCAACTTCTTGTATGTCGCATTAGGACCAGGCTCCATGGGATTGCCAATGGCTGATTTCTCAGACATACATCACCAGGCCTTTCTTCCAAGGCACCTCAAAGTGAACTTGAATCAGCTGACTTTCAGTAAGCGATCGAGGATATTAATTGTCTGCACCCTGAGACTTGGGCAAAAGATGGTCATAGTGATTAACCATCCTATTTCCTTGCTGCTCCCCTCAACTCATCCTCAGCCAGCTGCTTGTTTCTCCCTAATCCAGGCAGGAAAGCAGAGCCAGTCCCTTAAGAAACTAAAGTGGACAGGCAGAGACTCACAGACACACGTTGCAGATCACAGGGGTACTGTGTTCTGCCTCCTTCTGTGACTTCAGTAGCAGCTATTGGGCAATATTTTCCAAGGCAGAAGGTTGCAGGGCTCTTCTTTTGGAAAACTTACCAGCTCCAGAAAAGCAACAACAACCAATCAAACAAAATAAAAACCCTCTTGTCCAGTAGAACCAGTTGCTGTTGAGTCAATTTTGACTCATGGTGACCCCGTGTGCATTAGAGTAGACTTGTGATCCGTGCATTTGTCGATGGTTGTGATTGTTTGGGAGCAGAACACTAGGAATTTCTTCTGAGACACTTCTGGGTAGATTCAACGGGCTAACTTTTCAGTTGGCAATGGAATATGTTAACCATTTTTGCACTACTGAGAGACTCAAAAATCCTCAGGAAAGGTCAAGAGCAGGCCTTTGTCTCCAGATACTGGTATTTGCAGGTTCTACTCGGTCCTGTAGGCTTGCTGTGAGTTGGAATTGACTCAAAGGCAACCAGTTGTTGTTATTGCTGGGTGCCATCTAGGGCTTCCAACTCATAGTAATTCTGCCGACAACAGACAGAAACACTCCTGGTCCTGGGCCATCCTCACAATTGTTGTTTGATTTGAGCATACTGCGGCAGCCAATGTGTGAGTCCATCTTGTTGAATATCTGCCTCTTTTTTGCTGACCTGTTACCAAGTATGATGTTCTTCTCCAGGGATTAGTTCCTCCTAATAAAATATGCGCAAAGTATGTGAGATGAAGTCTCACCATCCTTGCTAACTGCCAAAAGTCCCATCCTTTGAGTGTATCGTAGGGCCCACCATTACCAAGTCTCTCTTTTTGATACACAAGGTTCTAATTTATTTTTTAATCACTCATTGTCTCCTCCTTCACCCAGAAGTCAAAAGATACTATCTAAAATTTTTAAAAAATAAATTAAAAAACAGAAGTATGAGCTTATTGTTTTAACTGGAAGAAACAGTTAAAAATGATTACTTAGAGCAAGCGGGGCTTGGTAAAAGAGGAATGAACTGAGGGAACATTCTAGCAACATTATCTGACTTTTTGAAACAATGTCCATGTATTGCCTTTAAAAAGAAAAGGTCAGGTGAATTGGGTGCCCTGTCAAATCAGAGACTCAGCTAGCGCACAGGCAGATCCAACTTAGAAATCTGGTAGAGTTCAGAGAAGCAAGTGGAATTGCTTGCTGGGAATAAAGTATCTTGGATTCCTGTCAAGGCTGTGGCTAGCAAGGTGGGGCCTTCAGCCTGGCTGGTTTTGCTTGCATATAAATTTGCATTCTGTGCCTCACGTAAGGGTGAGAGCAAAGGTGAGAGTTCACTCAGCTGTTTGCACACCTGTGTGGCTCCTGAGGCAGAAAGGCATTCCTGCTTGCCCGGTGTTTCTGTGGATTGTCTTCTGAAAAGATGGCATTTCCTGCAGGATTTGGTTGGGGGGCAGCCACTGCAGCTTATCAAGTGGAAGGTAGGAGACACTGGGGCTGATGTGGATTTCTGCAGAAGGGTTTGGCATGCCTGGGGATGTGGGTGTGCGGGAGAAGAGCTAAAAAGAGAAAAAAGAAAAAGATTGAAGGGATCTTAATTGTAAAAATGAAACTGTGTCACTTGTCACTTTTCATACAGAAGAGGCTCACGTTTCCCACTGGACTGCTCTGAATCCTCAGGTCCTGTTCCTTAGGTACAAGGGTGAGATGGCAGTCAGGGTGCAAAGACAAGCTACAGCTGTGTTTTCGTCCATCTAAGTTTATCTCAGCTGCTGTTTAGTCACCTTGTGCCATTCCAACTGAAAATACTACCAGTCGATGGTTTCATGAAGAGAAACTTGATTGTTACAGTCCAGTAAGCCACAAATCCACTTACAAGGGATAAGTCGATTCCATAAGAGAAATTATCATAGTCTCGCAGGCTGAGTCCAAATTCCAGGAGAGCGTCTCAGCACAGCAACCTCAGGTCCAAAGGACATGCTCTCTTCTCTGTGCTGCTTTCTTGATGGTGTGAGATTCCCAGCTTACTCTGTTCCCTTCTCTCCCTTTTATCCCACAAGCTGCTAACTTGAGTCCTGCCTCACCAACACAACTGCTGTCCATTTTCCATCATCAACATCACAGAGGCAGGATTCACAACACCTGGGAGGAATTGCACCCTCTGGGGACTCATAGCCAAGTCAAATGAATAACTTGCATTTTTGGTGGGACACAATGCAATCCATGACATATACAAATTTACATTAAAGTAGGTGGTTTGCTGTTTCCCAATTATGAAAATTGATCCTACTCGCTGAAAAACATACTGGGTAAAGTTCCTTTGAAAAGCTCAAAGAGCTTTCATTAAAGGCCATTCATTGGTTTGGAGAGGTGTGCTGTTCCATTCCTAGTGAGCACATTATCAAACTAAAACCAAACCTGTTGCCATTGAGTTGTTTACGACTCATAGCAACCCTACAAGGCGGAGTAGAACTGCCCTATATGGTTTCCAAGTAGTGGCTGGTGGATTTGACTTGTTGACCTTTTGGTTAGCAGCCTGATCTCTTAACCACTGTGCCACTAGAGTACCAAAGTGAAGCCTAATAAGGTAGTATACTACCCCATGCCCCAGTGACAGTTGATAAGTAGAAGAAACTACAAGGTGGTGATGAGCCCCATAATGGAGTTAGACATCGGAGTTCTAGCTTTCATCCTATCCTGTATGTATCCTTTGTCTTCCCTGAGTTTGTTACTTCATCTGTAAAATAAAATGATTAGATTAGCTTTTTCAAAATCTATTTTTTCCTTAAGCAATTAGGATTTAGTAATTCTTAGGGAAAAATATTTATTTGATCAATAAATGTAGAAGACCCTGGGTTGAACAAGGCTCAACAAGTTTCTCTATCATAAGACTTCTCAGAGCTTTTAATAAAAAAGTGTAATGTGGGTCTTTAAAAGGTGTTTCAAACATTTATTTGACTCTAGAGTTCTGTTCTTTTGGTAAATCTTGTGGGACCCATGCTTTATGAAACAGAATTTTGGAAAACCTTGAAAAAGGGTGCTTCAAGCTCGAGCATTCAAGTCTGTAGGGAGCAGAAGTTCATTAAGTAGCCTAGAAGGAACTTAGCAGGAGTTGTAATAAATCAGAAAATGACTGACCTTTGTTAAACATTTATTATGAAGCAACTTAAGAGAAGAGGTTTCTAGGCAATAAGCAAATACAAATGATAGCTATCAACATAATGACCAACATTTGCTTATTTGTTCTCCTCTCCTATCCACACCCTGTGCCTCACATCCTTACCCCTGAGGTAATCGCTCTTGTGTATCTAATGTATTTGATGTTTATTTGCTATGTGTTTTTATAAAATGTATATTGTTCTTTAATATGTATGTATTTATTGTCCATAACTCTTATTATTTATAGATTTTACTACATGTTTTACTTTTTTGATGAAGCACTGTGTTTTTAATACTCATTCACCCTCTGTAAGTATGTGGCTTTGATTTCTGCATAATACAATGTACCTCTCTGCTCTTCCAGTGAAGGACTATCAAGTCAGCCACCCAATTACTGCCACCAAAAATAAATCTTATACTCATGGTTTTATGGAGCTTTGTAAGAATTTCTTTAGAATACATACCCAGGAGTAAAATTGCCTAGTCATAGGATATGCATATATTTAATGTTACCAGGTAGCACCAGATTACACTCCAGACTGAATCCAATGCATTAGGGTCCCTTCCTAGCAGTAGGGTACTTCTTATCTATATGTTGTAGCCACTTTGCAGACACAAGATAGACCCTCACCTCACATTTAGTTTGGATGTTGAGATCAGTGACACCACACATACCCCAAAAGGTATGAAAACGTCTACTACTCACATAATGAGGCTTTATTAGGAGACGAGGCTGGCTGTCAAGTGGGTCTAAAAACAGTTTTAGAGAGCAGGAAAGAACCCTGACTTGGAGATTTTTTGATAGTTTATGAGTGTCTTAGGCTGAGTTCTCTAGAGAAGCAAAACCAGTGGAGCATCTGTATATAACAAAACAAAACCAGAAAAAACCAAAGCTGTTGTCATTGAGTCAATTCTGCCTCATAGTGACCCCCTTGGACAATGTAGAAGTGTCTCATAGGGTTTCCAAGGATTGGTGTGTCGATTTAGACTACTGACGTTTTGGTTAACAGCCATAACTCTAACTACTATACAACAGAGAGAGAGAGAGAGACTTATAATAAGGAAATGGCTAACATCGTTGTAGAGGTTGTCCCAAGTCCATGGGTCAGGCTGGAGGATTCTCCTGATTTACATGGCTTCAAGAGCTGGCAAACCCAAGATCAGCAGGTTGGAAAACAGACCTCTGCTTCACAGGCTATAAATGCCAACAAATCCCAAGATTGTAAGTAAGCTGCTAGTTTAAGTCCCAAGAACCAGAAGTCAGACAAAAGGAATGCAGCTGCAGGATCCAGAGACAGCATCCCACGTGCCTGGCCACAAAGTCCACCTATATTGGTTGTAGGCCACATCCCCAAGGAAAATCCCTTTCAACTAGTGAGACACTCACATAGTCACAGCAGATCCCATGATGCAGGTGATCATATTGTGTCAGAGCTCATCATGGAGGTCATTACATGATGATAGGATTGTCAGACTACACTGTCTGCCAAACCACTGAGAATCATGGCCCAGTCAAGTTGACACACAACCTTAATAATCACAAGGATAAAGCTGAGCTTAGGGTTGAGGGTTCTAATAAGTTGTTTAAATCACCTGTCAGTACCAAAGCTTTCTCATTAGCTTGCCTTATTATGAGACAAAAGGAAGAAAGTAGAGTAAGGTTTAAATCTACCCATAGTCAGACATGAAAAGATGGAGGCAGATTCTTAAATGCCACGTTATTTTTTAGTATGACTGAGTGAAAATGTACATTTCGATATAAATTTACATGCCCACCTATATGCAGCTTCCACTGCTCTCCCTGCCTGGTGACAGCACACTATTCCTCTCTGCTCCATACATGTCTCATCCTGCCAACAGTCAGTCTCCTTTCCCCTCCTCTCCACCTGCTCTCCTTCCTCCAGCCAGAGGTCAGCAGGACAGGCTTATTGATGGTTGTCACTACCTAACTTTCTAATTTTTACAAGGCTGATAAATTCCTTAGTGGCAACACATTCATCTGCTGAAAATAAATGGTGAATGTTTGAGTCCACACAAAAGCCTTGGAAGAAAGACCTGGCAATTTATTTTTGAAAAGTTAGCAATTGAAAACTCTATGGAGCAGAGTTCTATCTGGACATACACGAGGTGACCATGAGTCGGAATCAATTTGATGGCAATTGGATTACAATAGATGTCAAGTGATATCTCTTGGTCTTACTTTACATGTCTTCAATTGCTGTTAACTTTAAGGAGCCCTGGTGGAACACTGTCTAAAATGGTAACTGAAAGGGCATTGGTTTGAACCCACCAAACATTTAGTGGGAGAAAGATGTGACAGTTGGCTTCTATGAAGATTACAACCTTGGAAAGTGTATGTTCTATTCTGTCCTAAAAATCAGCTGTGAATTGTAATCAACTTGACAATAATGGCTCTAGGGGGCTGGTTTACTATTAATTTTTGCACATTTTTTCTTGTTACTTTTGTATGGAGTGGAGTGGAGTGAGGGTGTTCTGTAAATTACCTGTATTATTCTTTGACCATTTAAAAAAGTTGATGTTACCATCATTGATTGATTTATGCTTCCCCCCCCCCCCCAAATGTGTGGAGCAATTTGGCTAGGTCATGATTCCCAATATTGTGTGATGTTCCTATGTGCTATAAACCTTAGCTGTATGATGTTAATCAGGGGGGATGAGTGGCAGTTCTGTTGGTGGGGAAGGAGTTCATGTATTCGGCCTCAAGGACCTCATACTACCAAGAAACCAGGGCCTGGATCAGAGCACATCCTTTGGACCCAGAGTCCCTGAGCCTCGGAAGCTCTCAGTTCAGGAGAAGACTGTTGACAAGGACCTTCTTTCAGATCCAACAGAGAAAGGCTTCCCTTGGAGCTAACACCCTGAATTCAAACTCTTAGCTTCCTTTACAGTGAGAAAATAAGTTTCTGTTTGTTAAAGTCATCTACTTGTGGTACTTCTGTTATAGCAGCACTAAATTACTAAGACAGTTACTATCTTTACCTAGAGCCCTGGAGATGAAGTGGTTAAGAGCTTGGCTACTAGGCAGAAGGTCTGCAGTTTGAATCCACTGTGTCTCTCTCCTTGGAAACTGTATGGGGTAGTTCTACTCTGGCCCATAGAGTTTCCAAGGATTGCCATGAGCTGAAATCATAGGGTTGCTATGAGTTGAAACCAACTCAATGGCAGTAGGTAGGTAGAGGAATCTGTACTGAAAACTTGTATAAGTTTCTGATGATTCCTGGTTATTTTTAGACATCACAATATCTTCTGGCATCCTGTATCTATTAAATTTATCTGTGATGTCTGTTACTGAAATAAATGCTTCTTATATGTAATTGTATGCTTACACATACACAATTTTGTTTACAAAACCACTTCCCACTCCTACTTCCCATACTTCTATAAAATTTTTATTAATTTCATAGTTTTACCTGTTATATTTTGTTACTTAAGAGTCCATCATTGTAGCAGATGTTAAGTAAGGACTCAAGGTTGTATTTCCCTTCATGGTGAGCCAGATTTCTCAAGGCCATTTGTAAATGACTGACATTTTTTTACTGATTCACGGTGCCTTCTTTACTGGGTATTGTTTGCATGGGAACTTGGGTTTGTCTCACAGCTCTCAGTTCTGTTCCTTTGGTCTCCACCATGTTCTTTTGCAAGTACCATACTGTTTTTATCACTGTGGCTTAATATTGGGGAAGTGTCAAAAGCAAGTCCTTACGTCTCTATATAACTGAATTTAAGAAGACAATTGGTAAGATGTCAAACCACCATTGCTGACCAATACCTGGTTCCTAATGTTTTATCAGCCAAATCCTTTGGTGAGAATTTTATGGTTAAAATCTTAAATAAAGGAATGGTGGGGGGAGGGCTTTCCCTAAATTCTCCTAAGATTGTAAGACAGTAGTTGTGATATTTGAAAAGTGGAAGAGAGTGGTGAATACCCAACAGTAGCTGTTTTTATTAAATCCTCACTTCAGCAGGGTTTCGATCTGGTGCTCAGGGTTTCTGAGTTCTACCATGACTGCCCTAAGACAACACAGGTGAAAGACAAGGACAACATTTAAGATTTATGCCAATCTGTTCTCCCATTTCTCTTCTGGCACAATCCCATCCAGACTACAGTTTTCTTAGTGACCTGTTGAATACATTGTTTTTCTCCCCTGGAATTTCTCTCATTTGTTTGTTGTTAGTTCCTGGAATCCATGTACTCTCTTACTTCCTTAGTTCTACTCTGACCTATAGGGTCATTGTGAGTCAGAATCAACTAGATAGCAATGGATTTTTATTTTCATATTTTCTCTAGGGTTTATTTTGGTAATAGAGATTTTATTTTTCTGCACAATTTTAACCTATTATTCCGCCCACCCAAGTATTTAGTAAGCATGTGTCCTATGTTAGCCATGGTTGATATACAGTTTAGGGGAGTTCTCCACTGTCACTGAGGTTACCTAATATGAATGCAAACAAAAACAAGTAAACAAATATGTAAGATAATTTCTACTGTGTTAAGTATGATGGCATTAAGAGAATGTTATGACAAGGGATCATGTAGAAGTAGCTACTTTAATTTGAAAGATCAAGGGTGATCCCTGTGAATTATTGTCATTTAACCTAAAATTTAGAGGATGAGAAGGAAGGAGTTGTATGAAGATATAGGAGACTTTTCTGGATAGAAGGACAGAGTGGAAGTTGATTGTGGTACAACCCATGTTCCTTGTGCTTCACAACTTCAGTATCCATTTCACAGCCACAGAAGAAGGGAGAGATCCCTGTTTTAACAACTGCTATAGCTCCCAAGTAGAAACTCAATGTTGTTAGTCAATTCTTACTTATAGCAAACCTGTAGGACACAGCAGAACTGCCCCATAGAGTTTTCAAGGAGCACCTGGTGGATTTGAACTGCTGACCTTTTCATTAGGAGTGGTAGCACTTAACCACTACACCACCAGGGTTTCCAATAGAAGATGTTACTATAATTGAATATGTCTGTTATTGTAAATATATATCATTCTTAAGAATGTCTGAGAAGGCAGGTTTGCTGGGGTTCCACGTCTCCATTCACTCAATGCTGTACCTTCTTTCATCTTTTCCTTGATAATTTCCACTTGGTCAGAATGGGAGTCTGACTAGGCTGACTATCTAGGAGTGAAAATAAGAAAAATTGTTCTCATGAAAGAGGTCAGACAGCTAAGAGAGGAAGCAGCAGTGCATTTGGTCTCTACTTATTCAAGCTGTAGGGTTAATTCTTTGGCTTGGGTCCTTTCTTCCTTCTGGATGTGTGCGTCTGTAGAGATAAATTGATCTCTGCACTGCTTTGGCTATATGCCATAGGTTCTGGTAAGAAGTGTTTTCATTCTCATTTGAGTCCATAAGTTTCTTTATTCATTCTTGATTTCCTTTATAACCCATGGCTTTTTGAGCAAGATGTTGTTCAGTTTCCATGAGTTCCAATTTCTACCTATGATTTTTTTGCTATTGATTTAGACTTTTATGGCTTTATGGTCTGAGAAAGTACTTTGCAGTAATTCACTGATTTGGATTTTGTTGGGATTTGCTTTATGTCCTACCATGTAGTCTATTCTGGACAACATTCCATGTGCACTGGAGAAGAAGGTGTAGTTATCTATTGATGGATAGAAAGTTCTGTATATGTCAGTGAGATCTAGTTGGTTAATTCAATAAGATCTTCTGTGTCTTCACTGAGCTTTTTTCTAAAAGATCTTTCCATTACTGAAAATAGAGTGTTGAAGTATCCCACTATTATTGTGGAGTGATCTGTCTCATTTTTGGATGTAGTCAGTGTTTCTTCCATGTATTTAGGTGCTCTAGTATTAGGTGCATAAATATTTAATATTGTTAAGTCCTGCTTGTGTATTGAACCTTTTAGCCATAAGTAGTGACCATCCTAGTCCATGATGGCAGATTTTACATTAAAAACTATTTTATCTGAGATTAGTATTGCCACACTTGTTCTTCTTTGTATATTTTTAGCTTGGTATATATTCTTCTATCTTTTAATTTTCAGTTTGTTCATATCTTTAAGTTTAAGGTGAGTTTCTTGCAGGCAACATATGGATGGGTCGTGTCTTTTGATCCAAGATGTCACTTGTTGTCTCTACTGGAGTGTTCAGTCCATTTACATTCAGTGTAACTATTGATAGGCATGTGTTTAGCGCTGTCATTTTCGTGTATTTATTTTTGTGTTGGTGTTTTCTCTATTGCTCTTAATATTCTGTTCTGGGTCGTTCGTCTTTATGGGTTGATTTTTCACCTGTATCAGTATTGGTTTTGTGTTTGTTGAGACACCTGTGTTGCATTTCTTGTTTTGATATGCTGCATCTTTATTATGCTTTTCAGCTTCCCATATGATCACTCTTAATAATCTAAGTTTAAACTCAATTTTAACTTCTACATATCTTATTAACTTACTCTCCATCTGGAAGGACTATAACTACTGCAGTATATCCCTCTTTATAATGTCATGGTATCATAGTTTTCATGAAGTGATCACTAGATCTGTTCTTTTAATATTATAGCTTTGATTGAGTTTTGTGCCATCCCTAACTGAGTAGGTTTCTGGATGGTATGTCCTGTATTGTTTCCTAAAATATACAGTTAATGCTTTTGTTTTTCTAAGCCCAGAGCTTCTTTCAGGATTTCTTATAGCTTTGGTGTGGTTTTTATAAAGTCTCTAAGTTTCTGTTTATCTGTGAACATCTTCATTTCATCTTCATATTTGAAAGACAGTTTTTTAGTATATATAATTCTTGGTTGGAAGATTTTTCTCCTTCAAGGCTTTGAATGTGTCAACCCACTGTTTCCATGCCAGCATTGTTTTTTGCCAAGAAGTCAGACAAAAGCCTACAGGGCTTCCTTCTGAATGTTAGCTTTGCTTTGAGTCTCTCTCAAGTCTGCTTATGTTTCATTTTGTTAAGTTTGATTATAACATGTCTTGGTGTCCTTCTTTTGGGGTCTAAATTATTTGGAGTTCAGTATACATCTTGGATATCTATGTTCTCTTCTTTCATAATTTCAGGGAGTTTTTCTTTCAGCAACTCAACAATTCTGTGTTTTCAGGTATCATTATCTGTTCAGGCACTCCAATTAATCATGCTTGTTCCTTTTGATAGAGTCCCACATTTTTCTTAATTCTCTTCATTTTTCTTGTTTCTTTTCTCTGATTTTTCCTCACAAATTCTGGTGTCAGTAGCTCTACCTTCAAGGTCAATAAGCCTAGTTTCCAGCTGTTCAGTTCTGTTCTTTTGGCTTTGAATTGAATCATCTAATTCTGAAATTTATTATTGATCTGTGGGATTTCAGAATGTTGATGTTCCATCACATTGAACAGCTTGCTTGATTTTTCATTTTGCTCTGCTGCATTTTGCATAGTGTCTAGGTGGGCTCTGTATATAACTCTTTTGTACTCAACCTCTGATAGTTTCAGAAAGGTTTCTTCATCTGGGAATTTCTTAGGTTCTTTATTTTGGGAGTTTTCTGGAGCCATGGGTAGATTTTTCTTCAGGTGCTTGGTCAATGTTTGTTGCTTTCTGGACATTTAGAGGCTGTTTAGTTTCTCTGGAAACTAAACAGCTGAGGTGCTGTTTTGAGAAAGAAGTTGATCATAGCCACCTCTATGTACTCCAGTAACTGGGTCCATTGGGATCTCTAGGGTAGCAGGCTCCACCTCCTGGCTGGCAAAGAGACAGCCCTATTTATGAAGGCACTGGGAGACCCTATGATGTGGGTCAGTGAAGGCTAGAAGAGATGCTATTGGGCTGCACCGCAGTTATTTCTCTAGGCAGTCTTATTTTGAAAGGTAAAAGTTATTTGAAGCTTCCAAAATCTGTCAGGCTGTCGGGTGTGCAAGCCTCTCCTTCTGGCTGACAATGTAGGCAACTTTAGAGCAGACAGGCTACTGTCCTGCTGTCATCCCCTATCATCCCCTGCTGGGCCCCATTCACAAGGCTACACTGTGCTAAACACAGCTTTTCTGCTGGGAAAGCACTCCTCAGGCTGGCATTGCCTCCCAGTCTGGGAGTTAGCCCCTGCCACAGTCTCTGTTTGGATAACTCTGCCTCCCAGTCTAACAAGATGGTGTCCCAAACAAGCTGTCCCACCTGCTGAGGAATAGCCATATGTATCACGTAGGTACAGAAAGAGAGGGTGGAGGGGCTGTGGTTCTCTGAGCCTGGAGCTGAGCTCTCAGAATGTGGCTACACCTCCTTCTGGTGGCTGAGCTTTGTTGCCAGTTACGCCCATTCACCAGCTGCTGGCTAACAAAAAGAAAGAAAAGTTAAAAATGCCAGTTACCTTCAGTCCACGACAGCTGGGCATTCAACAAGGGCAGGGGGCAGTGAAAGAGCAGTTTCCTGTTCAGTCGCATGTAGTCCAAGTCCTCTGCCATGTTCTAGGGCTCAGTGGGTGTCCAGAAAGCTCCATTTAATTATCAATCCAGGCCTTAGTTTTTAGAGGGAATTAAGGAGATGTGTGTCTGGTCTGCCTTCTTGACACCACCCATAGCAGAGCATTTGGAATGGGAATGAATAAATTATATTTTAGAAGCAGCATATCATGATAATTACAGAGCCAGAATCCCTACATTTGAGGTATATCTCTACTTTTTATGTATGTGCAACTGTGTGCAAGTTTCTTAACTATTTGTAAGACAGGGGTAATTATTTTATTTACATTATAGCATCTCTGTGAAGTTTAAAAATGATAATGTATGTCAAACCTGTTGCCACTGAGTGAATTTTGACTTATAGCCACCCTATAGGACATAGATGACCTTCTCCATAGGGTTTCCAAGGACCACCTGGTGGATTCAAGTGTTGACATTTTGGTTAGCATCTTTAGCTCTTAACCACTGTGCCACCAGGGATTCTGATGTATGTGAACTGCTTGGCAAATACTTATTCAATGCATAATAATTATGGTGGTTGTAAAGGATTATTGGAAATGACCCCCTATAGAATTATAGTGTTAACTTGGCATAAACATACAATGAGTTATGCAAGGCTATATAGCAGGCTTCTTTCACCATTTTCAAGTTTTCTTCTCACTGAGGACCTGGTCCATTCTGGGCTTCTGTCTTCACATGGACTCAGTGTTGCTCTATCTCTTTTCTCCTTGGAGGCAATCTGTCCTATGTCAAAGACAAAAAGCCTCTATCAGTCACCTTAAGATGATGTCCTGGAGCCAGCATGTTCTGCTAAGAGCAGTGTCATGGACTGAATTGTGTCACCCCCAAAATCTGTGTCAACTTTGTTAGGCCGTGATTCCCAGTATGTGTGTTGTTGTCTTCCTTTTATTTTTTTGATTGTGAAAAGTGGATTAGGGTGTTACTATAACACTCTTACCTAGATCACATCTGTGATCCAGTGTAAGGGGAGTTTCCCTAGAGTGTGTCCTACACTCTCTTTTATGTCTCAAGATATAAAAAGGAAAGGGAGGTGAGCAGAGAGGCAGGACTTCATATCACCGAAGAAATAGTTCTGGGAGCAGAGCGTATCCTTTGTACCCGAGGTCCCTACACAGAGAAGCTCCTAGTCCACTAGAAGATTTAGGACAAGGACCTTCCTCTAGAGCTAATGGAAAGAGAAAGGCTTCCCCTGGTACTGATATCCTGAATTTGGACTTTTAGCCTACTTTGTAGTGAGGAAATAAATTTCTCTTTGTTAAACCATCCACTTGTGGTATTTCTGTTATAGTAGTACTAGGTGACTCAGACATGCAGTCAATTTGGTTTCTTGCTCAAGTCACAGTATGGCTTTTATAAGTCTCTTTACATTCTAAGAGCTCTTACTTGTTTGGTGTTGGGTTGGATCCCTA
This sequence comes from Heterohyrax brucei, assembly GCA_028571685.1. Classification (NCBI taxonomy): domain Eukaryota; kingdom Metazoa; phylum Chordata; class Mammalia; order Hyracoidea; family Procaviidae; genus Heterohyrax; species Heterohyrax brucei. The sequence goes on along the minus strand of CM053143.1, from coordinate 173,507,272 downwards.
GCTCCAGAACTTGTGAAATGAGTAACTTTGGGTGACTAATTTATTATACTCATTCTCCTCAGGGACCCTGGGTCCAGAGGATGCACTCTGCTCACAGCACTGCTTTCTTGATGGTATGAGGTCCCCCACTCTGTTCATTTCTCTTTCCTTTTTACCTCTTGGGAGAGAAAAGATGGTACAGGCCACACCCCAGGGAAACTCTGTTTATACTGGATCAGCCAAGAGGCCAAGAAGTAATCCAGTGTTCTTTAATTTCAGTTGCCTTGTTTATAAAATTAAGAAGCTGTTTGCACCCATTTTATAGTTTGTTTGGGGAACTAAAGGAGTTATTTTATGTAAAAGCACAGAGTAATATCTGGCAGATTATGCTTACTAGAGTAATAATTATAGTAATAATACTATTGTTGTTCTCTCCACGGGCAGCATTTTTTCCCACTCTGTCCTGATAGGAGAATGGCATCGTCTTGTCTTTTTCATGGAAATGGTTATTTCTTGTTTGGGTTGCCAATTAGAAGAGCACTCTTCTGTGCTCATTCTTGACTGGTTCTACCAGTAACTGCTTGGGAGAGTTAATTGCTTAACCACTCCTGCTACCATTGTTCAAACTATAGAAGCAAGAAATCAACATGTGACTTTGTCACATCATTGTGGCCAGAGAGTAAAGCTGAGATCACCCTGTTACTCTTTGATTTTGAAAATCTTTGAACTTGTGTGCTACCTTGGCCTCTGAAAGTCTAGAGAACAGTTAGAAGTCACAGACAGTCAGCCGAACTGAGGACTGAGCATGAGTTATATTATTTACAAAAAGGAAGAAGAAAACTGAACATTTTGTTGATTTTCCTTTTCTCTTTTTTTAAAGACCATTGCCATGCAATGTTCTGATGAGTTTCTAAAGCAAATGCTTTGCTTTTAACGGAAGCAATTATCTATGTCGGTGTATTTGGTTTTGTCTATCCCCTTGAGACCCCTGAGGCATAACTGCTATACCCGACTGCCACCAACCTAAATGAAAACAAAGATCTTTTGGCTCTGTTACTGGGAACAGAAGGCACATGAAGGTCTTTGTGGGTGGGATTGATCAGATAGGGACAGGGCCTCTAACTTTTCATCACTCTACCTCCTAGCATAACCAGTCAGACACACAGTTCTTCTTTCTTCCCACCCTTGTCCACATCCTTTCTGTGTCTCCTCTGGTGACTTCACTGTTTATGGATTTGAAGAAGAGTTTATTGTTTATTATATAAGAGTTAGCGACATAGTGCCTTGAGCTGTTTTGAGGGAAGTACAATATAAATCTAATAAATAAATAAATAAGTAGTAAAAGCAGGAGGAAAATGATGTCTTTTAGGTGAGTTGTAAAGAATACTGTAAAACCTATAAAAATGTATTTGTGTGGCTAAGAGGCAGAGAAGAAAATGCAGATGATCATTGTACATATAGAAGTGAGTCTCAGGCAGTGTTTTTCAGTACAGGGGAATTTGTGTGGCTTTTACTCTTTGTGGAGTGGGCTGTGCTCTCCTTTTTCGGGGGGAGCTAAAAGGAATAGAAGGCAAACAACAGTAGGTAACTCAGTAACATTTTGTTTACTTCCTTGGTAGGCCACGGAGGAGCTATGAAAATGACATTTAGGACCCAATTCTATAGCTCTTATGAGCTTATAACTCCCAGTGATTTCAGGGAATGCTCTTAAGGGGTGGGCATGCTTGGCGAAACTCCACAAATCCTAAACAAAGTCTAAACTACTCTGTTAATGCTTCCTCGTGGGATCTGAGTTTGTGGTTCTCGAGGAAGCAGAGGGCTCAGGTTTGTGAATGCCATTTTAAATCCTTGACGCTGCACTAGGCACTACTACACTGTTTGGATTCTGTTTTAGCTGTGATGGTAGGGTCGCTGTGAATCAGAATTGACTCAGTAACGGTGGCTTTATCCTTTTCTTTTTTGGAGGGGGGAGCTTTTTGTTGACAGAAGTTGTGGCTAGTCTCAAAACTTTGACCATCTCAGTTTGCCTTGTTATCTCTATGGTAGAATCTTATAGTTAAGAAGTTGGGGGGTTATTTTGCACTGAAAAATATGAGAATCAACAGGGCAGCTGTACTAGCTGGCTTTAAGTCCACTTTGCTGTGACTATTCAGGGTGTTATTCTCTGGTCCCTGTAAAGAATTCAACTTGTCTATAGAAATCAGAATTACATGAAACGTTTCTATAGGTTATGGAGGTTAGCATAGGCTCCCTCTTTCTCTCGGCCATACTTCCTGTTTGCTTTTGCCATTCAGGCGATTAATTTTTTTTGTAGTAAAATATACATAATATGAAATTTACCATTAATTTTTTCTTTTATTGTACTTTAGAAGAAGGTTTACAGAACAAATTAACTTCTTGTTAAACAATGAGTATACTTATTGTTTTGTGACATCAGTTACCAATTCCCTGACATGTCTACATTTTCCCTTCTTGGACTTTGGGCTCCCTATCACCAGCCTTCTAGTTCTTGATGTTTGTCTTAGTCACCTGGTACTGCTCTAACAGAAAATACCGTGGGTAGAAGGTTTCATGAGGAGAAGCTTTTAGTGTCACAGTCTGGTAAGCTACAAATCCATTCATAGGTTACAAGTCCATTCAATATGAGAGATCATCACAGTCTGATAGGCTGAGTCCACATCCGGTGAGAGCATCTCAGCACAGGAACCTCGAGTCCAAAGGATATGCTCTGCTCTCGGTGCTTCTCTGTTGGTGGTATGAGGTTCCCAGCTTCTGATCACTTCTCTCCCTTATATTCCACAAGCTTGTAGCTTGAGACCTGCCTCACTAACACAACTGTTGTCTGTTCTCCGTCATCAGTCTCACAGAGGCAGGATTCACAACACATGGGAGGAAGAACACCATATTGGGGCTCACAGCCAAATCAAATCAACACAGACATTTTTGTGGGGACACAATTCAACCCATGACACTCCTGGGCTGGGGTGCCCCTTTACGCTTATTTGTTTTATGGGCCTGTTTAATCTTTGGCTAAAAGGTGAACCTCAGGAGTGACTTCTTTACTGAGCTGAAGGGTATCCAGGGGCTATACTTTCCAGGGTTTTCCAGTTCTGTCACACCAGTAAGTCTGGTCATTTTTTTGTGAATTAGACTTTTGCTTTACAGATTCTCCAGTTCTGTCCGGGACCCTCTACTGAGATCTCTGTCAGAGCAGTGAGTGGTGGTAGCCGGACGTCATCTAGTTATGCTGGACTTAGTCTCGTGGAGGCTGTGCTGTTTGTGATCTATTAGTCTTTTGGACTAATCTTTCCCTTGTGTCCTTGGTTTTTCTTCATCCTCCATTGTTTCAGATACGGTGAGATCAGAGGAATATTTTAGATGGCCCCTCACAAACTTTTAAGATCAGTGACATTACACACCAAAACAGAATGTGGTATATTTTCTTTATAAATTATGTTATGCCAGTTGAGCTAGATGTTCCCTGAGAACACGGTCCCTTTAGACTTTAGCCCAATAATATGGTCCCTCAGAATTTTGGATGTGTCTGTAGAGCTTCTGTGACCTTGCCTTAGACAAGTTGAACTGGCTTTTCTTGTATTGTGTGGTGTCTTAACCTTTACCAAAGTTACTATTTATCTACTGTCTATTTAGTATTTCTCAATTCTCATGCCTGTCCCTCCCTCTTAACCATCAAAGATTGTTTCTTTTTGTGTGTAGATCTTTTCAGTAGTTTTTGTGATAGTTTTTCCTTTTGTGCATGATTTATTTCACTCAGCATAATATTCTCAAGATTCTTTCATATTGAAAGATGCTTCCCACATTCATCGCTGTTCTTTATTGATGTGTGGTACTCCATTATGTGTATGTGCCATAATTTGTGTATTCATTTATCTGTTGATGGGCGTCTAGGTTGTATTCATCTGTTTGTTATTATGAGTGATACTACAGTGAACATGGGTGTGCATATGTCTATCTGTGTGACAGCTCTTATTTGTCTAGGATATATTTCTAAGAGTGAAATTGCTGTATCATATGGTATTTTTATTTGTAGCTTTCTAGAGAAATGTTATATGGTTTTTGAAATGATTGTGTTATATCACACATTCCTGCCAGCAGTGTATAGGAGTTCCATTCTCCCTGAAGCCTTTACAATACTTGGTATTGTCTGTTTTTTTTTTTTTTTTTTTGATTTGTGCTATAGTACCTCGATGAGATGTCATGTCATTGTGGTTTTAATTTGCGTTTCTCTAATGGCTAGTGATCAAGAACATTTTCTCCTGTGTATGATAGCCATTGAATGTCTTTAGTGGAGTATTGCTTGTTCATTTCTTCTGCCCATTTTTTAATTAGGTGATTTATCTTTTTGCGGTAGAGGTGTTGGATTTTCTTGTAGATGTTAGAAGTTAGAACTTTGTCTAATTTGTAATAGCCAAAAATTTTTCCCTAGTCTATAGGTTCTCTTTTCACTCTTTGGATGAAGTCTTTTGATGAACATAAATGTTTAAATTTTAGAAGATCCCAGTTATCTGCTCTGGAATTTGTCTTTGTTAGTTATAGTCTGTTAATGCCATGTCTTAGGGTGTCTGACTTTGATGATCCTCTTTTCTCTTCTTTGATCTGTATAGTTTTTGGTTTTATAGTTAGGCTTTTGATCCATATTAAATACATTTTTTTTTGTGTATGGTATGAAGTATGTTTCATATTTTTGCAGGTGGACATCCAGTTTTACCAGAACTATTTGTTAAAAAAGACTTCTTTTCTCCATTTAATGGATTCTGGGCCCTTGTTGAAGATCAGGTGACTGTAGGTGGGTGGATTTACATCTGGATTCTCTGTTCCATTCCATTGGTCATTGTATCTGTCACCAATACCAGACTGTTGTGACTACCATAACTGTACAGTAGATTCTGAAGTCAGATAGTGTGAGTCCTCCTACTTTATTTTACTTCAGTAGTACTTTACTTATCTGGGATGTATTCCTTTTCCATATAAAGTTAATGATTAGTTTTTCCATGTTTTTAAAGAATGATGGTGTTATTTGGATTGAGATTGCTTGTATTCGTATTTCTTTGAGTAGAATTGACATTTTCACAATGTTGAGTCTATCTATCCATGAGCATGGTATATTTTTCTATCTATATAGGTATCTTTTAATGTCTTTCAGGAGGGTTTTTTTTTTTTTAATTAGAACTTTTACATTTATTTTATTTTATTTTTTTAGGGTTATTATAAATGGTATTGCTTTCCTGACTTCCTTGTTGTTCTCTTTATTGGTGTATAGGAATTCAACTGATTTTTGTGTGTTTTTCTTGTATGCTGCAACTCGGCTGAATCTCTTGCTTTCAATAGTTTTCTCAGGGAGTATTTTGGGTTTTCCTCCTATAGTATCATATTATCTGCAAGTAGGTACATTTTTGCTTCTTCCTTACCAATTTGGATGCCCTTCATTTCTTTTTCTAGCCTTGTTACTCCAGCTAGGACTTCCAGGAAAATATAAATAGAAGTGGTGGTAATGAGCATCTTTGTGTTTTTCCTTCTCTTAAGGGAACTATTTTAGCCTGTCTCCCTTAAAAACGGTGTTGGCTGTTTGTTTTGCATAGATGCTCTTTGTTATGCGGAGGAATTTCTTTTCTATACCTATTTTATTGAGAGGTTTTTTTTTTTTTTTTGGAAGTCAGGAATGAGTGTTGGACTTTGTCGAATACCTTTCTACATTGATTGAGATGACCTTGTTATTTGTTTATTTAATTTATGTAGTAGATTACATTGATTGACTTTCTAATTTGGGGCCATCCTTACATACCTGCTATGAATCTCACTTGGTTGTGGCATATTATTTTTTTGATACGATGCTGGATTCTGTTGGCTAGAATTCTGTTGAGAATTTTTGAATTTATATTCATGAGAGAGATTGGTTTGTAATTTTCTTTTTTTGTGGGGATGTCTTTGCCTGGTGTGGGTATCAACATTATATTGGCTTCATAGAATCAATTCAACAATATCCTTTCTTTTTCTATGTTCTGAAATAGTTTAATCAGTACTGGTATAAACTCTGAATGTTTGGTAAAATTCTCGAGTGAAGTCATCTGGGCCTATTTTTTTTTTCATTGTGAGTTTTTTTTTTTTTTTGGTAAACTACCTTTCCTGTCTCTTCTCTTTTTATAGATCTCTTTGACGGCACTTGGCACTTGGCTTGTTTTTTCATGTCATTTTGTATTAGTTTGGGTAGATAGTGCATTTCTAGAAATTTGTCCACATTATCTAGGTTTCCAAATTATTTGGGATATGGTTTTTCATAATACTCTATTATAATTCTTTTTATTTCAGTTGGGTCCATTTTAGTGTCCCCTACTTCTTCTTATTAGTGTTATTTGTGTCCTGTCCTGTTTTTTTTTTTTTTTTTTTTTATTTCTTTCATCAGGTTGGCCAGTGGTTCATGAATTTTGTAGATTTTTTCAAAGAACTACCTCTTGGTTTTGTTGATTCTTTCTATTGTTTTTATGCTCTCTATTTTCATTTATTTCTGCTCTGGTCTTTATTATTTCCTTTCTTCTGTTGTGCAGTACTTTTGTTGTTTTCTTTCTATTTGTTTGAGTTATATAGCTAAAGTTTTGATTCTGTCCATATTCTCTTCTTCGATGTGTGCATCTATTGCTATAAATTCAGCTCTTAACACTGCCTTTGTTGTGTCCGAAAGGTTTTAGTATGATGTCTTTTCATTCTTATTTGATTCTAGGAAGTTTTTCATTACATCTGAGGTTTCTTCTATTAGACAGTATTTTTTAAGTAAGGTGTTGTTCAGTTTCCATGTAATTGATTTTTATTCCGTAGTCTGTCTTTTGTTAATTTCTGTTTTGATGGTGTTGTGATCAAAGAAGATACTTTATATTATCCTGATGTTTTGAATTTTGTTGGGAGTTGCCATGTGACTTAAGGTCCAATCTATTCTAGAGAACATTCAGTGTGCATTGGAAAAGAACATGTAGTTTCTACAGCTGTTGGTTGGAGTGTTCTGTATATGCCTATGAGGTCAAATTAGCTGAATGTGACCTTTACATCTCCTGTGTCTTTGTTGAATGTCTTTCTGGATGTTCTCTTCTTTACTGAGGGTGGTATGCTGAAGACTCCTATCGTTATTGTGGAACTGTCAGTTTCTCTTTTCAGTGTTGTTAGAATTTGATTTATGCATCTTGGAGCCCTGTCACTGGTGCAAAGGTATTCATCATGGTTATGTCTCTGTGACAGGTCATCCCTCTCATCATTATATAGTACCATTCTTTGTGTTTGGACACTCTGGTGGCATAGTGGTTAAGTCCTATGGCTGCTAACCAGAAGGTCAGTAGTTCGAATCTACCAGGCACTCCTTGGCAACTCTGTGGTGCAGTTCTCCTGTATCATATAGTGTTACCATGAGCCAGAGTCAACTTGATAGCAGTGAGTTTGGTGTGGGTTCTTTGTTTTTTTACGGTGGATTTTGTTTTAAAGGCTGTTTTATCTGAGATTAGTATTGCTACTCTTGCTCTTTTAATGGTAGTTGTTTGCTTGATGTATTTTGTTTTCATTCTTTGATTTTTAATGAATTCATGTCTTTTTTTTCCTAGGGTGTGTCTCCTATGGACAGTGTATTGATGGATTCTGTTTTTGTTTTTTTAAATGTGTTTTGCCACTCTCTGTCTATTTGTGGGTGTGTTTTGAGGCCATTTATGTTCAGTGTGGTTATTGATAGCTGTGAGTTTATTGCTGTCATTTTGTAGTGCTTTATTTTTTGTGGTGCTGATGTTTTCTTTCTTCCTCTTACTCTCCTGTGCTGAATTACTTGTTTATGATTTTTTAAAATTTCTTTTGTTTTATAGATTTTGTGTTTACTTGCACTTTATGTTTTTCTTCTCCATTTTGATGAATAGGTTTGTTAACTTTCTTTGTGGTTACCTCAGAATTTACCCTTATCTTTCTAGGTTTGAACCAGTCTTTTATTACTTTATTTTACCTTGACTTCCTCTCCATTTCAAAGTTCTATACCTGTACTGTCCCCTCCCCCATCATTCTGATGTTGTTATCAGTTTCAGATTAATGTCTCTAGTTCCCTGTTGTAAATCTTCCAGTTTTGATTAATCTTTGAGAGTTTATTACCTAGGTTGGTATCTGGCTGATGTGGTCTTGCATCTGAGATTAAGGGTGTTGGCTGATGTTGTTTGTTTTGAAACTGAAGGACTCTCATTAATAATTCTTGTAAGTTTGGTTTGATTCTTACATATTCCCTTAATTTGTGTTTATCTGGAAGTGTCCTTGTTTCACTTTCATGTCTAGATTTTATAGGATATATTGATTGGCATTTTTCTTTCTAAGTTTTGTGTATGTCATTCCATTGCCTTGTTGTCTGTGTGCTCTCTGCTGAGTAATAAGAATTTAGACTTATTGTTTCCTCTCTATATGTGACTTTACATTGTGCTTGTGCTGCTCTCAAGATTCTTTCATTGTCTTTGCTTGAGAAATTGTACTATTGTTTTCCATGTCATTCTTAAGATTTCTTCATTTCTCTAACTGTCCCTTAAACAAAGTAATATCTGGAAATTTGTCTTCAATTTCACCAGTCCTGTCATTAGTGTTTCATACATACTCCTAGACTTTCTGTGGCACTGTCCATTTCCGAAATCTTGTTGTTTATCCTTTGAATTTCTAATTGCAGTTTTTGTGTGATTTCTAATTTTAAATTCATTTTCACATTTTGTTCTTGTATTATGTTTCCTGAATTCTACCCTTATTCTGTCCATTTGTTCCATGATTTTTTTCTGCCTTTTCAATGATTTTGCCTATCTTTTCCTCATTTTTTGTTACTTTTTCCTTCAAGTTTGCATAAATTTCAATATTAAAAAATCTGATTTGCTTATCAGGTACTCACAGTGCCTTCTACTGCTGAAAAGCTATTTGGTGTTTTTATTTTGTATGCCTACTGTGGCCATTCTGTCCTACTTTTTAAATATGCTTTGAGATTGTCTGCTGTCTTCAGGACATCACTAGTCATTTTCTGTCTTTATTGATTGTAGATTTGTTTGTTTTGTCCTGCTTTATTGTTTTATTTGGTTACATCTGAGCAGTTGGGCTAGAGACCTTATTATTTTCTCATCTGTGGTCATGATACTTCTAACCACTAGTCAGCTAGTAGTCACTTCTAACCGTTGGTCAACAATGAGCAAAGCTAGTTGCTCAGCTATCCTGGAGCAAGGCAGATCCGGTGGAAGGGGTGAGGCTGGGATAAGTTGTGAGTTGCAGGTATTAGAGCCAGCAGGGCACACTCAGGTCAGTGCAGGGAAGGTTCTGGTAGACCATGCTTGTGTTGTTAAGGAGGTGGTGTTCAGTGCATGGTTTAGATAGGCAGAATGCAGAGGTAAGGTTGTGATGTCTGGAGTTAAGTCATTATGGGACAGAAGAGAATGAGGAGATAGAAACAGGAACCAAAAAACAAGCAAACAAAAACTGCTGAGGTACTCTGTCATTGGAGTATCAGAAACCTAGGAAACCTGTTATAGTGGCTTTCTAGTCAAGTAGTGAGGCCAGCCCATTAAGGAGGGATAGATGATAACACACATAGCAATGCGGACAGAAGAAAATAAAGGAAGGGAGGGATAGAGAAATAAGCAACTAGATTTAAAAAAGGAGAGAGAAAGGCACATGGAGCTATACAATCAGGAAAAAGAAATGGAAAGAATGTAGTGAGGGGTAAGAAACCAAAGCACTGGGGGGAATGATTCCAGGTTGTTGGGAAAAAGGAAAGGAAGGGAGGTAGAGAGAGACAAAATGTTAACATTTAAAACAAAAGGAGAAAGAATGAATAAAATGCCACAGGATAGACCACCAGAAGTGAGTCCCCTCCTGAGTGGCACTGCACAGCCCATCAAGAAGGAGCAGAGATGGCACACAGTGCTAGATATTCAGGAGAAGTGTAAGGAAGTGAAGTAGAGGGAGAGAAGAAACAGAAAGAATGAAGAAGGTGAGGGGGAAAAGAATGCCTCAAGACAGCCTACCAGAAGTGGGTCCCCAGCTGAGTGGCACTGCACACAGCCTGTCAAGGAGTGGAAATGGCATATGGCACTGTGTGTTCAGGAGAAGGGTAACAAAAGAATATAGAGAGAGACAGGAAGTTGAGAAAAGGAGAAGGAAAAAGAGAAAAAGAGAAGATGCCCTAAGGGAGTTTACTGGTGCAGTGGTACAGACTGGAGAATTAACTCCCAAGCCTCTCGGCACTGTAGACCCCTTCTAACAGTAGCAGAGATGACACATGATTCTAGGTTTTCAGGAGATGGGAAAAGAAGGAAAGTAGAGAAGAAACAAATGAAGAGAAACAAAAAGGAAAGAAAGAAAAGGAAAAAAATAGAATATGCCCCCAGGGACCCCACTGGCATGGCAGGCATGGACTAGGGAAGCAGTTTCCCAGCTGATCAGCATTTCACAGTCTGTCAGTAAGAAGTGGAGACCGCATATTGAACCAGGTGTTCAGGAGAAAGGAAGGAAAGGAGCTGTGGGTGTGATGAACAAAAAGAAGCTGAAAAAGGCCATAGCAACAAGGAAAGAGCGCTGAACGAGTTGGCCAGTGTGGGTGGGGTGAATCCAAGAGGCATGGAGCCAGCGCCTCCCTGGGTGGCTGACCACAGCCTGCGGGAAGTGCTGGAGGCTGAATTAGGGGAAGAAGGAGGGGGTGGGAAAGTGTGTATCACCAGTTACTGGGTGCTCTGTCTTCTGCTGAGAGCTCCTTGAAGCTGTGTTCTCATAGTCCTTTTCTGCTTATCTGGGTAGCTGAGGAGTCCAAAATGGTGAATCCATGCTTAGTTAACTCCACACTGTATATTTCCTTGCTCTCTGTTTTCTGTCAATTTCTTATTTCATTTGGTGCTTTGTTGAATTCCCCCTAGTCTGTGGTGACCACCATTTTAGTTACTTCTTTGTGAGTTAGTCTGCTCTAGATACCTCAATTGCTATGGTACCCACAACAATCAGTCAGAAGATAGTTCTAAATGACTAGTATAGATGAGATTGGTACTCGCATTGACTGGTGAGAGTAGACTTCAACTGTTAGTCACCAGTGTGGACAAGACTAGCATCCTTTATTGACCATTCAGAATAGACACTATAAGCAACCAGTATGGAACAGGTTGACTTTTTCTTTGGCCAGCCAGGATGAATGCCAGTCATAAATGAGGCCATGCTCATAGATGCTGTGTTTCATTCTTTGGTTTAGGAATAGGGCAAATGTGGAATATATCCAGTCTCTTCCTGGGATCTATTGACTTTAAGTATGAACACTTCTCACAGCCTCAGATTGCTGAATTGCAAAATCACTAATTCTGATTTCTCTCTCTCTTTTTTTTTTCCTGAAATCTCACTGGGTAAATGTTGGAAACCATTTTCTTACATTTTGTGTTTCTTTGGCTTGGGAGTGATTTCCTCAGTTTTTTTCTTACAGATTAAATGTTTGGTCCTTAGCTATGTCATTTGTGTTTCTCAACTTCTTTATTGAGTGAATATTTGGATTCTTAACGTCTTTCAGATACAAACGTTCAATGGTAACTGAAAGCTTGGTGGTCCAAATTCATCCAGAAATACTTTTGAAGAAAGGTGGGTGATTTATTGCCAAAAAAGTAAACCATAGGTAATCCCATGGAGCACAGTTCTAGTCTGTCACATGTGAGATTACTGGGATTTGGAGTTGACTTGTAACTTTTTTAAAAAATAAATTTTTATTCATTAATTTTGTTAGTCATATTTCTAATTTGTAGGAACACTTGTACTTTGATTACTTCTTTTTCAGGAAGTCATACTTTGTTTTATTGTTTTATTATTATTAATCCAACTTGACGGCAATTAGCTTGGCTATTAGTCTTATGAGTACTAAATTTAATATTAAAATTCACTTCTTTGTTGACGTCTTTGAGTTCTTTTTTGTTTGTTTGTTTCATTTCTTACCGTTCATGCTATTATTTTTGTGAAGTATCTGGTGACCTCTGGGTGCCTGTGCATGGTTTTGAGTTGAACAATATGTTAATAAGTATCAGTAACTGACTTAGGCTTCCTTTGAAGTTAGGTAGACTAACTTTAAGAGTGAGTGCATCAGAAGCAAGGTTCTGTGTAAGTGGGTAGGACCTATTGACAGCTTTCTCACAAAAGACTACCTGCATGAGAGGAGGCAGATAAGACTCCAAAAACTGTCAAATAATGAGGGAAGAGTATTTTTACTCTTAACAAAAAAAAAAAAAAACAAACACAAACCCAGTGCTGTTGAGTAGATTCTGACTCATAGCGAGCCTACAGGACACAGTAGAACTGCCCTCACAGAGATTCCAAGGAGCACCTGGGGGATTTGCCAACCTTCTGGTTAGTAGCCATAGCACTTAACTATTATGCCACCAAGCTTTCCATTTTGACTCTTAGGGAAGAGTATTTCTTTTTTTTTTTTTTTTTTAGATCTGTGTTTCCTTTTCCTTCTCTCCTTGAAGTCTACATTAAGTCCAAGAGTTGTTTCTACTCGTTTGACTGCCTCAGCACCCATGCTAGGTGTCCTTCCAAACAGATCTTTCACTTATTAACAAGTTCTTCCACCTTGAATGTGTGATAAAGGCCGCACCAGCTGTTCTCTTTATGTGGCAGAGGAACCAATTAGGTAGCAGTTCTAGAGGTAATTCTTAAATTAATTACCCTGATGAGTCCTCTGTAGCTTCTCTGCTCTCTGTATTGGTTGATTCAGAGACTTTCCATGGGGAATCCTATATTAAATCCTTACTGGCCATCTTCAGTGTGTGAGTTCATGTTGTAATGCATTAGTTACTCATGTAGTTCTGTCTTAGTTTCTTTTTATTTCCAGAATACATGTGTGTGTGTGTGTGTGTGTGTGTGTGTTTGTGTGTATGTATGTATGCTAAGTAAATGTGGTATTCTAATGGAACTCTTTTATATTTCCAGATCTATTTTGTATTCATTCCTTTTAAAAACAAACAAAAACATAAATTTACTATGTTTCTATTGGGGTTATGAGAGGGAGAGGAGTTAAATGTGTACTGACATCCCTATTTTGAACTGAAAGTTTTCATTGCCATGAGTTACTGCTTAGAATGCCTCACTGACTCTGAAATATTGTTGCAAATTAACAAATGAGTAAATTCTGCCCCTTCTCCTTTTTATCTTATCATCCTCCTCATCATAGCTAACACCCTCAACTCTGGAAATTTTCTACTGCCCTGCTTTTTAGAAGGAACCCTGGTGGTGCAGTTGTTAAAGTGGTCAGCTGCTAACTGAAGGGCTAATAGTTTGAACTCCTCAGCCATTCCACAGGAGACAAGACCTGGAGGTTTGCTACCATAAACAATATAGCCAAGGAAACCCTATAAAGCAATTCTTCTTCTTTTTGAACTTTTTTTGTGTGTGTATATGTGCTTTAGATGAAAATTTACAATCCTAGTCAATTTGTCATACAAGAAAGTCACTCACACATGATTATGCACTTCTCACTGCTCTCCTGTGACCACATACTCCTTCCTTCCACCCTGTATTTCCTGTGTCCATTCAACCAGCTTCTATCCATGGCCACCTTCTTATCTCATCTCTGGGGAGGAGCAGGTAGCCTCATGTATCTACATAAGCCAGGAAGCACACTCTTGGCCAGCATCATTTTGTGTCTTATAATCTAGTCCAAGTCATTGTCTGAAGAGTTAGCTTTGGGAATGGTTTCAGCTCTGGGCTAACAGAGAGTCTGGGAGCCATATCTTCCAGGGACCCTCCAGTCTGTTGGACCATCAAGCCTGGTCTTTTTGGGTTTTTCTACTTTTCTCTAGGGTTGCTGTGAGCTGGAGCTGACTCAACAGTACACGATAACAATATGCTTTTCAGAGAGAGGATGAGATAACATGGAACTGATGGAATTTCAGACAGTGCAGTGAGAGAAAACTAAGTATTCCAGTGATTCAAGGAAAACTATAGTGAAGAGGATATACTATGACCTGCAGAAGTCCACATGTCCAGGTGTATCTTTCTGGGGTCAGCTGCTGTATGCCTTTTAGTCTTTTCATAACTTCTTACTGCTTCCTATTTCTGAACCCACAGATTTTCCGTATAATTTAAGTTTTCTCAATAGTTCAACTGACTTCATAGGCAGTACTGAAATCTAACTGGTGCTACCATGATTGCCATGTTTTAGTTGATTTTTGATAAGGAACTACCAGCTTATGTATTCTTTTGCGTTGTCAGAATTCTGAGTTCAGTGGCTGTTTGTCATACATATTTATAAACTAATACATAGTAATTCTAGAACATTTAAAATACATTAACAAATAAGCAAAACTTAAAATATAAAAAAAAAACTAGCTAGAGAGAGATGCTTTAAAATTTTGAGTGTATGGTTTCAGTCTTTTATTCATACATTCACACACTTACCTGCACATATACACTTTTTATTCACTCTAATGGTAACATTCTGTAAATGGTTTTGAATTATTTCAGACACATGTATCTTGATAAGCTACAACATATTTTTGCAGCTTTTCTCTTCTTCCTGTGTCCTTTTTCCTTTATCAGAGTTTTATAATTGCATGTGGATGCTACCCAGAAAACTAAATATGAGTTAGTATATTTAACCTGGACGTGCAAGAAAAATTTACTGCATCTCAAGAATTTGTTTGGAGTGTGGATTCTATATACTGGCCCAGATATTTTGCACATGAGTTATTTTTGCCACCATTCAGCTAGTCAGTTAAGATAGTCCATTTGTTCATTTGCATGAGTGTGTGCCAGCATAGTATTGGGAGGCAAAAAACAAGGCACTAGTTATGCTGTTCTTTCCTGTGCCTGCCCATCTGGTAGGGGTTGCTTTCCAGGTATATTCACTGGTACTCAAGGTCAAGGGGTTCTTTCCAAATTATGAGGCCATCACACACATGTCCAATTCAGAAATATGGGACTCACAAACGTTTCCTCCTTCATTTAACCAATTAACCAATTATTTGTCACTCTTTCTCCTTCATTACACAATTCTTCATTATTGCTAACTTTTCTTTAGCTCTGGAACTAATCATCTTGTGTCTTCTCAACATTTTTTTTTCTTCCTCTTCTCTTCCTGTACATTGTTTCTAGCATGGTCATTTGAAATTGTGACCTCATTATTTTGTTTCTTGAGAGAGAACGTGAACCTCGAAATCACACAGACTAAGTTTGAATTGTGACTCCACTACCTACCAGTTGTACCCCATCTGGGGAGTTACCTAACCTTTGTATGCCTCAGTTTCCTCTCTTGTGAAGTGGAATCAGTAACAGCACCTATCTCAGAGTTGTAAATATATTTGTATTTATCAACTGCAAATATTTAGAGCAGTTTGAGGCAAGACATAAGTTTTCAATAAATGTTAACTATTATTAAAAAATAATGTCTTTTCATCTTCCATACAATAATTTTTGAACTTCTTGCCTGGCATAAAAGATTACAATTTTATTCCTGACTACATTTTCTTTTCTTGCATCTTCTAATTTTGCACCTTGTTCTTTATCCAAAATGAAGCAATGTAACTCTTTACATGTACCATGAGCCCCTTACCTCTGTACCTTTGCACATGCTGTTCCCTCTGCTCAGCAGCACATCTGACTCCCTGTGTCAGCAGAGACCAATATTAGCCAGAGCCTGGTTTCCTGGCTTCCAGGCTCAATCTCTTTCCATTCCAGAATGCTCCTGCTGTCATCCTTATTCTCCTCTACTAAATGTAATACTGTGTACTTGTTAGTAGAGGCAAACGGGTGGGACAAAGGCAAACTCAAAGAGAGGTTTTTAGTACATATGAATGATTTAGTCTTGTATTAGTTATATGGAACAACATAGATAATACGCCTTTTTTACCCAGGGGCCTTTGGAGATAATTCCATGTTTCTGAGCATCGGTAATATCATGAGAGGTGTTAACATGGATATTGTATCTGTGTTTGTAATTTGGATGGCATAAGTGGTCATGACTGGCAGCAGCTGTGACCCTGTTGCTTTTCTCCTGTCATGCCACGTGGGCCTCTGCCTTGGGGTGCCCTTACCCAGATGAGCAGCTCTGTATTCGCTTTGGATCTTTCTTAAGGTGCCTGTTCTTCCTTTCATTAGTGTGGATAATCAGAGTTTGATTGTAAAGTAGGCCTGGGCCAAATGCAAGGGCTTTTAAAAATTGTCTGCTGTTTTAGATTATCCAAGTCACTGATCCCTCTTCCTCAGCATGGATAATTGAGAATGGACTGAGCTGAAAGAATGTTAAACAGAACCAATTGACAAAATAAATGAGATTTTAAAAATCCTTTACATTTTAGTATCAGAAAAAAAGCCAGTTTTTTTTTTTTTTTTTTAAATCTAGAAGGGCTTATCTTATATTTTGAAATTGTAAATTTGTTTGATTTTAAGTTGTCTCGAATTTGGAAAATATGTCTTGTGATGTAACTAATAAAAACCTATTTAAAATGTATACTAATTACTACAATCACTTAAGGGAGTTATTGAAAATAGAGACAAGAAATAGGAGAACTTCAGATTCAGTGCCAAATCTTCCTAAATTCATATTTACATTTCAGCTAGATAATAAAGACAGAATGGGAGTCACATCCAGTTCTGAAAGCCCTTACAGACACAAGGGAGGCAAGCAATAGTTCTTTGTCCCTAATGAGCAGCCGTTGTTGGGAGAAGGGGGTGTTTTTGGTGCATGGGATTAATAAGATTCTGATATCTGAGATTATCTGGCTTTCTTCACTTCTTTTCCTTGTCTTGCCACCTTCCCTCAGAAACCCTGTGGAAAAAATGAAGGGAAAAACATGTCATGCCACCTGTTTGGGAATTTAGAGGATGTTTTCTCAGTGGAGTCTTGTTGTGATGGTATAATTGTCATGAACAACTCTTCAACTGCGTAATGAGATAGATAGATTGTGGGTTGGCCTAGGAATTTGGAACATAATGTAAGAGGCAATGGTGAGTTTCTGGGCAGGTGACTCATAAACAAGGTTTTTGAAACATAACCCATTTTTACATTGGGAATTGCCAAGCTAAGGTTTAAAGTCTCCCATAACACCCACGAATAATCATTTAAATACAGGCTTTGAGACTTGGGGAAACGTGCATTATTCACTCTAAAGACAATAATTTTGCATCACAGTTATTGTAGTCCATCATACTAATGCATGCTGGGGGATCTATGAAAAAGCAACATTGTCTCTTGATGGCACATCACTTCTTATATCACATATGTTGTTAGCCAGGGCTAGATTGTAGACACAGGTTAAGGATGCATGTTAGCCAGCCACTTTGTATTGGAGTGTAGGAGGCTAAGGCTCTTTCTTAAGGTGGAACATTAAGAAGGGACTTTAGCCGTTGTCTACTGCTTTTGTGTGAAGAATAGAATAAAGCTGTGGAAGCTATATTTGGCTATAATGTTTTCTTTGTTTCATTCTTCATAGTGCTAAGATGTTCAAAAATATAGGTATCCGATAAATTCTTGTTGCCCGACTGGTTTGAGTTGGGCTTTTAAGGAGAAGTTTCTATTTTTGTTTGTTCTGTTTTCTTTGTCTTCAATAAAAGGCTCAAGAAAGAATGTATCAGCAGAGGCAACATTTTGAGTCAAGACACAGAAGTACTGATATGTATGGTGTTGTCATTTTTAGTACAATATTGTTTAGAATGCTAATACTTTAGAATTGAGTAGAATTATTTGGAGTTCTTGTTAAAATGTGGATTTCATTTTATTTGCTTTATACAAGAGTATGTAATGAAAGTGCTTGCAGATGGTACCCTGGAGTTTGCAATTTTTACAGGTACCCTGTATGATTTTGTTGTAGATCAACCATGGACCTGCTTTGATGAAGTTTGCCATAGGCTGTATGTTCTGATTATAGGGTGGGTTGGCAGGACATCAAGGTAAGATACATCAGCATTGTGATGCACATAAAGTATTGTCTTAGTTACCTAAGGCAGCCATAGCAAAATACTGCTGAGCAGGTGGCTTTAAGGAGCAGAAATTTATTGTCTCTCATTTTTTGGAGATAAAGTCCATGTTAGGGTCTTGGCTATTGTTTTAGTCAGCTAGGCTGCTCTAACAGAAATACCACAGAGTGGATGGCTTTAACAAAGAAAGATTTATTCTTACACAGTCCGGTAGGTTGCCAGTCCATATTCAGGGTGTCCGCTCTAGGGAAAGACTTTCCCCTTGTTGGCTCTGGAGGAAAGTCCGGTATTGCATCAGTCTTTGTCCAGGGAGCGTCCTGATGCAAGAACCTCTGGTTGGAAGGACGTGTTCTGCTCCCGGTGCTGCTTGCTTGATGGTAACGAGGTTCTCAAATTGTCCTTTGTTTCTTTTTCCTTTTATTCCTTGCAAGCTAAAAGCATTAAGGGTCAGGCAAGCCATACTCCAGGGAAACTCCCCCTACAGCAGGAATTTACAGCCCCACCCTAATCCTTTAACATACAGGTTAGAAAAACCACACAATGGAGGACAGTCCCAAGATACTGGGAACCATATCCCAGCCATATGGCTGCACACATTTTTGGGGGGACACAATTCAAACCATGACAGCTATGTCAGTTCCTACTGTGGACCACTGTCCTAAGTTTTTGGTGGCACCCTGCAATGCTCAAAGTTCCTTTGCTGCCTTGTACATGCATCTGCCTCTATCATTTGTGGGTCTGTCACTATTTTCTCTTTTATGAGAGACCACTCAGAAGCGACTTAGGTTTAGACCCACCATTCTGTAGTATTTCCTCACTGTAATAATAGAACCCAAACCCAAACCAAACGCAGTGCTGTGAAGTTGATTCTAACTCATAGTGACCCTATGGGACAGAGGAGAACCACTGCATAGAGTTTCCAGAGAGCACCTGGTAAATTCAAACTGCCAGTCTTTTGGTTAGCAGACATAGAACTTAACCAGTATGCCATCAGGGCTTCCAGTAACAGAACAGAAATCCCTAATCCCGTTCAGAGTCACACTTGTGGGTACAGGGGTGAGGATTTCAAGGTATGTTTTGGAGAAACACAATTCAATCCATAATAAATACAATGCTAAAGATTGTGTGTCAGGATTGTATGTAGTAGGTATTTGGTAGTCATAAAATATTCTTAAGCAAGGGGATTAATATGATCAATTCTGTAAATTAGATTGTTTTGACTGCAACAGTTAGATGAATTGAGAAAGAATATGTGGAGATTAACCAGTCGTTGGGCATTGCAATAGATAAAGCACAAAATGATGAAAAACTTACCTTCAGTGGAGGGGACAGAAGGGAGAAAGAAGGAAGGGGACATTATTGAAGGAGGACAAAAAGGATATGCTCATGAATAAGATGTAGACCATGAAGAAAATAGGTGAAAGACTAAACCTAATTAAACCTTAGGTAACTTGCTGGATGCAGACACTGTGAGCTGAAGAAAAACACATTGGGGGAGTAGCAGCTTTAGAAGCTGTACAACAGAAATGAAATACCATCATTCTGGGTTTGAGATTCTTTTAGAGTACTTACATGAAAATGGTTAAGGGGCTTTCATGGATTGAATTGTGTCCTTCCAAAAATGTATGTGTTGATTTGATTTGGCTGTGAGTCCCAAAATGGTGCCCTTCCTCCCGTGTGTTGTGAATCCTGTCTCTGTGAGATTGATGATGGAGAATGGGCTGCAGTTGTGTTAGTGAGGCAGGACTCAAGCTACAAGCTTATGGAATATAAGGGAGAGAAGTGAGGTGAGGAAGTTGGGAACCCCGTACAACTAAGAGAGAAGGACAGAGAACACATCCTTTGGACCTGAAGTTCCAGTGCTGAGATGTGCTCACTGGATTTGGACTCAGCCTACCAGACTGTGATGATTTCTGACTGAATGGACTTACAATTTGTAGATGGGTTTGCAGCTTACCAGACTATGTCAGTAACGCTTCTCTTCATGAAACCTTCCACTTGTGGTATTTTCTGTTGGAGCAGTACCAGGTGACTAAGACAGGGACAGTTACAAATTCATGTCTCATTTCAACTGTGTGGATCATAACAAAATATGGATGACATTGCAAAAATTAAAATTCCAGAATACTTAATTGTGCTCATGCAGAACTTATATGTTTATACAAAGAGGTAGTCATTAGAATGAAGGGATTCTGAGTGTTTTAAAATCAGGAAATGTGTGTGTGGTTGTTGTGTCCTTTCAGCATACTTATTCAATCTGAATGCTGAGCCAATAATTTGAGAAGCTGAACTATATGAAGAAAAATATGGCATCAGGGTTTGTGGAAGATTCATTAACAACCTGTGATGTGTGAACGACTCACATTTGCTTGCTGAAAGAGAAGAGGACTTGAAGCACTTACTGATGAAGACTGAAGAATATAAGTCTTCTGTATGGATTACACCTCAACATAAAACAAAAATCCTCAGAACTGGACCGATAATCGCCATCATGATAAATAGAGAAAATATGGAAATTGTCAATGATTTCAAAGGATTTCATTTCACTTGGATCTACAGTCAATCTCTATGGAAGTTGTTGTTAAGTGCTACAGACCCATGTCCAAATCAGAGTAACCATATGTACAACAAAACAAAACACTGCCCTGTCTCGTGCAGTCCTCAGAATCCTTATGCTTGAGCTTGTTGTTGCAGGCACTGACTCCGTCAATCCATTGCATTAGGAGTTTTCCTCTTTTTTGTGACTCTTTAATTTACCATGCATGGTGTCCTTCTCCGGGGTCGGATCCCTCCTGATAACATGTCCAAAGTGTGTGAGGTGTAGTTTTGCCATCCTTGCTTCTAAGGCTTGTTATGGTTTTTATTTGTTCCAAGACAGATTTGTTTGTTCTGTTGGCAATCTGTGGCATATTCAATGTTCCTTGCCAGTATCACAATTCAAAATGTCAGTTCTTTGATTTCCCATTTTTGTTTTTGAGCTTTTACAAGCGTATGAGGCAACTGAAGTCTTTGAGGTGACATCTTTGCTTTTTAATACTTTCAAGATGTCTTTTGCAGCCAATTTACCCAGCGCAATGCCTCTTCTCATTTCTTCACTGCTGGTTCCGTGGATGTTGATTGTGGATACAGGTAAAATGGACCCTCTTACAATTTTAGTCTTTCCTTCATTTATTATGATGTTGCTTATTGGTCCAGTTGTGGGGATTTTTGTTTTGTTTATGTTGTGGTATAATTCATATTGAAGGCTCTAGTCTTTGATCTCCATCAGCAAGTCCTCTTTATTTTCAGCAAGCAGTATTCTGCTTTCAGCATAAGGCAGCTTGTTAACACATCTTCCTCCAATACTGACGGCTCAATCTTCTTCATATAGTCCAGCTTCTTGGATTATTTGCTTAGCATACAGATTGAATAGATATTGTAAAGGTTACAACCCTGATGCATACCTCTTCCTTACCTAAACCATGCAGTGTCCCCTTGTTCACTTTGAACTACTGTCTCTTGATCTGTGTACAGGTTCTTCACGAACAGTTAGATGTTCTAGAATTCCCGTTCTTCAATTCACAATATTATCTGTAATTTGTTATGATACACACAGTTAAATGCCTTTGCATAGTCAATAAAACTCAGGTAAAGATCTTTCTGGTGTTCTCTCCTTTTGACCAGGATCCAGCTGACACCAGCAGTGATGATACCCCTGGTTTCACATCCTTTTCTGAATCCAGCTTAAATTTCTGGCAGTTCCCTATTTGTGTCATTCTACAGCCACTTTGGAAAGCCTGATGGTAAACTGGATAAAGTGCTATGTCTGCTAACTAAAAGGTCAGCAGTTCAAATCTTCCAAGCTCTTCTTGGAAACATTATCAGGCAGTTCTGCTCTGACCTACAGGGTCACAATATATCAGACCCAACTCAATGGCAGTGGGTTTGGGTTTTGGCAGCCACTTTTGAATGATCTTCATTAAAATTTTACTTCTGTGTGCTACTAATGACATTGTTTGTTAATTTCTGCATTCAGTCAGATCATCTTTCTTTGCGATAGGCGTAAATATGGATCTCTTTCAGTCAGTTTGCTAGAACTGTCTTCCAAATTTCTTGGCATAGATGAGTGAGTGCTTCCACTGCTGCATCTGTTTGTTGAAACATCTTAGTTGGTATTCTTTCAAGACTTGGAGACTTGTTTTTGGCAATGCCTTCAGTGCACCTTAGACTTCTTCTTTCAGTACCATTAGTTCCTGATCATATGCCACATCCAAAAATGGTTGAACCTTGAGCGCTTCTTTTTGGTATAATGACTCTGTCTATTCCTTCCATATTATTTTGATGCTTCCTTCTTTGTTTAATGTTTCCCACATAGAATCCTTCACTATCGCAACTTGAGGGTTGATTTTTAATTCAGTTCTTTCAGCTTGAGAAATGTAGACTGTGTTCTTTCCTTTTGATTTTCTATTTCCAGGTCTGTGCATATGTCTTTTAATATTTTGTCTTCCCTAGGTATCCTATAAAATCTTCTGTTCAGCTCTTTGACGTCATTGTTTCTTCCTTTTGCTTTTAACTGTTCAGTGTTCAAGAATGACTTTTGGAGTCTCTTCTGACATCCATTTTTGTCTTTCCTTTTTTTTCCTGCCTTTTAAATGACCTCTTGCTTTCTTCCTGGATGATATCTTTGATGTCATTCCACATCTTATGTGGCCTTCAGTTGTTAGTGTTCAACCTGTCAAATCTGTCCTTGAGATGGTCTCTAAATTTAGGTGGGATATACTGAAGGTCATACTTTGGTTCTTGTGGACTTATTCTAATTTTCTTCAGTTTCAGCTTGAAGTTGCATATGAGCAGTTGTTCCTCAGTGAGCCCCTGACCTCATTCTGGCTGTTAATGTTGAGTTTTTCCATCATTTCCATTCACAGATGTAGTAGATTTGATTCCTTTATTCCATCTGGTGATATTAATGTGCTTAGATAATGTTTATGTTGGCGAGAAATGTATTTGCAATGAAGAAGTTGTTGGTCTTGCAAAATTCTGTCGTGAGATCTCCTAGGCATTGTTTCTGTTACCAAGGCTGTGTTTTCCAACTATTGATCTTTCTTCATTTCTGATTTTCAATTTTCAGCCACCAGTAATTGCCAATGCATCTTGATTGTGTGTTCAATCGATTTCAAACTGCAGTAGTTTGTAAAAATACTCAGTTTATTTATCTTTGGCCTTTGTAGTTTGTATGTAAATCTGAATAACAGTCATATTAACTGTCTTCTTCATAGGCATATGTATGCACCAATTCTTTCAGCTTCAGAAATGCAAAGTGCATTCTTCCCTTTTGGTTTTCTATTTCCAGGTCCATGCATATGTCTTTTAGTATTTTACTTTGTCTTTTGTAGGTGTCTTATGAAATCTGCGGTTCAGCTTTTTTGACTTCATCATTTCTTCCTTTTGTTTTAACTGCTCAAAGTTCAAGAAAAACTTTCAGAGTCTCTTATTATCCTGTCACTGACAGCCTTGTATTTAAGGATAAATCTTTAAATGTTCATTTTGATAAGAAATGCAGCACCCTTGGTTTTAAGTTGTCTCTCCTAGCATAGCAGACCATATGATTGTCCAATTCAGAGTGACCAATTCCAGTCCATTTCAGCTCACTAATGCACAGGATATTGTTTATGCATTCTATTTCACTTTTGAAGAATTCTAGTTTTCCTAGGTTCATGCTTGTACAATCCAGGTTCTAATTATTGATGGATGTTTGTAGCTATTTCTTCTTGTTTTGTCGTGTCACATCAGCAGATAAATGTCCCCAAAATTTGACTCCATCCATGTCATTAAGGCTGACTCTACTTTGTAAAAGTAGATATTCCCTAGTAGTATTTTGAGTGCCTTTCAACCTGGGACATTTATCTTCCTATACTATATCAGACAGTATTCCCTCATATTTGTTAGGTTTTCACTGGCTAATTTTTTCAGGAGTAGATGGCTGGGTCCTTCTTCCTATTATGTCTTAGTCTTTAATCTGAGCTGAAACTTGTCTGCCACAGATGCTGCTGCTGGTATTTGAGTACTGTGATGCTGGTAGTATAACTTCCTGCGTCATAGTAACACACAAGCACCTAGTGTATGACAAACTAGCAGACGTGGAGGCCCAGGGAAGTAGCTGTCAAGAAATGAAATGATGTATTACATTGAACAAATCTGCTGCAAAAGACCTCTTTAAAACACTGACAAGCAAAGATAGCACTTTGAGGACTCAGGTAGGCCTGAATGAAGCTGTGATACTTTCAGTTGCCTCATATACATGCAAAAGCTAGACAAATGAGTAAAGAAGGGTGAACAAATCTGTCTTGGAAACTGGGTATTTAGAAGCAAGTGTGGCAAGACTTCTCTCACATACTTTGGATATGCTATCAGAAGGAACTAATTCCTGGAGAAGGACATCATACTTGGTAAGACAGAGTATCAGTGGTCAGCCATAAAGAAGACTAGTGAGGAGATGGACTGACAGTGGCTGCAACAATTTGTTCAAATCTAGCAAAGATTGGGAGGATGGTGAGGGACTCAGCAGTGTTCCGTTCTGTTGCACATAGAGTCATTATGAATCTGAACTGACGTGATGTGACCGAACAACAACAGTAGCATTTTAGGTTGCATTTGGTAGTAGTCTCTAGTAGATAGCTGACAGTTGAATCCATAATAATGGAAAAGAGTACTTGAAACAGTGGTGTGGAGAGAAACCAATGAAGAGGAGCAAAGATAAGCAAGATTGCAAGTCTGAATCAAGCACTGTAGAAGAATTCAAAAGATTGAAAAGAAGCCCCAGTGGATCTGATATTTTTTGCATAATCCAGTCCGGTGGTTTTCAAACAGTTTTTAATGCAGCAGAACTGGGTTTTCAAGGAAAACATAAAACAGATACAAGTGGAGCTGCTGTGACTGATAGACAAGTGTGGGAGAACTGACCAGTGTGGGAGAAATTACAAATGTGGGAGAACTTGTGTCTGTCTGCTGGGAACTCTCTACCTCTTTGCTCCATTTCTGCTCAGCAGCCCTTCACTTATCTCATGGGAGCATGGTTTAAAATGAAATAGATATGCAATCATAGTTCCATAGAGGCTGGAGGGGTTCATTGCCATGATCAGTTTCACACAGCTAATTAGTGACAGAAGAGATCACATTGCTGTGATAAGGCCCACAAGAGACAAAGCCACAAAAGGCGCTATGGAACTTATAGTACAGACACTGAGCTGTAGATTTTTAGAAACCAAGAAAATAATTAGAGATTCATATTTTGCCGACTTCAAAATCAGAACCAAAGTTCAGTGTTGAGTTGGACAATGTTAGAAAGGGTGTCTTTTCAACTTCTACATAGTCAGGACAGGTGTCATATATGCTATGTTCTAGCTATGGCTCAGACCATAACCAAACTGGAATAGTGTTGGCAGCTTAAGGGTGGGGCCTGGTGATGATCCCCAAGTCATACATAGAATTAACTTTTATTTACATACAGGGGGCGCTTGGGGGTGGGGAACGACTTGTTTGGAAGGTGGTATCTTCATAACTTGCCTTGAAGTTATGTTTCCATGGGAAGAGCTGCTCATGTGTATGTTTATTTAAGAAGGCTCTTTTGGGGGTTGCTGATGGAACACCCATTCATGCTACCATTTGACATATAGTGGGAACTATTTGTAGCTACTGCAATCAGCGTTTATCATGAAAGGTCCGAGAAACTCTATTTCAGGAGTCATTTTGAGAAACTGGCAGAAATCTCCAAGACTACAGACTGATCCAATAATTGCTGAGGGACACTGAAGAAAATCAATTAAAATCTGGGTCAAAAGAAACTCAAAATATAGTCAGTGGCATTGCTGCTATCAGAAAACTCTGTTATTGAGTTAATAAGCTGCTGTAAGTTGAAGCTAATGTTCTTTCTTAGAGAGATACTTACGGTATGTAAATCTTTTAAAGTGCATTTCATTGTACCAGTTGTTTCCTTTAGAAAAAAACATTAGTTTATTATTTAGTGGTCTATTAAATAGTGCCAATAAATTTTAAAAGTGGAGACTGGGTATTGTTGTTTTAGAAGTTTTAATGTTCCCAAGTGTCAAAGTTACTTAAATGTGGCTCATTTGCTTGACCTTTGTTTGTTTTAATGGCCTGGAAAAATTCCCTCAACCATAGAGTTGAGATAGTAGCTCTTTTTTCCTTAATTTTTTAAATTGTGATTAAGTGAAAGTATATAATCCAAATCAGTTTTATGTGCCTGCCTATCTGCTGTCCTCATGAAGTGACAGCACATTTCTCCTTTTCACTCCATATTTCTAGTGTCCTCTTAATGAGCACCAGTCCCCTCCTCTCCACCCTCTTCTCTCCCATCTAGAAAGAAACCAGTAGGACAGACTCTCATAAATGTATAGACCTATAAAGTACCCAAAGCTTGTGGTGTTATTTAACAACTTTAAGACTTAACTTCCTTTGTGGAGTAGTCTTAACTTCCTTCATGTGAGTAACAGCTTGGGAATATTACATAAAATAATTTAGGCAGTGCCTTACAACAAGGCCTGGAATTTTTAAGAGCTTAGTAATGTTAGTTCTTCTGGGAAGTATGAATGGTAAGGCATTCATACCATTATTATGGATTCAACTGTCAGCTACTAACAAATGCAATCTGAAATGCTGCTGTTGTTGTTAGGTGACATCAAGTCAGTTCAGATTCATAGTGACCCTGTGTGCAACAGAACGGAACACTGCTGAGTCCTGCACCATCCTCGCAGTCTTTACTAGGTTTGAACAAATTGTTGCAGCCACTGTCAATCCATCTCATCACTAGTCTTCTTTTTTGCTGACCACAGATACTCTGTCTTACCAAGTATGATGTCCTTCTCCAGGAATTAGTTCCTTCTGATAACATATCTGAAGTATGGGAGAAAAGTCTTGCCACGCTTGCTTCTAAGTACCCAGTTTCCAAGGGTACTGTTTCTTGTGTGCCTACCTAAAAAGTTGGTGGTTGAAACCCACCCAGAATTATTTCAGAAGACAGGCCTGGTGATCTACTTCTGAAAGGTCACGGGCTTGAAAAACCTCATAGAACTGTTCTACTCCACACATATGAAGTGCCCTGAGTCTGAATGCATTTGAGGACAACTACGTCATCAATCTTGTTCACCACCACCATCATCACTGTCACCATCATCTTCCTCCTCAAGTGGTATTCTCTGAGACCACCTCTCTTAGTCAGGGTCCTCTGGGAAGTAGATGCCAAGATGGGATTAAATATGTAAGGAGTTTGCTAGAGAAAATGCCCATGAAAACAATTGGGGAAAGAGTCCGAAAAGGCTAAGATACAGCTGTGACAAGTGAAGGAAAAAGAAGGAAGGAAGTTTGGGTAAAGCATCCTAGATTTCTACAATTTAATTATCAGTACATTGTACTATGGTGGCTTGTGTGTTGTGGTGGTGCTGAAGCCTGACACAAAGATGTCAAACATTAGCAAAGTTACCCATAGTGGGCAGATTTCAGCAGAGCTTCCAGACTAAGAAAGATTAGGGAGAAGGACCTGGTGGTCTACTTCTGAAAAATTGGCCATTGAAAACCTTATGAATAACAAAGCAGCATTGTCTGACACAATGCTAGAAGATGAACCCCTCAGGTTAGAAAGCATTGAAAACAAAGGAATTAAAAATTCTCACAACTAGACCAATCAGCAACATCATGAGAAATGGAAAAAATATTGATGTTGTCAAGGATTTAATTTTACTTGTAGCTGTAATCAAAACCCATGGGATCAACAGTCAAGAAGTCAAACACAGGTTGCACTGGGCAAATGTACTGCCAAAGACCTCTTTGAAATGTTAAAAAGCAAACATATCACTCTGGGGACTAAAGTGAGCCTGACACAAGCCGTGATATTCCTGACTGCCTAATATGCGTGTGCAAGCTGGACAGTGATTAGGGAAGTCTGAAGATGAATTGATGTCTTTTGAAATACGGTACTGAAGAGTACTGAATATACTGTGAACTGACAAAGAATGAACAGATCGGTTTTGGAAGAAACACAGCCAGAATATTCCAGAGAAGTCAGGATAGAGAGACTTCGTCTAATGTAGTTGGGACATGTTATCAGGAAGGTCCAGTCCCTGGAGAGGGACATCAGGGTTGGTAAAGTAGAGGATCAGCAATAGAGAGGAAGATCCTCAAAGACACAGACTGACGACAGTGGCTGCAATGACAGGCTTAAACAGCAATAGCTGTAAGGGTGGCACAGGACCAGGAAATGTTTCCTTCTGTCTTACACAATGTCACTGTCCATTGGAACCTACTCGATAGCAGTGCAGTTCTAAGGAAAATTCAACAGTGTCACTTGGGAAATCTGTGACCCAAAGATGACTGTCAGAAGAATCCCACATTTTCAAGTGACTGGCCTGCCTTAGTAGCCTTGCTATGCTCTGCTATTGGCTGTGATCAGCCCGCTGGAAGCAAGGCATCCATGCAAATGCTATGGCAGATTTCAGAGCTCGCGGGTCAAGTATGCTTCCTAAGGTTGGAGGTTGGCAAGGTGTGTTCTCAAGGAAGCTGCAGATAGAATTGTGGGTGGCTTAAAAAAATCTACCTTTTTTTGTGTATTTTAATAATGTTCTGTATTTAACATATATGGCTTTAACATGTGAGGGACAAGGTAGAATAAATGATTTAAAATGTTTTCTTTCCTTGGAAATGAATTAACTGAGACTTGCCAACATTTCCAGGTAAATTGCCAAGGTTTTTATTTTCTGAGATACTCTGGTACTGCTTTTCTGTTCATTCAGCTGGACCTTTCCGTGAAAAGTTTTCTTTTCTGTTCCAACTTTAAGTTCTATTTAGAAACCTGATTTGATTAGAGAGTGAAAGTTTAAGTGTTTGGAAAAGGATTCAATTAAAATAGGTCATTCTTGGGACTCTGAAAATGGTAGCTGGCCTTGGGCAAATTGGAACAAAAGTTATAAAATGCAGTTGGGTGCATTACAACATTCACTATCTTTAAGGAAGATGTTTTGCCTAATACAGTCAGTTTAGAAATATTTAGTGTAGGTCACCAGCTCAAGCACCTACAAAAGATGTGGTTATTCTTTTTTTTTTTCCTTCTCTTTAGTTATAACATGGATCAGGACACCTGGACTCTAATCTACAAAATAAACAATTTGTGGTGGGACCTTGAAGAAAGTCAATTAGTTTCTGTGACTTTATAAGTAGGTTAAAAAAAGGAGATTGTAATACTCGGGAATAATGTACTTAGAGATGTTTGCATAAAAGATGCTTTGTCATTGTAAAGTATTATTGAATATTTATGGTTTAGCAGACTGAGCCAAATGGCCTAGAGGAAAACACAGTCAGATTTATGTAAACCTTGTTCCATGTCCCAGATATTTCAGGATGGGTGTGCTATATGTGAATGAATAAATAAATGGTATAAACGTTATTTTAAAATTTGAAGGTACATCAATATTATCTGGGGTGTTAGCCAATGTGCTTGACCTATGACATTGAAATGAAGTGTCTGCCTCCAGGTAACTATTTCAATCTCATAAATATTTTGAAAGTGAGAGACGTGGATGGCGAGGAATGTTTTGTTAGACTTTTGTGTCTGCAAATAAAGGTAAATTACATCTTTACCTAAAACCTACAAGAAATGATTGCCTCTTGCCCACAGGGTTGCTCTGAGAATTTCCAGTGTGAAATTGCATATCATCTACTTATTTTTTCCTTTCTTTAAAAAAGTGTTTTATGCCCTGTCTGCACTCTGTCTTTTTTTGAGAAACCAGAGCTCCAAAGAAATAATAGTAATAAAAAATTAGCCTTGAACACTGCTCAAGGACTTAATGGATCTTGCTGAACCAGGCAATACAGATGTACTGGAACATAAACAGGTGACAGGAGATGAGAGGCAAAGAAGCAGTTTGTTTGGATGGGGTCACTGCTTAATCCAAATGGATTCAGCACAAAAATTGATGAAACGTAACAGTGGGCCAAGAGGAACTTGCTGTGACATTTCAGATTCTCCTACCTCTTTCTAATTAACCATTTCAAGTATAACAAAACTTACAGCATGTACAGAGTTAGTATCTGTGCCAAGTGCATACCTCTCTGGTGGATGGATGGGAACCATCCTCAGGTAATGGACTTTGACTCAGCAACACCTTAAGCTGGGCCTTTCATTTCTATAATACATTGATTCTGAAAGGCATAAATGCTTTTTTAAAGACAAAACTACCAAAAGTGCCTTATAACAGAGCCTATTATTAAATGCATTTTGATATATTGCATGAATTTAATATACTGCAAGTCACTTTATTTGGCTGCACAATCAACACCCATAGAAACACAGTTAAGAAATCAAAAGACATATTGCATTGGGAAAATTTGTGGCCTAAGACCTCTTTAACATGTTAAAAAGCAAAGATGTCACTTTGAAGACTAAGGCGCTCCTGGCCCAAGCCATGGTGTTTTCAATTGTCTTGTATGAATGTGAAAGCTGGACAATCAATAAAGAAGAATAAAGAATAAAGAAGAATAGATGCTTTTGAATTATGGTATTGGCAAAGAACATTGACTGCTGTAAGAATAAACAAATCTGTCTTTTAACAAGTCCAGCCAGAATTCTCCTCAGAAGAAGGATGTAGCCATATGTATGTTGGACATGTTATCAAGAGAAACCAGTCCGTGGAGAAGGACATCATGCTTGGTTAAGTGGGAGGTCAGTGAAAAAGAGGAAGACCGTTGATGGGATAGATGTACTGATCCAGTGGCTGCAACAATGGACTTAAATAGAATAATGATTGCAAGGATGGTGCAGGACTGAACAGTCTTTTGTTCTGTTGCACACAGTGTTGCTATGAGTTGAAACCAACTATATGGTATGTGGCAACAAGTCTAGTAAAATATTTGAAAACAGAAAAACATTAAGAAGAAAAGGCTTACAATTATGATAATCCTGGAAATAGCAATAGAAAGGCAGATAGAGATACAGCTGCTGTCAAGTCAGCCTTGATTCATGGAGACCTTATATCAACAGAATGAAAAATTTTCCAACCCTCAAGATTAGAGGCATGTTCTAGCCCATTCTTTTGGCTATTGTGCCAGTCTATCTCAGTTATGGCTTCTCTTTCTCTCCTTGGTCCCCTACTTCTTCAAATATGGTGTCATTCTCTAGGGATTGGCCCTTTCTCATAATATTCTCAATGACAGACAATGTCTATGCTATGATCCATAAAGTTTTCATTGACTAGATTTGGGAAGTAGATTATTAGTCCTTTTTTCCTAGTCTGCCTTAGTCCGGAAGCTCTACTGAACCTTGTCCATTATGGATGACCCTGCTGATAGTTAAAATACCAGTAGCATAGCTTCCAGCATCCTAGCAACACGCAAGCCATCAGAGTATAAAAACTGCCGGATTGGTGGTAGAACAGTAACAGGGACAGCTGCCATATTTAAGCAATATCTGTTTGCCAGTCATTGTGCTAGACATTTGCACACATTCTTGTGAAAAACCTGCAGGCTGAATATAATTATTCTCTAGGATAGGCTCAGATAAGCTAAGTTTTCCAAAGGTCAAGTAGTACCTTAGAGTTCTAGAATTTTTTTTTTAATTACAAGGAAACACAAACAATCCAAGTTCCATCTCAAGTAGGCTACCAGGAGCGTTGCCTTAGAACCAGCCATGAGAACAGAATGGGTTCCTTAAGAGACTAGTTATTGAGAGATCTGTTCTAAGGGAGTAGCCCATGATGATGTGCAGCCTAGAAGAGCTGGAAAGAACAGCGGTGGTAGACTTCTCACCTTCCATGTGGAAGACCCAGGTTTGATTCCCAGCCAATGCTTCTTGTACAGCTACCACTTATTTATCAGCGGAGCTTCCTTGTTGCAGTGATGCTGAGCAGGTTTCACTGAAGCTTCCACATGAAGATAAAGTAGGAAGAAAGGCCTTGCAGCCTACTTCTGAAAACCAGCCAATGAAAACCCTATGGCTCACAATAGTCTGATCTTTCTGTACATGGGGTTGCCTTGAGTTAGAGGCCCACTTGAGAATAAAAACTGTTTATTAATGGCATTCACCTGAAAAGCAAGGACAGCATATATTGTCTGTCATGGAGCCAATTTTAAATGCGTCAACTCATTTCCAGTGAATTTCCTGAACAACCCTACCAAATAGTGAGATCAGTTTGTCATGGACTGAATTGTGCCCTCCGCCCCAAAAACTGTGTAGCAATTTGGTTAGGCCATGATTCCTGGTATTCTGTGGTATTCCTAAATTTTGTAAATCCTGCCTCTATGATGTTTGAGGGAGGATGGGCAGGTGGTTGTGTCAGTGAAGCAGGACTCAATTTGTAAGATTGTATTGTGCCTTGAGGCAGTCTGTTGGGATGTGATGGAAAGGAAGGTAAGCTGAGAGCTGGTGACCTCATACCACCAAGAAGCAGTACTGGGAGCAGAGTGTATCCTTTGGATAGAATCCTGGGTCCCTGAGCCTCAGAAGCTCCCAGTCCAGAGGAAGATTGATGACAAGGACCTTTCTCAGGAGCCAACAGAGAAAGACTTCCCCTTGAGCTGATGCCCTTACTTTGGACTTTCAGCCTCCTGTTCTGTGAGAAAATAAATGTCTCTTTGTTAAAGGCATCCACTTGTATTACTCTGTTAGAGTAATACCAGATAACTAAGGCACTGTTGTCATTATTGTTCTCATTTTACACATGAAGATACTGAGACAGAGATAAACTGAGTGATATTCTTATGGTTGCAGCGATAACAAGTAATAGGTACATATTAATCAAAAGATCATATAGGCTTTGTTCAGGTACACCTTCTGCCATGTGCTTCTCTATGACCTTCCCCAAATTCCTAACCTCAAGGAAACCTTGGACTCCTCATGTTTAAAATGGGGATAATATCAGCAGTTATAAAGCTTGAGAAGTGCTTAACAAAATGCCTACCATATTATAAGGACTCAATAAATGGTAGCTATTATTATTATGATGATGCTTTTCGACTCCACTATTCTGTTCTCCCAAATGGGATCAGATTAGCGTAGTGACAATCAGAAACTGAAGTTAGCTTGGATGGATTAAAAGAAGAGCAGAGGTTCCCCTGCAAAGACAGAGAAGAGTGTTCTACACTAGATAGTGTGATTCGATGCACAAATGGCTGCATGCAAAGAGAGTTAGTTGAAAGATAAAAGAATAATTACAGTAGAAGAGCAGAAGCAAGAGCAGTTAACAGAAAGAGCTGCATGGATGAAATGAGACTAAAGTAACTGAAGAGAGCCCTGGTGGCAGTGTTTAAACATTCGCTGCAACCACCAGTGGGTCCCAGGAAACCCTAAGGCAGCCGAACGTCACAGAATTCTTTACCACTGCAGACACGGTCATCAGAAAACAGACAGCGTGACGAAGACAAACTTGGAATCCAGGAGGCTGAGTTCTAGGACCAAGATTGAAATATTCTTTCTTATTAAGCATTCTCAGGAGAATTTATCATGATCACCCCAAAATCAGTAGTCAATAGGTGCTGTTAAGTTGATTCCAACTCATGGTGATGCCTTGTATACAGAGTACAAATTGCTTCATGAGTTTCAAGGCTGTGATCATTCAGAAGCAGACTGCCAGGTCTGTCTTCTGAGGCACCCTTGGTGAATTTTAATCACCAACCTTTTGGGTAGTGATTGACTGCTTAACTGTTGGTGTCACCCATGTACCAGAAAAATCAATAGTTAAATTAAAATTATATCCCACCATTCATTATGGGGTTGTGGTGGCACAGTAGTTAACTGTTCGGCCACTAACCCCAAAAGCTGGCAGTTTGAATCTAAAAGGTGTTTCCTGCAAACTCAGTGTGGCAGTTCTACTTATCCTGTAGGGTCACATTGAATTAGAATGGACGGTTGATGACAGTGGGGTTGCTGGTTTTATTTGGTTATTATATGTTACATTCACACACTTAAAAAGCAGGACCTTTAGTGCCTACTCTTCAAAGTAACTTAATTTGTGTTTTCATTGTCCTTTTACTTGTCTTTGGTGCAGGTAGCTCTTCTCTTGCATTTAGAAGAAAGCGCAAGTGGCATCTAGTTCTCCAGTCTCCTGAAGTCCTGCTGTGTGTTGGATAGTCTCTGTTTGTGCAGATCTCCTCTCCATTCTCCCCTTCTGTGGGCTCAGGGAGGCCAGCCTTAAGCATGGCATCAGTGAAATCCATTGCACTTTTGGCTTCTGTTTGAACTTGATCAATGGGAAGTGGCAGAAGGAGATAGGAGGGCAGATAGAAGGAAACAGAGCCAAAGTGCTAGTACCCTGGTCTCCTCCCTGTTGGATGGCAGTGGATTGGCTATGTTCTTCTACTAATGGCCTCCTCTCCTGCCAGGCAGCCCTTGGCAAGCCACTATTCTCTGCCATTTTTGGAAACCATTTCTGCCCCTTGTTCCTTCATGGGTGGTAATGACTTCCTGCTGTTGGAAACCCTGAGGTGCTGTACCATCTCTTGTTGGTTTCCCTCAACCCTGATCATACCGTTGTAAATAGTCCCTTTATTAAACTGTCCTCAATTACCCAGTATGAGTGTGCCATCTGTTTCCTGCTGGGACCCTGATTGATACATATGGCCACTTCAGGTTGCAAAACACAGTCTCATTTGGGTATTTAGAATGATTAAACCATGAAATAGTTAAAACTCCAAATTTGATTTAGGATTAGTTCTTCTCTTTCTTAGCTCTGTTGGAGGGAGGTGTGTAATTAGCCTTTTGTTTTTCTACTTCTTCTATTTTCACTTATTTACCCTGGTTTTCTGACCAGATTGAAGGAGCAGTAATAAAGAGGCAGGTTCTGAAGGTGGTTTCACCCTTTGATTCTGGTCAATATTTAGAGGTGACTCCTTTTCTCATGGATCTTTTTGTGGCTTCTTCAGAGACCTCTCATTGTTGGTTTGTTTTTGCAACCCTGTCATTCTACATATAAGTGATGTTATTTCTTCCAGTTCATCATTTGCTCTGTCCCCATTCTACCGGCATCCAGACATTCACCTTGAGCTTCTACCTGTTGAGGTCCATTTGCTATTTTAAGTATTATGGGTTGAAATGTGTTCCTCAAAGAGATATGTTGAAGTCCTGACTTCTGGTATCTGTAAACATGACTGTGATGGCTAAGATTGTGTGTCAGCTCAGCTGGGACATGATTCTCTGTGTTTGTGTATGATCACTCCCATGATGGGATCTGCTGTGAGTAGGCAACCAGTTGAAAGGGAGTTTCCTTGAGCGTGTGACCTGCTTCCCAGTGTAAGTGAATCAGTCTGGGTTTTGCCTGTTCTAGATCCTGTCGCTGATTCCTGCTCTCTGACCTGCTGATGCTGGTTTTGCCAGCCCTTGTAGCTCTATGAATCAGGAGAGGCCTTGAGGTCTTGCCTGCCAGTTTTGGTATTTATCAGTCTTCAGAGCCTATGAGCAAGAGACCTGCTCTCCAACCTGCTGAACTTGGATTTATCAGCCCTTCAGGCTATGGGAATCAGTAGAAGTCTCTGTTCTGATCCACCAACCTGGGATGTCCCAGCCTCAACAAGGCCATGAAACATTTCCTTGATAGAAATCTCTCTTTCTAGGCTTATTTATATGTTTTACTGGTTTTGTCCCCTAGTGAACCCAACCTGACAGTGACTTTGTTTGGAAATAGAGTCTTTTTGCAGATGTTCTCGGTTAATATAAGGTCAAACTGGAGTAGGATTGGATTTGATTGAAGAGCTCTAGAAACACGCGTGCACACGCACACACGCACGCACGCACACCAGGTGACCATGTGACAGTGGAAGCAGAGGTAGAGCTCAACTGTAAATTGCCACATAAGGAATGCCTGAGGCTATCAGAAAGTGGGATCAACAAGAAGGTCCCTTTCCCAAGAACCTTCAGAGACAGCATGGACCTGCCAGTGTCTTGAATCTAGAATCATAGCCTCTCGAACTGTGAGACCATAAATTTCTGTTTTTAAGTCATTCAGTTAGCCATACTTTGTTATGGTAGCCCAAGGAAACAAAGGCAAACATCCTTAGTGGACAGGATCTAACCACTCACTGTGCTTGTCCTCTGTGTTGTGACTAGATCTTGTCATGGGAAATACTGTTAAACACTCTTTTTACAATCAGGCTCTGAGACTGCAGAATACTCCCAACCCAGGTGCAGTTTTCCTTTCTTCTCTGTGCTCTCTTTGGTGCTATAGATTTACTGAGTGGAAGACAAGACTCCAATTCATTATATTCCTCTAAAGAAGGGGACTAGGAAGAAAGACCTGACAATCTGGCTCTAAAAATCAACCAATGAAAGCTCTGTGAATTACCATAGTGTAATCCTCAACCGGTTATGAGGATGACATACAACCTGGCAGCTTTTCATTCTGTCATGCTTGGGTTAGCCATGAGTTCGGGTTTGACTCTATGGCAATGAACAACAACTTAAGGAAACACACATCACGGCTCTGAGAGGTTCATTTGGATGCCCTCTTTTAGGAAGAAGTAAAAGGTGGACAGATCTTCTTCAACCCTCTTCCAGACAAGGTGCTCACTTCACATAGGCAAATCTCTTTTAAAAAAGGAGTCTGGAAACTCTTCATTATTCTCTTCTCTCTTGACACGTTCATACCTTTGATGTAGAGGATTCTGGAGTGACACTTATTTTGGAGATAACGCTTTCAGTGTTCATAACCTGGTCTAGCACCAAAGTACTATTTTTATCTTGGTGCCATAGTTACGATTGGCAGTTTGTCATCTGTTGCATGTGTGTCATGTCAGTTACATGCCATGTTTCTAGGTTAAATATTTACTATGTTTAGTGTTATTCATCCTAGTGTTCTTTTTGTTTATCTCAAATGAATCTCTGAATTTTCAAAGTTTCATTCAGTGAATCTTATTCAAATATTGTTAAATAGAAGCATCTAGGAATAAATGACTGAATAGATGAAGTTATTTAGCCATCTGATCTATATTTCTTTAAACCTGCCAGGCCATCAGCTTACCTAGCTTATAAGTAATGGATAATCTTTAAACTCAGTACATGTTTATTTTTATTTCAGTGTGATCAGCATTGGTGCCATTTTATTTTAGAGAAAGTTGCTGTCATAGTTTCATAGGAATTCTGTCTACAAGAACAATGAAGTATTTTGAATATGTATACATATGAGGTCTATTAGTGTGTGTGTGTGTGTGTGTGTGTGTGTGTGTGTACATCTTGGGTAGTAGAAGGTGTAAAGGCAGATAAATAAATAGTTAGTCCATCTGGTGATTGCTTTCAAAATATGTGAGAGAAATTTGGGTAGTTGTTTTGGTACTGTGAGGAATTTTCTCATTTCACAGATGGGCACCAGTTTCTTGAAGAAATAGATTAAAGCAGTGGCCAAACTGAATTAAAACTCATTCCAATTGTTATTCTTAGTTCTAAAATGAGATAAAAACAACAATGACTGAGCAGGAGTCTTTCAGCCTGTGAATGTAATTAACTTTTCAAGTTTTAAACATCCTGGTATTGGAAGGACTGGGGAATTTTATTTCTTAGCAGAGAAATCTTAAGGGGTGTAATCTGATCCAGAACTTTTCCTTTGTGAAGATTCTTGAAATACTGAGTTGACTGTGGAGATGTACTGCCTCTGTATGAATGTAGTGATCTAACAGAAGCAGTGAAGTTCCCAAAGTAGAAATTTTAAAAACTCTGCAGAATAAACTTGGTATTCAATTAAAAAAAGAAAAGAAAAAAGAAAACGATTGGAGAAAAACAAACAAACAAACAAAAAGCTGTTTGTTTTAAAGTATTTAGCGGCATCAAAAGGTGTTTGTTTAATAGTTTCTTAAGGTAACTGAGTAACACATGTACCCTTAAAAATCATTTTGTTTAATCCAGGATTTAGTTAGAACTGCAAAATCATTTCACGGCTTTAGATTGGAGAAGGTGTGTGGGTTTCTTTCTTTTGTTCTCTTCCTCCCTTTTTCTTCCTTCTTTGCTCCTTTTCTTTCCTCCTTTTATCTTTCTATCCCTTTTCCTCTGTTTTTCCCTACCTCTCTTCCTCCCCTTTCTCCTTTTGTTTAGATGTTAGAAAATACAACTTGTATGAACTCTAATATTTGTGAGCATTTCAAGGTGTTTGAAAATAATGTTTTTGTTTAGTACCAGTCTTTGTCTCTTTCTCTCTTTGTGTGTATGTGTGATATGTAAACAAAAAAATAACCCCTCAAACCTGTTCCATATAAGTCTGTTTATACATTTATGTATGTAAATATATATAGTTGGTGTGTCTTCAGTGTGCACCATAAGAAATATACTTATTAACTAAGTTAATCAAATTCAAATTTTTGTTTCTCTGCGAATTTCTGAGAGAGGTCTTTTAAAGTCTCTGACTATGTTAGTGGAATTTTCAGTATATCCCTGCATTTATGGCAGCTTTTTCTTGTATATTTAAAAACTAAATTATGGGATACTTACTATTGTATTTTTACACAAATAGCATATTTCTTATGCATTTGTTTGCCAATTATTACCTTTTCTGTTGAAGTATTTTTCTAAGTCCCCAAATGCCAGTTTCTTTTGTACCTGTTGCTGTAAAAAGATTAGCATAGCTCACTTGCAAAAACACCTCGCAGGGAATAGCAAACAAAGAAAGAGTTTTGCATGATTTGTGCTGAAATATAGTACCATTGAGTCAAGATGGTAGTTCATGATTATTCTATAGTTTGGGTGTTTTGTATCAAATATTTTTATTTGTCACATTTACATGCTTTATATGTATTCAAATTTGAAGTTATTTTTTGACAATGTTATTTTTGTTGCTGCTGAGATACAGCAATTTAATGGTTTTTACATGTACAGGTCAGTGGGAACTGTTACATCCTTTCAAGTTGGGCAAGCTTTCTCACTCTCCTTTTCTGAATTGTTCCCCTAGTGTTAACATAAACTCACTGCTCCCTAAGTTTCTTGTCTAGTCTTTCGAGTTGCTGTTGTCAATTTGATGCTGTATAGATAGATCCTGAAAGAGCATAATACTCAAGGCAGACAATCTTTATTAATGGAGTTAAACTTATTACTTGGTATTAAGAAGATGTCAGGGGATGTTCTTAGTTTAAAGTTTAAAGATTATTGCAGGACAATAGTTTTAGTGGTTTATCCAGACTTCATGGTGCTAGGAAGTCTAGATGCCATGAGAATTTGATATTTTGTTTGCATTTTTTCCCTTTTAATAGAATTGTTCTATAGAATCGTCAGAATGTTTGATAATGTCAGTTGGGCTCTATTCAGTTTTTCTGGTCTCATGGCACGGGAGGTGTCGTTCATGCAGGAAATGAGCTGTACGTTGCGTTTCCTCCTTCTAGTCCTAAAATTACTGAATTTTCTTTATTTGTATTAGTATAAATTTGTAATTGTTTCCTTTTAACCTTGGTCCACACGAGAATATTATATTTATAAATTTGATGATTAATAATGCATTTAAACCTTCTTTGCCATGTCGTTTTGTGTTTGCAATGCTATTGTTTTCTTCCCTTTGTCCTTTTTTTCCCCCTAATCTCACATATATTTCCCCCCTTTATTAAATGCTACTCTACTCTTCTTTCATTCTAGTAAGTATTGCCCAGTGGAAGTGTTACTGGCATTTGGGGTAACAATTTCTTGGTTATGTGTGACCATCCTGTACTCAACAGGGCCTTATTCCTCTCCCTGACACTAAAAGTCACTATCACCCCCATTTACTGGGACAACCAGAGTCATGCTTGTACATTTTCAGCTCCTCATTCGCACCTGTAAACCAGTGCTCATTAGTTTTGGACCTATTCTTACAGCTTCCTTCATTTGTGGTTATATTTATTTTTCTCATTTAATTTTTAGTTTTCTCTAAGTAATATATAAGGGTAGTTTAAAAAACTTAAGTAGTGCTGTGTCATTTATAGCACCTGACACCAAAGTCTTTATGTCACTCTTTTGCACTTCTTAATTATGTTCCTCAGACCCAGTGACCAGTTGAGTCAACCAGACTCCTGGTGACCCCATCTGCTTCAGCATAGAACAGTGCTCTATGGAGTTCTTCTGTAGCTGATTTTTTTACAAGAAGATTGCCAGGCTGTTCTTCCAAAGTTCCTCTGATTGTGGTAAAAATGCTAACTTTTTGGTCAGCAGCTGAGCATCTGTTTGTACCCCTCAAGAATTCCTATGCTCCCCAGAGTCCACCACTTTTGGTTCTTTTAGCTATAAAAATCAAACAAACACACATACACACACACTCAAAATATACTGCTGTTGGGTTCATTCCTACTCATAGTCTCCCTAGGGGTCAGAGTAGAACTGCCCCATAGAGTGTCCAGGGAGTGCCTGGTGGATTGAAACTGCCAACCTTTTTGGTTAGCAGACATAGCATTTAACCCACTATACCACCAGGGTTTCCTTTTAGCTATAGTTTCCTGGTATTTGTGTCCATGGTTCTAGATAGCACATATATACACCTATTATCTGTAATTTTAATTGGAAATATAACATTGACTTTTGTGTAAGATGAGATTTTTTTTTTAGTATGCTTATACTGTCATATCACAAAGCAATCTTTTTCTTCTTCGTTTTTCCAACTTCTTTATTTAACAAATTTTGTTTAAATTATTATTTAGTTTTTACCTCACAGTTTTATGTAAATACTGTGAACAACTGGACCATAAAATGACCCATGATTATCTTTCTTTTCTAGTACAACTTTTATTTTGCATTGGAGTTAACATTTATCCTTACTGTTGCTCTAGTTGGCTTCATTTTCTGTGATCCTTTTACTAATTCAATCTCAAAGGTCTGCTGGCAATGAAAATTTCCTCTTGATGTGTTCAGACACATCAGATACATGATCAGTTTCTTTTTATTTTTTTGTTTTTTCTTGGAACTGCCCTTTCGGAACTCTCTGTCATCCTGTGACATGATAGTGAAATGTGTTACCATGTGGTGTGGTGAGATGGTTTTTCCTGTCACTGTGGGACTCTTGTCCTTTCTGGGTTAGCTTCAGGCATGGCCAAGTGTCTCTACATGAGCAAGCCTTTGCTCATCACAACTCAGTTTCTGATACAGTTATGGAATGGCTATTAGTTGTAAAAATAAACACATACTGTCTTCTGAAAGCATATCAGATTATAGCTTATACTGGCAACTACTGGGATTTTTAGCTACTCTTCGCTTTTTAAGAGCCTTGAATGGAAACCCTGGTGGCAGAATGGTTAAGTGGTATGGCTGCTAACCAAAAGATTGGTGGTTCAAATCTGCCAGACACTCCTTGGAAACTCTATGGGGCGGTTCTACTCTATCCAGTATAGTTGCTCTGGACTTGATGGCACTGGGTTTGGTTTTCTAGGTTTTTTTTTTTTTTTTAAATTGATTTATGGCTAAATGTTTGGCTGCTAACCTAAAGGTCAACAGTTCAAATCCATGCAGTGACTTTACAGAAGAAAGACCTAGCAATCTGCTTCCACAGAGCTTCCAGTCTTGGAAACATTCTGTGGCAATTGTACTCTGTCACGTCAGGTCATTATAAGTCAGATTCTACTCAGTGGCACCCAATAATGACTTCACCTTTCAGATAAAGAATTTGCAAAGACAAGAACATAATATTACTTCTGGCTATCTTTATGAAGCAATGAAACATAAACCATCAGTATTCCTACTTTGTGTTAAACTTACCGTGCAAAAAAAAAAAAAAAAACACTTTATTGAGCATGTACTATTTCCATACACTGTTCTTGCTACTGAGAGTCTCAGCTAAGTGAGTTAAACATGGATCCTACCTTAACAGATGTGAAGTAAAACGAGTTTGATGATATTTTTCAAAGTGATCCTAACACTATATGCTATTGGTCCAGTGGCTACACAGAGGAGGTTGTAATTGTGGTGGAGAGTCAAAGAATGCTCTCGAGAAGTGAAGACATGGTGATGTCATTTTGGGATTTTGAAGGAAGAGTACACATACTCACACACATTTATTTATTCTTTACTTAACATGATTTCTTTGGGGTTGAGGTCCAAATAGGTCTCTGTGTTCCCAAGTAGGAGTTCCTGTGTAGTTCAAATGGTTAAGGTACTCAGCTGCTAATTTAAAGATGGGGCTCTACTGATCACTAACTTGAGAGAAAAGCCTGGTGAGCTACTTCCAAAAAAGCAGCCGTTGAAACCCTATGGGCTGCAATTTTACTCTGACACACATGAGATCTCCATGACTCAGGGTTGCTTTCAGGGCAACTGATACTCTCAAAGGACGTTACAATGGCCAAGGTGAAATCAACACATCATTTGCAGTGATGGCTTCTAAACTAGAAACTCAAGGGTGATGCAAAGCAAGAAACTGCAAGCCAAGATACTGAATCTCAAGCAAGTCTGCAAATACTCTTATTTTGAGTATGTTTTACCTGTGCGCTCTCGTATCAGGAGCAGGCTACCGAGAGAAGAAAAAGAAAACTTGTCACTTCTTGTGCAAATGTAGCAAATGACCTTTTCATTGAGGAGGAGAAAAGAACAAATACGTGTGGAGCACATCCTTTCTGCCACATGCTTTGACTTTAGCTCTTTGGGCATTTACTGGAAGCTAATGAAATGGATGCTATCCTCACGCTTCACAGAGAGGTCCGATGGCTCACT
Source organism: Heterohyrax brucei (assembly GCA_028571685.1). Taxonomy (NCBI): domain Eukaryota; kingdom Metazoa; phylum Chordata; class Mammalia; order Hyracoidea; family Procaviidae; genus Heterohyrax; species Heterohyrax brucei. Next base: position 173,464,746 of record CM053143.1, on the reverse strand, counting down.
GGGATTTAAACTCGTGTCTGCCTGGCTTATAAATGCCATGCTCTTCCCATTGTGCTGTACAGCCCTGGAAGTTCATTGATACTCAGATTTGTCAGCAATGTTAGTATTTTACAATTTTATCAGCATTTTTCTGTGTCTTAATGAGATGACAAGTTTTGAGACAATCTTTATTTTCTTGTAAATTACTAAAAAATAATGTGTAAGATCTTACTGTTTCTTGCCAGAAAGATTGCAGCAGCCTGCCAATTGGTCTTTGGGGCCCTGGTGGCTTCTTTCTTTCTCTGGTTTACCCTCAACACTGCTGCTGAATTAGACATTTGCTTTTTTCTCTTGCTAGCTCCACTGTGAAAACTTATCTTTCAGCATCAGTTTTCAAGTGTTTTCTCTTGGGCAAGTCTAACTGACTCCCAAGGACAGAAGCAGCTGTTAGAAGCTTGCTTCTTGATTCTCTGATTGCATTTTTATGTGACCTCTATACAATTCTGGAAGCCATGGTGGTATAGTGGTTAAGAGCTGTGTCTGCTAACAAAAAGGTAGGTAGTTTGAATCTACCACTTGCTCCTTGGAAACTCTATAGGGAGTTCTCTTCTGTCCTATAAGGTTACTGTGAGAGGGAATTGACTCAATAACAACAAGTTTGGCTTTTTGGCTTTTAATACAATTCTTAAGGGGCACTGGTGCCCCAGTGGTTAGAAACTTTGCTAACTAGATGGTTCGAGGTTCAACCTACTCAACTGTCCCATAAAAGAAAGACATTGCCATCTGCTTCTGTAAAGAGGATAGCCTACAAAACCCTATGGAGCTGTTCTACTATGTCATATGGGGTTGCTATGATTTGGAATTGACTTGATGACTCCTAACAATGATACAATTCTTAATGTAATCTATGAATTTGTCTGCTTTCAACTAGATTGTGAGATTCTGAAAGGATAGTGGCTGTGCTAAAATTATTTATAAAATATATATATAATGTTAAATGAAATATAAAAATAATTCACTAACAATTATTTCATTTTGTCCAACACTTATGCAAGTTGAAAGTAGTAGACTTAAATCTTTTGGTATCAATTGGTTCTGGTATCATGTTTTGATATTCACAATTATTAGCTGTGTAATGTTAAGAAAGTTATTTAATTGCTATCAGCCATAATTTCATTAGAAATAATAAAATATATCTTCTCAGAATTATTGAGAAGGAAAAAAAATTGGATGGTTGCTGTAAACTAGTTGAATAAGACTGATACAGAGCCAACACACAATAATTGGTCCTTACTATAAATCCTGAAATACATGTTAATAGTAGTTTTGCTAAGTAAATAATAGATACAGTATCTATAACTTATGTATATAATTAAAAATTCCACATACCATATTTCCAGGACCTTGGCTGCCCTCAGGCACCATTTCTTAATATTGTCTTCCCATCCTTAATTTAGTGTTGGTCGTTTAGTGTTAGAGTTCTTACATTTAGTGTTAGAATTCTTACCTTCCATGTGAGGGCCTCAGGTTCGATTCCTGGCCAGTGCAGCTAATCTGCAGCCACCGCTTTTCTGTCACTGGAGACTTGTGTGTTACGATGCTGTATTGGTTTCAGCAGAGATTCCAGACTAAGGTGCATTAGGGAGAAAAGCTTGAGGAGAGAAAGGTGACCATAATTTGAGGGTCAGCGCCACAGTGGCTAACAATAGCAACAATAGCCTTCTGCCCCAAAGTCTACATAACATGAATTTTGCATTTATCATGTTCTTTATGGCTTCACCGTAAGTAGTCACTAAACAACTTATCATATAGTTTTACATGTTGTAGACACTATGCAAAGTATATGACTTTTTTTTTGTAATTTGCTTTTTCTTTTGCAGTATTATATGTGGAATACTTATGCATGTTGATGGGTATAGAGGCAGTGCCGTATTCTAACTCCTGATTTCCGTATATGACTACACTAAAACAAAAACCAAACCCATTGCTGTCAGGTTGATTTCATCTCATAGTGACCATACAGAATAGAGTAGGACTGCCCTGTAGCATTCCAAGGAGTGACTGGTGGATTCAAATGGCTGACTTTTGGGCTAGCTGCCAAGTGCTTAACCACTGTGCCTTTGTTCATTCTGCTGACAAAGGAAATTTGGGTTATTTCCAGTGTTTTCTTGCTATTGCAATCATGGATATGTGTGTCTCCTGGTTCACATTTTTAGCAACAGTGTATGTGGTGGTATGTGAATTGCTGGGCGTTGGTATATGTGCTTCTTGAACTTTAATAGATATTTCCACATTGCTCTCCCACAAGCCTTGTCTGAGCACTCCTGCTGTGCAACAATCTCCCCAGTGCTTGATATTGCCCAACTTTTAATGTACACCAACTGTGTGGGTGTCAAATGGAATCTCATTGTGGTTTTCATTTGCATTTTCCAGATTTTTAAGGATCTGGTACATTTAAAAACATGTTTACTAACCATTTGTGTTTCTCCATCTGTGTAGGAACTGTTTGCGTCTTTTGTTAATTTTTCTATATGCTTGTTGGCCTTTTTAATGGAAATATCTAAGTGTAATTGTGAAATTTTCTGTTCTTGCGGTTATATCAGTTTTTGTTTAAAACATTTTGAGGTATTGTTTTTGGGTGCATAGCCACTTAGAATTATTGTGTCATTTTGATAAATTGATTCCTTTAATGTTATGAAATGATTTTATGCCTGGGAATATGCTTTGCTTTGAAATCTCCTTTGTCTGATATTAATGTAGCTAATTTAGCTTTGATTAATAAAACATGATGTATTTTTTTTATCCTTCAACTTTCAACCTTCTTGTGTTTTTATATTTCAATGGGAGAGTCTTATAGGCTGCATATGGAAACCCTGGTGGCATAGTTGTTAAGTGCTATGGCTAGCAGTTCGACTCCATCACATATTCCTTGGAAACCATGGGATAGTTCTACTCTGTCCTATAGGGTCACTGTGAGTGATAATTGACTCGATGGCAGTATATAGTTCAATTTTGCATTTTTATGCACTCTGATAATCTCTGCCTTTTAATTGAGGTGTTTAGATCATTTATATCTAATAATACTATTGATATGGTTGGGCTTAAATTTACCATGTTGCTGTTTGCCTTCTATTTGTCTCATCCATTCTTTATTCTTCTCATTTTTTATGATTTCTTTATATTTTCTTGCTTTTTAGCTAGAACTCACTGTTTTGTTATTTTAGTGAGTGTTTTAATCTTTGTCCACATCTTTAATTTGCCACAGTCTACCTTAAAGTGCTACTTCAAGTATAAGGACCTTACAGTGATGCACTTCCTGTTCTGCCCTCCTGGTTTTGGGACTTGTGTTGTCATACATGTGATATCTTTGTATGTTATCACCTCTACATCACTTTTATTTATATTTAAACAGTCAATTAAATTTTAAAGATACTTAAACAATAATAAAGTGTATATTTACCCATCAAGTTATCATTTCCTATGATTTTCAGTCATTTATGTGGATCCATATTTCCATATGTTATATATTTCCTCTTGCCTAAAGGGGTGTCTTTATTTCTTAAAGTAAGGATGTATTGCTGATGAGTACTTTCAACTTTTTGTATGTCAGAAAACTATTTGTTTCACTTTCTTTTAAAACATTATCTATTTTGTTATTATTACAAGAATATACATAGCAAAAGATACACCAATTCAATTGTTTCTGCATGTCTGATTCAGTGACATTGATTCCATGAGCTGTGCAACCATTCAGACTCTTCTGAGTTGTTTCTCCCTTATTAACAAAAACCTCACTGCCCCTAAGGTTTATATCTAAGCTTTTAAGCCACTGTTGTCAGTTTGATCCTATATAGTTAGCTCTTTAAAAGACCATAATGCTCAAGGCACACATTTTTTACTAGTTAAACTAAACTGTCATTTGGTTTTAATGCGACTTCTGCAGATATTTTTGGTCTAAGGTTTAAAGGTTATCTCAGGTGATAGTTTCAGCAGCTGGTTCATCCAGGCTCCATGCCTCTAAAGAGTGTGGATTCTACCAGAATTTGTAATTCTGTACTGCATTTTCCACCCTTTGATCAGGATTCTTCCGTAAAATCTTTGATCAAGATACTCAGTAATGGTAGTTGGGTGGTTGGTTCTTGTAGTCTCATGGCAAAGGAGGCAGTTGTTCATCAAGACAATTAGTCACATATTCCCTATACTCCTCCTACTCTTAACTCTCCTTAATCCTCTGCTGCATCAGGCAAATAGGTACCACTTTTGTCATGGATGGTTGTTTGCAAACTTTTAAGACTTTAGGCCCTACACAATAAACTAGAGGCAGAAACATATATGACTCATAAAGAATTTTAACCCCAAATTATAAAGAACTCCTACAAATTATTTTTTAAATTACAAACTTTTTCCAGCTAAGGTAGACTAATAGTAATAGTAATTCTCCTGATCTTAAAGGAAGTGATTTTTATTATGTGGGTTTTTGGTAGATATTGGTCTTCATGGTGATATTTACCCTCCAGGAATATACAAAGAAAGAGCTTAGGAGAGGAAATTTTCTGAGAGGTTATATGTCTAAGAATGGCTTTATTTCACTGTTACACTTAATGAGTGGTTTGAAGGCTGAACTGTCTTTACTTTTGTTAGGGAGAAGTTTTCTCCCTTCACTCCAAGGTTGAGTCTGCTAGTTTCTTCCTAATTTCTCTTTGAGTAGGGGTAGTTTCTTGTTTATTCTTGCACAGACCATGTAGTCTTTGGAGTCCCAGCTTTATGTAAACATGTCCATTTAGTCTCTCCATTTCTGGGGAGCCTGAGCTTTGTTTCTTTTCTTCATTGTCCCACCAAACCATTAAAATGGAAGCTCTGGTTACTAGGGTGTGGCAGACGATCTTAGGGTACAAAACTTCTGTGCTTCCTTAACCCTTTGGTTTATTCTCTCAGCTTAATTTTGTCTCACCTAACTTCCTACAATACCAGTAATGTAATTGAAAAGCTCTTTTCTGTATGTTATCCAGCAGTGTTAGTTGTTTCCACAAAGAGAAATATAAACCACCTAGAAATAGTCATCTTATTGCATCATAAACTGCTGCCGTTGAGTTGATTCTGGCTCATAGTGACCCTATATTGTACTAGAAAAAGTAATTATACTTTTAGAATATGAGCCTGATTGCTTAGAGAAAATTTCTAATAAAAAATGAGTTATTGATATGATTTAATTTAGCTAGACTTACATTAATGTAATAATGAATGATAGTCACTATGTAGTAATTCATTTATTTTCAATTGAAAACCTAGCTTTTCATAGAAAAAACACTGTGTAGATATGTTTTGTTTTTCTAGCCTAAATGGAGGATAATGTCTTTTCATAAATTAATTTTCCTGGTACCTGAGACTTCTTAAAATTTCTTTTATTCCCTTTGGATGGAGTGCTGTCTAAGATGTATAAATTGTGTTTTGCATTGCTTAGACTTCATAGAGTAGCCCGGGCATTCCTCGACTCTTCATCGGTCAGAGTCATTGTTACTCAACCCAGCATGATCCAATGGGCAAATGGGGAATTTAGTTTCAGACAAATCTAGGTATAAGCCTTGGCTCTGCAATCTATTAACAGTGTGGGGTTAAGAAAAGCTATCTATCAGTGATGCAGAGAGGCTAGGACTAGATCATGTAAGCGTGTTAAATTCTGAGCAATTTCGTGAGCTGATTCTTAGTCATTATTAAAATTTAAATTATTTACTCTTAGAATTAAATAAATTATGTTACAAGCAAAAGTAGTAAATCCTCAGACATCATTAATTTCCAATAATTTTACCATATTTTATTGTTATCTAGTCCCTTGAAGTTATTTAGATTTCTTGAATCATACACACCCCCTAAAAAACACTGACACTGAGTTGATTCTGACTCACAGTGACCCTATAGGTCAGAGTAGAATTGCCCCATAGAGTGTCCAAGAAGTGCCTGGTGGATTCAAACTGCTGACCTATAGTAGAAATAGTATACAATGGTGTACTACTAAACATCTCTTCTCAACTTTATTTTCAGTGATGCCACTTTAGTTGCGTGAAATTGGCAGTGGTGGGAGTATTCTCACTGCAGAAATTGACAAGTGCTACAAATAAGCTTTTTAACATTGTTTCGTTGATTGTCTAGACCTAGGAAAGTGATAAAGAAAATTATAATAATGCACATTAAACTTAAGAGTGTATTATGATTATGGTTGTTACATAGTAAATAGCACAAAACATTGGAGAAATGTTCTTATGACATTTCAAGATTTATATTATTTACCAAAGAAGTGACAGATTTCATTGATGAACAAGTGAAGTTCTGATACATCTTCATTGTTTCACTTTCATCTCACCTGTTAATGTAAGCAAAAATGTTAACCAAGTTTTATGTTAGAACTGTACACATTTTTCAGTTGCAGCATAGCTCCCTACTGATATGACAGCTTTGGGGGGAGGGAGGGTGGAAAGCATTCTATGAGAAGCAATAAAACCTAAAAAACCAAACCCACTGCCGTTGAGTAGCGTCCAATTCATAGCAACCCTAGAGGTCAGAGTAGAACTGTCCCATAGAGTTTCCAACGAGCACCTGGCAGACTTGAACTGCTGACTTTTTGTTAACAGACATAGTACTTAACCCACTATGCCATAGGGTTTCCATGAGAAGCAATAGGCTATATAGAATTTACAGTAAAGAATGTTGGATATTTTCCTATTCTTTGTAAAATACAGAGCCCTAGTCACAGTAGAGCTTTGGTGGTGATGTGGTTAAGAGCTCAGCTGCTAATCAAAAGGCTTGGCTCCACTAGTGACTCCTTGGAAACCCTATAGGACAGTTCTACTCTGTCTGTAGGATTGCCATGAGTTGGGATTGACTCAGTAGCAAAGGATTTCATTGCTTTTTTTTTTTTTTTTTTTTTTTTAGTGGTGAAGTGGTTAAGTGTTTGGCTACTAACCAAACAATCAGTAGTTCAAACTCACCAACCACTTCATGAGAGAAAGGAGTAATAGTCAGCTTTGAAGATTTACAGCCTTAGAAACTTGATGAGGGCAGTTCTGCTCTGTTCTATGGGACCACTATGAGTCAGAAGTAACTCAACAGTAGGTTTATTTTTTTATGTTTGTAAAATCTATACTATACAGTCTTTATATCAGTAAAATTTACAACTGTACACTTAAATGTGTGTATGTATATGCTTCACTCAAACTCTCTGAGATTACGCTTCTTCATTAGTTAAACCACCGATAAGATAATTAAAGAAAAATGTTTATTCAAAATTAGGAGCATCATACTTGAGAGTTATGTCTTATAACTCTCTCACTCCAGGTTTGAATACCAACATTCTTTTTCACCCGACTTCTTTGAATCCCATATTTAGACTTGACTTGAGAAGTACTCGAATGTGTGAAACTATTTGCTTCTATACTATAAGGCTCCATTCATAGTCACGTCTCCTTTGTAGAGGCATTTAGTCTCCTACCTTGGTGTCAGATATCCTCTTTTTAGTGGTGTCTTTCACCTCTCCGTGTTCCTTCTGATAACCACTTACTGCATGCTTTTTTTTTTTGTTGGATTAGAAGCTATGCATAAACTTGTTAGAAAATGTGCAAAAAATATGAGTAAATAGGTGTCAGACAAGGACCTGAAAAGCTTTCTGTGTAATTGCTTTAGTCTACTTTACTGGTTGTGATCTTTCTGTATAAAAATTATTATGAAGTATTTCAAGCATATAAAAAGGCTTGTGAATGTTTCTTCCAACCAATTTAAGAAATAAAAGATAACAGATAACACACAACCAAAGATCCTCTTTCCAAGTTCTCTTTTCTTCTGTTTCTCCCCTGACGTGACCATTAGTCTGAATTTATAATTGTCAGGTATATTTTAATACTTCCATCTCTTATGTATGTTGCTGTTGGTAGCTCCTGTTGAGTGGTCCCCAACTCATGGTGATTCCATGAACAACAGAATGAAACTGCCTGGACTCGAAACTATTTCCACAATCAATTATGATCCATTGTCTGTGGGGTTGTCACAATTTGGGGTCCTACTTGACAGCAGCTGACAATATTTGTTGAATTAATGCAAGTCCAAATGAATGAATTTAGGATGCTAATATCATATCAACAATGGTAGAAACTAGCACTGTTCCCTCAAATAACTGACTCCACCATCTCAGGCCCCACTGTCAGGTAAGAGGAAAATAAAGTTCAAGTGTACAGTTCCAGAGATAAGATCCTATCTTATCTGTCATAACTATCACAACACTATCATTATATAACAAGGATGCATCACTTTGTCAGTCACTACCCAGGGAATGTTTTCAGGGCACAGTTGTTTTCAACTTAGATATTCATAAGCAGGGGCCCACTTCTGTTTACCAGTGGAGAGATCTTCAGATAATGAAACATGAAAGCTTATTATACTGTACCCTGTGCAATAATTTTTCATTTGCCACCACTCAGCTTCAAGGATCAAGGACAGCTAAACACATAACCCACTCATGCATGGTATTTTAAAGGCATATTTTAAAGTTATAAATATGGTACATTGAGTTAATGAGGTATGTTCTTTTGGTGACAAATATTTACATTCTGCATATGACTCTTAATGTCAAGAGTGTAAATGTTTCATTTTCTTCCTTTTCTCAGGAGGCTGGGATGCAGATGGAAAAGGCCCTTGTGTCTGGGACACATTCACCCATCAGGGAGGAGAGAGAATTTTCAAGAACCAGACTGGTGATGTAGCTTGTGGCAGCTACACTCTGTGGGAGGAAGATTTGAAATGTATCAAACAGCTTGGATTGACTCATTACCGCTTCTCTCTTTCCTGGTCACGTCTGTTACCTGATGGGACGACAGGTTTCATCAACCAGAAAGGCAAGTGTTTCTTAAAAATAGAAGGTTGCAGCTTTAATTCAAGGTTATTGCTGCAGTCTGGCATAATTAATCCGGAGTGCTATTCAGCAGTGTAGCTTTGAAATGGCAAGTTTTTAGAGTCATTATGGGATAAATTTTTTGCAATGAGTTTACATTAGAAAGCTAATGTTATTAGCTTTCTTAATAATATTCTGGTTTCCTTTAACTGCTGAAACCTTCATGAAGTGGGGTGGGCATGGGGGGACAGATGTGTGGGGATGGTGGTAGAATAAGTGTTTGTAGGTATAAGACAGTAAATCTGAAGGTAAATCTCTAAAATTTGTTGTATTAAATTGTTTCCAATTAGATGAGTTATCAAAAGCCCTGCAGAACTTGAGATGATTTTGAACATTTTTATTGGAGCTGAATTAGTGGGATGAATTAGCTAGCACAGTGACGAGCAGCAACGCCCCTGGAGTTTGCTTACTTGGATTAAGTGCTTGATTACTAACCAAATTTTGGAAGAGTCAAGTCTGCTTAGACATGCTATGAAAGAAAGGTCCGATGATCTCCTTCTGAAAAATCAGTCATTGAAAACCCTGTGCGGTAGTGTTCCCCTCTGCCACACATGGGCTTGCCGTGATTTGGCGTGGACACAATGGCCATTGGTTTGGTGCATCACTTACTGTTGGTGTGAATGTCCTTTGGCTGTCTTCAGTATCTCAGCTCTCACATGGAGAATACTGAAATAGTACCTACCTCAGAAGATTGTTGGAAAATTAGATAAAAAAAATCTTTTTAGGTGCTTAATACAAGCGCTGCCAATTAAGTTCACAAAGTCATTCTAGAAAAAGTGCTACGTACCTCATTGCTGAATATTACTACAGTCACCTTCTAAGTACTCCCCTTGGGTAGCTGTGCACTGATGCCAGGATGTGGTCTACCCTTCAGAGCAATTTTGGAGCTCTTTTTCTGGAATAGCCATCAGAGCTGTTGTCGTATTACCCTTGATGCTCTGAAGGTCATCAAAATGTCTTCCTTTCGGTATTTTCTCTATCTCTGGGTAAAGAAAAAAGTCATTGGCCAGATTAAGTGAGTAGGGAGGGTGTTCCAGTACAGTTATTTGTCTACGCGCTAAAAACTCCCTCACAGACAACTGTACAATTAGTTTGCCAACTTGCCACCATGCCACTGTGCACAATGGCCATTCCATAAAGAGTTCTGAAATTGCTTTGAAGGGTGGACTAGGTGCTGATATCAGTGGATAGCCTCCTGAGGGGAGCACGTTGAAGGTGAACATACTAATATTCAGCAGTGAGGTATTGGCACTTAGAACAATTAAGTTCATGGACTTGTCAGACCACGTGTGGTAATGAAATACAACAAGAATTCAATACAACAAGCGTTCAATTTTTATTATGCCTTGTCATTACAATGACCACTGACACATTAAGGGAGCCCTGATGGTGCAATGGTTAAATGTTATGGCTCCTAACCAAAAGCTGGGCAGTTTGAATGAACTTGCCACTCACTCCTCGTAAACCCAGTGGAACAATTCCACTCTGTCCTACAGGATCTACAGGAGTTGGAATTGACTAGATGGCAACGAGATTGGTTTTATGGGTTTATCATGGTACAGTGGCAGAATGAAAAGTTGGGACAGAGACCATATGGCCCACATAGCCCAAAATGTTTTACAGCTGCCCCCCTCTACTACAACATAAGACAAGCCAGTTTCTGTCAAGGAAATTCTGACTCATGTGTTGCAGAATACTCTTTGAATCTACTCTTCTCTTGCTTCCTGCCTCTAAGTGGTTGCCAAATATGGCTCATTCTGCTTATGCCCCTTCAGCAGCCCCCTTTGCATCATCCTGTCTGCCCTTGCCCTAGATTCGGTGCTCATCATTCTCACCAAAGGCTTTTTGATATGCCCTTGACAAGTCTCCTATTCTCACTCTCTTTCTGTCCTTCAATCCTCTCAACAAAATGCTGTCACAGCAATTTTTCTAAAGTTTGGCCCATGTCGTGTTGACTCAGGTCATCTTCTGCTAAGAATAAAATGATATAAAAAAAAATTTAGTTGTCCCCAAGGCTCAGTAAACACAGCCCACGCTCCTTCATGTATCATTCCAGGTCCACCATGACTTAGTCTTAACTTACCTCTGAAGCTTAATAGTCTGAAATTTCACATACATATTCTCCGTATATCTAGTCCCCTATCCTGTAAATATAAAATGCCATTTTCTAGCCTTGTGGAGATTTTCTTAAGCTCTTTTTTAAACCCCCAGCCAAGCCTGTTGATGGCCAAATCCCATGTCAAAGCCTAGTTCGAATGTCTCCTTTTCTTTAAAGTTGTCTATTCTTAGCCAGAAGGGATCTGTTTTTCTATTCTCATAGCATTTTATAAACTTCTTAGGGCATTACTTACATTTATCATTGTTACTTTTGTTATGTCACCTGTTAGAATGTGAGTTTCTTAAGTCTAATTCTGGCCAACAGACATGTACTGATGGTCTACCCTGTGTTAAGGGCTGTGCTAGGTATAAGGAACACATATAAGAGAAGTCCTCACATTTCTCACTGTTTGATGACCAGAAAATTCTGCCTTCTACTGCCTGCCGGTTAGTCATACTGAGGTGGCTTGTATGTTGCTATGATGCTGGAAGCTGTGCCACTAGTGGTTCAAGTACCAGCTGGGTCACATATGGTAGACAGGTATCAGCAGAGCTTCCAGGTGAAGACAGACTACGACAAAAGGCCTGTGTTGTACTTTCAAATACTAGCCAGTGCAAACCTAGTTATTGTAAAATAGTGTTGTCCAGCACTGCTACAAGATGAGCCTTCTGTGCTGGAAGGCACTCAAGAAGCACAGTCGCGGTAACAGTGAACGTGAGCATTATCAACAATTGTAAAGATGCCACAAGACTGGCGATTTTTTCTGTTGTACATGGGATCATTCTGAATCAGAGCTGATTCAGTGACAACTAGCAGCAGCAACAACATTATCAGTTTTGCCTTGTTCTGCCCTGTGTTCTTCTTCAGTACCTTGCAGGGAAGAATGTGGTTAGCCAAGCCAGCCAAGTGCTGTCGGGTTGGATCCGAGGTTAATGCTTAATTAATTAAATTAAGTTAATCATCATCATAAAAAATTACTCTGCGAATAGCGGTGGTTGTCTTTTAATTGAACAAGTACTATGTTTAGCAGACTATACCAAGTATTCCACTTGCTTTTGCTGATGTGAGCCCTGTGAATGAAGGACTTTTGTAAACTGAGCTAGACATAGAGCTGGATGTACAAGGTCCAACAATTAATTCCATAAACTTAATTTTTCTAAGTGCTACATGCCTCATTGCTGAATATCACTAGAGTTTCCTTTATAGTTTCATTCATAGAAGTTATACACTGATGCCAGCAATTAGTCTACCCTTCAAAACAATTTCAGAACTCTTTTTGGAATGGCCATTGTGCACAGTGGCATGGTGACAAGTTTGCAAACTAATTGTACAGTTGTTTGTGAGAGAGTTTTCAGTGAGTAAACAAATAACTGTATTGGAACACCCTCCCTACTCATGTGATCTGGCCAATGACTTTTTTTCTTTATCCAAAGATAAAGGAAACGTTGAGAGGGACACATTTGGATGTCATTCAGAACATCATGGGTAATATGATGACTGCTCTGATGGCCGTTCCAGAAAAGGAGTTCCAAAATTGCTTTGAATGGTGGACTAGGCACCACCATGGGTGTGTAACTACCTAAGGGAAATACTTCAAAAGTGACCATAGTGGTATTCAGCAATGAGGTATGTAGCATTTTTCTAGGATGAGTTCATGAACTCAATTTTCAGATCTTGCATATTTGCCAAGATCTCTTGAGTTCAACCTAGGTCTGTAAGATAGTAAAGACCTAGTATCTACTCTAGTGCTCATTTACAAGCTTGCTGTTTTTATTATGTAGTGCTGCTGTAACAGAAATACCACAAGTGGATGGTTTTAACAAAGAGAAATTTTGCCCAGAAAAGTAGGCTGAAAGTCCAAATTCAGAATGCCGGCTCCCAGGGAAGGTATTCTCTCTCTCTCTGTTGGCTCTGGAGGAAAGTCCTTCTTGTCAGTCTTCCCCTGGGGAAGGAGCTTCTCAGGTGCAGAGACAAAGGGTCCAAAGGACATGCTCTGTTTCCGGTGCTTCTATCTCGGTGGAGGTCTCCACCTCGCTTCTTGCTTTCCTCTCCTTTCGATCTCTTGCAAAATAAAAGGTAGTATAGGCAACACTCAGCTCCTATGACTCGACGGCACTTGGCTTGGCCCATAGGCCACACCCCAGGAAAGGTCCCTTAACATTGGGTCAGGGGTGTAACTTTAATAAAGGTATTACAATTCCACCCTAATCCTCTTTAACATAAAACTTCAATCGCAGAATGGAGGCCAGTCATACAATACTAGAAATCATGGCCCTGCCAAAGTGACATACATTTTGAGGGGGACATAATTCAATCCATGACACTTTGTTTGGCATAGCACTTATGTCTTCTGTGCTATGATTTCCCTGTTGGTAAAAGGAAACAAAGGCACTCATTACCAGACCTCTTTCCAGTATTTTGTTCCATGACTCTAGGACTTTGGAATTTTCACTAAGCTTCCATTTGTATGGTAAATAACATAAAACAAACACAAAAAGCACTAATACTTGATACCACCACAAACACCAGATAGTGTTGAGTTGATTCCAAATTTGAGTAACCCCATGTGTGACACAGCAGAATTGTGTTCCTCAGGGTTTTCAGTGGTTGATTTTTGAGAAGCAAATGGTCAGACCATTCTGTGGTGTCTCTGGTGGACTCAAATCTCCAGCCTTTTGGTGTTAAACATTTGCACAACTTAAGGACTCCTACATACAGGATCACAGTCCCTTTTCTGAAGTTCTAAAATCCCAAAGCCCTTGGGTAGCGAGATCTTTTCTTTCTGCAAGTTTAGTTCTAAAACTAACTTGACAGCAAAAGCTGATGTGGATTGATGTGAGAGTTCTTTATCATTTTGTGTTGTTTCAGCTGGGCAAGACTCTTTATATCTTTTATTGCAGCAATATTAATGTGTTGGATTAATGGATACTGACCCAGACTCACTGGGGGTTTTAATTTATGGTATATGTTTTGGGCAGCCTTTCTAAAATCTAAGAATTCTAAACACATCTGACCCCACTGTTATCAGATAAGAGATTATGAACCTGTACCAGTGTGTCTACATAACCAGTCCATAAAAACAACTAAGACATACAGAAGTTCTTGGAGGCACGTTGTAGATCAGCTATCCGAGATAAGGATATACAAACTAGGTGGAGGAGTGGGGGCAGGATGGTGGGACTGGAGTCATCGTTGCCACCTGAACAGGTGGGACAATTGCTTGTGCAAATCTTCCATGGAGATCATGAGCCACCAGCACTTAGCATTTTTTTTATATGACCGCAATTTTTGAAAAGCTGGAAACTCTGGTGGCATAGTGGTTAAATGCTAGGACTACTGACCATAAACGTCCAGCAGTTCAAATCAGCCAGATGCCCTGTGGAAACTCTATGGTTGCAGTTCTGCTCTGTCCTGTAGGATCACTGTGAGTTGGAATTGACTTGATGACAGCAAGTTGGGTTGCTGTTATTTTTATTTTTGTAAAGTCCTTGACTCTAGCTGCCGTCAAGTCATTTCTGACTCTTGGTAAGCCTGTGTGTCTTATGAGAACTGCACTTCATAAGATTTTCAGTGACTGTGATCTTTCAGAAGGAGATCGCTGGGCCTTTCATCTAAGATGTCTCTGGGTGGATTTAAACTGCTAACCTTTCAGTTAGTAACTGAGTGTTTAACCATTTGTGGCATCCAGGGACTCCTTGTAAAGTCACAGTTGTTTAATATTATAGATGTTTCCCTGAATGAGAGGCCGCTGGAGGTTCTTCTCAGAATCAGAATTTCAATAAGCAGTTTCTCATTCTTGTGCAATGACCTGTTAAAGCAGTTGGACCTGTTTAGCTCAGAAAGGTCACCGTTAGTTTTTTTTTTCTTTTAAGCACCTTCTCAAAGAATTAGAAAACCGCTGTCATTACTTCCTCCAAAGAACTCTTTTCTGTGTGGGTGTTTGACCACCTATTTTAAAGTTTGATTACAGGACATCTGGAAACTTGAAAATCCTCTGTTTTTAACTGGAAGACTACTTCACAAAATGGAATTGTTATACAGCCTTTCTTTTTTAAATGTCGTTTTCAAAAGTTTACAGCAAGAGACTGAGCTGGCAACGAGAATCACGTATTTCTGTATTCCTCTGCTCTTCGGGTGCTTTTCAATATCTGCCACAAAAGTAAATTTCAGGAGATTAGTAGGAGATCCAAGCATGGGGTGTGGTGGTGGGGGGCCTGTCTAAAAAAGAGGAATGTCCATGCAGAATTTTTTTTTATCAATTTATTGTATAAAGATATAAGTGAACTTAGTAGAAACAGTACTTCAATCAATCATGAAACAAATATTTATTCATCCATTTCTTGTCTTCCAATACAACACTCACAGGGTGGCACTACTAATATTCTCATTTTACAGATGTGGAAGCCTGTGCATAGAGAGGTTGAGTGGCTTATCTGTGACCCTTTGACAGAGGTGTCTGACTCTGGAGCTCTGTACATTTAAAGCCTCACTCTGTTCTCTCATGGGAAAGTTTTCTTAGAACAATGAGTACAGTTTAGGAGCCAGAACTAAAATGCTTATTGACCCAGTCATTAAGAGCTCTGCTGCTAACCAAAGCATCAACAGTTCGAATCTACCTGTTGCTCGTTGGAAACCCTATGGGGCAGTTCTGCCCTGTCCTCTAGGGTTGCTTGCTTGACTTCAATGGATTTTTTTTTTTTTAAACAGTCATCACAGAATGCTCTGTTGTTCTGATAAGTATAAAAGAGGTTCCACTGAAAATGTATTATCTTCAAAACAATAGAGGATTATCTTGGTCTTTGAATTACATTGATTGGGCCTCTCTAAGGATTGTATCATATCTAATGATGCTGTTAAAATGAAAATCATTGATTCCGCCAAAGTGAAAACTCAACACTACAAACAACAGAAAAACTGAAATGGATCTGTAATTGTGACCCAGCTCCAAAATGGGTGATTTTTAAAGCAAGTGAAAGAGCCTCCACTTTTGTAGTTCTGAAACATTAGTAAACATGTGAAGTCATGCATCAAAGATGGAACCGCTCATTGAGACAGACCTGAGGTTAAATGTTGGCTGGGGAACCTGACAGCATTGTGAATTCAGGTATGATATTCACTCTCTGTGAATCTCAGTGCCCTCCTATGTGAGGTCTGACAATTAAGTTCTTGAACTCATTCTAGAAAAAGGGCTATCTACCTCATTGCTGAATATCAGTACACTCACCTTTGAAGTGCTTCCCTTGGGAAGCTATGCACTGACCCCAGCACCTAGTCTATTCTTCAAGCAGTCTTAGACCTTTTTCCTGGACTGGCCATCAGAGCTATCATATTACCCTTGATGTCCTGAATGTCATCCAAATGTCTTCCTTTCAATATTTCCTTTGTCTTTGGGTAAAGTGTCACTAGGGGCTAGATCAGGTGAGTGGGCAGGGTGTTTCAATACAGTTATTTGTTTACTGGCTAAAAACTCCCTCACAGACAGTGCTGTGTGAGCTGGTGCATTGTTACAATGCAAGAGCCATTAGATGTTGTTGTAAAATTGAGGTCATTTTCATCTTTTTCATGTAGACTTTTCAGCACTTCCAAATAGTAAACTTGAAGAACTGTTTGTCCAGATGGTACAAATTAGTAATGAACAGTCTCTATCATATCAAAAAGGGTTAACAACATTGTTTTGACTCTTGATTTGGACTGGTGGAACTTTTTTGGTTCTGGACAGTTGGCTGACTTCCATCCTGCATTCGGACACTTTGTTGTTGGTACATCCATGTTTTATAACCAGTGATAACAAGGCCCAAAACATTGTCTTGCCTCCCCAAAAAGTTTTGGCAAACTTCAGCTCTTTACTTTTGTTTATCAATGAACTCCTTCAGGACCATCTCATGCCAAGATTTTCACTGAAGATTTTCCTGTTTCTCTATCAACGTTTACTTGATCTGCTGTGCTTCTCATAGTCAGGCAATGATTTTGATACACAATTTGATAAGTTATTGTAATGTTTTCATCCTTTCTGCTTACTACTGGCTGCTGTGACCTCTCTTTATCAGTGATGCTTTCTCTCCCTTCAGAAAAACGTTTAATCCGTTTGTACACTGCTGCCTTCTTCATCGCATTAGCATCATAAACTAGGACTAGCATGTCCCTGATTTCAGTTCCAGTCTTGCCAAGTTTAACAAGAAATTTAGTGCTTGTTCATTGCTCTGATTCAGACTCCGACATTCATGTGATGGCAAGAACAAACAACAATAATGAATGCAGCTCAGCAAGATACCGCCACATGTCAACATGAACACAGCTGTGGATGCTGATATACCAAGGTTATGAAACCTTACTGAGGTGTTTGTACACTGCTACCAGTGCAAGCGCATGGTGGCCAGTTTGTGAACATAATTGTCAGATCGTGTGTTCACTAGGAATAATAATACCGCCCACCTCTTAAGCTTCTGACTCCCTGAGTGGCACAAACAGTTAAATGTTTGGGTACCTTTCAACCATCTGGTAGATCAAATCCACCCAAAAGAATCCTGGAAGAAAGTCCTACCAGTCAACTTCAGAACAATCACATCTACTGAAAACCCTATGTAGCTCAATTCTGCTTGGACACACATGGGGTCACCATGAGTCACAATAGACTCAATAGCAACTCTGCCTTCCCCTCTTAGGGTTAAAAGAGAGGTGTGACATCTGATGCAGAGAATATGAGAACTTAAGCAAAGCTAATACTATTTTTACAGTCAAAGTCATACCCGTCTTTATGAGAGAATGAATATAGAAATGAACAATGGCCAGACCAAAAATGACAACAAATATTTGACCTAAATAAGAGTGCAGGGAGCAGAACCACAATGTCTGCAGTAATCAGCCCAGAACAGTCAGAACTTGATCAATGACTGCCAGTTTCTCTATTTTTGTCCTCCTTCCAGCTCAAGACCAATCAGAGAAAGCTAAATATGCTCTCCAAACCAATCACATAGGATGACTGTCTCTAGCTTCCTCTGCCAATAGCCTCCAATCAGAGCATACCTGAAGCCTTCCCTTTTTTCCCATTATAAAGCTTTCTGCCCTACTTCCCGCGTTGTGTATCTGCCAAAAGCAAGTAGTGGTAACTGACTTGCTATAGTAAACTCTGAATAAATAAGCCTCTGTTTACATAGGGTCACTATCAGTTGCAAATGACTGGGCAGCAACAGGTTTTCTTTCTCATTTGGTTCACATTTGGGTTGTGTTCATTTCTTTCTACATCTCATTTGACCTTTTGCACAATTTTTTCTCCTTTTTCTCTTCTTGGATTATTGTTTCCTCCTTGCTGTATGTAGGTAATTTATATTCATCTTTTAAGAATCAGCTTAGCTGTCACTAATAACAACAATAATTATTATGAGAATGATAGCTGATATATACTGAGAAGTTACTGTATGTATGCCAAGATGTGTTCCAAGCATGCTCCATTTATTACTCATTAACCTCTCAGTAATTCATTGACGTAGGATTCTGTTGTTATGCACATTTTACATACCAAAACAAAAACCAAACCCAGTGCTGATGAGTTGATTTCTGCTCACAGAAACTTTATGGAACAGGGTAGCACTGGCCCATAAAGTTTCAAAGGAGTGCCTAGTAGATTTGAACTACCCACCTTTTGGTTAGCAGATTCAGTACTTAGCCACGACACCACCAGGGTTTCCCGTTTTACATACAGGGAAGGAAAATTCTAAGAGATAAGTAATGTACCCAAAGTCACTGAGCTAGTAGGAGTTGGTGTACAAATTCGGGTGCCTGAAAGCTACAGTCTACTCTTGAAGCCGTTTTGGTATGCTGGTTTCAGAATATTTTTTAAATTCCCCAAGGCTGGAGTAGGTATAGAAACTCTGGTGGTGTAGTGGTTTAGTGCTACGTCTGTTAACCCAAAAGTTGGTGGTTCGCATCTGCCAGGGACTCCTTAGAAACTCTAAGGGGCAGTTCTACTCAGACCTCTAGGGTCGCTATGAGTTGGACACCACTCGACGGCAGTGGGTTTGGTGTTTGGTTTGGTTTGGGGTAAGTACTTCTTATCATATGCTTCCATAACATTCTGTATTCTACCTCTGCTAGTAGTATTTCTGTATTATAGTTGTTTATGTATTTATCTGTAGTCCCAACTGAACCTGAAGCTCCTTCAAGGCAAGGACAGCATATATCTTGTTTATATTTGTGTGTCCCACACATAATAGGTTCTCTATAAACATATATTAAAGGAATGATGAAATGAATGATTGAATGAAGGAAACATGCAAAAAAGTAGGAATTATTATTTTTTAAATGAGAGGATATTAAATTTCAAAAAAAGGAAACAGACTGGTCCGCTAGGCAAACTTGCAATAGGACACAATTCTATATGTGAGTTTTCAATTCTGAAGACCCTGGGTTGGGCAAACAGTTTAGATATGCAGTTGGTAACTAAACTAAAAGATTGGATGTTTGAGTCCACCCAGAAATGCCTCGGAAGAAAGGCCTGGTGGTATATTTCCAAAACCTCATCGGAAACCTAAACCCACTGCTGTTGAGTTGATTATGACTCATATCATCTCTTTAAGATAAGGTAGAACTAACCCATAGAGTTTGCAAGGCTTTAAATCTTTGCAGGAGCAGATGGCCACATATTTTGTTCTGTGGAGTGGCTGATGGGTTCACGTTCCTCACCTTCTGGTTAGCAGCTGAGTGCTTTAACCACTGTGCTGGACTGGTTTCTTCCAGAAGGTGACAGCCATTGAAAATCCTATGGAACACAGCTCTACTCTGAGACATACTGAGTTGCCATGAGTTGGAGTTGACTAGATGTCAACTGGTACTCGGGAAGGAACTTCTCAAAACAGGACAGCTACTCTCCTCTAAGCTTACTTTTCTTCCATACTCTCTGTCATGGATTGAATTGTGTCCCCCCAGAAATGTATGTGTTGATTTGACTCGGCTAGGAGTCCCACTGTGGTGCCCTTCCTCCCATGTGTTGTGAATCCTGCCTCCATGTTATTGATGATGGAGAATGGGCTGCAGTTGTGTGAGTGAGACAGGACTCAAGCTACAAGCTTGTGGGATGTAAGGGAGAGAAGTGAGCAGAGGAAGTTGGTAACCTCACACCACCAAGAAAGCAGCAGTGAGAGCAGAGCATGGCCTTTGGACCTGAGGTTCCTGTGCCGAGATGCTCTCCTTGAATTTGGACTCAGCTTACTGGATTGTGATGATTTCTCGTTGAATGGACTTGTAACTTATGAATGGATTTACAGCTTACTTGGCTCTGACAATAACGTTTCTCCTTCTGAGGCCTTCCACTCATGATATTTTCTGTTGGAGCAGTACCAGGTGACTAAGATACTCTTAAACATAAAATCACATGAAGTACTAATATCAGTCTTTCCTCAGAAATTCTTTTTCATGTTAAGCATCATCATTACGCTAGACTCGGTATCTTCTTGGCATTGTTTTTTGAGGCAAAGGATCTACAAGTTAATAATATTCATCAGGTTTCTGGAACAATCCTAAAGCTCTCTCTTAACCACACCGTTTTAATCACTATCTAGTACTACTCTAACAGAAAATACCACGAGGGGATGGTTTCATAAAGAGAAACTTTTACTGTCGCAGTCTAGAACACCACAAATCCATTTATAAGTCCATTCAGTGTAAGAAATTATCACAGTCCAGTAGACCAAGAGTCTAAATTCAATGAGAGCACCTCAGAACAGGAACCTGGGTCCACAGGATGGGCTCTGCTTTTGGTGCTGCTCTTGTGGTGGCATGAGATTCCCAATTCTCTTGCTTGTTTCTCTGTAGGATGAAAGGATAAAGGGCAGTGCAAGCTACAGTCCAGAGAAACTCCTTGAGCAAGAGTGTTACAGTCCGACCCCAGTCCTCTTTTAACATAAGAATCTTATCTATTAGCCAGAGGCAGAGATGAGGGTTTACAGCATCAGGAAATCACAGAATGGAGGGCAATCACAGAATAAAGAGAATCCTGGCCCAGCCAAATTACTGCACATATTTTTGGGGGGACACAGTTCAATCCATGACAGACACACAGTCCTATGAGTGTTAGCTGATATGGCTATGAATTCCCCTGGACTATATTAGAATTCTGGAAACCCTGATGACATAGTGGTTAAGTGCTATGTCTGCTAACCAAGAGGTTGGCAGTTTCTACTCTGACCTATAGGGTTGCAATGAATTTAGTTTTGGGGTTATGTTAGAATTCTAAAGCAAATTTCCAACTACATGTGTCTTAATGTCCCAGATCTGCCCTTCTATCCCCCATTCTATACAGATGCTGAGTTCTTGTACATGCTCTTTGAGTTTCTTCTCCTAGACTTGTAAGACTGATGCATCTGCAAAAGCAGTTATTAGGTTCAGTTTCTTTATTTCAGGTTTAATGGAGTTGAGACTCATCCATTCATTTCAGAAATATTTTACTGTCTATTACATTCATTGTCTATTACATTTCTAGTACAGTTGTAGGATTGTGGGATCCAGAGATAAACTAGATCGATAATGACCCTGCTTTTTTGGAGCTGATTTTCTAGTTGTGCTGAGAAACAAAAACAGTATTTGTTAAAATAACAGAAAATTATGTGATAGCAACATGCTCCAACTATCCATTTCTGAACACATATTCCAATTGTGTTACCCCATCAGGATCTTGCTCCCTGGTCAGTGAGTTTTCTTTGGAACTCTTAATATTTCTGCCCAGAATTTAATTGATTACATCTGTTGTTGGTTGCTATCAAGTTGGCTTTGACTCATGGCAACCTTGCATGTAACAGAATAAAACATTTCGGGCTGTTTGAGCTTCTTGTTGCAGCTATTACATGAATCCGTCTCGTGGTGGGTTTCATCCATTGTCTCTGACCCTGCTTTATCACGTATGTCAGTTTTTAGTGATTAGTCTTTCCCGAGTATATGTATAAAGTAAGCAAAATTAAGTCTTGCTCCTAAAGCCCATTCTGGCTGTACTTCCTATAAGACTGATTAATTTTTTCTTCTGGCAGTCCACAGTGTATTCAGTATTCTTAGACAATGTCACAATTCAAATGTGTCAGTTCTCCTTTGTTCTTCCTGTTTCACCTCCAACTTTCATGTGCATGTGATGTGATTGGAAAGGTCATGGCTCCTGAGGTTCAGGTGCACCTCAGTCCTCAGAGTGACACCTTTGTTTTTTAATGCTTTAAAGACATCTTTTGCAGCAGAGTTTCCCAGTGCAATACATTGTTTATTATCCAGGAAGTAATGTTTGACTTCAGTACAACTTATTTTGAATACACAGTGTTTAGGGAATGATTTCCAATCCCATCCTCTTTAAAATATATTGCCAATATGTTGAAAGTAACACTTCTTCTCATACGTTTTTGTCTTGTTTCTCCTAGGCATTGACTATTACAACAAAGTCATCGATGACTTGTTAAAAAATGGGGTTACCCCCATTGTGACCATTTTCCACTTTGATTTGCCCCAGGCTTTAGAAGATCAAGGAGGTTGGTTGGCAGAGGCAATCGTTGAATCCTTCGACAAATATGCCCAGTTTTGCTTCCATACCTTTGGGGATCGAGTCAAACAGTGGATCACCATAAATGAGCCCAACATTTTTGCTTTGTTGTCGTATGACTTGGGTATGTTTCCTCCAGGTGTGCCTCACATTGGAACTGGGGGTTATCAGGCAGCTCATAATTTGATTAAGGCACATGCCAGATCCTGGCACAGCTATGACTCCTTATTCCGCAAAGAGCAAAAGGGTATGGTTTCCTTTTCACTTTTTTGTGCCTGGCCAGAGCCAGCAGATCCCAGCTCAGTGGCTGATCAGGAAGCTGCTCAAAGAGCCCTCGCCTTCCACTTGGATTTCTTTGCTAAACCCATATTTATTGATGGTGATTATCCTGAAGTTGTCAAGACCCACGTTGCCTCCATAAGTAAAAAGCAAGGCTATCCATCATCGAGGCTTCCAGAATTTACAGAAGAAGAGAAGAGAATGATCAAAGGCACAGCTGATTTCTTTGCTGTGCAGTACTATACAGCTCGCTTAGTCAAACACAAGGAGAACAAGACAGGAGAACTGGGTTTTCTCCAGGATGTAGAGATTGAATGTTTTCCAGATCCATCTTGGGAAGTTACAGATTGGATCTGCTTTGTACCATGGGGACTACGCAAAATACTGAAGTATATTATGGTAAATGCACAATTTGTTTATGTTTATATACACCCAGCTGGGAAATCAGACATATGTATGTGGACCTGAAATTAGAGTGATGTTAGGCAGTGGCATGCTTAGGAAGAGCAGGTGTCTGGTGAGAAATACTAACAGATAAATGAACAAAATCCAAATTGGTTGCCATTGAATAGATTGTATCATAGTATCCCCACATGTGTGAGAGTAGAGCTATGTTCCAGGTGGTTTTCTGTGGCTGATCTTTCTGAAATAGATCACAAGACCTTTCTTCATCTTCACCAAGGTACCTCCATGTGATACAACCTCCAGCCTTTTGGTTAGTAGCTGAGTGTTAACGGTTTGCCTCATCAGGGCTTCTAACTAGCTGATAAAGGGCTTCAAAACTATTTCTGAAAAATTAGGATTTGTTGTTAAAGTCAACTGTGGCCAGTAGCTTAAAAATGTTTTTCAGACTGGCTTCATGACTGTGATTGTTATAGTATGTACTAAGTATGGAGAGAGCTGAATCCTTTTTTTGGTCTCAGTTATATTGGATGGCATCCAGGCAGCTGAAATTAAAATTTCAAGTTGTCGGTTGTCAAGACCCCTCCTGTCGGGAGATAGAAAATGTGGCTGCTGGCAGGACCAAGGGGTTAAGGAGCAGTGACAATCAGCAGATGCTGATGGAAGAAAGATATTTTCTGTCTTCTCATTATTATTATAAAGAGTCATTTGACTGTCTTCATGGACATTTGCACAGTTTTGCTTCTCCATTGTTAGTCATAAAAGGTCAGTGTGTGGAAAATTAAGTTAATAGGGTCAGTGCAATTTGATGGAAACTAGTTTTGGGTTGTAGCTTACAGAAGATAGAGGGTAATGCACCTGATTTTATGGTTCCTTTTTTTTTTTTTTTTTTTACATCTGTTTGGAATAAAACTTCTGTTCTCTTTTTCTAGGATACGTATAATAACCCTGTGATTTACATCACTGAGAATGGGTTTAGCCAGGGTGACCCAGCATCTCTGGATGACACTCAGCGCTGGGAGTGTTTTAGACAGACATTTCAGGAACTGCTCAAAGGTACCGTTTGAAATGATGAAAGATCAATTGCGCAAACTTAATATGATTTTCCTATGTGTCTATTTGCGTTCAGCAAAGACCAGTGATTTTGAAAGCTGAAATTCATGTAAATCAGTGTAAAGCAATGTAATTAGGAGACAGGAGAAAAAGAATTTAGGAAAGAGGGAGGTGAGGATTTTGGCCCAGCTTCAACTTCTGGAAATTTAATCAAGTAAAAAGCAACTGTCTGCAGCATTTTGTGACTCCTGGGTGAAGGTGACGTGAACAGAAGGAGTGGTGGCTGTTGGGAGAATGCATCACTTATTACAAAAAGATTAGCACTGACCAACTATAGCATGCTTATTTGCATATTTTAATATCCTAACTACCAAGAAATCAACTGACAGGATTTTAAAAGATCCAAGTCGAGCATTGTGCAATAAACTTCAAATGACGTGAGTCTTCAATCAGTGTAGGTTTCATTTAAGCCATAACTGAGTAGCCCAGTTAGAAATAATTTTTGTTGTACAGAATCTGTGAATTATGTTTCAAGATGATATTATTTATTCTGGTGAATCTTTTATCCTCCTAGAATTTTTTTTTAGTCAGGTTTGAAAACTAATGTGACAGAATCTTTATTTGGTAATGAACATTTTTAAACCAGTACATTTCTCCCCTTAGCTCCCACATTTTTACTCAAGTAATGTGCATGTTATACACTTGTTTTCCAACTGTCTCTCCCCCCAAATATATTTTTGCAAGCACACTATGCTAATTTTTTTTATGGCAACATGAAAAAATCAGCGTAGGACACTTACAAAAATACCTTGGGGAGGGGGGAAGTATAAATGGCATTATTTGTGTAAAAATATGGTAGCTCCTGGAACGGTGTCAGTTCCTAAATTTAATTCCTCTTTCTTGTACAAGACTCATAAGATAGCAACAATATTCAATGCAAAGTGAGACTTTTATTTTTTTAATTTTTTAAACCATAATAGGCACACTTTTGTCTTGGAATTATTCTTTTCAAAATTATTCAGTAACACTGAAATTTTCCAGAAGAAATGCTGTAAAGTAACAGAAAGCAGCATCTTATCAAAACTTAAATATATCAACTTGATCCTACTGTCAGGCCTGAGGTTTATTAGCAAAGGGCAGGTGGATTCCTACAATTTAACAAAATAATTCTTTTGTATCACACTCTGTCTTGGTCGTCTAGTACTGCTGTCACAGAAATACCATGAGTAGATGGCTTTAAGTCACAATGCAGTAGGCTACAAGTTCAAATTCAGAGTATCCACTCCAGAGGAAGTCCTTCTCTGTGGACTCTGGAGGAAAGTTCTTATCGTCAATCTTCCCGTGGACTGGGAGCTTCTGAAGTTCAGGGATTGTGAGACCTGTCCAAAGAACACACTCAGAACACACTGGTGTTGTGAAATCCCCAACGCTCTGCTTGCTTTCCTTTCCTTTATATCCCAAAAGATTGTCTTAAGGTACTATGCAGTCTTATGCTTTGAGTCCTGTCCCACCAACACAACTTCCAGCTCACCCTTGCTCGTTAGAGGCAGGGTTTATAGCATATAGGAACATCACACAATACCAGCAATCATGGCCTAGCCAGACGGCTACACACTTCTTGGGAGATCACAATTCAATCCATAACACACTCAAATTGATTCTTCCTCTCGGTGAGAATAATCTAACAATTCTTTCCTTCCCCTCTCTGTAAATGAGCTAATTCACCGATGCTCACGGGCTTTATCCTGAGAGGCAGGTAAGCTGGTTACTATCAGCCCAGATTCATGGATAGATACAAGAAGCACCAGTCACTAGTACAAAATCATTCTATGTATATTCGAACAAAGGGCAAAAACAGAAATCAGCTTTCCGTATTCCTAGCCTGATGCTGTGTTTACTGATAATCATGTAAGTACATTTCAGTTTTGTTTGAAATAGTTTCACAACAGTTCATATGGTTCATTATATCTTTAATTTTTTTTATTGCTGGAAAATACATGTAACACAATAGCTGCCAATTTAACATTTTTCACATGTGCAAGTCAGTGTTATCAATTACATTAATCATATTACACAGCCACCACCAGTATTTGTAGTGAACTTGCCATCACTATAAACACAAACTCAGTGGGTCCTAAACAGTGACTTCCCTTTTCCCCTTCTCTCCTGCCACTGGTAACCCCTAAGAAACAGTGGTCTCTATACATATACCTATTCTAAGTATTTTATATAAGTGACATCATATAAACTTTGGGCTCACATATGTGCTTTAAAAGTACTTTGTGCTGCCTCTGAAATGGCCAGCAGGTTCTATGACCTTGGACAGAGCTCAAATACAGCCATATCCTGCATCTCGATGGAGGAATCTGAACTTATTAATGGATTTCCTGAGACTGTTTAGGTAGCTCTGATGATTTGGATTGGCAAGAACTTTGCTAGTGAGAAGCACCCTATGAGCAATTAAAAATAATAAGAGGCCAAGGAAGACATGTGTGGGAAGCGCTGCAGGTGAGAGCCCCACTGAAATCTGGGGAGTCAGATGGATGATGGGTTTGCGATTCCCACAAATAATGCCTTCCCTCCAACCTCACACGTACAGACAGACACGTAATGACACTGCAGTTGTATCAGTAGTGTCTGCCTGGAGGTCTTAGTGATCTGCTCAGGTAAAATCCCACAGCAATTAATTGAGCAGTAAAAAAGAAGCTAATGTTTCTGTTTCCTTTTGGGACAGAAGGAAAAAAAAAAGAGACAGAGAGAGCAAGAGAGCAGGAAATGTCATTTTAAGATAAAAAAGAAATTAGCTAACATCTTTTTATGCATCATTTTAACACCTTTAAATAGGTTATATCCTAACATATATTATTGCAAGTAAAGCAACATCGTGGAGACAGCAAGAATTTGGAATAACATGTAAGTAGGCTGTCACTTCATTTCTCTTAAGAAAAAAAATGCAAGCAGAACCTTCCCTGGAAGTGTAGGTGGGGAGACTTTGGCCCGCTTACTGTGGATGTGTTGTTGGGAAATGGTAATCACGAGAAAGGGACATGTTAGTTGGTAAAGGGTTTGCAAGAATCAATTTAAACCCTCGATGAGCAGGATTCACGCCCTCACTGAGTTGGATTCACACCATGATCAAACACAACAATGAAGACGGAGGTGGCCCAGGACTGGGCAGTGTTCTACTCTGTTGTACATAAGTTGATCATGAAGCCAAGCTGACTTGGTGGTAACTAATTAGGTTTCCATTCCAACTCCAGCTTATTCACTGAAGGACCTTTAGTAAATTGCTCAACCTCCTTAACTCTCAGTTTGCTCATCTATAAAAATGTTAATAACGTCTTTCTTGGCAGAGTTGCTATAAGGATTCCATTTGGTAATCTATTTTGTAAAAACAGCCCCTTGCACATTTCCAGGCACAGAGTAGGCTGTCAGCCAATGGTAATAATTATTCTAAATTGTGTGTCTTTATGAGTATACTTATTACCTCCAAGTTATTTTCCTTTTACTGAAGCAGCATAACTCCTGGACTTGTTATTTCCCCATTCTCTGCCCTCTGTCCCCCAAATCATGGTAGAATACTTTCCCATGTCTGCAGGTTTCTTTGTCATTCTTTCGGAAGCAACTGGATTAGCCTTGTAACGTTGACCCCCTGGTTATTTCCAGCCTAGCTCCTGTGCAGGAAGAAGCTGCATAATGTCCTTCCATTCTTAGTATTACCATTGCAGAAGTTGCTACATTAGGTGAAAAATCAACTCATCGGCAGTAGAAACAGCTGTCAGGCAGCTGGAATTGCTCTGCCATGTGGAATTTCTGTGTAAGTTTGGAAAGCAGTGATCTTTAAATGGTTAAACTTTTCCTACATCAAAAGAATCTTTCATATAATCATAAAGTTTTTACCATTTCTTGATGCTCCAGAGCCAACAGATGAGCTCCAGTTCCCATGTTCATGCATGCCAGTGTGTACCTTCATAACTGGATTGCCATTAAGGAGATGCAGGAGTGTGTGTAGCTTGGGGAGCTTGTTGCCAGTGGACAGTATTCTACCCAAGACTTACATTCCCTGAAAAGGCATTTGAGCTGATGTCCAGCTTGTTCCTCCTGTGTAACTGGCACACATCTGCCTTTAGCCCTGCTTCTCACCCTCCCTCAACCTGGAAGACTAGGCAGCTCTTGCGGCCTTCTTCCTGGCTCAATCTTGTTTAGAGTAGATGAACTGTGCTTGAGTGCTAAACCCAGGCAAAACGTGGGTTTGAAGTCCAGTTCTGCCACTTACTAGCTCAATAATTTTGGAAAAATTCCCAGGCAGTCCTGTGTCAGTCATCTAACTTGTAAAATGAGGATAACAAGAACATTTAGGTCCTATGGAGTGGAGAACAAATGAAATAATGCACATAAAGCCTAAACACAGAGTCTGGTGCATTGCTAAGGACTTTGTAATGTTGGCTGTTTTTTCTTTGCGTCTGAGCCAGTCTGCATCTTCCCCACCCAGTGCCCGTTGAGTCGGTTCCATCCCACAGTGACTGTCTTAGTCACCTGGTACTGCTCTAACAGAAGCACCACAAAGAGATGGCTTTAACACAGTAGCGTTTATTCTCACACAGTCCAAAGTGGGAAAAGCAAAGCTGTTCTTGTCGAGTCGACTCTGACTTATAGCTACCTTGTAGGTCAGAGTAGAATTGTCCCACAGAGTTCCAAGAAGTGCCAGATGGATTTGAACTGCCAGTGTTTTGGTTAGCCGACATAGCATTTAACCGCTACGCCACCAGGGTTTCCGATTCACACAGTCCAGTAAACTAGAAGTCCGAATTCAGGATGCTGGCTCCAGGAGAATGTACTATCTCTCTGTCAGCTGTGAAGGAAGGTCCTGCATCAGTCAGCAACATAAAGACCTTCTTCAGTCTTTCTTTGGTTGGAGAACATTTTGGCACAGCAACCTCAGTTCTGAAAGATGAACTCTGTTCTCAGTGCTACTTTCTTGATGGTATGAGGTCCCCAACTCTCTGCTTCACTTTCCTTTTATCTCTTATAGGATAAAACATGGTGCAAGCCACACTCCAGAGAATCCCCCTTTACAATGGAGCAGGGAGGTGACTTTAGGAAGGGTGTTGCAGTCCCACCTTAATACTCTTTAACATAATCCAATCTATTCACCAGAGATAGAGACTCAGATTTACAGGATAGGAAGATCGCACAATGGAGGGCAATCCCACAATACTAAGAATCATGACCCTGCCAAATTGGTACACACATTTTGGGGGGAACACAATTCAATCCGTGACAGTGACCCCATCATGGGTTTTCAGTGGTTGATTTTTCTGAAGTAGATTGTCAGGCCTTTCTTCCTAGGTACCTTTGGGTGGGCTAACATTCTCATCTGTTCAGTTAGCTGCCGAGGGCTTTGCCAGTTTATACTACCCAAGGACACCAGTTGCATCTTAAGCCTGGAGTGAGTATTATGTCTGTTATGTTATAGGTGTTTTGTACATGTTCGTTGAATTTGTAAATACCCATCAGAGAAGGGTTAGTCAGTGACTAATGAGAAATAAATGATTAAATGGCTGAGATCTGTTGTCTTCCCCTAAAGAAATAGACCCCACACAGGAAAAAACGCAGCCTTCTAGAAAGTTTCTGAGCCAGACCAACTTTCCAGTCAGCTCCATGCCTGAGTTAGCACAGCAGTAGATGATTGCGGAGAAGGTTTGTTAATGACCAGCTTTAGGCTTTTAATGACAAACCCCTCAGCAAGATGTCATCGAAGTTATTGAAGACTTCACTGAAAGTGTTGAAGCTGATACATTGTAACAAGAAGGTTATAAATCTTGAAGCTTGGATAGACCACCAAGACGAGATGCTGAGCGCAGAATCACTGCTGCTGGCTGTCAGCGTTTTCCCTCGCTCTTTGCCTTCCTCCTCCCATGCAGAGCTGCGAAAGGAGAAATGCATCCATTTCCCCAAAGTAGTGCAGACCTGGCAGCCACCTGCCTATGTCAATTTCGGATCACAGAGGCCCACTTAATTGCGCAAAATGTGTTAAGCACCTGTGTTTTTCTAAATGTGCATTAAAAAAAGTCCTAAGAACTAAAGAGCTATCTCAGAGGTTAATATGATGACCTTTTGGAAAAACTAACCAATTAAAAACCCATTGCAAGGTTGGAAGAGACACCAAAATACCAGAATGTAGACTCCCACTCCATAGCTATGGTTTAATTGCTTCTCGAAGGAGATCCTAGCCACCTTGGCATCTTTGAAACAGTTTATCTCACCGCTTGTGTTGAGTCCATATGAAATATACCTGTTTGAGTATATGTGTGGGGGGGATTTAACTGATGCTGCTAGAAAGTCTGCTGTCATATGGTCATTAGCACAATAGATGCAGGGTGGAGAAGGAACAATGAGATTCAAAGGCCATGCACAAGAATTGTTACTGTGTGCCAACACACAAGAAGATGTGGAATTTGAAAACTCTTGGAGGAAACAACTTCCGGTATTTGTACCTAACTGTATGCTCAGACCACATGTAGACTCAGCCCGCCAGAGTTTGCAAAGTGAACCTTAAACAGATACGTCAGGTGACCCTCGTCTGTTCCTTCTCCCTACTTCCATCCAGTGATGTTCTTGCCTTTGCCTTCTGTTTCCCTTATGAAGCATGGCAGAATAAAAAGTCCACAGGACTTCAGGAGTAATGGCTTGAATC
This sequence comes from Heterohyrax brucei, assembly GCA_028571685.1. NCBI lineage: Eukaryota > Metazoa > Chordata > Mammalia > Hyracoidea > Procaviidae > Heterohyrax > Heterohyrax brucei. The sequence continues at coordinate 173,433,794 of CM053143.1, read as the reverse complement.
CTCGCTTTCTCCTGCTGTGTTTGGAGAAATCATCATTGGGGCTTGCTGAATGCTGACTTCCTCGTATATAAAATGGGACTAACGTTAATTGCTATTCTGCCAGACCCCAAAGCTGACTATGGGAATGAATAAAAGATCATTTATGTAGCTGTATACCCAGGTTGTATAGTGGTTAAGTGCTGTCACTGCTAACCAAAAGGTCAACGGTTCAAATCCACTAGGCATTCCTTGGAAACTCCAATGGGGCAGTTCTGTTACTGTCTATAGAACACCTTAAAATGTTAGATCTTATTCTCTTCTTTAATATGTTTACTTTGTGTTTAAGAGCTATGGTGAACTACAGCTGCTAACCAAAGGTCAGCAGTTCACATTCACCAGTTGCTCTTGGAAACTCTATGGGGTGATTCTACTCTGCCTATAGGGTTGCTGTGAGTCAGAATCAACTTGACAGTGGGTTTAGTTGGGCAGTCTCTTCTTTAAGAATGTGCATTGTTGTTAGATGTTGTCAAGCCGGTTCTGACTCACAGCAACCCTGCACACAACAGAGTAGAATGCCACCTGGTCTTTCTCCAGCCTTGCAATCACTGCCGTATTTGATCTGCTGAGCTCTGAAAGCCACCGTAGCTTTGGCATTGAGGCCACACTTTCCATGGACCGACAGCCAGTGGCAGAGAATGACAGGGCTACTAAAGCAGACCTGTTACTTGAAGATGTGGGAATCTTATGACAGGTGACCGTAGCTCAAGGACTTCTCAATGATTTTGCTGAACTTTCCTTAAAGCTGCGCTACAGTCTAAGATATTATTGTATTATTAGGTACCATCTAGTTACTTCCGAATCGTGATGAACACTCGGTGGTCCTGAACCGCCCTTATAGTCGTTGCTGTTCTGAAGCCTGACGTTGCGGCCGCTGTGTCAGTGTGTCTTGTTGAGGTTCCTCCTCTTTTTTGATGACCCTCCACTTTGCCAAGCATGATTTCTTTTTCCAGGGACTAGTTCCTTCTGAGAACATGTCCAAAGTGTGTTTATGTCTTGCCATCCTCGATTCCTAGGAGCCTTCTGTGTGTACTTCTTTCAAGACAGATGTGGTCATTCTTCTGGAAGTCCATGGTATATTCCGTATTCTTTGTCAATGTCACATTCAAAAACATCAATTCTTTTTTAGGTTTTCTTTATTCATTATCTAGCTTTCACATGCATATGTGTTAATTGGAACTATCATGGCTTGAGTTAGGTGCACCTTGGTCTTCAAAGTGATATTCTTGCTTTTTTAACATTAAAAGAGGCTTTTTGCAGCAGATTTATCCACTGCAATGCATCATTTGATTTCTTGACTGCTGCTTCCGTGAGTATTGATTATGGATCCAAGCAAAACTAAATCTTGGCAAATTCAGTCTTTTCTCTGTTTATCATGATGTTGCTTATTGGTCCAGTTGAAAGGATTTTTATTTTCTTTACATGGAGGCACAGTCCGTACTGAAGGCTGTGATCTTTGATGTTCATCAATAAGTACTTCAAATCCTCCTCACTTGCAGTAAGCAAGGTATGTAATCTGCAGCAATGATATCTTTTTGTACTAAGTCCTGTTTTGAATCAGGCATGAATTCCTGGCTGTTTCCTGCTGCTGTACTCCTGCAACTGTTTTTGAATACTCTTCAACAAAATTTTCCTTGCTTGTAATATTAATGATATTGTTGGATAAGTTGTAGAGTTTTCTGGGTCACCTTTCTTTAGAATGGGCCCAAGTATGAGTCCCTTCCAGTTGATTGGCCAGATAGCTGTCTTCCAAATTTCTTGGTATAGACAAGTGAGTGCTTACAATGTTTCATCTGTTTGCTGAAACATCACGGTTGGTGTTCCACAAATTCCTGAAGCCTTGTTTTTCGCCAGTACCTTCAGTGCAGCTTCGACTTCTTCCTTTAGTACCATTGGTTCTTGATCATGTGCTACCTCTTGAAATGTCAATTTATGTACAATGGCTTTGTTTATTCTTTCCATCCTTTTTTTGATATGTCCTGTGTCATTCAATATTTTCCTTATCAAACTGGTCAAAGACATTCCCATTGAGTAGATTTTGTCTTCCCTTCCTGGCCTCAGTGACTGTTAAAAACACTGTGAAGCTTTTTCTGTTTGTTTGCTTTTAATCACATAATTCCAGATTTGCTGTCTATTTCTGATGACAGTCTATACAAAAATGTTTGTGTGTTCCAGCAAGAAGTAGAGGCTTGGTTTCATTTTTGTAGCTTAAAGTGAACTGTCAATAAAACAGTTGAATTATAGTATATCTGAAGAAAAGCTGTATTTCCAAGATGAAGAGAAGACTGAACAAAATCTAGAAAAAGGAGGGAAAAGAGGAGAGAGAGGAGAGAAATAATTTGATAGTGATTTTTTTAACCTGTTCAGGAGAGAGGATGCTGGAATACTCAGGCCCCTAGAGACCTAGTGGAATTGAGGCAAGGAGAATTTCTCAGGTTCCCCTTGGGACTTTGTTAAAGCGGTCCTTAAGTGTCTGCCTATGTTAGCATTGATTTCCTGATCGTCAGAACAGTCTGGTTACTGCCTGGCCTTTTAGTTATCCTCAGGGTGAAAAAGGACTGTTTCGGAACAAGGCTAATCGACTTCATCTTGGTGTGATTGGCAGGGATTCCTAGATAACTGTTGACAAGAATTTAGTTGGAGAGCTGTGGGTTCATGGAAAGAAGGGAGTAAAATGGCCTGGTATTGGTCATTCCTCCTCTGAAAACTTGAACTGAGTTTTCCAATGATTGGAAAAGGATATTTCGCACTATAAATTAACACTGACATTTTGCCTTGTAAATCAAGATCTTGGGAGTTTATTTAGAGGGGATAAGTTCTGAGTGCACTAAAAAGATACTTGCAGAGGTAATAGAACTTCAGCAGCATTGGTATCACTAGTTCTGGTGCCTTCTTTTCTATGCTGTTAGCTTTACCTATTTGTAACTTCAGTATTATTCATAGTTGGCCAATTGCTCTACAGACATTGGAGACTGTAAGTATTGTTGCTGTCAACTTTCCTAGACTTATAATTGTGTGAATTACTGTTTATCTATATCCTACATTGTATTTTCGACAGCAAATCTGTTGCTGTATAGAAGAAAATCAGCAACATGGTGGTCGAAAATGTTGAAAAATAGTGTTACAACTGATTCATGGGCTTCTTGTCTAACTGTTACCCTGTCACAATTAAGTGCTTGCTGAATCAGACAATTAAATCAGATGAAACTTGAGACATACTTCAACTCTTGAAAACAATACCTATTATTATCCTTGAAGGGAAGGAAGAAAACCATTTTCAGGAGAAAATGGAAGCTATTAAGAGATACGAGACTCAACGGCAGGAGCAATGTACATAAAGATTTTGTTCACTATTTTTAAAGAAAAAATTCCAGTTGGAATAAAATGTTGGAGTTTTTCACTATATGCATAGTGTTCAGTAAGTACTCAGTAATGCTGGATGTGTTTCTGGAAAGTGGAGTCTAGACTAGCCGTAAAACTTAATTACTCCTGAGTATTTCAGTGAAATACTACATTTAAGTCACTGGTGTGCATTTTTGGTTTTTATAGAAATAATAGATTATTTTTACTAATGAGAGAATTATTTTGTTGTGCATTAATATTCCATATCAGGTTGGTAATTATATCCCTTTGGTGTTAAACTGAGGTTTGGTGTAACAATGAGGAAATATATGTTAACTTCTTAAATTTTCTTTCTAAAAATGTACTTAACCTCTTTATGCCTCAGTTTCTTCAAGTGAAAAGTAAAAGGATTAGGCCAGCGAGTCTCTTTAGGATTCTTCCACCTTGAGAACTCTATGACCTTTTAAATCTTCTTTCTGGACAGGCATGTCAAGGATCATGTTTTATTAGAACTCTTCATAATTTCTTAGGCTATAAAATTAAGTCTAAGGAATTATAATTAATGCTTTTTTTTTTAACTTTCTTCATTCTTCTCATCAGCTACTTAATTTGAAAATTGAACACCTTTCTTCTCTGAACATAAAACGAGGCCTTGCTTTTCAATGATCTATTTCTATTGATATTGATTCAGCTCCAAGGTAACATTATCTTGACCTTCAATATGAATCTTTCCTCTTCTATTGACTCATATTGGAAATGAACCTCACTTTTCTTTCGTTGAGAAAGTTAGCCTTCGGAGTTCATTGGGTCAGAGGGGTCATCACAGATTCAAGTTGAACAAAGTCACGGTGAAGAGCATAATATGTCAGAGAGGAAATTGAATGCACAAATCAGGTCAAAGCATTAGTGTAAAATCCCCAGATGAATAACTCCAGAGCAGTTACAATCACGAGCAGTGAAGTCCCCTTTCAAAACATGATCATGGCAAGAGCCACATAATCTATCAATTTTTAAGACAGTTAAGTGTGATTTTTCAAACTTTACTGTACATGCATAATTTAATTCAACTATGCAATGCAGTAATTTTAACTTTTCATGAATTTAACTTGAGCATGAAACTTTGATTTCTGGATGAGATCCTGAATTAGAAGGTAGATCAAGTTTGTAGCATTTTCTTAATTTCACTGTCCCCAGAATTCTATACAGAGACTTCATATATAGGAAGTTTTATTTGTTTTCTTTTCAAAACTTTTGAGCTCAGAGCTCATTCTAATCAGGATTCATTTAACCTAAATTACTGTTTGGGTGACATTTTTCTTTAATACAATGAAAATACCAGTCTGTTGCTAGAGAATAGTGTCTTGTGGAATAGAAAGGAATTCTTAAGGCTTATCTGAAAATGCTGTGTGCAGAGGTAACGAAGGAAAGCTATCTCTTTGAATAGAGTCATCTTCTCATCAACAGCCACAGCTTCCATTTGTGGATGAGGACTGGCAGAGATTAGCTAATGAAACAATATCCTGGCCTGAGATAATTTTGTGCCATTCTAAATAAAGTTCAGCCACATTTCTTCCCTTGTTTTTGAAATTTCGTTACAGAAATCAGCTTGCCTCAGAGACAAATGAAACTGTTATGGAGGGGAGAGGGATGAAGAAAAGACATTTGAGCTCTGAAGAATTTTAATTGGTGCTGGGAATGAAGGTGAATAAGAAGCCATAAATACTTTAGGTGAAACCATTTAATGAATGAGCTCTAAAAAGGAGGTGATGGAAGACGGATTATATCACATATTTTGAGGAAATAACTTTTTCTCCTTTCATGACAATAAGTGGAATCTATCTCCTTAATAGATTTAAACTCAGCAGAAAGTCTTGAGTAATTTTAAGTGACCATATTCACTTATGAATAATAATCAAGCCAGGTAAGTTTTCTAGTAAAAATGAGTGGACCAATGGAGAAATTAGGTTAGCGTGTAAAACATGAGTCAGTAAGTTTATTAAGTGTATACATTTATGCAGATCGTTTTGTTATGTGACTGAAACTGCATGACAAAATATTTTTCTTAAAACCTTGCTTTTCCCCTAATGTGTTCAAGATGTACTCTTGATCCTTGGAATGAACAGTTGGCCTTGTATTAAAAAAAAAAAAAAAAATTTCATTGTCAAAGTTTGCTGCCCTCATAAATTCATAGTAGTACTTACAAGAAATATTTTACTTCTCCTGGAAAAACAAACAGCTTGACCATTGATTGTGTATAAGTTGTGTACAGACAGGCAGCAAATTTTCTGAATGCTTCTCTACAACAAGAATTTGCTTGTCTGACGTAGTAAAAAAGCATGTTCTTTAAAGACAGATAGTTCTGTGTTCAAAATTTGACCCTGCTACCCTTTCCTGATGTTTAACCTCAGTCACATCATTTGACATCTCTGAATATCAGTTTCTCCTCTGTGAAATCTTACTTTTTGTAAAGATTACTCATAGACTTCATAGCCTGTTGAAACATCTAGCATATAACGCCCCAAAATGATACCTATTGCAGTGAATTGTTTGTCACCCAGCATCTATTAACTAGGGTTTTATGAAAAGATGTGACTTCTTGTACAGTCATCAAGTGCTGATAATTTATGCTTTTCTTGATGACCCTGAAACACATTTTGAATAATTAGGGAAAGATTAAGTTATATTCAGTTTAGTTTCAGTGTTAAGTGTATTTTAATTTATTCTCATTCTTGAAAAATGTGTAATCCTTCCACATGTGCTAACAATTAACAAAAAATATTTGATTAGCCAGAGGGCTCCGTTTCTTGACTTTTGACTAGGAGTTTATTGTATGAAGTTGGAACCCAAACTTTGTCCTGTGGATTAACTGGATGTTCCCTGGGAGGATTCACTTTGTCATAGTCTTATATCTATTCCAAGTCAACGTACTGACTTACCGCCTGTTGCAAATTCTAGAGTTAATGTAAATAGAATTCAGTATCCTTGAACAACAGTCTAGAAGTCTATACACGTTCCTTTTTATGTTTTGTTTGGATCACAGCATGCTACTGGTGACCAGTCCCACTGATTTTGTGCAGAAGAATGGCTAAATCAGCTAGGACTGAGAGTTTTCTCTTCTTTTCCTATGGATTACTAGTTGCGGAATCTCAACTGATGTTGGTCATCAATCTAAAGAGTTTCATCAACTTTTACTCATATCTAATCATATTTGAGACTTGTTTTCACTAGACTTTTTAGGCTATGCAGCCTTCCTGATGAACATTCATCATAGATTTTATCATTTCTGTGGTTCTTCTTGGAATTTTCCACATTTTCCTTACCATTCCTCTTTCTGCTACACCAATACTATATGCTTCTTAAAAGGTGACTTGACAATAGATTGTCAGTAACAAGAAAGCATCCCTAAAAATTAAGCAGTGCTTTTGTTCTTTTGTGATCTCAGTTATTAAGGCACATTTTCAGGTAAGCAGATTGACTTCAGTTCACTGATCCTGCATTCTGTCCTCCCTTAACTCCTTGCCCTCCTCTGAGGTCTCACTGTCTAACGTTCTCATCCACAGTGTTGCTCACAGGCGGGTTGACATTCCCAATACCTGCTCAAGCAGTAGAAGTGGCACTAAACCAAAACTAAATCCATTGCCATTGAGTTGATTCTGACCCATAGTGACCTTACAGGACAGAGTAGCACTGCCCCATAGAGTTTCCAGTGAGTGCCTGGTGGATTTGAATTGCCAGTCTCTTAGTTAACAGCTGTAGCCCTTAACCAGTAACCATAAAGATTTCCAGAGTAGCACTAGAAAGAGACTATTGGATGCCTTTAAGAGGAGGGCAAAACTGAGGGGCAAAATGGCTGATGAAGGGCTAGTTTTGTAATCCAAGCCCAGACTACTCTTGGTCCTGGGCAGGACTTCTTTGCAATGTATAAGTGGATGCTAGGTATGGTTAGGGAACCTGGCTGCATAACCAAGAAGCAATCATTAGCATTCTACCTGAATCCATGATTTCACTGAGTTTGAGCTCACTGAATGGCTATAGTTGTTAAGGTAAATTATCTGTTATTGCTACTGTGTGTAATTTGTCTTCAGAGTGATTTTTTCTCACTATATAAATACATATTAAAAGCTAGAACTCAATGGCTGAGCTATCACCATTACTCTATTACTGCAAACCTGTATCTATTTGACTACTGCAAATATGTTTCATATTTGAAAAACTGTATTTACATTACATGGCTATTTAGACTTCTGGGAAGCATGATTTTGAACTTGGGTATATTCAAATGGTCAATTGCAGTTTTTTATTGAATAGGCATCTTTAACAAAATGTGGTATTTTTTATAAGTAAAGCTAAGATCACCTCGTAGAACAAATGAATTTATATAACACAAAAATGTTAAAACTTAAGAACATTCAAAACATTCAATTTAAAATATTTTCAATAGCTTTCTACATCAATGTATTATTAGTTTTGGAAATGCCATATTAAATATGTGTATTGGAAAGTAGTTGAAGGTCATTTATATGATGTTTCTTATTTTTTAAGTGTTGTTATTGCCAGTGATGAGGTCTCTGTTAAATATGTGTATCTGTTTTCAACCTAAGTAATTTATTGCTTTCCTTTTATTTCAGAGAAGATTTTCCTTTCTTTTTTGCTATCTTCTTTTTGTACTTCCTATTTAAACTTTTGTTTTAAGTTAATGCAACCACTGCTTAATCTTTGCTATTCAGAATAATGGCAGGAAAGTTGGTTATGAAATTGAACTCAAATTTAATAAGTTGTTATTTTAGTCTGTTACTGAAGATAGGCCATTTTACTACTTTCTGATACTTGATTAAAAAATAATACCAACTAGTAAATCAGGAGGGAGGGAGAAAGAAAATGCAATTTTTTTTTTTTTTTTTTTTTTTTACCATAATTGCTGGCAACAAGCTTGGGTACTGGCTTACAGTTTCCTGAAAGCCAGGTCAAAAGAGATTCCCCATTAGTGATAGCAGTAGTTTGCAAATTGTGCTCTGTGGAGCTTTGGCTTCCATGGAGATATCTTTGGGGACTTTCTTAGGTTGCACCGAAAAAGGGAGAGGAAGAGGGCTGCAGGGCAGCACAGCTTTTATTGATTGTATATAGTAGGAATCCATAAAAATTTTCATTTGAAAGGAAGACTGTCACTGAAAAAAAAAAAAATTGGAAAATCACTGAATAATAATAGTAATAGGGATCTCATTAAGAGCAGGGAAGAAGCATGCTTGCTCCTTTAGGGAAATGAAGTATCACTTCACTTTTCTTTCACTTAAAAAAAATGAGTTACTTCAGACTCACAGAAAGAGATTTAACAAATGTTAATATTTTTCCATATGTACTTTAAGAAAAAAATATTACAGACTTGACTGAAGCATCTTTGTTATCCTTCCCCAGTGTCTTTTCTTCCTTCCCACACAAGGGACAACTTTGATCCTGAAGTTGACTTGTATCTACCTATGTAATATGTGTACATTTTGCTACAAGTGCATGTACTCACCATGCCAGCCAAGTGCCATTGAGTCCATAAGATTATTTTCCATAATTGTTTTCTGCATTTTACTATTTATATAAGTTTTTTCGTATCTACTCTGTTTTCAACATTATGCTCTTTAGGATTTATTCATGTTGGTACATTTAGCTCTAATTCATTCACTTTAATGGGTTTATCATATCCTGATATATGTGAATCCAAACCAAACCCAAACCCATTGCTGTCAAGTCGACTCATAGTGACCCTATAGGACAGAATAGAACTGACCCACAGAGATTCCAAGGAGCATCTGATAGATTTAAACTGCTGACCTTTTGGTTAGCAGCCGTAGCACTTGACCACTATGCCACCAGGATTTCCATGTGTGTGAACAGACTAACTTTATTTATCCATTCTCTGGCTGGTTAATGCTAGAGTTCTTTTCTTTTTTTGTTTTGTTTTTGTTTTCCACTTTTATAGACAGTGCTGCAATGAACATTCTTGAGTAGGCCATACGTTTAATAGGCATTCTTCCCATGGGAGTGTATGAAATACCCTATAGCTATCTCCATTTAAAGTGGGATTTCCTTTCCTCAAGACACTTTATAGACATTTTCCAGGAATTGTTGTGAAGACTACGCAAACAAAAAATGACCTTATTTCAAGAGTGGCTTCTAGGGTCATGCAAATAAAATCTGTACAATCATTAGCATAGTCCTTATGTAGGGAATGGTCTAGTGTAATCACTGATAGGATGTGAGGAGTTCTGGGCTGGCACAAATTGTTAAGCATGAGGCTACACATCAAAAGGTTGGAGGTTGAAAGCTACCCCGATGCACCTTGTAAGAAAGGCCTAGTGATTTCCTATTGAAAAATCACAACCATGAAAACCCTGTGAAATGTAATTCTAGCCGTGAAATGTAATTCTAGTCTGCAGCATATGTGGATGCTATAAGTAAGGATCTACTCACTGGAAACTAGTAGTATGATGAACAGGTTGACAACAGTAGCCCAGATAAAAGAGTGGTGCTTAGTATTACAAGAGGGTTTTGTTTTTTAGTTAAAGGTAGGGGCTGAAGAAATTATACTTTCTTTGGCACTTGGCTTTGGCTTGGAGATAACATGCTAAAAATGGAAAATACAAGAAAGAAGTATAATGTGGACTTTTGTCTTTTTCCACAATGCTGAGGATCAGTGGTAGGACCAAGGATTTTGCTTGGAGGAATTATCCAGAAGTTTCTGTACTTGCTAAGACAGTTCTCTTCTGTGCAGACTTATGTATCTATGTAATGGTAAAGGTTGTTTGCCACCTTGCCTGGGTCATGATTCTCAGATGTTTGGTAGCTGTGTAACAATGTAATCACCTCCATGATGAGATCTGGTGTAATAAAATCACCCCTATGATGAAATCTACAATAAAAATTATTGCCACCAACAGATCAAGTATTGGTGAAAGGTGAGGCTCTGGATGATCACGTTTGATACTTTTCTGTAATTTTGTCTTAACGAGAAGTATAAGGCAACTGATTACTTTGTCTTATTTTCACTAGAAAAAGTGGTGAAAGAAGGAGATGAACTCAGAGTTTCAGAGTTTAAGCTCAAGAGCGTCATGAATGACCAAAAAATTGCCACTTATACCCTGAAAGAAAGCTTTATTTCTTGTAGTAACAGATGATATAGCTGAAAAATAAACCCAGAATCTTATCGTAAAAGAGGCTAACTTATAATACCAATTGAATTCTTAACCTTGAATTGTGTCTGAAGTTAAAGTGAGGACATTTCTTGGGAAGAAAGGAGATCCTAAAACTTGCAACGGAAACACGTGGGCACATAATCAGGAAGATAAGAACAGTGAGCTTCTAAATTCCATTAAGTCAGTCTTGCCAACAGAACCAGGCCTCTCATTCACATATCAAAATATCACTCCATTTTTGTCTCCTATGCCACCCTCCCCAAGAAAACGATTAGCTTCTCCAGCTCCATCTAATGAGATTAACCCAGTTGTGTCTAAAAAGCTTTTGAGTCATTGCCAGGGGCATTGTCTGAGGCAGATGCCTTACAAGACAATGGTAAATGTTCTCAGAAAACATTCTTACCACCCATTTTGGCTTCTAGAACTATACAATACTTAACTCCTAGAGAACTCCAAAAGGTGAAGTACAAAATGTGACCCAGGAGGAGGTACACATTGCTCAACTGCTTGACTTTTCTAATATGTATGTGTGAACAGAAACCTGGGGAGTATATGTGGGAATGACTGTTAGGTGTGTGGGATAATTGTGCAAAGAACATAAAGATAGATCAGTTTGAGTTTATTGATATGAGTCTACTAAGCACGGATTCTTCCTTCAGTCTTTGGCTTGGTTAGGAAAGCATCCAATAGTTTATTTGGTTGTGTCAGTGAAGCATGGGTTACATGGTAGCCTACACTAAATCAAGTTGAAGTATCAGACCTGATTGGTATACTGTAGAAAAAGGTATCCAAAGGATTAGAGAAGTTGGATTGCTAGAGTGGATTTATGACAGTAACTGGTAATCATAGAAAAGGAAGTACTCAGACTTTACAGAGATTACTGGATATTGGTTCTGAACTGGTAATTCTAGCCAAACCAAGTGCTGTCGAGTCAGATCCGACTCATGGCAACCCTAGGACACCCAAAATGTCACGATGGCCCATCAATCAGAGCATATGCGTTAAGAAAGTCAGGTTATTAATGGAGTGTTAGCTTCTGTTTGTCTCACAATAGACCCAGCTGATCCTGAAAACATCCTATAGTGAATTTACAAGTTTTATAATGTATAACTGGAATAGATATACTCAGCAACTGGCAGAACCTCTACATTTGATCTCTGACAAGTGGAGTAAGGGTAATTATGGTAGCAAAAGCCAAGTGGAAGACATTACAACTGCCTCTACCTAGGAGCATAGCAAACCAAGAACAATACTGTGTCCTGGAGGGATTGCAGAGATTACTGCCACCGTCAGGGACTTAAAGGATGCAAGATTGATGATTCCCAGCACACTCCAATCCCACTCACCTATTTTGCCTGTGTAAAAACACAGACAGATCTTAGAAAATGAGAGTGGATTATCAAAAACTTAAACAGGTGATGACTCCAATTGTACCTGATGATCCAAATGTGGTTTCATTGTTTGGGCAAATTGATACATCTGCTGGTACCTGGTACACAGTTATTGATCTGGATAATGTCTTTTTCTCCATCCCTGTTTTAAAGGACCACCAGAAGCATTTTGCCTTCAGTTGGCAAGGCCACCAATACACCTTGAGTGTCCTACTTCAAAGATATGTCAACTCTTCAGTCCTATGACACATTTAGTCACACAGAGATCTTGATTGCCTTTCCTTTCTGTAACATGTCACACTAGTCCATTGTGTTGATGATGTTACGATGATTGGACCTAGTAAGGAACAAGTGTCAATTACTTTGGACTTATTGATGAAACAGTTTCATGCTAGAGAGTAGAACATTATTCCCCCCAAAATTCAGGCAACTTCCATCTCAGTGAAATTTCCAGGAGTCCAGTGGTGTGGGGCATGTTGACGTATTTCTTCTGAAGTGAAGGTAAGTTACTGAATCTGGCTGCTCCCACAACTAAAAAGGAGGTACAACACCTAGCTGGCCTCATTGTATTTTGGAGGCAACATATCATATCCTTCATTTAGGTATGCTACTACAGCCTATTTATCAAGTAACTCAAATAACAGCTAATTTTGTGTACAAGAGAACAAGAGATGGCTCTACAACAGGTTTAAGCTACTGTTTAACTGTCTCTGCTACTTGGACCACATGCTTCAGCTAATCCAGTGATGCCTGAAGTGTCAGTGGGAGATAGAGATGCTGTTTGTAGTCTTTGGCAGACCCCATTGGTAAATCACAGTGCAAACCCTTAGGATTTGGGAACAAAGCCTTGCTATCCTCTTGAGAAACAGATTTTGGGTTGTTTCTGGGCTTTAGTAGAGACTAAACACTTAATCATGGGCCAAGTCACCACATGGCCTGAGCTGTCTATCATGAACTAGGTGTTGTGTGACCCAAAGAGCCATACAGTTGGACATGATCAGCAGTATTCCATCATTAAATGGAAGTGGCATATATGAGATTAGATAAAAACAGAACCTGAAGGCATATGTTATATGAGGAAGTGGCCCAAATGCCTGTGGTTCTCACTCCTGTCACATTACCTTTCATCTCCCAGTTTGCACCTATGGCTTCACAGAGAGTTCTTTGTGACAAGGAAGAGAAATTTTGTGCCTGGTTTACAGATAGTTCTGCTCAATATTCAGGCACCACTCATAAGTGGACAGCAGCAGCACTGTAGCCCATTTCTGGGATCCCCCTGAAGGAAAATTTTCCCAGTGGGCAAAACTTTGAGCAGTGCACCTGGTTATTCACATTGCTTGGAAGAAGAAATGGGTAGATGTGCAACTATATACCGATTTATGAGCTATCACCAACTATTTGGCTAGATAGTCACAGATTTGGAAGGAACATGATTAGAAAATTGGAAAAAAGGAGGTATGGCAGAGCATATGGATCAGTATCAATGGGCCAGAGAAATGAAGATATTTGTATCTCATGTGACTGCTCATCAAAGGGTGATCTTAGCAGAGGAGCATTTTAACAACCAAGTGAATATAATGATGAAGTTCATGGAAATTAGTCATCCTCTTTCCCCTGCCATTTCTGTCATTGCTCATGAAAAGGTGGTAATGGTAGCAAGGATGGAGGTTATGCATGGCTTCAGCAACATGGACTTCCACTTATCAAGGCCAGCTTGGACACAGCCACTGTGAGTACCCAGTCTTTTAGCAGCAGAGACCAACACTGTGTCCCCTATATGACACTACTCCTTAAGGTGATCAACCAGGAATCTTGTGACAAGTTGATTACATTGGACCACTTCTGCTGTAGAGAGGGTAGCAATTGGTGCTTATTGGAATAGACGCTTACTCTGGATACAGATTTGCCTTCCCTGTACACTATACTTTGGCCAAAACTACTATCCGTGGACTTGCAGAATGCCTTATCAACCATCATAACACTCTACATGACATCCCCTTGGTCAAGGGGATGTCCATCCTCACTTCACATTAAATGAAATGTGATAGTAGGCACATTCTCATGAAATTCACTTGAGTAGTTACCCATCAGTCTCAATCAGCTAGCTTGATTGAACAATGGAATGGCCTTCTAAAGACGCATTTATGGTGCCAGGTAGGTGGCAATAACTTGAAGATTTGGGACAGTGTTCTCCAGGAGGCTGTATAAGGTCTAAACCATCATCCAACATATGACCTGTTTCTCACATAACCAGGATTCATGGGTCCAGGAATTAAGGCAGTGGAAATGGGAATGGTACTGTTAACTATTATGCCTAATGATCCACTTGAAGGATTTTTGCTTCCTATTCCTGCAACCATATGCTATGCTGGTCTAGAGATCTTAGTTCTGAAGGGAATAATGTTCCAACCTGGAGACTCATCACTGATTCCACTGAACTGGAAGTTAAGAATGCTACCTGGCTGCTTTGGAATCCTTGTATGTCTAGATCAACCGAAGAGAATTACTATGTTGGCTGGTGTGGATGATCATGATTACCAAGAGTAAATTGGATTGACATTACATAATAGAGGTAAAGAACAGTATGTCTGGAACTCAAAAGATCACTTAAGGTATCTCTTAGCACTACCATGCCCTGTGATTAAAGTCAGCAGAAAACTACAGCAACCCAATTCTGATGTGACTACTAATGGCTCAGATCCTTTAGGAATAAAGATTTTGGTCACCCTGCCAGGCACAGAAGCGTGACTAGCTGAGGTATTTGCCAAGGTAAATGACATACAAAATGAGTGGTGGAAGAATGTAGTTTTAAATGTCAGCTATGGCCATGTGACCAGTTGCTGAAAAGGACTGTAATTGTTATAAGTATTTCTTTTTCCTTGTGTATGTGCATCAAATATTTTTTTTTTTATTTACTCATAAAATGGAGATGTAAATACTACTTTTGTATTTTCAGTTAATGTGTTAGTTGTATCATGTTAGGTGCATGTATGACTTTATAATTGTCTTTTTTAAGAGACTCTGTATATAGTTTGAGGAAATGTGTGGAGGCACCAAGCAGACTAGTGTTGACTGAGATAGTTAAGGTTGTCAGCCTAGCTAGGACATGATTCTCAGTGGTTTGGCAGTTATGATGTAGTTTGGTAGTTATATAATGATGTAATCACTTCCATGATGAGATCTGCTAAGAGCAGTCAGTTATTTGAAGGAGTTGCTTTGGTTCTTAGTAGGTGGCTTTATCTGAAGAGGGAAACAACCCTCAGTAGTGTAATTTGTAGATGAAGATAAATAATATTTTCTCTATTGTCTTTGGAAGCTTAGTTGTGATTGCTGTTTTTAGCTTCTGTCAAGGCAGCTGCAGGCTAATGGCTGTCATTCACAATGGAAGGAAACACTGCTTTTTCATTTGCTATCCCCATGGTCACTTACAGATTAGCACATTGTGATCTATAGTGTTTTCACTGGCTTATTTTCAGAATTAGATCATCAGCTCTTTTTGTTTTCCTTATTTGTGCAGTCTGGGAGTTCCACTGACAGCATCAGAACAACATGCAAAGAAAACCCCTCCCTGCTGTAGAAGTCTTGAAGGCATATCATTTGTTTTGCAAAGTCTTTGTAATCAGATTCTGCACAAAGCAACCAGAAGGAACTCTTTAGGTGCCTAAATTTTCTTTCTACTTGACCCAGTCCTGTCCAATAATTAATCAATTATTTGGGTGAAGAATTGAGGGAATGCATTTCAAGTCTGCAGATGACAAAAGTTGTTTAAGAGAGAGAGCTAAAACATGCATGCCCTTTTACTATATTTTGCTCATTTTTATCAAGGAGGTCTTAGCTTAAATTTCACCTTCTCGGAGTCTTAAAGTATGACCTCTATTTCCTATCTCGTTCTATTACTTCTTTTTGCCTATCTCAAATTATATTATTTTTAATTGTTTATTTATTTTTTATTGGTTCCCTGACACAAGGTCTCATAGACTATAAGGGATCTGGCTTCCTCATTTTTCTTTACAAACTTAGGACTTAGAATAGTTTTAGAATATAAGAAGAACTTAATAGATGCTTATTGGCTGAATGAAAGTAGTAGAAATCACTGAAAAATGGTGAGCAAGTAAGCAACATGATTGTGTGCCTGGCTTACAATGGATGCTAGAAGGAGATAAGCCTAGAAGCCTGGTAGAAATTGTTGAATCTGCTTCATGGAAGCAAACCTGTATAGTCATTGAAAAACGTGCTGGGAGGAGGCAGGCAGAGTCCAGATGGTGGACTAAGCACATGTCTCCTTATATCCCTCTGGAAACCAAGACCTGAATTGATAATCAAATGGAGCCTTCTAGTCACCTAGTGAGCCCCCAGGACATGGCACAGGGCTGTTAATTTGGATTTCATATCACTGAACAAAAAACCTCTCTTTAACTGACTCCGACTCCTGGCTAGCCCTGGCTCTCACAGGCTGAAGGTAAATGCATCATTTTTACTTTTTTTTTTCCTCTGTCTTGGCCAGCAGGCGGAGCTGGGTCTTGCCCAGCAGGGATAATAGGCAGGCGAAATTACCATATTTTGAGAGTCAGGCTTAGGACTCTTTTCATCTAGCCACTCACTTTGGGCTTGTCTTCTTATCACTACCACAGCGTGGTTTGTACGGAACCTCAGTGCCTGTGTGTGGGACGTCATGTTGGATACAGAGATTTTAGCGGGACCTAATTCTTAGCTTGGGAGCCTGTACCTGCAAACAAGACAGCGCTTCTCTGACAGAAAAGCAGTAGTTTACACAGTGTCACCTATGGTGGGGGCCCGGCAACAGAGGCAGAAGAAGCACTACCTGTCGGCACCTTTAGCCCCTGTATCTGCCGACCGTGTAGGGGGCACCATCTTTGATACAGTGGCTGCAGCTGGACCTAATTCTAAGCTTGGGAGCTAGAGACTTCCCACAGGAGAGTGCTTTTCTACCAGAAAAGCAGTAGTTTACACAGTGTCGCGTAAGACTGGGTCCTGGCAGAGGCCAACAGAGCAGTAGCATTGTTGTATTTTGAACTAGTCTATATCATCAGGGGTTGGATATAGAGGTTCTTACTTTGCCATTTAGGAAGAAGGACCTCTACACCTGAAAATATGACTGTCTTGGGAAGTGGTCAGATACCTTTTGCTTTACATTTCAAGACAGTCTAGAGAAACATCTGCAGTCCATCCTCACAGTATCTCTCCCAGCCTCTGTTTACTCACATGAAACCCCAAAAGCAGCAGACACTTGTGGCAAACAAGAAATCACCCGTGGCTTCAGAAGGCTCCCAAACAAAACAACAAAGGAATTTTCTGGATGAGGAAATTTCTCAAATCATCAGAAGGTGAATACAAAGTGATTATATACAGAGCCCTTCTAGACCTTATACAGAATGGAGCAGAACAAAAGGAAAAATTAAACAAGCTGTTTCGATCTGATGGAATGCCAGTACTTTGAAATCCAACAGGTCAAGAACAAAATCAAAGACATAGAAACTTCCATTCAAAGCCAAGAAAACAGAATGGAACAAATGGAAAAAAGAATTTCTGACTTGAAAGACAGAGCTACTGATGCCAGTGTCTATGAGCAGAAATATGAAAAAAAGAAACAAGAAAAATGACTAAGTATTAAGAAGCATGTGGCACTCTATAAAGAGGAACAACCTTCGATTATTTGGAGTTCCTGAACAGGGTGAGACATCTGAGACCATAGAGTATCGTTGCTGAGCTGCTGACAGAAAACTTCCCAAGAAACATGAAGGAAGAGAATATAGATATCCCAGATGCATATTGTATGCCACCCAATATAGATCTCAAAAGAAAGACTCCAAGACATATTATAATCAAGCTTAACAAAATGAAGCATAAACAGCAACTCTTAAAGGCAGCACAACTCAAAGCAAAGCTAACATTCAGAGGGAAACCCTGTAGGCTTTCGTCAGACTTCTCAGCAGAAACCATGCTGGCATGGAGACAGTGGCATGACACATTCAAAGCCTTGAAGGAGAAGAAATTCCAAACAAGAATTATATATCCTGCAAAACTATGTTTCAAATATGAAAGTGAAATTAAGATATTTCCAGATAAACAGAAACTCAGAGACTTTGTAAAAACCAAATCAAAACTATAAGAAATACTGAAAGAAGTTCTTGGCTTTGGCTTAGAAGAACAAAACCACTAGCTTTATATTTTAGAACAACACATTATTCAGAACTCTGCTCAGTTAGGGAAGGCTCCAAATTCAATCACAGCTTTAGTACTAAAGAAGCAATCCAGTGATTATCATGAAAACTTTGATGGCATCATATTAAAAAGAGGGATGTACTACAGTCGTTATAGTCCTTCCAGATGGAGAGGAAGATGACAAGACTGGAAGTAATTAAAATTGGGTTTATATATAGTTTATTAAGGGGGATCATAGGGCAGCCGTAAAGCACAACAAAGATGTAACTTACCATATCAAGAAATGTAACACGGGAGTCTCAACAACTACAAAAACAGCTCTGAAAAAGGTGAAAAATCAACTCACAAAAAAGAATGTCCCAGAACAGACTAATAAGAACAACAGAGAAAACATCAACACAAAAATAAACATATCAAAATGGCAGCAGTGAACACATACCTATCAATAATTACATTGAATGTGAATGGACTGAATGCTCCAGTGGAGAGACATCGAGTGTCATCCTGGATCAAAAGACATGATCCATCCATATGTTGTCTACAAGAAACTCACTCGATACTTAAAGATAGGAACAAACTGAAAATTAAAAGGTGGAAGAATATATATCAAGCTAACGATGAACAAAGAAGAGCAGGGGTGGCAATTTTAATCTCAGACAAAATCAATTTTAATGTCAAATCCACCATCGTGGACAAAGATGGACACTATTTATTGGTGAAAGTTTCAGTACATGAGCAAGACTTAACTATATTAAATATTTATGCACCTAGTATCAGAGCACCTAAATATGTCAAAGAAACACTGACTACACTAAAGAAGAGTTAGATTACTCCACAATAATAGTGGGAGACTTCGACACTCCACTCTCAATACTGGACAGATCATCTAGAAAAAAGCTCACTAAAGATACAGAAGACCTTATTGCCACAATTAACCAATTAACCCTCATCGATATATACAGAACTTTCTACCCATCAGTGGACAACTACACCTTCTTCTCCAGTGCACATGGAACATTCCCCAGAATTGACCATGTGTTAGGACATAATGCAATTCTCAACAAAATCTATACCATTAAATTACTGCAAAGCATCTTCTCAGATCATGAAGCCATAAAAGTCAAAATCAGTAGCAGAAAAAACATAGATAGAAAGTGGAACTCTTGGAAACTGAACAACATCTTGCTCAAAAAAAACATGGGTTATAGAAGAAATCAAGGATGAAATAAAGAAATTCGTGGAGTCCAATGAGAACGAAAACACTTCTTACCAGAACCTATGGGATACAGCCAAAGCAGTGCTCAGAGGTCTGTTTATCTCCATAAATGCACACATTTGGAAGGAAGAAGGAAGCCAAATCCAGGAACTAACCCTACTGCTTAAACAAGTAGAGAACAACAGAGGAACCACGCAGGCGCCAGAAGAAACCAGATCATAAAAATTAAAGCAGAGCTAAATGGATTAGAGAATAGAAAAACAATTGAAAAAATTGAAAAGACCAAAAGCTGGTTTTTTGAAAAGATCAACAAAATTGACAAACCACTGGCTAAACTTACTAAAGAAAAACAGAAAAGGAAACAAATAACCCAAATTAGAAATGAGAGGGGAGTTGTCACAACAAATGCAAGAGAAATAAAAAATATCATAACAGAATACTATGAAAGACTGTACTCTAACAAATTTGAACACCTAGAGGAAATGGACAAATTCCTTGATTCATACCACCTACTGAAATTATCACAACTTCAAGCGGAACAACTTAATAAACCCATCACAAAGGAAGAGATTGAAAAAGTCATCAAAAAACTGCCAACGAAAAAAAGCCCAGGACCAGACTGCTTCACCGCAGAATTCCACCAAGCTTTGAGAGAAGAGTTATCTCCACTACTACTGAGGCTCTTTTACAGTATAGAAAGGGATGGAGTACTCCCAAACTCATTCTATGAAGCCAGCATAAACTTGATACCAAAGTCAGTGAAAGACCCAACAAAAAAGGAGAACTACAGACTGGTATCACTCATGAATCTAGATGCAAAAATCTTCAACAAAATTCTTGCCAATAGACTACAAAAACATATCAAAACAATAATCCATCATGACCAAATTGGATTTATACCAGGTATGCAAGGCTGGTTCAACATCAGAAAAACAATTAATGGGATTAACTACATAAATATCACAAAAGACAAGAGTCACCTGATTTTGTCCATTGATGCAGAAAAGGCATTTGATAAAATCCAACACCCATTCATGCTAAAGACTCTTAGGAAAATAGGCATAGATGGAAAATTCCTCAACTCAATAAGGGCCATTTATACAAAGCCATCTGTCTATGTCATCCTGAATGGAGAGAGACTGAAAGACTTTCCCTTGAGAACAGGAACTAGACAAGGATGCCCACTCTCACCTCTCCTGTTCAACATTGGACTAGAAGTTCTAGCCAGAGCAATTAGAGAAGACCAAGAAATGAAGGGCATCTGCAGCGACAAAGAAGAAGTCAAAATCTCCCTGTTTGCAGACGATATGATTGTATATGCTGAGAATCCCAAAGAATCTATAAGTAAACTACTCAAACTGATAGAAAAGTTGAGCAACATCTCCGGATACAGATCAGTAGCATTCCTTTATACCAACAATGAGACTGTTAATGAAGAAATCATCAAATCAATACCCCTAAGAAGATAAAGTACCTAGGAATTAATCTAACCAGAGAAATAACAGACCTTTACAAGAAACTTGCAAGCCCTTACTTCAAGAAACTAAGAGAGACTTAGATAAATGGAAAAACCTACCTGCTCATGGATAGGAAGACATAACATTGTGAAACTGTCTATTTTACCCAAAGCAATCTACTTATATAATGAAATCCCAATACAAGTTCCAGCGTCATTTTTTAATGAGATGGGGAAACAAATCACCAATTTTGTTTGGAAAGGAAAGAAGCCCCAGATAAGTAAGATACTACTAAAGAAGAAGAACGCACTGGGAGGCCTCTCATTACCTGACCTTAGAACATACTACACTGCCACAGTGGTCAAAACAGCCTGGTACTGGTACAAGAACAGACAGATTGATCAATGGAACAGAACTGAGACCCCAGAGGTGACACCATCTGCATATGAACAGCTGATATTCGACAAAGGCCCTAAGACATTACACTGGGGTAAAAACAATATCTTCAACAAATGGTGCTGGCAAAATTGGATATCCATATGCAATAAATTGAAACAAGATCCATATCTTACACCTTATACAAAAACCAACTCCAACTGGATAAAAGACCTAAATATAAAATCTAAAACGATAAAGCTCGTCCAAGAAAAGGTAGGAACAACAATGGAAGTTTTAATACACAACGTAGACAGACTTCAAAATCTGTCAAACAAACCACAATCAACAGAATAGAAAATAGATAAGTGGGAACTATTAAGAATCGAACACTTTTGTTCATCCAAAGGCTGTATTAATAGAATTAAAAGGCCACCTACATAATGGAAAAAAACATTTGACATCTAGATGTCAGACCAACACCTGATGTCCATAATCTATAAGGTACTACAAAATATTAGTAAGAAGAAGATATAATATTCCAATTAAGCTATGGGCAAAGGAGATGGACAGATATTTCTTTAAAGAGGAGATCCAGGCAGCCAAAAACACATGCGGACATGTTCACAATCTTTAATTGTTAAAGAAATTCAAATCAAAATGACAGTAAGATACCATCTCACCCCAGCAAGCTTGGCCATGATCCAAAAACACAAACAACAAATGCTGGAGAGGCTGTGGAAAAGTGGAACTCTCCTACACTGCTGGTGGGTTGCCAAATGGTCCAGTGTCTTTGGAAAGCTATCTGGCACTTCCTGAAAAAAAATGGATGTAGATATAACATTTGACCCAGTAATTCCACTACTTGGAATATATCCTACAGAATCAAGGCCGTTCACACCAGTGGACGCATGCACAAGAATGTTTATCGCAGCACAGTCCACGATAGCAAAAAGATGGAATCAATCCAGATGCCAAACAACAAAGGAATGGATAGGTAAACTATGGTATATATACTCAATGGAGCACTATGCAATGATAAAGAATAGTGATGATTCTAGGAAACATCTCATAACCTGGTTTCAACTGGAAGACATTATATTGAGTTAAAGTAGTCAGTGACAAAAGGACAAATATTGTATGAGAACCCTATGATAAGAACTCAAAAACAGACTTATGTACACAAGAAAAGACTCTTTGATGGCTGCAAGGGAGTGGAGGGAGGGAGGGCAAGGTGGGGAGGATTTAGATTGGATAGTTGGTAGAAATTTGGTTGGGTTAAATTGGTGACAGCACACATTAGAAACAAGAACAATATTAAGTGGACTTGAACATAACTTGAGTACTCCTTCCCTCTTAACTCAATATTGCAAGGATAGGGTAGCTGGAGTAGGGGGCAGGGACCATGTTCTTAGGCAAAATCAAGGCCAATTGGCACAACTAGCATTTTGCCAAGAGGGCTCTCTGCACCGCACATTGGTGAGTGGTCTCTGGGGTCTTCAAATCTCCCAAGCCGCCATCCGAGGGCACAGCAAATGGTCCCAACTCAGCAGGAACGAATGCTCACCGAGGACCAAATGACATGGGGTAAAGACAACCCAGAAGATAGAGAGACCCATATGAGTTCATGCCTACATAGACTTGGGATCGGAAGAACTGGATGGTGCCCGGCCATTACCAGTGATATCCACAATGGAGCTCACTAAGTTGAGCCTCACTGACAACACAAGAATACAAGAATAAAAAGGGGTGCACCCTGAGATCCCCACTAAAAGACTGCAATTGATGGCCCAGCAGCTTCGGGGTTCCCCTGGGAGCATGGCCCCTGGCCCTGATTCTGCCCTTGCCCATAAATCATAAAGAAGGTCCACTCTTCAGACACGAATGGATCAGACTTGGCAATGCAGAGTGACCATATATTGGATGCACTTTAGGGTTCTGTGTATCTATAGGATATCATCCTGCTGACCTCTGGCTGGAGGAAGGAGAGTGAGTGGAGAGGAGGGGAAAGGGGACTGTTGGGAGGATGAGACATGTATAGAGCAGAGAGGAATAGTGTGCTGTCACCGGGCAGGGAGAGCAGTGGAAGCTGCATATAGGTGGGCATGTGAATTTATATGGGAATGTACATTTTCACTCAGCCATAATAAAAAAAAAAAAAAGAAAAGCGTGCCCAACTTGCATTCGCAGTATCAACCCCTGTGATTAGAAGATAAAGCAGCACCATTCTCAGTTTATACCTGAAATATTAGCACCCATTCTGAGGGCCATTGAGCGTTAACATGAATATTCACAGACTAAATTGCACCCAGAGGATAGTGTCTAGGAGAGACTTGTTAGTTTTTGTTAAAAACTATTTCAAGAACTATCATCTTGAAGATTAAACAGACTCATTTTGTGTTGCTGGAGAGGCCAGAACTCAGGCCAGCAGGGGTCCATTACCTGAAGGGGGCTTCATTCAATTCAACACAAGAGAGAGCTTTCTAACAATTAGAGGGCCTTTGCGAGGGAATGAGGGTCCTCAGGAGACCATTAGATAGCTGTCAATAGAAGGCCTAGAAGCAGATGCCAGATGCCCATCTGTCAAGGATGCTGTGGAGAGGATGTCTGCTCTACGTGGGAGGGTCATTCCACAAGCATTTTCAAGCTCTTCATATTTATTAAATACTCACAGTGCTCTGGCTTCTGTGAGAGAAGTAGTAGTTTGTAAGGCACAGCTGCTGTCTGGATATGATCCCTTCAAAGATCCCTTTGAATTCTAAATTCAGTGGCCCTGATGGAATTCTCACCAATTCCACATTAGAGCAGTCTGCTGTAATGTGGTCTCACAGTACTACTAACCTACTGTTAATACTTAACCTGATGCCCAGCAGGGAAAATACAGAGATGAAAATGAACACTGCTTCATATTCAAGAAACCAGCAGCTATTGAGTTGATTCCAACTTGTGTGAACTCCATGTATGTAAGAAGAACTGTATTCCATAGCGTTTTGAATGGTTGATTTTTCTTAAGTAGAATACCAAGCCTTTCCACAGCGGCACACCAAGCTCTACTTTTGTCTCTTGATTTAAACTCTCGCTTTGCTTTTCTGACGTGGAAAATTACAGCATTGGAAAAGTAGTGTCTTTTCTTTGGTTCATTTTCTTTTGGTCTTGACTTAGTATAAATTCTGGGCTCAGTGTGACTTGTGTTGGTTTTATTGAATGGAACTCTGTAGAGATAAACATTTTTGTACCAGAATTAAATCTGTGTAGTTTCCTTTGATGGCAAAACATGAATTACCGTGTAGAGATTTTATGGAATTATAAGTAAGCACACTTAATTCTTTAAAGTCAAGCCTACCCCAATCAATCACAAAGTGTTTGGCTTGGAAGTATCCTTCGCTGCAGGAGAGAATATTAATAATTACATGTCTGGATGGAACAGTTTTCGGGGGTAGGTCTGGATATCATGTTATAAGCCTTACATTTTGGGTCTGAATTCTTGGGTCTGTCTCAAAGATGTGTCTTTAGCTGCTGCATGGATATGGGTGGTCTTTCACACACTTCAGAAACAAGTGTGTTTACCAGGTGCTGTTGAATCAGTTCTGACTTGTAGCAGCTCCTTGTGTGTCAGAGTAGGGCTATACTCCATAGAGTTGTCAGTGGATGATTTTTTGGTATTCGATCATGAAGCATTTTTTCTGAGGTGCTTCTGTGTATATTGAAACCTCTAATCCTTCCATTAGCAGCAGAATTCCATAGTTGTTTATACTACCTAAGGAGTCTGACAAGTATTTTAGAATTCCACTAATGTATGTAATGACCTCCTGCAGCTTTCTGATCTAATGTTTCCACACTGACCGGACGGAGTAATGTGCTTCCTTAGGCTACCCGATATAACATCAAGAAGCCACTCTGACCTTGACAACATTAGAGCTCAGGGTAGTTAATGTTTAGTTTTATTATTATACTAATAAATATACAAGATGCATGAGCAGTCTTTAAAAATATCTCTTGGCTGTATATTTCTGAGTATGGGGTTATTTTCTCTGTTTCCAAAACTCCCTTGCATCAGTCTAATGTCCATTTAAATTAATCCAGTTTCAGAGTACATACTCCAAACTTAGTTCAGATGTATCTGTTCTGAGTACAGTACAGTACAGAGGGATTCAGGGAGAATAGTGAGTCTTATAAGCCATTTTATTGTTTTTTTCCGAGAGTCACCAGCTGGCAAGTACTGAAGTGTTCGTGAAATAGGCCTGCAGATATTTAAAAGGATCTTAGGATATCACACTGTAGCCCACTTGAATTTGGGGAAATAAAAATAAAAAATATAGAAAAAGTTTGTCTCTAATCAGGGAGAAAACAGTACCTCTGTTTGCTCCCTCTTTTGATCTATGTGGAATTGAGATTTGGAACAGTGGTTCTCAACCTTCGCTGCCTATTGGAATTGTCTGAAGAACTTTAAAAAATACTGACACAGGGAATCTACCATCAGAGATTCTAATGTAAAAGTCTGGTGTATGGTTTGGGCACTGAGGATTTTGTCTGTTCTCCAGGAAGTTGTATGCAGGTAATACAGATAATACTGAGAACCATTGATTCAAGAAGGACTTTGGTCTTCTAATGTTAAACGGAAAAGAACTGCTGTGTTATATTACAGAAAGCACCATTTACATGGATCATGGATCCACAGTGTGTGGATCTGAGAGTAAGAAAAGACCTAGTGTAGAAGAGATTCTGTAGGCAAGTGTTCTGATTTATACTGAACCATTGTGAGATATAGAATAACCTTCCTGAAAAAGACTTCAGGAAGAGCCTCTTGCATGTCTGAGAATTCATTTCTGTTGCTTTTGCATATGAATTGCAACTTGTATGTTTATTGAATTCCTTTTTTTTTTTAAAATCAAAGGTTTGCTTTCTTTTCAATTTTATTGCTACAGAGGAGAGATCTGTAGATAGACTAATTTTTGTTTCTTTGTAGGTAACCAAGCATCTGGTGGATGTTTAAAAGATCATTTGTTTATCCTTGAGCTGTGTAAAGCTGATCCCTGTCATTAATTTAGCATGTTAGTAATAGTTTCACTTTTTTCTACTCGTACAAAAAATAAATGTATAGTAATATTTCTTTGGAGGTCTGATGCCGCAGTGGTTAAGAGTTTGGCTGCTGACTAAAAGATTGGCAGTTCAGATCCACCGGCAGCTTCTTGTAAACCCTCTGGGGGCAGTTCTACTCTGTCCTCTAGGGTCACCATGGATCTGAATTGGCTCAATGACATGGAATTTTTTTGGTTTAGTATTTCCTTACTAACCGGGTGTGCCTCGCCTGTGTAGCCGGGTTGGCACGTGGTTACATGCTCGCCTCCTAACCAGGAGAGTGGTTGTTTGAACCCACCAGCTGCTCCATGAGAGAACGACTCAGTGACCTGCCTCTGTAAAGATTGTTGTGCAGTCAAGTTCACTCTGACTCCTAGTGATCCTATGTACAACAGGATGAAACGCTGCCTGGTCCGGCACCATCTTCACAGTCATTGTTAGGCTTCAGCCCATTGTTGCAGCTGCTGTGACAGTTCATAGCACTGGGGGAGGTCTTCCTCTTTTTGGTGAGCCTACACTTTACCAAGTATAATATCCTTCTCCACAGACTGATCTCTCCTGATAACATGTTCAAAGTATGTGAGAAGAAGTCTTGCCTTTCTTGTTTCTAAGGATTATTCTGGTTGTTCTTCTTCTAAGGCAGATTTGTTTGTTCTTTTGCAGTCCATGGTATATTCAGGATTCTTGCCAACATAATGATTCATGTGTGTCACTTTTTCTTTTGTCTTCCCTGTACATTGTCCAACCTTTGCACACCTATGAGGCAATTGAAAAGATCATGGCTGGCCCCTAGGGTCGCCATGAGTCAGATCCGACTCGATGGCACTTGGCTGTCTTGGCTAGAGGAAGCACATTTTACTCTTTAAGGTGACATCTTTGCTTTTTAATACTTTCAAGACATGTTTTGCAGCTGCTTTGCCCAATGCAATGGGTCATTTGATTTCTTGACTGCTGTTTCCGTGGGAGTTCTTGCGAATCCAAATAAAATGAGATCCCTGACAACTTTCCTCTTTTCTCTGTTTATTATGTTGTTGCTTACTAGTCCAGTTGCGAGGAATTTTTTTTCATTATGATCGAGTGAAAGTGTACAATCCAATTTAGATTCGCATGTTTGTCTATCTACAGCTCCTTGCCCAGTGAGTGCACACTCCTCCTTTCTGTTCTGTACATGTCATATCTTCTTAACGATCTCTTGTCCCTTCCTCTCCACTCTCTCCACTCCCCTCTAGTAAGAGGCCAGTAGGGCGACATCCAATAGATGCACAGAACCATAAAGTGCACACACAATGTGGTCACTCTGTGTCCCCGAGTCCAATCCATTTCTGTCTGAAGAGTTGACCTCAGTGATGATTTATCATCAGGGGCAGCATCAGGTCTGGAGGCCATGATCCCAGGGGAACCCCCATGCCTTTGGACCATCAATTGCAGTCTTGTAGTGGAGTCAGTTGTGAGGATTTTGTTTTCTTGATATTGAGGTATAATCCGTACTGAAGGCTGTGGTTTTGCTCTTCATTAGTTGTGTCAAGTCCTCTTCCCTTTCAGCAGGCAGAGTTGTGTCATCTGTGTAAGGCACATTGTAAATGAATCTGTCTCCATTCCCAGTGCTGCATTCCTCTTTATAGAGTCTAGCTTCTTGGATTATTTGTTCAGCATTGCTGTGAGTAGGGATTGACTTGACGGCAATGGGTTTGCCTCATCTGTTCTGTGATCTCCAGTTGAGATTCTAATTTATATGTAAAGAGTGTTAGACTTCACTATTTTTTTTCTTTTTCTGAAGCTGTTTGTCATGTTATTTCTTTTTTCTCTCATATTTAAATTTCCTTTTTCCTTTGTTGAGATTTGGGTTATTTTCTCACAGTGTCTTCCATTTTCCTAATGTGATTTTCTGATATAACTAATTTTCTGGTCTCTAACACTATAATGAGTTTTGATTCAACAGTTTGTTACCTCTGTGTATTCTTTGTTGATTGTATAGCTACCCACTCTAGTTTCATAAGTGTAGTATGCTCTCATATCTTTTTGAGATTAAAGGATAGAATTTTTCTAAACATGTATACTTATCCTTGAGTCTCTGGTTGGTGTCAAGGACACTCATCACAGCTACCCTAATGAGCAGAGGAGAAGTATGTCATATGGTTTCCAAGAAGCAACTGGTGGATTTGAATTGTCAACCTTATTTTGGTCTGTGGTCATAGCTTTTATCCACTACCCCAACAGAGTTTCCTCATGTAACATATGAGTATAGAAATTAGAAGAGTTAGAGGTTTGTGCTTATATTGGCATCTTACCTAAAATCATAATAATTATCTTTGGAGAATTTTTTTCCTCAAATTCAGACTTTAGGAAATAGTTTTAGTTGTGAAATTATTGAGTGAAAGACGATGTACTGTTTAAAGAGTTTAGATATATATTTTCAAATTGATCTTTAGAAATAAGTGTTTTCATAACTCTTGTTAGGATACCCATTTTTCCAGATCTGCACCAATAAACTAGATCCTGTTGACTTGATTCTGGCTCATAGTGACTTCATGCGTGTCACAGTAGAACTGTTCTCCATAGAGCTCTCATTGCTGCTTTTTCAGAAGTAAATCTCCAGGCATTTCTTCTGTTATTCTCTGGGTGGACTTGAACTGTCAGCCTCAGACAGCAACTGAGTGCTTTAACCATTTCTGTACTCAAGTACTCCTCACCAGTACTGGGTATCAGCTTTAAAAAGCATATAGACCCACAACCAATTTCCTTATACACACATGTGCACGTGCGCACACACACACACGCTCACGCTCTCTCTCTCTCTCTCTCTCTCACACACACACACACACACACACACACACACACACACACACACACACACACACAGAGGACTGACAATTAAGTCCATGAACTTAATTATTCTAAGGTTACATACCTTGTTGCTGACTATCACTATGGTTGCCTTTCAAGTGCTCCCCTTGGGCAGCTATGCACTAACACCAGCACCTAGTCCACCTTTCAAAGCAGTTTTGGAACTCTGGCCATTGTGCATGGTGGCATGGTGGGAAGTCCATGAACTTAAGCATGTAGTTGTTTGTGAGAGAGTTTTTAGCCAGTAATAAATAACTGTGTCAGAACACCTTACCTACTTGCCTCATCTGGCCCTCAGTGGCTTTTC
Source organism: Heterohyrax brucei (assembly GCA_028571685.1). Classification (NCBI taxonomy): domain Eukaryota; kingdom Metazoa; phylum Chordata; class Mammalia; order Hyracoidea; family Procaviidae; genus Heterohyrax; species Heterohyrax brucei. Next base: position 173,404,383 of record CM053143.1, on the reverse strand, counting down.
TCTTTACCCCAAAATAAAGGAAATATTGAAAGGAGACATTTTGGTGACATTTAGGACATCAAAGATAGTATAATGACAGCTCTCATGGCCATTCCAGAAAAGGAGTTCCAAAATTGCTTTGAAGAGTGGACTAGGTGCTGGTGTTGTTCACAGCTTCCCAAGAGAAGTGCTTGGAAGATGCTAGTAGTGATATTCAGCAATGAGGTATGTAGCACTTTTTTCTAGGATAAGTTTGTGAACTTAATTGTCAGTCCTTGTGTGTGTGTGTGTGTGTGTGTGTGTGTGTATGTGTGTCATTTACATTTAATTTAGTTAAATAAGCTTTACTTATTTGTCACTTGAATTTCTTCTGTAAATTGCTCATGTCCTTTGAACATTTTTCTATTGTGGGCTTTTATTTTTTTTTTGCTTTTTGCATGTGTTTTAAGAAAATAATAGCCGTGATAATAAATGAATGAAATTTCTCCTAACAGTTCCCTGGGAAGGCATTTAGAGACCATGATAATTTTGATATATGGGATAAAGCCTCCAATTTTATTTGTATTTTAAACATAGAATCCATTCATTATAATCTTGGATACAGTTTTACACATTTTTTAAAGCTTAGGATGACATTTTAAGATGCCATTATGTAAATGATATAATACAAAGGCTTCAAAAGAGGAACCACAGTGAATGAAGTGAGAGAAAGGGACTCTGAGTTTTACCCTCTGGACTAGGACACTTTTATAGTTCTGTAGGTGTTCTCGGGGCATAATAGTTAAGCACTAGGCTGATTCTGAAAAGCATGCAGTTTAAACCCACTGTAAAAATGGCTTGAAAGCAGTATCTTGCCTCCTCCAACCCCAAAACAGGGAAGAAGAACAAAGGTCAAGAGCCCAAGTCTGATTCCCTTGAGCTGGAAGCCAGTCAGGCCACCTCTTTCTGCAATCTGTTAATTCTTACACCAACTGTCCCTCCTATATCACTCTCTGTTGGGTTCAGTAATTCATTGTAATGGCCATGCACAGCTTGTAGAGTATCTCAAAATCAAAGGATTTATTAGGGAAGTAACAGTTACAATTCAGGCTCAGGAACACTCAAGGACATAGTTCTTCCATTAAGATAGCCTCTTTCCATCTGTGTTCACAAGCACACTTCTCCCTGGCCCTTAGTCTTTGGCCAAAGACACTCAGCCTTCTCTCTTTGTGGGCTGGGAAGCCCACTGCACAGTCTCCTGTTGTAATATCTGTTCTGCTAGGTTTCACCTGCTGGTCTCTTCTTCCTTGGTAGTGGGCTCCGTCTTTCTACTCTGGAATTGGCTCTCTTCTAAGGCAAAACTACCTGTTCCCCTTGGTAGGCCATCATTACCCTCTCACACAGTCGCCTGGGTGGGAGTGATAAGACCATGGCTAGAAAGGCCACACACAAAAGAAATTAATCCAACCCACCCACCCAGCAGCTCTGTAGGGTAAAGAACTGGTAGTCTGCTTTCATCAAGAGTGCAGCCTGGAAAACCTGATGGAGCAGTTCTCCTCTATCACATGGGTCCAGCGTGCTAAGAGTTGGAATGAACTGGATGGCACACAGCAACAACAACGGCAAATAACATAGTCCACTGAAGCATAATTTGTAAGCTAGAGTCACGGCTTTTGCTTTTTCTGTTCATGTTAATCAAACACTTTGGCATCATTTAACCGTAACTTTATTGACTTCAGCGTTAGCAAGTGAAATAAGCAGATCCCGCTAGCTGCCTACTGCTACAGGGAGAAAAACACTATGGATGCCCATTACAAATTTAGCAATAATAGTGAAGAAGAAAATATGCTGTTTATTATATCCTCATTAAAACTGAAGTTGTTTTTAAGATTCCTTAAATCTGGGCCAAATTTCACTTTAATCTTGCAGACATATCCCAAACTAAAAGCATGCACAAATGTGTTACATTATCTTGTGGCTATACAGGATTTATGTCCTTTCTGGGTAAAAATACATTTGTATGGTTTTGCTATTGAGGTAAACCAAAAGTGTGGAATTACAAGCCAGGATTTGGAATACGAAAGACTACCAAAGTTAAAGTTTCTGTTAACATATGAATTATTTTTTTTTCAGTATTCCAGGAACTTTTTAGTTGATAATCATGATGTCTCAGGATAAAAGATGTAAATATCCTTGAGTTTTCTAGGAAGCTGGTAATTTTTCAAACTCTGTTTTTATTTTTCTTATTTTATGACAATGTCTTTATTTCCTGGATATGTCTTTTTCTCTTCCTCATTTATCCTTTGTGTTCACCACTGTGGTTTTGTCCTTAGTGCTCTTTCTACTTCAAAATGGGCAGGCCAACAATAATGCTTGAGTTCCCATGCAGCCTGCCTTGGAATAGCTCTGTATAAGTAAGAGGGCTGTGTTATGGTCTAATCAATCTGAAGGAGTAAAAACGATTTTCACTTTAGTGAAAAGAAGCTTCACGATATTTTAAACTTAGAGGCTTTTAGAGCTAGAAAGAACCACAGAAATCACTGAGTCCATCCTTCTTGTTTTGTGGATTAAAAGTGATTATGCAATCATTCTGTCATAGATGAAGTGTTCCCTTTAGACATAGGTCTGCTTCATGTATCTTGACCACCTTATTTCCTGGGATGAAGTTTAGCCAGAGTTAGAGTCAAATATAGTAGTTAAGAGCACAAGTTCAAAGTGAGACAAATGTGAGTGTCAACCAGTTGTCCATCTTTCACCCTTTGATCTTGGGCAAGTCTCTTAACCCTGCCGAGTTTCCATTTTCTAACCCATAAGATAGACCTAACTCTGTCTGCCACACTGAGTCATGAGGATTGAATTATGTCATGTTTATAAAATAGTTCTGGCTGGCTTATAAAATAGTTCAGTGCCTGGTACAAAGTAATTGTCCAAGAAGTGGAACTTGCCACATTAGTGTCGACGTCTGACTTGTCTGCCTGCTCTTCTCACCTCTTAGAGTTAACTGTGTTTATATGCTGTGAGTCAGAATTGAGTTGACGGCAGTGGGTTTGGTTTGGTTGTTTAGGTATGCCTTTTATGGCATCTCCTTCAGTGGAAACCCCAAGCTTCCAATGACTTGAGCCAGAAATCTTGAAGATATTTTTGTTTCCCACCTACTTTTTATTCAGTGAATTAATTTGCAGGCATCTGGTTCAAGCCACGTGATCGTTTCCTGAACTAATAGAATAGACTCTTAACTGGTCTCCCATTTCGTTACCTTACACCAACTAGAGTTGTCCTCTTAAAATATAAATCTGATCACATAAGCAATTCTGTGTTCAGAACTTTTTAGAGGCTTTCCATCTAACACATCAAAGTCAAAGTCACAGCTGTTGAGTTGATTCTTACTCATAGCAATCCTATAGATCAGAGTAGAACTGCCCCATAGAGTTTCCCAGGAGCACTTGGTGGCTTTGAACTGCAGACCTTTTGGTTAGCAGATGTAGCACTTAACTGTTACACTGCCACAGTTTCCATCTAACACATAGTAAGAGTCAAAATCCTAAACTGATTGTCCGGGTCCTACATGTCCCTCTTGCCATTCAAAATTAGTACCTCATGTCCTGCTACTCTTTCTCCATTCGCACTCTTCGTCCTCGTTTCATTCCACCACCACTGGCCTTCCTGCTCTTCCTCGACATTCCATGCCTGTGACAGCCCCAGTGTATTCACACATGCCATTCCCTATTTCTAGAATGGTCTTCCAACAGATGTGTGCATGGCTCATCATCCAGTTCTTTGAAGTCATTGCTCAATTGTGTCTGCTTCGGTAAGGGTCTTTCTAGAGCACCCTGTGGAAACCGAACCCACACTTCCCAGGCACTCCCTATTTCCCTTACATGCTTTAGGTTTTTCTTCACTGCACATACTATCTTACTGTTTTCTTTATTTAATATGATTCATCTGATTTTCTTTTTAAGTGTTTTGTCTTTCTCTCTCTCTAAAATGTAAGCATCGTACAGGTAAGAGTTTGTCTTTCTCATTAGTCTGTTCTCGGTACTAGAACAGGACTTGACCAAGGATTATTGTTGTTCGGTGTCTTTGAGTGGGTTCCCATAGAGACCCTATGGATAGCAGAGTAAAACATTGCCAGTCCTGTGCCACCCCCACAATTGCTTGTATGGTTAACCCTATAGTTTCTGCCACTGTGTCCATCCATTTTGTTGAGGGTATCCCTCTTTTTCACTGACTGTCTACATGACCAAGCATGATGTCTTTCTCAGGGATTGATCCCTCCTGACAACACATCCAAAATATGCAAGATTCAGTTTCACCATCCTTGCTTCTAGGCACACTCTAGTTGTACTTCTGAGACTTGTTTGTTCTTTGGCAGTCTATGCTGAATAGTCTGTATTCTTCTCTAGCACAACAATTCAGAGGCATCACTTCTTCTTCTGTCTTCCTTATGCATTTTCCAGCTTTTGCATGCATATGATGCAATTGAAAATACCATGGCTTGGGTCAGGTGCACCTTAGTCTTTCAGGTGACATCTGTACTCTTCAACAGTTTAAAGAAGTCATTTGCAGTAGATTTTCTCAATGCAGTACATTGAAGGGCAGGTGCTCAATAGATGTATTTAGAATAAATGGGTCATTCCTGAATCACAGTGGTCTACCTATCATTGAGATTTCTGATTTTGGGTTTTTAGAGACATACAACAAATCTGGTAACAAAAGTCCTTGTTAGAATGTTATGAATTAGCTCACAAAACTAGGAAAAGGGGAGCAACAGGGAAGCTGGAATTAGCCCAAAACACAGAACCTTTACAAGCATTATGGGAATAATATATATGTATGCATACACCTGGAAACCTTGGTGGTATAGTGCAGCTGCTAACCAGAAAGTCAGTGCTTCAGACCTGCCAGATGTTCCTTGGAAATTCTATGGGGCAGTTTTACTCTGTCTATAGGGTTGCTATGAGTTGGAATTGACAACAGTGGGAATGTATACATACAACCATTATGGGAATAAGTGGCTTAATATAGTAATTGGAAGTGCTGGCGGAGTCGTGATCTGGAAAGCTGCTGCTAGAGGTCTGGACAAACAATTGCTACAACTTCAGCACCAAGCACTGGTCTGGGGAAGAAAGCGTCACATCACAGTATAGTCCTTGGACCACCACCACATGCAGTAACAGCATGTGAGGAGTTCTGGAGACATACAGCGTCTGACCAACAGGCCTCTTAAAAAGGAATAGTTTTCTCTTCACATTTTTTTCCCACATGTCACCTGCAACCTGAATTGTTCAGGCAAAGGGATTTTGGGAAATACAGTTTTCTGCCTTAGAAAGGAAAGAGGTGATGGTGCTGACGTGAAAACTGCCCATCTATATGTTCCTGTATATTTGCTGGCTTCCTTGAAATTAGGTGAGGTCATATGACTAGTTGCGGCCCTCAGAGACTGTGCCATACTTGACAGTCCTGTCTCTGTCTTCGTCTGCCTTTGTGAATGAGGAGACCAAGGCCACTAAACTGTTCTGTTAGAACATGGTGGAGACTTTGTCATCCTGGCTCCCTGATTGTGTGAAACAGAGCCAGTCATTACGTAACACCTATTTCTTATTCATCTAGTGCTACTGTAACAGAAATAACCAGAAGCAGTTTTTTTTCACAAAGAGAAATTTATTCTCTCACGATCTAGTTGGCTAGAAGTCCAAATTCAGGGTACCAGCTCCAGGGGAAGGCTTTCACTCTCTGTCAGCTCTGGAGGAAAATCCTTGTCATCAGTCTTCTCTTGGTCTGGGAGCATCTTGGCACAGGAACCTTAGGTTCAAAGGATGTGCTTTGTTCCTGGAACTGCTTTCTTGGTGGTATGAGTTCCCTTGTAAAATAAAAGGTAGTACAATCCACACTCCAGGGAAACTCCATGTACATTAAATTGGGGATGTGACCTTAGTAAGAATGTTACAATCTCATCTTAACTCTCTTTAAATAACATTATGATCACATAATAGAGGCCAGTCACACAATTCTGAGACTCATGACTCAACCAAATTGACATACATGTTTTAGGGAACACAGTTCAATCCATGACACCTTATGAGGCAAGGGTTTATTTATTTATTTATTTCATATTGAACCATTGATCTGTGGGTAACTTGTTTTAGCAGTGCAACCTGGTTTGTCCATAAGAATTTAGAGAGTCTCTTCACAGTGAAAAGATTAGAATGAATCAGTCCAAATATTTTTCAGCACTGGTATAATTTCACTTAATAAGTAAATTCCAGAGAGAAAGGTTGTGTTGATCTTTTTGATGTGTTGACGTGGCTAGCTACATTGCTGTTGTTAGCTGCCATACAGTCCGCCTTGATGTATGATGACTCTATACATCAGGATTGGACAACGTTCTGTTGTGATCCAAAAGGTTTTCACTGGCTAATGTATGGAGGCAGATCTCCAGGCCTTTCTTCGTAGTCTGGAAATGCTACTGAAACCTCTTCAGCAGCATAGGAACATGTAGCCACCCCTGCAAATGGGTTGTGGCCATGCTTGAGGTACGTTGACAAGGACTTGAGCCTAGCTCCCCTGAATGGCAGTGGTTTAAACTGACCAGTTGCTCTTCAAGAGAAAGATGTGACGGTCTACTTCTGTGAAGACTGACAGCCTTGAAAACCCTGTGAGGCAGTTCTGTTTGACCCTAGAGTGATGTTATGAGTCAAAATTGACTCATAGACATCTCCTGCTGGTTCTGTTTCTTGGTTGAACACTGACTGATGTAGAAATTATACTCATGCGGTCAACACTTTACCAGTGGATGGTGGGGTACCTTGACTGACAGTCCCACTATGACTACACAGATAAAGGAGAGGTCATTTCCCAAAGAGGAAGTCCCTCAATGAGATAGACTGACACAGTGGCTGCAACAGTGGTCACAAGCATAGCATTGATTGTGAAGATGGCACAGGAATGGGCAGTGTTTTGTTCTGTTGTCCGTAGAATTGCTAGGACTAAGAACCAACTCAACAGCATCTAACAATAATAACAGCAACAAGAAGTTTCCTAAAAACTTTGAAAGCTCTTAACAGAAGCAGGAGTCAAGTGTATTAGACACACACAAACACTGTCCATTATTGATTGCTGCTTTGAATGGTTGAAAGAAGCATGTGGTAAGTCAATACAATTCCCATCATTGTTCTTAGAGTGTGGTTACAAAGATGTAGATTAAAGCACGTTAGAAATATTTTCAGCAGTAACAAATGTTAACTACTCTCCCACATCATAGAAATAATTTTTTCTTCACTCGTAGTAAGAAGAAGAGTAGTCAAAAGAAGTTCCCATTCTCTGAGTATCTGAACTCATTGAGGTTATACATGTGAGACAAAATGTAAAAAGAAATGAATTATGTCTGTTCTTTTACTTTTTCTTTCTTTGAGAGTGAGTAGCATCCACACAGTGACACCATGGCCAAGTCATCCCAGATTACTCTGAGAAGGACAAATGTACTAAAATAAAGAGTAAAGGTCTATAATGAGGATCAGAGTCATATTTTCAGTGAAAGGTGTTTGTTAGCCCATCCACATAGAGTTTGGGGACTACTAGTTAGCTTCTGCATATGTATTTTAAATGGGTATTTTATACTTTGCCTTCTTGCTTCCCTATGGAGTGTAAGGGGCTTAAAACAATTAACATGACCAATAGAACAGACTAGTTTAAAAAAAAAAAAGCAAAAGTTAAGGGAGAAGAATCTTTAGGAATCAAACTGGGTATGGAAGGTCTGTTGGTATACTTCCTCAAAGATGAGTCCTTGTGCTTGTTAGCTCTTTTCTTTAGATTTTACTGTCTCTAGCCAATGTTCTTTTTTTTTCCTTTTTTTTTTTACCCATTTTTTGTCATCTGTGGTTTCTCTTGTCAGCCAAGCCAAGGGAAATCTTGGTGGTGTAGTGGGTTACGTGCTACCACTGCTAACCACAAGGTCGGCAGTTCAAATCCACCAGGCACTCCTTGAATACTCTGGGGGTCAGTTCTACCCTGGCCCCTAGGGTCGCCATGAGTAGTTTCTCTTACTCCCTTCAATTTGATGTACTCTTTTAATTTTTCTCTTTTTAAGAGAATTTTATTTTATTTTATTTAATATGATTGAGTGAAAATGTACATTCCCATATAAATTGACATGCCCACGTAATTGCAACTTCCATTGCTCTCCCTGTGTGGTGACACCACACTATTCCTCTCTGCTCCATACATGTCTCATCCTCCCAACAGTCTCATTTCCACTCCTCTCCACCCAGTCTCCTTCCTACAGCCAGAGGTCAGCAGGATTTTAATTTAATTTAAATTTGAATTTTCTCTTTTTCTCTTGTTAAGACTTTATTTAGCTTACTCCAGAAGTAGCATCTGTGGTAACTCATGATCACACTCTCGACTGTATGTGACCCAGGATCATCCACTCCTATATAATTTGTCTTGTGCATGTCTCTGGATGTGACTTGACCATACTGTGGGGGCCAGAGAGAAGGAAGCAAATATACTAAAACAGTGGTCTATCACAATTCCTCTGACTGAACATTCTTTATCTTTACTGCTGAGTCTCCAGTTGCCAGGTACAAAGGAAAATACTATGGACTATATAATTTTCTTCACCCAGTAAAAGGAAGCATACCATTTCAAGAGACAGTAACAGCATAATCCCCGATCCCAAACTAAGTAACATTCAACTGACATGAAGTCTATAGCTTTATCAGTAACTTACTCTGTGCCAGGTAAAAATGAGAACTCACTTTGAGTTAACAGTAGCCTATAAAGATGTCACTATATTGAAATTTTATATGAAAACCTTGGTTAGCTGTAGTAAGAAACCAGAGTATTCACATAAAAGCAATTATAGTTTGGTTAAAAACTCGTCAGAGTATTTTAGCTTTGAAATGCAAAAAGATTTGTATGCCATTTAGTGGAGAATGTAAATAGACTGGGATTGTTCATGTATAAAATTTTATTTAAGAATATTTGTGAATACAAAAGATGCTATAGATATGTGGCTTTTAGTGAATATGGTAATAATTTTGATGGCATGAGGGGACAATTGTGATGCAGTGGAAAGAAATTTAGACTTAAACCAAGAATCTTGCTTTTTGTTGAGAATCATGACTTGTTTTGAGACTTTTTGTGATAGAACTGGCTCTAAAAGTCTGTAAGTCTATTCTGGATAAAAAACCAAATTATTTCAATATACAAAGTTTTCTTCTATACTTCTAATTAGAGTGAAGGATAATTCTTTCCAAGGAAATTGACCTGATGATCTTTCCATTACTATAATAGTTTGAAGAGCCTGGGTAAAACCATTGATATTTGGAGAGGCCAGCCAAAGAGGCAAGGTTCTTTGGAGGACATCACTGTGGCCTGACGTAGCCATGTTCATTGGCTTTCCTTGTTCAGAAACCAAAGTGTTATCAGCATTCTCAGAATGTATCAGTTCCTCATGGAACAGACTCATATCTAACAACTTGCAAGATCAAAATAAAAACCAAATCCATCACTACTGAGTCAATTCTGACTCATTGACTCCATGGGACAGAGAGACCTGTCCTGTAAAATTTCCATGGAGCAGCTGGTGGATTCAGACTACCAGTCTTTAGGTTGGCTGCTGTAGTTCTTAACCACTGTACCACTAGGGCTCCCTGATACATAAACCCAAATGACAATATTTATTTGTGCTTTGAAATACAGAGTTCAAGCCCATAGGATTCTTACACCAATCAGAGGAATTTTGTTGCTTAGGGGGATTTCTAAGTTAACTACTCTTACCCATGTTCATATGGGTGATACTTGTAAATTCACTGAGTTCTGGGTATGCCTATGGCTTCCATTGTGTTCCACCCACATCATACTAATTCTCCCTGTAGTATATTTTGGAAGTAATTTGGAAGGAATTCTCCCCTGTATCTGCATTTCCGTGGCATGAGATAGTGTCATACATAAAAGCTGAGGGGAATGGGGAGGGAAGACTGGAGGAAAATTAGGAGGAAGGAGATGGAAGGAAGAGTGAGGTGCACGGCTGCCCTCAAAGCCAAGTGATTTGTCTTTGCTTTGTCCTTGCTGGGCTGAGGCCCCAGAGGAAAGCGATTTGGTATTTAGTAAAGCTCACAGTCCTGTGGGATGCTGTTTTTTGCAGCCTTGGAATATTTTTACCCCTCAGGGAGAAGTGGATTCTCAAGAGTAAACTAAAATATCCATGTGGCTAATTAGCTAGGACATAACAAAATCCTCGGGAGGATCGCTCCATCTGAGAATTTCTGTAATACGTGCTTGCTTTTGCAAATCCTTTCTCTTCTCATTTTGTAGCTTGTCCATCGAATAGCTTGTGCCTCACTGGGAAGGCAAATTGTCAAGTCAGCAAAATTGCCCTTCTACCTTCTTCTCCTCTCTGTGTTTCATAGCTTTTGGTGCTCACATGTTGCTTAACGCACTCACTCCATCTCCTCATGGTCCACCTCTCATTTTTGCCTGCTTTACCAGTTTACCTGTTTCAGGAAATGAAGAATTTTACCCTCAACGTGTACCCAAATTAATTGATTCTAACTTGTGGTGATCCCATAAAGAACAAATATTTAAAAAACTCCATTGACTCATTTATACAAGTATATAACTCAACTAATTTCTGTCTTTGAGAAAGTCAGAACATATTTCAGCCTTCCTTTGAAATTCATCCTAGGCTGATATTTTTGAAATATCTGCTATTATGCAAAGTCAGAAAGTGAGAATTAACATAATACAGTAGCATAGATTTTGGAGAGAAGATTCCAGCTCTCTTCTTCACTATGCTACCTACTCTCGGTAGCATTTGTCTACTGCTGTATGTTTTTCCTCTCATTGTCTTTTACCAGACTAGGGGCCACAATCAACAGACACACCCCTCTCTTGATAAAGTATTAAAAGATTAAATTCATTTGCACCTTATCTTTTTTAGTAGGCATATATTACATCTATTATCATCCTCTCATGTTTCCTTTGTGTACTTCATCTCATCCCCATCTCAGCCACCTGCTTTCTTCAGAATGGCTCCATCCTTAGCTTCACAAAAGAAGCCTTATTAGCAGAGATCCATGAGAGAATCTCGTCCCAAGGTATTCTGATTGGTGGATGGAATAGATGTAACCTAACTAGAGGTAAAGAAATGCAAGAAGAGATTTGCTACTGTTCCTTCAGAGAAGCTTACCTTCTTTTCCATGAGAGCTATTCAAGGAGACAATCGCTGTTTCTCATGTGCTGTGGTAAAAGGGAGTCTGCAACTCCAGAGCTATGCTACAAATAGAAAGGGAGGACATGGGGCTTTGGGGACACTGACGGAATCCACAACTGAAGCATTTGTCATGGACGCTGGAACAAACAGATGAAGAGAAACTGGTCCTTGGAGAGATGACCTGAGCCACTGAATCAAGCCTTACTTTAAAACAGTGTATCTCTATGCATTTCAGTACAAAGTCTAATAAATTCTCTGTGCTGTTTAGACCTGGGTCTTAGTCAAACTCAAAACATAGAGTTCTAGAAGATACTCTGTTATAATTTAAATAGGTTTAGTGGAACATAGAAAAATCCTAAAAGAACAGTTCATCTCTAAAGATGGAATTGTAGGTGTTGTATCAGACTGTATTGAATTCCTCAGATGACACCATGTAGGCCTCATATGAGATTTTGTTGTTTGTTGTTAGTTGCCATTGAATTGAGTCTAACTTGTGGTGATCCCATCATGAAGAATAAATATTTGAAAAACTCCATTGATTCATTTATACAAGTATATAACTCAACTCAAATAATTTCTGTCTTTCAGAAAGTCAGAACGTATTTCAGCCTGCCTTTGGAATCCATCCTAGGCTGATATTTTTGAAATATCTCCTGTTATACCAAGTCAGAAAGTGAAGATTAACATAGTACAGTAGCATAGATTTTGGAGAGAAAGTTCTAACTCTCTTCTTTGCTATGCTACCTAATCTCACTTAAAAGGAAGTTCCCGCACTTGTCTAAAGAAAACCATGTCGATTTCACAGAATTGTCCATCAATTAAATAAGACAAGATGTAAAAAGTACATGATATGGACAGTATTTGATGCTTTGTGTTCACTCAGAAAGTGACATTTCCTCCTCTCCTCCCCAAAGAACTCTGTGCAGTCTAGTGACAAAGACTATTCTGGATTCTGTACCCCACATTTCAGCCGCATAGTCTTCTTGGCCAGGAATAACAGAAAAGTAATGTCATAGCACTCATCATCAAAAATAACATTTCAGGATCTCTTCGGAAGTATAATGTTATCGGTGATGGTATAGCATCCAGGTGCCTACATGAAAGACGAGTTAATACAAATATTATTCAAATACACATACCAACCACTAAGACTAAAGATGAAGAAATTGAAGAATTTTAACATTTTCTGCAATCCGAAATTGATGAAACATGCAATTCAGTTGCATTGATAATTACTAGTGATTGGAATGTGGAAATTTGAAATAAATTAGGAGGATTTATAGTCGGAAAATATGGCCTTGGTGATAGAAATGATGTTGGAGACTGCATGATAAAATTTCGCAGGAGCAGTGGTTTCTTCATTGCAAACACTCTTTTTTCAACAAGGTGACAGTAACTGTATATGTGTCTTTTGCCAAGTGGAATAAAGAAGAATGAAATAAATTTCATCTGTGGAAGGAGAGGATGGGGAAGCTCAATATCATCAGACAAAACAAGGTCAAGAGCCACTGTAGAACAGACTATTAATTGCTCACATGAAAGTTTAAGATGAAGTTGAAGAAAATTACACAAATCTGTGAGAGTCAAAACACGACCTTGGGTACACTTCCTCTGATTTAGAGATCATCTCAATAATAGATTTCACACATTGAAAACTGATGACTGAAATCCAGACCAGCTGTGGGATGTTATCAAGGACATCACACTTGTAGAAAGCAAAAGGACATTAAAAAGAAAGAAAAGACAAAAACAAATGTCAGGAGGATTTCTGAAACTTGCTTGTGTACATAAAGTAGTAAAAGCAAATTGAAAACTGGGGGGCAGTTGTGTTAGTGAGGCAGGACTCAGTCTACAAGTTTGGGTTGTGCTGATGCAATCTCTTGGGATGTAAAAGAAAGAAGTGAGCAGAGGCAATTGGGGACCTCCTACGACCAGGAAAGGAGCACCAGGAGCAGAGTACATCCTCTGGACTTCGGATCTCTGCACCTGAGGAGCTCCCGGTTCAGGGGATGATTGGCAGCAAGGGCTCTCTTCCAGAACCAAGAGAGAAAGCCTTCCCCTGGAGTTGGCACCCAGAATTTGGATTTTTAGCGTACTTTTCTGTGAGAAAAAAAAATTTCTCTTTGTTGAAGCCTTCCACCTGTGGTATTTCTATTATAGCAGCTCTAGATGACTGAGACGGCAACCAATCGAATAATGATAGTCTTCTCTTTCTCTTTTCCATCTCCATCCTCATTTTTGTCATTTTTGTAGCCATCCTAAAACATTCTTTCTCAGATAAAAAACACTAACATGTGCCCATTATTACTTGAAAGGGAGTAGTGAGAGATAGGTTGGCAGAGTAGGTTAAGACTAGGTTTTTACCAACTGTAAAGCTTTGGAATATATTCAGTAGGCAGCGGGGAACCACCGAAGATGCTTGAGCTGGAGACTAAAGTTAGGCAGACTGTCCTTTGAACTCATTGGTCTGGGAGCCAGGTGTATAGTTATTTGGAGGGGAAGAGACTGAAAAGAGGGAGGGACATTTAGCAGGCTACTCTCAAAAGTTCCTTAGATGTCACTTTCTTATTTCCTCCTCAATCACCTTGAATTTGGTGGCTACATAGCAAACTCTTAATAAATACTTGTAGATTAGTTATTTTACACTTGCTTAATGCCTTCCTTTGAAGTGCTTCTAGTTGAGATTACTTCTACAAATCACATAATGCAAGATATAATGCCCTATATATCTGTCAGTTTTCTCTAAGACTGTTTTCTAAGTATTATATGTGTTTTTTCATGGACTGAGTGTTGGGTTGCTGGAAAATAGAAATCACCCATTAGTCATGCCTCTGCAAATTCCACATTTTATATCCCAAGTTTTGTGCTGGTTGATATTTAAAGCCTTACTTTTTTTTTTTTATGCTGGCAATTGTATCACTACAACTGTATATTGTAGACATTTTGTGATCTTAGATCTAAGGAAAATGATGTTCCATTTGTTATCACTTTGAGGGAAGCACAAACAGACCTAAGAGTGAGAAACACAGCCTAATTAGCACATTGGTAGTTTATATTACCTAGTGTGAAATCTCCACTGCCACCAAAGGAAAGATCAAAATGAAGGCATCCTTTAGATTTTTAAGTGTTTTTTTTCTTTTTTGGTCTTACTCAGAATTCACCATCTTATTTCCATAGCTCTAATCTGCAGAGCCCAAAATGCAACATCATTGTCTCAAAGTTATCATTACCGCCTTTTCCAATATCTTGCAAAGGAATTCTGCTGCTCGCTGATTTATTTCTGTGGACAAATGTCCTCTGTACCATTTGATGCACAGGTTTATACTTGATTTACTTAACAAAAATAGTCTTAATTATCATGGGTTTTAGAACTTGAAGGACCAGCTGAAATTTTCTAATTGTATCTAATGACAAAGGCACTGGAGAACTTTTACGCTGACTTACATATTGTCACATTATCTATATGCATTACAAAAATATTTCAACGTTACTGCATAAGACTGAATAATTATTCAACCCACAGTCTGTGTTTCAAGCACATTTCTTTCAAAATAAATATAGATCACTGAACAAACATCAGCTGAAGAGAGAGAGAGAGAGAAAAAAAGGGGGAATTTATTTGCTCAAATGAATGAAATGTCCAGCAACAGTTTTTCAAATTAGTAAGACTCTATAAAGACTCAGAGGGACCAGTTTTACTGCTGTCTCTTGACTTTGTTTTTTCTGCAGAATTTCCTCAACTCCCATGTCCTATCTTTGTGGCGGTTGTTAGCAAGCATGCATCTTCTAGATTCAAGAACAGAAGAAAAGGAACAGCTTCCTTTTCTCTTCTCCAGACAAAGTTTCTGCTAATGGTGATTAGAGAAACTGGAAGCAGGAGCTCATCCTGCATAGAGATTAACCTTTCATAGCAGTTACCAGCTACTGGGAGGGAAGGGAAAAGGACAAATCACTGTTTAGGAAGCATGGAGTTTCTTCATGGTGATGGGAAATTTGGCAGTGGATACTGACAATGGTTATACAACATAATAACTATAATTGGTGTCACTGAATTGTGCATATGGAAAATGCTGAGTGGGAAAATGTTGTTTATATTTTTACAGTTCAAAAGAGACTCTATCCTGGCTTTTGCTTGGTGTCCTGGAAGCAATCATTGTGACTGTAGCTTGGCCAATAATAGGCTGTCCACACCCAGATTCAGGAGATGGGGCTGGCCCCATTCCCTGACATGTGGATTACGTGCAGGCAGTTTGCTTTCTCAAGAAAAACTGGAGTGTTCTTAGCAGAGGTTGGTAATTTTGATAGATACAAGGGTGTCACTACCAATTAATTCTAATGAGATGTTCACAGATAGTTTCCATATACCTTGTAGTAGAATCAAGGAGGTAGATAGGACATGTTAGGAGGGACCTTCCCTAAGGGACCACAGATTTACAGATTAGGACCACTTACTGTGTTCCAACTCCTCCAGGAGGATTTAGCCTCAGGGAAGCAAATTGATGGGCCCATTTAATCACATTTATAAAGGAAGAGAGAGTTTAACACCATTCTCAGGGTCTTCCTGCAGTCCAAACTATTTCTTGGGTTACTCTCATATGATTGAAAAGTAAACTACCAAATTTTGCAAGTGATATTTTTGCCTAATTACAAGTTCCGTAATATGAAAATATGAAAAAAGCTCAGAGCAAATGAATGATTTCCGTGTTTGTGCATGAAAGCTGTTAGTGATGAATTGTTTTGAATTTGATTGTGCGTACTACCTATACTTAACCCTGATTTAGGAGAGGTGGGAGACAACTTTTAAGCTCACTCAACATTATAGAAGGTGCTAGAGGAAAGATGTCTGTAGAAGAATGGATGTTCTCAGTTCCACAAACTGTAATAAGGTGGCGTCTCTTCCCACTTCATTGTACTTTGGTCTCCTGAGTTGGGTAGAGGTGGGAGATAGTGATCATGGAGGCAGATTCTTTTTATAACTGGCAGTTCTTTGAACTTAGGCAGTTGCTATCAATACTACAAAAATAGGACCTACCTCACACCTAACCTCGTCCTGCTAAACAGACCCTGCCCAGGATGATGTGAATAGGCCAAAAAACTTGTAAGGTGATGACATTTGTATGAAACAGATTTAAGAAATCACTGTGTCTGCCAAGTTTTCTCACAGGAACCTCATTCACTTGCCAGTCTTTCCCCAAATGTGCAATTTTAAGTGATGTTTCTTTGTCTGATTTAACACAGCAAATATCAATTTGTTCTATAGCTCATGTACCAAGTGCTGGGCTATGTTCTAGGGGTTTAAGTAAAAATGACAATGATAGAGCCATCTATTGGGCTTCTGGTTCTTTATTAGGTGTTATGTGCATATCACTGCTAATTCTTAAAGCAACACTGAAAGAGGGTATTATTTTTCAAATTTTAATGATGTAGAAAAGGAAACATGTAGAAGTGTAATAACTTTCTGGAGGTTTTAGAGCTAGCAGATTTAGGAGTGAGAACCTGAGTCTGCTACCAAGTAAGCTGTATTTAATATAACATCTCTTAAAAAAGTAGGAATGCCCGGTGCTTATTTTTAAGGAGCACGCCATCTAGTGAGTTTATTAACAAGTACTCAGTCAAGAAGAACCTAAGCCTGATTACATACTGTTATAGCAATGATTTACAGAGAATGGGAGGAAAGATTCTGACTCAGTTGCCTGAGGCAATTCCCCAAAAGAAGTTTGAAGTAGGAGTGTTTACCCTACCTTTGGATTTCCCAGAAAAAGACCTGAGAAGGGTGTTCAGTATGTGTGATGGACAGGCTGAGAGTGAACCGTGCAAGCTGACAACGGACTGCTGCTACCTTGTACCCCACAAAGGAATGGCCCTGAGAGACAGTGGTAGGTACATGGGGTCAACCTTCCAGTTGGCAGAGCTCTGGGTGGTGCATCTGACCATCTACTTTGTGTTGGAAAACCAAAACCCACAGCCATCAAATCGATTCTGACTCTTAGTGACCCAATAGAGTAGAGTAGAACTGTTCCGTAGAGTTTCCAAGGAGTGCCTGGCAGATTGAAACTGCCAACTTTCTGGTTAGCTGATGTAGTGCTTAGCCACTACAAGACATCAGGGTTTCCACTTTGCGTTGAAGTAAAAGTATATAGCGGCACAGGAGCAGTGCTAAAGGGCCAAGCTGATCGGGCAAAACTCTCAAAGGAGAAACGTTGACTTTTCCTGGCTGCAGAGGAGCTTCCTTACTTCCCAAGCTTTCTCCCAAAGAGTTTTGGCTCAAAGAATAGTGTCAGAATCAACTTCCTTTCTTGTTACTATTGTAGGGATCAACAGGCAACTTTATTATTTCAGTTTCATGGTAACTCCACTGGCAGATCAAGGCTACCTTACTGTAGTTTTCTCTTCCTTCTTCAAATCTAAGTCTTTGTTTCTGCGGCCTTAGTTCATAAAATCCTTGACTCAGGTTCTGGTCCTCTGGCCCATTCTCTGAAAATTCCCACTGTTGCTACATGGGCTCATGCAACTACATCCTTAGGCTCAGTTCTCCTGAGTGTATACTTGTGTGTGTATATGTGTGTGCGAGTTCTGTTGAAGTTCCTTTTGAGAGTGTGGCAATTCTGGGTTAATTATTATGTTGGAGGAAGGCTCTTCAGAACTCTTTAAAAAAGTAATAATAAATAAATCATATCAATCCTTGGATCCCAGTGGTTAAGAGCTTCATTGCTAACCCAAAAGTCAGCAGTTTGAATCCACCAGCTCCTCCTTGGAAGCACTTTGGGTCAGTTATACTCTGTCCCATAGCGTCTCTGTCGTAGACTGAATTGTGTCCTCTCAAAAAAGTGTGTATTAATATGGCTGGGCCTTGAATCCTGGTATTGCCTGATGTTCCTCTATGCAGTACACGTTACCTCTGTGATAGTAACAAGGAGGGATAGGAGGAAGTTGTGTTGGTGGGACACAACTCAGTATGTAAGATTGCATTGTGCCTTGAGGTCATCTCTTGAGATATAAAGGAAAGAAGCTAAAAGAGAGAGTTCAGGACCTCAAGCAGAGCCAGGAGCAGAGTTCATGCTTTGGAAAGAATGTGGGAGCCCAGCACCTCAGAAGCTTCCAGTCCTGGGGAAGACTGACAATAAACACCTTCCTCCACAGCCGGCAATGAGAGCCGTCCCCTGGAGCTGATGCCCTGAATTTGGACTTGTAGCTTATTGGACTACGGCACAATAAAATTTCTCTTTTTAAAGCCATCCACTTGCGGTATTTCTGTTATAGCAGCACTAGGTGACTGAGACTGTCACTATAAGTCAGAATTGACTCCACAGCAATGGGTTTGGAGTATATTATCTCTTGATATCTACATATGTGAGTCCCTCTGAACCTTGTTGGCTTGGTTCCTTTAAGTACCCTCCAGCCAAGGCAGTGCCTGGCTCTTGGTTGTTGTTAGTTATGACTCGTGGTGGTCCCATGCGTTTCCAAGTAGAGCTGTCCTCCATAGGGTTTTCAAGGCTGTGGACTTCTGGAAGCAGATATCTAGGCCTGCCTTCCCAGGCATCTCCAGGTGGTCTGAAACCACCAACATTTTGACTAGTAATGGAACATTTGACTATTGATTTAGTAAGTGGATGACAAATGAATTAAGGATATATACCACAAATCTACATGAAACAAATACATCTACTTTTACATTTCAGTTGACTGTTTTTAATTGAATGCAAATGTCAAATCACCAGCAGACAAGCCAGATCCTCTCTTAATTTTGACATGACAGTTTATATTTTAATGAAGAATATCCAGGTATGTGCAAAGGCTGACAAGAAGTCTCCTGGTCATTTGGCACCGTGGCTTTATTTCTTCTCTGCCACTGGGGCTGATTTTTGTTCCATATGTCCCCCCACATTCTCATGTGAGAGAAACTACAAGACCAGACAAGATGACCAAGAAGATCCTTTTATCTCTAAAATGTACACTCACTGCACTGCTTGTCCTTCTGTTCTGTCCCGTATGTACTTTAAGGTCAGATGTTGATCCTTTTTACCCCGTTTGTATTGTTTGTCTGCACAGAACTTGCAGATGAGGCTATGCTGGTACATGATTTGGAAGACTGGTCTTGACCATGCCTTTCAGATACGAGCTAATGTGGCTGCAGAGGCCGCTAATTTAGGAATACGATGCAGGTAGTGTAGGTGATACATCTTGCTCAGACTGGTGGCTCTCCGTTATCATTTGTAGAACTGTGTGGAGCTTATGGCCCTCGAGGCCATTAAAAATGGTTCATCTCCCTTTAGTCAAGGAGACTTGCTGAGGTGATTTTCCAGATGATCTCTGAAGCTGTTGACAGGGAACAAGGGAGAAGACTTTTTCTATAAACATATTTTCCCATAATTTTCAAACTTTCATTCTTGGTATAGAGTTTTAGTTTCAATTTTTGCTTAAAATCAGTACAATTAAAAGTCAGTCTGGGTGTAGAGGTATTATTTGTGGATATATATATATGTTTTCCTCTTTTTTAAGTGATGTAAGGTGAAAGAAAAAGGATTTTATGGTTAGATTGACAGAATGTTTGTGTTGAACACATTGCCAGGAAAGGAAAAAAAAGAAAGAAAGAAAACAAAACAAAAGCCCTAACTTGGAAGGAAAAAGGTTATTTAGAACTAGAATTAACCTGTCTTGACCATGATAAATGTCATACTTTTCAAAGGTTTGTTATAGAATAGATTTCTTTCTGTATATTTCTAGTGGTTTAATTTGATTGGCATGGCAGAATAATTCTATTTGATGTGGGAGAAGTTATTTTTAATGCACAGGACTGTAAATAGAAATTTTACTTGTGTTAATAATGTTGAATAAACTGCATTTATGTGTTGAGTTTATTTCTAGCTACTGTGCTACTACATAATTTGATTATCCAGTTTTCAGACATGGATTTAAATCTTTACGCAGCTGGGAATTAACTAGTCACATTGTATTTGATTCCTCTTGTGGAATCAGGAAAATGACCAAACTAAAGTAAGGGAACGATTTCAGGACATTCTTCTTCTTTTTGAGGCACAAAGTTATTTCCATAGAAACTTAATAATGAGGAGTAATTTAATTCTACCTAAGTTTGTATGAACAATAGGTCTGAAAGTACACAGTTCTGAATTATCCATTCAGCTGCTTCATATGCTTAATGAAACATGTTACATAGTTTTTTCTCTTAAACAAAATCAACACAATTTTTATGCTCTTTAAAGAGATTAAATAGCAATAATGGGCTTTTACCACATTATGAAGTATTATTCTCAATGTTTACTTTGAAAACTATAGTTTTCAATAAATGATAATTATCCAAACCAGTAAAATGTTTGCAGGTTTAATGTTGTGTTAATAATACCAAACATATAATATTAATGTACACAAGAAGAGATTTAAAACTTTGTAGTTGGTGAAATAATTAGATTAAGTTTGCACAGCTCCAGTGGCCATTCTAGTTAGACAGAATTTCAGTCTACTTTTCTAAGGCCAGCTGTTACCCAGAGCTAAGCTGGTGAAAGCTTTAATACTATGTGCATACCTTGACTTTGTTACAGTCCTTATAAAATAAACTACCTATGGTTTATGAATATTACAAGTTCTTCATATGACCTACTTTATTGCTATTTCGTTTTACTGTCTATTTTGTATCTACTTTGATATCACAATATGAATAAAACTTGAAATGCTTAGAATCTTTTAATCTTGAAGAATTAAGTGTTATTCAGATAGCCCATTAATATGTATTTAGCTCCACTGACAGTCATCAAGTAGGACAGAAATTTATGCAAGAACGTCAATCAACAAACATATAGTTTGAGTGTTTCAGTGGTGCTTGGAGGATATAAAGGTACACAGACCCTGTCATTAAAGAACTTAAAATCACATTAATGAGATGATTAATGCTTAGGTATATGAAAAATTTCTTAGCCGCATAAAACAACCTAATAATAATAAGGCATCTGTTAATTGCCAAATGTGGGGTTGACAGACATGAAAAATGTCCTGCTCTTATCGCCTCAGCTCTTGTCTTTTCTAAGCATACCCATCCAACTTTCAATAATCAGCACCCTTGACTCTTAGGCTATAGGCTTTTATTGTCTCCTGAGCCTGGTCTGCCTGCTGTTCCAAAGGTACTGGTGGTTCATTGGCAGAAGTCTCACATTCCACATGGGAGACCTGGTTTTAGTTCTTGGCCTATGAACCTCGTGCAGAGACATTACCATCTGATGGTCAGTAGTGCAGTGGCCATTGTGTTGCTAAAATAAAGCTAAACAGGCTTTGGTGGAGTTCCCAGCTTAAGACAGACTAGGGAGAAAGGGATGGCCGTATACTTCTGTAAGAAAGCCAGTGAAAACCATATAGGATCACTGTCTGACCAGCAACGAGTCATGAGGTTGGTGCAGGGTGGTTGTGCACGGGGTATCTGTGAGTTGGGGCTTCCTCAGTGGCAGTTACAGCAACAACAGTTGCATCCTTGAGAGTAACGTTTACGCAATGACTGATGGAAACCATTGTATAAGTAAATACCAACCAGTTCCCTTTCCTCTTAGGGGATAACTATCAAGTGAATATTCCTCCCTGTTCCTCAGGGTTCCCTAGTGGAATAAATCTGAGTTTCTTACATTGGAAACATGCTTGATGAGGCATATGTATTGACTTTCTTTTCTTGTCTCTCTTCTTTTCCTGTTCTCTCACTTCCTTGTTCCACTACTTGCATTGTTTTCTGCACTTGCCTCTTAAATAAACCATATGGTCTCCAGTCTTAATCTTAGCATGTGCTTCTGAGGCAAGGCAATCTAAAACTAGAGGTTTGAGTTCAGAAGAGCATGAAGCTGTTGTGAATTAGAAAATGATAGAAAGTTTCCAGGCTAGCTCTGTCCCTTGACTGAAAGTCATGATCTCCACACATCACTGTCTGTCTATTTTGTTGCTGTTAGGTGCTATTTAGGTGGTTCTGACTCATAGCTATGCTGTGTACAATACAGCAAAATATTGCCTTGTCCTGCACCTTTTTCTTCATTGTTGTTATGCTTGAGCCTATTGTTGTAGTCCCTGAAGGTCTTCGTCTTTGTCACTGAGCCTTTACCAAGCATTATGCTTTTCTCCAGGAGCTGATCCCTCCTGATGACGTGTCCAAAGTAAGTGAAATAAGGTTTTGCCATTCTCACTTCTAAGGAGCATTATGACCATAACTTTTTCAAGTCAGATTTGTCTGTTCTTCTGGTAGTCCGTGATATAGTCAGTATTCTTCACTGACACCATAATTCCAAGACACTGGTTCTTTTTTGGTCTTCTTAATTCATTGTGCAGCTTTCACATGAGTATGAGGTGATTGAAAGTACCATAGCCTGGGTCAGGTGCATCTTAATCCTCAAAGTAACAGCCTCTTTTTCTCCTTCTTTTTGTCTTTTAAAATTCTTTAAAGAGGTCTTAAGCAACACATTTGCCCTATACATTTTGACTGCTGTTTCCATGGAAATTGAGCATCTAAAAACGCTGAAATTCTCAACAAGTCAATATTTTCTCAGTTTATCACAATGTTGTTTTATTGAGACATTTGTGAGAATTTTGGTTTTCTTCATGTTGAGGTAAAATCCATACTGAAGACTGTAGTCTTTTATCTTTATCAGTAAAGGCTTCGTGTCCTCTTTGCTTTCAGCAAGGAGGGTTGTGTCATCTGTAAAAGTCAGGTTGTAAATGAGTCATCCTTTAATCCTGATGCCCCGTTCTTCTTCGTACAGCCTGGTTTCTCATATTATTTGCTCAGCATGCACAAATATAATAAATATATATTATATCTATTTGAATTGAATTAAATAAATATAATGAAAGGATACAATTCTGACACACACCTTTCCTGATTTTAAATGACAGTATTCTCTTAAAGGTTCAAATGACTACCTCTTAGTCTATGGACAGTTTCAGATGAGCACAATTAAGTATTCTGACAGTCCCATTCTTAGTAGTGTTATTCATAATTTGTTGTGATCCACACAGTTGAATGCCTTGGCATAGCCAGTAAAACACAGGTAAATACGCTTCTGGTATTCTCCACTTTCAGCTAGGACCCATCTGACATCAGCATTTATAACCCTCATCACACGTCCTCTTCTGAATCTAGATTGAATTTTTTGGAAGTTGCTTATCAATGTAGTAGCTCAATCATTTTTGAGTCATCTTCAGCAAAAGGTTGTTTATGTGTGATATTAATGATATTGTTCGATAATTTTAGCAACCTGTTAGATGACCTTTTTTTTGGAATCAACACAAATATAGATCTCTTCTAGTCAGTTGGCTGGGGAATTGTCTTCTAAATTTCTTGGCTTAGACCAGTGAGTGCTTCCAGCATTGTACCTCTCGGTTGAATCATCTCAGTTGGTATTCCATCAGTTCCTGGAGACCTATTTTTTAGAATGTCTTCAGTGCAGGTTGAACTTTTTCATTTAGTACCATACATTCCCAATCATATGCTATCTCCTGAAGTATTTCAGTGCTGAATGATTCTTTTTTGGAACAATAACTGTGAATTCCTTCAATCTGTTCTGGGTGCTTCCTGCATCATTTCATATTTTGCCCATAGAATCACTCAACATGGCAAATTGGGGATTTATTTTTCTTAAAATGTTTCAACTTGAGAAAAGCTGAGCATGTTCTTCTTGTTAGGTTTTCTATCTCCATCTCTTCGCACATGCCATTATGATACTTTACTTTGTCATCTGAAGCTACTGGCTCAAGATACCCTTTGAAATCTTCTGTTCACCTGTTTTATATCCTCATTTCTCCCTTTTGCTTTAGCTACTGTATGTTCAAGAGCAAGTTTCAGAGTGTCTTTTGACATCTGTTTTGGTCTTTTCTTTTTTTCTTGTCTTTTTTCCTTTCACTTTCATAGTTTATGTTGTCCTTGATGTCCTCAAACAACTCAACTGGTATTTGATGATTAAATTTCTGTGTGTCAAATCTTTGTAAACCTGATGGTGTAGTGGTTAAGTGCTACTGCTACTAACCAAAAGGTTGTCGGTTTAAATCCACCAAGTGCTCCCTGGAATATCAATGGAGCAGTTCTACTCTACCCTATAGGGCTGCTATGAGTAAGAATTGACTTGACAGCACTAAGTTTTTTTGTGTGTGTGTCAAATCTATTCTTGAGATGGTCTCCAAATTTAGGTGTGTTATTCTCAAGGTTGTGCTTTGGCTCTTGAGGACTTGTTTTAATTTACTTCAGCTTCTGCTTGAACTTTCATATGAGCAATTGAAGATCTGTTCCACAGTCAGCTGCTGTCTTTGTCCTAACTGATAATACTGAGCTTTTCCATCATGTGTTTCACCAATATAGTTGACTTGATTCATGTGTGTCCTACCCCGTAATGTCTACATGTATATGTCACCTTTTACATTGTTAAAGGAAGGCATTTTCAGTGAATAAGTTGTTGGTCTTATAAAATTGTGTCATATAATCCCTGGTGTCATTTCTGTCACCAAGGTTATGTTCTCCAACTACAGATTTCTTTATTTCCAACTCTCCCATTTCAGTTACCAGTAATTATCAGTGCATCTTGATTGCATGTTTGATCAATTTCAGACTGCAGAAACTGGTAAAAATCTTCAGTTTCTTCATCTTTGGCTGTATAGATTTCTATGCAAATCTGAATAATAGTTGTATTAACTGGTCTTCCTTGTAGACGTGAATATTATTCCATCATTGACAGATACTTCATGCTAGATCTTAAAATGTTCTTTTTGACCATAAACATGATGCCATTCTTCACTTGGTCATTTCTGGTGTAGAAGACCCTATGTTTGTCCTATGCACAATGGCTAATAGCAGTCATTTTAGCTTACTGATGTGTAGGATATTGATGTGTATGCATTCCATTTCATTTTTGTCAACTTTCAGTTTTCCTAAATTCGTACTTTATGTATTTCTCATTGTGATTATTAATGTACATTTGCAGCTGTTTCTTCCCATTTTGAGTCATACCAAATCAGAAAATGAAGGTCTTGAAAGTTTGACTCATTCCACATCATTAAGATCAACTGTACTTTGAGAAGGCAGCTATCCTCCCCTAGTCATATTCTGAATGATTTCCAACCTGAAGGGTTTGTATTTGAGTTCTATATCAGACAGTATTCTGCTGTTATTGATAAGATTTTCACTGACCAGTTTTTTAGAATTAGATCACCAGTTCCTTTTTTATAGTCTGTCGTAGTCTGGAAGTGCCACTGAACCCTATCCACCATGGGTGATGCTATTGGTATTTGAAATACCTATGACATATGAGGACTGCCAGTTAAGTTTGTGAACTCATCCTAGAAAAGGTGCTGCATAACTCATTGTTGAATATTACCATGTCACCTTTGAAGTACTGCCCTTAGGAAGCTATGCACCGATGCCAGTGCCTAGTCCACCCTTCAAAGCAATTCTGGAATCCTTTTTCTGGAATGGCCATCAGAACTATCATCTTATTAACCTTGATGTCCTCAATGTCATCAAAGTGTCTTCCTCAATATTTCCTTTATCTTTAGGTAAAGAAAAAAGTCACTGGGGGCCAGATCATATGAGTAGGGAAGATGTTCCAATACAGTTTTTTGTGTACTGGCTAAAGACTCCCTCACAGACAACTATACAGTAAAGTTTGTGAACTTGCCACCATGCCACTATGTACACTGGCCATTCCAGAAGGAGTTCCAAAATTACTTTGAAGGGTGGACTAGGAGCGGGCATTCGTGCATAGCTTCCCAAGGAGAGCAGTACCTTAAAGGTGACCATAGTGATATTCAGCAATTAGGTATGTAGCACTTAAAATAATTAAGTTCACTGACTTAATTGCCAGGCCTCATAGCTTCCGTCCTCACAGTATCATGAAAACAGTATGGAAAACTGACAGATAAGTGGTGGTATCTATCTATAGATTCCAGAAATATCCTCTTTCTTTCCCTTAAGATCTGTGCTGCTATTTGTGGTTTCCCTACACCTTCTGCAAACCTTTGTCTACAGTCTTTTTATTTAATTCTTCTCAAATTACTCAGTGGGATAATTTCCTGGCAGGGCCTCACTGACAGACAAGTGAAGCACCAGGACAAATGCTTGACATATGTGAGTATTCAATAAATATTAACTACTAATGGGTCCTTTTGGCTAGCTTTTTTCACATCATTCCAGTTTTTGCTCAGATGTTTCTTTTCTTTCACTATCTCCTCATGCTATTTTTTTTTTTTTCTTTTTATGATATGTATCACTATCAGAACTTACTTTTTTTATTTAGGTTACTTTTTAAAAGTGTCTGTCTACTTCACTAGAATGTAAATTTCAATAGAGCAGAGACTTGTGCTGATCCTGTTACAAGATGTTGACATATGGAGCAGTCCCTGGCACATAGTAGGTATACCATAAGTATTTGTTAAATGAATGAATGGTATCTGGGAGTTCAGGGCCATCCAGATTACAGGAGGACTAGGTTTTAGGAAGGGAGTTTATCTTGGGTCTTCTGACCACCAGAAATGCTACCTACCTGTGCCTTAGATGCTGTCTGAAATCTTACTTCTAACTCATCTTCCTGACCCTACACACTTTAGCAACTTTGCTGGACTCAAGTTCTGATCAGCCTAAACTCTCATTATCAGCCACAGCCTTCAACATTAGACTTGCCTCCTACTTGGATTAAGGTTCATGCTGTGATCCTCTTGTTTAGTTGTATAAACAACTATGATCCCTAATAGAGCCCTCCTCTCCCCAGCTACTTCATTTATCAAGTGCTTATCACATTGCTCCCATAGTAGAAGCTAATATTTATTGAGTTTACTATGTGACTCGACGGCACTTGGCTTGGCATGTGTCAGGTACAACTATAAGCATTTTACACAAATAAGTACTTTTAATACTCACAACAAATGAGGGTACTACTAATGCACTTGTCATTCTCATTTTAGAATGTAGAAACGGACTGAGGCACAAAGCAATTAAATACATTGACGAAGGACTCACAGTCAGCAGGTAGCAAAACTTAAAACCGGGGAGGCCAGAATAACAGAGGGCACACAGCTGGTAAGTTAACAGAGCCAGGACTCAAAGTTGATGTAGATCACCACTGTATCATGCTTCCTCTGTGACAGTCACTGTAGATATTGCAATACAGTCGACAATAAGCTGAAAAACTTTGCTCCTACTCTTAAGAGTTTATAAAAAGTGGATACAACCATTATCACACATTTTTCTTTCTTTTCTTCTTCTTTTTTTAAAGGGCTTTATAAGTTCCATGGAAGACAACTACAGGGTTCTATGAAAATATATAATTGATCTAATGCCATGGGCAAATGAATGTGTATGAGAGCATGTTTTAGGGAAGATGTTTTTGAGAAAGATGCTAGGAATTGGGGGGAGGGATCTGTGAAAATACCAAGTGGAGAGCAAGGAAGAGGGAGGTAGGAGGTTGAGGGCTTAGAAAGAATTCTAGGCAGAAGAGCTACATACTCAAAGCGTGTGGTAGTAGGAAGCGTGATCCAGGTAACTCCATCATAGAGTGAGAGGGTAGAGTGGCATCAGCGAGAGGTAGGTTGAGACCAGATTCTGAAAGATCTTGTTGAAAATTTTGGGATCTCAAGAAATAAAGCAATGTGGAGTCATTGAAATTATGTGGGCAGAAGAGAAAGGTGATCAGATGTCCATGTTTAAATGTTTGCTCTTGCTGGCTGTTGCAGATAGCAGTTTGTGATGCTGTATGGTCTCTGCCTTTCCTTGATTTCTGTCTTTCAGAGAAAATTAGGTCAGTCCTCATATATTCACTATATGATCTAAGTGTGGGTAAGTGGTAGGCACCCGACAAACATTTCATGTTTAGCTTTTCTTATGGAAATTTATTTTATTTTATACTGTATAATCTGACAACCTAAATAAATAGAAACACCTGTAAGGAAGATGGGTAGAAAATAAAAGCCTGAGGTAAACAAACAAGTGTCTTTACACAAGCCAAATCCTTTACCAGCACCTGAGTTTAATTAGCATACCTATATAAATTATTGTACTAGAAATGAGGAGAGTATCAGTTTCCTCTGCAACAGAGTCAAGCTTTGCTCTAGTATGGAGGTCTTTTTAAAGTATAAAACCATTTGCTGTTGAATCCATTCAGTCTTGTGATAATCCTGTGTGTATCAGAGTAGAACTGTCATCCATAGGGTTTTTCATGATGGATTTTTTGGAAGGAGATCACAAGATCTTTCTTCTGAGGAGCCACTGAGTGGATCAGAACTCCCACCCTTTACTTTAGTAGCTGAGCACATTAACCATTTGTACCACCCCCAGGGGCATAGAACGCAAATAACTGTATGTGTTGAACTGCCTCTCTTTCTCTGCAAAGTCTCCTTATTCTTCAGAAAGGAGAGGTTGACCTGAAGCTGCTCGGTTCTTAGCCAAGTTATTGAAATCTCCAGGACCCCTTTCATTTCCCTCCATGGAAATGAGGTACATCCAGTTCTTATTTTGATAGTACTAATAAAGATCTTTTATAGTTTCACTTTAACTTTGATAGTCAAAGCATTTTGAAATCTATTATTTCCATTTATTCATTCATGCTGAAACTCACTTGAGTGGTACCTACTGGGTGTAATATGCTATATCTGATATACTTGTTTTCAAGTTCATAGTGACCCTACAGGACAGATCAGAACTTCACCATAGGGATGACAAGGCTATTTGTGGAAGCAAATTGCCACATCTTTTTCTTACAGAGTGGCTGGTGGCTTTATACCATGGATCTTTTGGTTTACAGTTGAGAGCCTAACCACTGTGCAACCAAGTCTCCCTTTATGTGATTACTTGGTGCTAAATTTTGATGGGATGTAGTTCTTGCCATCAGCGATCATATAGTTTCTCTCATTGTGTTCTCTCAGTAAACTTTTGAAGGAACTCAGCTGAGCAACTATGTTTTTGAGTAAACAGCTTATATACCCATAGCTCAGCTGCTGCAAAAGCTCAGACAAATGTTTTGCATCAAAGAGAAAACTTGAGAAATGTCAGTGGTGTGTTTTAGCACTTGATATCCAAGAAAAATAAACATCTTCATCAAACCCAAGTAAAGTTACTCCTCCAACTCTTAAAAAAAAAAAAGTGACATTTATTGGAGTAAGAGGGATGGTTCTACATAAATAAGCAAGGACAGTAAATAATAGTAGCTAACATTTATTTAATTCTTTCTATAAGCCAGGCACAATTCTAAGTGTGATAATTCATTTGAGACCTCAAATAATCCTATGAGATAGATCCTATTATACCTACCTCGTAGATGTCAAAACTGAGGCCATAATAACAGAGGCCACACGGCTGTTAAGTAGCAGAGCTAAGACTTGAGTCCAGCAGCCCAGGCTTAGACTTGTGGTCTGCACCACTATGCTCTCCTGCCTCTCTACTATGATCCTGAGGCTTGCCAGTAGGAGAAATCCGGCCACACACAGCAAGCTGCTCGTTGCAAGCTTACTTTTACAGGGCCCCAATTAGTACACAGAAAGAGCTCATTTACTAAACAGATTCTGAATAATTGGTTAACAGGCTTGGGGTGAGGAGTGTCCTCCAGAGGGCTGTTTCCACAGCCTGACACATTGGGCAGTCAAGCCTGCTGCTGTTTATCCGGCTCCAGAATAGCCAGCCCGCACACTGATGCTTCTGGAGAGTGATTCCCTACTTAAAACTCATGCTTGATGAACTGAGCCTGCCTCCAGCTCTCGGAAGGCACCAGGAGGAGCCCGGCAAGGAGGTGCCGGATGTTCTCCTGTATAAGCATATACTGGGGGCTCATGAGAGAGAATAGTTTTCTTTTGTATATGGATTAAATAAATCAGTGGGATCTGTGTATAGATTTTTACCTAGTCCCTAGACTCCAAGGAGCCCTCGTGCTGCTAATGGTTAAATACTTGGCTGCTAACCAGAAAGTCAGTAGTTTGAATCCACTGGCTGCTTCACAGGAGAAAAGCCCCGATGATACACTCTGGTAAAGATTTCAGCACCGGGAAGACTAAGGGACGGTTCTACTCTGTCCTGTAGGGTTGCCACAACTGAGAATTGACTGCACAACACCTAACAACCATAGGTGCTGAAATCCAGTTCAAAGGTGGGTCAAGTCACGGAGACTGACTGCTGTGTGGCCTGTTTTTCATGGCCCCAGATCTTCCCAATAGGGGAAATGGCCACATGTAGGAGGGAACATAAGAAGTCCTGGTTCCACAGCGGTTAAGTGCTTAGCTGCTCACCAAAAGGTTGGCAGTATGGACCTACCCAGAAGCTCCATGGGACAAACACTTGGTGATAAGCTTCTGTCAAGATAAGAGACAAAACCAAAACAAAGCCAAAAAATAACTATGGGCCAGTTATACTCTGTCATATGGAGTTGCTTTGAGTTAAAAGTTGACTTAAGGTACCTAACAGCAAGAAAAAATCCCTGATGCAATAGTGCTTAAGTGTTTGGCTGCTAACCAAAGGGTCAGCAGTTTGAATCCAACAGATGCTTCTTGGAAACCCCATGAGGCTGTTCTGCTCTGTCCTGTAGGATTGCTATGAGTCAAAATTGACTCACTGGCAATGAGTTAGGGTTTCGGAGCAACAACAACAAGAAGAAAGAACTTATATACTATGAAACAGACACCTCTCTCTGTTCTACTTGCTTCAACTGTTAAATGGGGCTAGCAAAAATACCTACCTAACTTGGTTAACACCAGCTACAGGGGCACAACTGGTTAAGTGCTCAACTACTAACTGACAGATTGGTGGTTCAGACTCATCCAGAGAAGCCTTGGAAGAAAGGCCTGGTAATCTGTTTTCTAAAGTTCACAGCATTGCAAATTCTACGGTGTGTGGTTCACTTGGCATGTATGGGTCACTAGGAGTTAAAAGTGAACTTGAAGCCCTTGGCTTTGTTTAGAGTTTGGTGTCTTAGTTACCTAGTGCTGCTGTAACAGAAATGCCACAAGTGAGTGGTGGTTCCTTGGCTTGCAGACAATCCTCACACAGTGCCTGTTTCCCCCATGTGTGCCTGTCTCTGTGTTTAATCTACTCTTTTTGTAATTTAGAAATGGTTAGGAATCACCAGTTCACACCAACTACTGGTGTGACTTCATTAGCATAAAAGAAGAAAAATCCTATTTCCAAACAGTATTATATGCACAATGATCCTATAGAACGGACTAGAAATGCCTCATACAGTTTCCAACGAACAGCTGGTGGATTCAAACTGCTGACCTTTTGGTTAGCAGCCAAAGTCTTCATCACTCAGTCACCAGGGGTCAGATTGTGTAAGTCACTCTGTGATGCTAAAGATTAAATCCAAAGTTTGTTTTGGGAGTGAAATGAGTTTATAGAGAACTTAGAAGAAGGCCTGGGCCACAGAATACAGTCAACAAATATTGAAGCCTTGGTGATTAAGAGCTCATCTGCTAACCAAGATTTAGCAGTTTGAATCCACCAGTTGCTTCTTTGCAACATATACTAGCTATCATTATTATTATTTGGTATTGTTAGTATTTGTGTCAGATTATGTAGTAGAAGGTAAGTGGGATTTGCAAAGGGTTCAAGTTGTGGTTCTTTACTGCTTTTGAGAGCTTGGACATCAATTAATCTGTCTGCTCAGTGTTCTCACCTGAGAGGAGACAGAGTTCTTTAGAGGAAGAACGAAGCAGCAGTTGTCAGTATTATTTGTAAACCTTAAGGTTTTGTGTATATTATGATCTTTAATTCCCCAAATCTTATTCTTCTATTTGATTTCTTTCTCTATTAACCCAGTAGGCAAAGCTGGAAACTTAGGGTTCCAGTCCACTTACATAGCTGACACTTAAGATTAGATTCTCCTAATATATATAGTTTCGGGCACCTCCTTCTTGTCCCCAAATCATCCTTAATATAAAGCGTTAGGAGCCTCCTAGCTGGCCTCCCAGCCTCCATACTCCTGCCTACTGTAAGTGTTCTAAAGTACAGATGTAATTTTCTCATTCTTCTGCTTAAAACTCCCTAGAGGTTTCTCATTGCCTGCAGCATAAAATTCCAATTTCTTAGCATGGTAAGCAAGGCCTTCCATGACATAGTGTTTACACATCATTCCAGGGTCGCTCTTGTCCTATTGCCTTTACTGATGTCTGTGTTATGACAAATTAGATGTGATTTCCAGAGTGAACCCTGTTCTCTTTCTTCTGACCTCTTCCTCCTGATTTATCTTTTACCTGTCCTTCAAGATTCCTCCAGCATCACCTACTCTGAAGAAGCCTTCTCTGATGCTTCATTCCCCCAGCACCTCACTGAGTTGGGAGATCTTCCACCATATCTCCATGGCACCCAGTTTTTCTACTGACGGCGTTGTCTCATAGCTGCTGCCTTGCATATCTTTCTCCCTTATGAGACAGAGGGACCCTTAAAGACTTGGATCTGATTGCACTTGTTTCTGAATTCCCAGTGGCTTGGGACACAAGCAATATTCATTGACAGAATGGAAAAATAAATATTATACTTCATGAAAATAAGATGATGTAGTTTTCCCTAACAAAGTGTCTTCAAGCTGTGAATCACTCTGCTCTGCCAGAAGCTTACAAAGGAGTCCAGACTTGAGATTTATTAGCAAATGCATGACCTTGACAAAATTTGACAGGCCCTCTTTGCCTCAGTTTTATCATATTAAATTGTGAATAATTATAATATCTTCTTCATAAAATTGTTGAAAAGAACAAATGAGATATACTTATAAAAAAATCATAAAACAGGGCTTGACAAACAAATAGTTCTCAGCAAACACACAATAAATGTGAATCACTTCTATCTTATTAGCTCCAAATGGTAGCAAATTTATCCCATCGTTTTGCTTAGGAAAGTTTATCTTGGGAGAGGTCAATGAAAGGTAAATTGAAGAGGTGTCTTGTAGGTTTTCTTGAATCCCTCCAAAAAGACTGTAAAAGAGTAGATACATTAAAATGTAAATGCAGTCAGTATTTGTTAAGAAAAGTAGTAGAGTTTAAAGACTTGGGGAGGTCCAGCATGAGCCAGAGAAAAACCAAAACCTGTTGATCTCATTCTCCTGTCATCTGATGTTTTTTTCTGTTCACAGTAAAATGCAATGTTTTCAGTTCCCAGGTTCAGTCTCTACTCTTTCACTCTCCTACTGAGTCTTCTAGGTAATATTCTAGGTAATATTTCTGTCTTGTTAGTGTGCAAAACCAGGTGAAAATAACTGACTTATGAGAGACAGTGAGGTCAAATGAAAGAAGACTTGGGGTGTACATGTCACCATCAGCCACAGTTTCAGTGGAAGGCACCTGTTGAGAGTTCTGGTGACATCTTATCTGCTATGGACACCTACTTTGCTGTGATCAACAGTCTTTTAAAGCATACGTGCAAGAGAGAAAACAATGGTTAGTTTCTACCTGTTAACTATTAGAAAGGGTAATGGGGAGAAGGACAAGAAAGAGCCTTGTAAAGAGTATAGATTTTAGAGTGAGATAGTAGAATTGTAATTCCTTCTCTGTCTGCTATTTTCTTGGTCACTTTGAGTACATTTACTTTCTCTGAGCTTCATTTTTTTATGTGTGTGTCCATATAATAAACATAACATAAATCTTCAAAGTATGTTATGAAGAAGATATATATAATGAAGACATGAATTTAGCAGTAAACAATGATTTTTTTTCCAGTTACTGTCAATTCCATCTCACAGTAATGTCTTACAGAGTAGAACTGTTCCATAGGGTTCTTTTGTCTAGAATCTATAATGAAGCTGATATCCAGGCCTTTTTTTCCATGGTACTACTATGTGGATTTGAACTGCCAACCTTTTGGCTAGTGTTTGTGTTGCCTAGAGACCTGCAATAAACTGTACCTGTTCGTGTTATTATATGCAATGGCAGTATCAGATGTTATCTTTGATAATCATCTGCTACTCTCTGTAAATGTCAAAGGCCTGAAGGATAATATCCTGGACACATGCTTGTAAACTATTGTTGAGAGCCTGGAGATAAAAAAAAAAAAAAAAGCTACACACACACACACACAAACACTGTTGGCTGTAGTAAATAGAAGACCCCAAATCAAACCTCTTGCTGTTGAGTTGATTCTCACTCATAATGATTCTAAAGGACAGAGTAGAACTGCTTCTTAGGGTTTTCAAGGAGCAGCTGGTGGATTTGAACTACTGACCTTTTTGGTTAACAGCCAAGCTCTTAACTATTGTGGCAACAACGTTCCCCATACTAGGTGGGTGTTTCTCTCTAGTTCCATTTTCTCTCTCTCTCTTTTCCTCAATGCACTTGTCAAATAACAACACTTCATCAAAGAAGCCTATCTTGATGAATATTTCTGATGACATCAGTAGTTATCTTCAAAAAACAAGTGTCACTTTTTTAATACATCACTCTGGTTTACTAAGAACTTTCATAGTTCAGATATTCATTTCATGTATTCCTCTTGGCTCTACAACCTGCATATAGAAGACTAGGACATAGTCTTTCCGTGGTAGTCCAAAAGCCCTTTTGGTACTGAACCATGTGTTCAAGAGGAAGAAGGCAGCTCTTAGCAGGCAAGATATTGCCATTCAGTTATTCTACACACTGAATAAGCTAAACCATCTTATATAAAGACCATTCCTAAAAACTGAAGATATGCCACGCTGAGTACTGTTTGTAGACAGATAGGACAAAGAGTCCCCCACTTCATACAGAATCTAAAGAAGAACCTTAGACTGTACGACCAGTGGATCTGTAAAGACCACCCATCATATGGGCAGTATCAGGTGCACATGTCTTGTCCATGCCTTTTAGAGGAAATGATGGGAATAGGATTCAGGCTTTCAAGCTCTGACACTTATATTTCCCAACTTTGTCATAGTGCCCTGGGCCTTGGGCAAGGCCACTGAACTTGACAAATGAACGCAGTTCCAACCACAGTATTATTGCTGCTTTCCTGTTTGTGAATAGCCTGTGACCTTTTGCTTATCTTTAACTTTCAGTTCAAAGGTCTCTTTCTCTGGAAAGCTCTCCTTGGCTGTACCAGGAGAGCTAGTTCTCCTCCCCTTTGTTCCTACAATGTCTTCTACAGTCCTCGTCTCTCTGCATTCCCAAAATACAGTTCCATTTGGTTTTGTCTTTCCTATGATTTATCAACTCCAAAGGCCAGAAATCACATGCTATTTTTCTTTAAACTATCATAGATAGCCTATAGTCTGGCACATAAGTAGCTGCTCCATGGATATTTATTGCATGAATAATGAACAAACTGTCCTCAGATATTTGGACCAGGTGTGTAGTCATAAGGCTCACTTATGAAGGAAAGCTGTTTAGTCACTGCTTTCTAACTCCTTCAGTCCCTGCTATTGCTGACACATGAGTTCCAGTCTAAATGTACTTCTTATGCCCCCTTGCCTTTGCAGGGCTTCTTGACCAAACTCCTGGTTTTCTTCTAACATGGACCAGAGGATTCTGTATGTGACTGTGAGAGTACTCAAAACTTAGGAGGAAAGAGATTTCCTGGCCCTCATTCTGACGTCTATAAGGAGTTTTATTTTCTGACTATGCATTGATCGCAGTCTACGAAGTACTGCAAGTCCAAATAATTAAAAAGGATGAGACCAGTCATAGTGGGCAGTGCATAGCTAAGTATAAAAGACGACAACTTCTTCAGGTACCTGCAATTTTCTAATTGTGCTTGCTTGGGAAGCTTATTAAAGCTTGCAGGTGCAATGCTTTATCACAACGTAGTGAACTCTTGAAAGAGATGCATAATAAACAGAGTTTGAAATATGTTTCCGTTCCAGGCCATATGGTCCTGTCTGGAGCTTTCTGGGATCTTTGGGTCAGTTCATTGCTGAAAGATGGGCTTGCAAGGACCCACCTCTCGAAGCAGCTGTCAGAGCCCTATCAGAGTAAATCTGCTTTTGCATGATTATTTATTTTATGCGGGTCTCTGAAATCAGCCCAGTCTTGCTCAGTAGCTGAAATGTGCTGAGCAAAGTCTCTTCCCTGAACAGCTTGTGGCCATATCACCAAGCAATGTCCTTCCTTGTCCTTAAAAAACAGACTAGTGAGACTTGTACATGAGGCTAGGACAGGCAGTCTGGGTGAGGAATGCCCACCTGGGCTTGGCCTCGGTGCCAGCAACATGAAATTTACTTGGTAGCATTTTAAAGAGTTGCCTTTTTTTTTTCCCTTTTTCTCTACTCATTATTACTCACTTTGGTGTATTTCTTGACTCTAGGCAATCACAGCATCCCTGTATATAGCATTTGGTGTATTTTTGTAGTGGTAATGTGGTGAGGAAAATGATAATACTTGCTTTCTCTCCCTTTGTTGGTAACAGAAGGTGATGTTGAGTTTTCTGAGAATGGACTTTCTAAGGGGCATTTAATATAATTGAGGAGTCCTAATAGTGCAGTGGTTAAGGCACTTGGCTGCGAATCAAGAAATCAGTGGTCTGAAACCACCAGCTACTTAGCAAGGAAAGATGTGGCAGTCAGCTTCTGCAAAAGCTTCACAGCCTTGGAAACCTTTCAGTTCTTCACTGTCCTATAGGATTGCAATGAGTCTGAATCAACTTGATGGAGGTGGATTGGATTTGATATTTAACATGTATGGTTTGTATATGGGCTATCAATGGTTGAAAAGAAATGTGGCTGCAAGTCATGAAAAAAAGAATTTAGTTGATCACAGACACACAAAAATGTTTAGCTTTGTAGTTTACAATATGAAAAATAAACTGATGAGATGGAGAGCATATTGAGTCCAAGATTTCTTTCTGTTTATTTGTTAAAAGTGAACTTGGAGTTGAATTTTGTCATTTTGGTCAAAAGAATAATCTTGCCTTCTGATTTTTCTCTGTTCTTATGTTGCTGATGACATGTTGAACATCATATCTATTTGTACCTAGTTGTTCATTTAACCAATATCCGTGAAATAGCTAGCCTACACCATGCACTGAGTTAAGCCTTGTGGATATAAGATTTGCATTTGTTCTACCTTCAAGGAGCTTAGAGTCTAGAATAGAAGACAGACACTGAACAAGTGATTATACTTCCTGTGTGTATAGGAGGAGATCCATGTTTATGCTCATTCCAAAGAAAAGTGATCCAACTGAATGTGGAAATTACAGAACAATATTGTTGATATGACACACAAGTAAAATTTTGCTCAAGATCATTCAAAAGTGACTGCAACAGTATATTGACAAGGAACTGACAGAAATTCAAGCTGGATTCAAAAGAGAACATGGAACCAGGGAGTCACTGCTGATGTCAGCTGGATCTTGGCTGAAAGCAAAGAATACCAGAAAGGTATTTGCTTGTGTTTCATTGACTATGCAAAAACATTCAACTGTGTGAATCATACTAAATTATGGCTAACTTTGAGGAGAATGGGAGTTCCAGAACACCTAATTGTGCTCTTAAGGAATCTGTATGTAGATCAAGAGGCAATCGTGCAAACAGAACGGGGGGAGACTGCATGGTTTAAAGTCAGGAAAGATGTGTGTCAGAGTTGTGTCCTTGCACCACACCTTTTTAATCTGTATGCCAAGCAAATAATCTGAGAAGCTGGATTATACAAAGAAGAATGAGGCATCAGGATTGGAGGATGACTCATTAGCAACCTATGCTATGCAGAAGACACCACCTTACTTGCTGGAAATGAAGAATATTTGAGACATTTACTGCTGAAAATCAAGAACCACAGCCTTTGGTGTGGATTGCACCTTAACATCAGGAAAGCAAAAATCCTCACAACTGGACCAGTAAGTAACATTGTCATAAATGGAGAAAACATTGAGGTTGTCAAGGATTTCATTTTACTTGGGTGCACAATCAACTCCCAGTTCAGCAGTAGTTGAGAAGTTGAAAGATGCATTGTACTGGGAAAATCTGCTGCAAAGAACATCTTTATAGTATTCAAAGGTAAAGATGTCATCTTGAAGACTGATATGCACCTGACCCCAGCATGATATTTTCAATTGCATCATGTGCATGTGAAAGGTGGACCATGAAGAAAGAAGACAGAAGAAGAATTGATGCCTTTTAATTGTGGTGTTGGAGAAGAATGTTGAATGTACCATGGAACGCCAAAAGAACAAACAGATCTATTCTGGAAGAAGTACAGCCAGAGTGCTGCTTGGAAACAAAGATGGCAAGACTGCGTCTTACGTGCTTTGGACGTGTTGTCAGGAAGGATCAGTCCTTGGAGAAGGACATCAAGCTTGATAGAGTGGAGGGTCAGTGAAAAAGACGAAGACCCTCAACAAGATGGATTGACACAGTGGCCGCAACAATGGGTTTAAGCATAAAAGCTATTGTGGACATGGTGCAAGACCAGGCAGTGTTTCGTTCTGTTGTTCATAGGGTCAGTATGAGTCGGAACTGACCCGATGGCACCCAACAACAACAACAACATGTATGTTACTCTACTCAACTGATTGAAGCTTGAGATTTCTTTCCTGTATGGGAATCACTATAGTTAAAACAATAACTTGTATATAGAAGTACTCAGTCAAGTATTTGTGGATACAAGGAGGGAATGAAAGAAGTTAAAAAGGAAATGTGAGCTTGGTCCATTTTGAAGACACAGTTTAACAAATTACAATTCTAAAGACCTAAGTCAGTTTTAGAAGTAAAAGTATGCATGTTTCTTTTAACCCCCACATTCAGTTATGTTACTGTTAGTCATCCATGATTTCTGTGTTCACATTTCTAGAGCCCATAGAACCTAGAACCTAGCCTTTTGCTTAAGCATAGAAATAAGTGACTCTAGACTGATATTCAGGACACTGTCTACTTTCTCTCTTTGGTATCGTTAGGAAGCCTGTGTTGGTAGAGCTAGGCTATTTCTATATCCATAAAGATCCGTATCTTAAGGAGATTAGTTTGAACTAAGACCTGAATGTCAAGAAAGCAACGCAAGGCCTAGAGAAGTGACCCAGGCTAATATAAAGGTCATAGGCTGGAAAAGGTCTCAGCATTCTCCAAGAACAGAAAGAAGCCCAGCATGGCTGCTGCCAGGTGAGTAGAGGAGAGGAAGAAGACATGGGAGAGCTAGGCAGGGGACCTGTCATGCAGAGTTTTAATGGATATATAAGGATTTTACATTTTACACTAAATACAATCAGAAGCTATCAGGCATGGGAGTTAAACAGGGGAAGAACATAAGCTGAACTGGCTTTTAAAGGATTTGTGCATTCTAGCTGTGCTATGTGTAAGAGTCATGACACACAGACCAGTGAGGAGGTTATTTCAGTAGTCTAGAAGGACGGAAGAAAGTCGATGGAGGTAGACCAGCAACAGACTGACATGGAAGAAAACATGAGAAAGAAAAAACCAGGCATGATCTAGGTTTTTGGTGTGAGGAGCTGGGAGGATGATAGTGATATTTATTAAGATCAGAAAAAGTTGAATGGGAGTAGCTTTGAAAGGCAGGTTAAAAATTATGTTCTGTTTTATACATGTTAAATTTTAAGTGTCATACCAATAAGAGAAGTCAAGTAGGCAATTGCCTCTAGATTTTGTAGGTTAGGAAGATGTCCAAACTGGAGATGAAAAGTATAGAGCCATGATACAATATTTGAAACCATATGTTTCTCAGTTTGTCATACTATGGTGGCCTGTGAGTTGCTGTGATTCTAAAAGCTATGCCACTGTTGTTTCAAACACTACTAAGGTCATCTTTGGTGAACAGATTTTTGCAAAGTTTACAGACTAAGAAAGACTAGGTAGAAAGGCCTGGTGATCTACTTCTGCAAATGTGCCAATGAAAAGTTATACATCACCACTTAATATTGCCTGATTTATTGCTTATAGATGAGTTCTGTAGGTTGGAAGTAACTTAAAATACACAGTGGTCACACTAATGGTCTTAAGCAAACCGATGAGTGTGAAATTGGTACAAGGCAGAACAGTGTTTGTTTCTTTGTACACAGGATTGTCATGAGTTGAAGCCTTGGCTAAGTCTCCTTTGCTCCTTCCCAGGGAGATGTATATATCGTAAGAAACAAAGAAAGCAAAGTAAATTTTTGTTATTAGTTGGGTCCTTGTCAAAAATTTCATTCAATCATAAAAAAAAAAAAAAAAAATCCATCAGAAATCCAGTGAGCTAGTCCGAACCACATGGCATATCTTTTTGCCTAGGTTAAGGCAGACTAGAATTAGTCTCTAACTCAGAAGAAAACAGCCTGAAAAACCTGTAATTTCTGCTAAATTCATTCTGAGATCTATGAACTTATTATCCTTTTAACAAGACAAAAACCATAGCAAATCACATCCCAGAAATGGAATCAGAGTAACAAATAGGAGATAGTGACTGTCTTAGTCATCTGCTATTGCTGTAACAGAAATACCATGAGTGGAGGGCTTGAGCAAAGAGAAGTTTATTCGCACGTAGTCCAGTAGGCTAGAAATCCAAGTTGAGGATGCTGGCTCCAGGGGAACACACTGAGAAGTTTATTTGCACATAGTCCAGTAGGCTATAAATCCAAATTCAGGATGCTGGCTCCAGGGCAACACACTGTCACTGTTGGCTCTGGAGGAAGTTCCTTGTGTTGCCTCAGTTTTTCTTTGGTCTGAAAGCATCTTGGCAGAGGAACCTCAGGTCTGAACGACACACTCTGCTCTCAGATCTTCTTTCTTGATGGCATGAGGTCCTTACTCTCTGCTTGCTTCCCTTTCCTTTTATCTCTTGTAGCATAAAAGGGGTGTAATCCACACTCCAGGGAAATGGCATTTACATTAGACCAAGGAGGTGACCTTACAAAGGGTGTTACAGTCCCAGCCTAATCATCTTTAACATAATCCAGCCTATTAATCACAGGCAGAGGTTAGGATTTACAGTATAGGAAAATCACAATATGAGGGCAGTCACACAAGACTGGGAGTCATGGCCTAGTCAAATTATTACACATGTTTTTTTGAGAGACACAATTCAATTCATGACATTTTACCCTTTCCTGCCATCCTATCTTTGAAACATGTGAAACATATTCATCCCATTGCATCATAACAAAAGTCTTTAATGAACTCCAAGCCCAAAATATAAAAATTCCTCTACATCTGTGAAATATAGAACACAAGTTATCTGCCTCCCAACTACAATGGAAGAACATGCACAAGTCAGACATTTCTGTTACCAGTGGGAGAAGTTACAGGAAAAGAAGGCTTAACAGACACCAAGCAAGTTAGGAGAAAACATTACTTCAGCCCTCAAGGATTTCAAAATAATCTTTTGTTGTCTGAGACAATTTACAGAATAGCCCTGCCCTCCAGACTCTGTAGGTACTAGACATACTCTTCAGATTTTGTGTGGAGACCCCTTCTCTCTGGGCTAGAGCTCTGCCGTCTAGGTCCTCTAGGATAGCAACTCTGCTCCCTCAGCTTTAAGTGCACCATTTTCCTAGTCCATCTGAGAGGGAACTATACCCTTAGAAACACCAGGGACCATGGTTCCACCTTTAGAAATCAGTGACATCATAGCCACACCTTCTGAGACAGAGGCAGCTCAGCTCCTTGTGTTCCTTGACTCTTTGGCTTTTGCTTCCTGTGCCTTCTTTGCTCATGCCTCATGCCAGCATCAGCCCTGCTGCAGCAAGTGTTCCAAAGCTCTGTAACTCCACTGATTTAAGTGCCCCCCTCCACCAGGAAGCCTCTAGCACACAGGCAGTGAGCTCTGTCATTCTATGGGGTGGGTCCAGAACTGTCTTGCACCAGTCTGGTGTGCTGTTTTTTTCTTATCATTGGTGCCTTCCTTGGTGTTAACAGTTCTCTTCAGTTTCATCTGAGTCTTCAATCTATTCAGTTTCAAAACTGCTTCTACTTGTTAGATATCTGTCAGAGCCCACATCATCTCCTTGCACCTTCTCTCCCTTCTTTTTTTCCTCCTGACAGCCTCTGTCTGACTTGAGCCCCGTAAAGAAAGACTATTGTTAGGCAGGAAAAAGAATAAAGTGTGAGAGTTTGCCAACTGTGCTCCAAGGGAAGACAACTTGTGCCACCTGACGATTTTGACTTCTGTGGTGTAGGAGAGGACCCTACCCATGTAAGGTTTTATCTTTGTAACTCAATGCTCCTTAAGAATGCTCAGAGGAAACATAGACTAATTACTGTTCTTTAAATTGAGGGATACTCTTTCTCACAAGAGACAAGCTTCTTAGTTTTGATATTGAGATTTTCCTGGAGGGATGTAAGATGTAAGTGCATAGTGGGAGGAATAAAGAAGGCTTGAACTTATTCCCTACACTACAAGTCCCAGATTTTTTTATTTTAAAAACGCAAACCCACTGCCGTTGAATCAGTTCCAACTCATGGTGACCCTATAGACAGACTAGAACTGCCCCATAGAGTTTCCAAGGACTGGTTGATTTGAATTGCTGACTTTTTGGTTGGCAGCCATAGCACTATGCAACCAGGTTCTGCTATAGGTATCTCCAGTCACTTTGTGCTTTCCATCAGGTTTGGCAGTGTGCTTCCCAAGGTGGCTTCAACTTTTGTCCTTGTATATCACATCTGCCGTCTTTCCATGTTATACTGATGGAAAGATCACAAGCTTTTCAGTCCGACAAGCTTAAGCTTCATTCCCAAATTTGTGCCTGTTATCTGTGTGGCTTTGATTTAATTACAACCATAGGAAGTGCCCCTTGTTGTTATAAGGAGTCAAGAATATGGGGCATTTCTGGTTTCCTTTCTCGGATACCCTTTCTAGTTTATCTTTAAACGTTGGAATGTCTAAAAGTTTGCACCATAGTCTTATTCTTTTAATTTCCAGATTCTATTCAACTATAATTTTAGTTACCTTTTCTACATGAAAACTCAAAACTTATATCTTCTTCTCAGACTCTTCTTTGAGCTCTTTATCTCATTATCCAGCCATCTGTTCAACTCTCCACTTGGAGGTCAAAAAAGGCATCTTAAACTCATAACCAAAGCTTGTTTCATTATCTTCCTTCCCACTCCTTCAAAACTTATCTGTGCCTAGTATTCCCTATCTCAGGAATCAGCAATGCTATCTATTAAACTGTGCTACGTTTGCATTCTTACCTCCATTCATATCTAAATCAATCGTTAAACACTTTTGAGTTTATTTAAATATCTGTTGAATCATCTGCTTCTCTCCATTGGCACTTATGCCTTTCCAGACCAAACTCCCAATCTCTCCCCCACACTTGACTGCAGTGGCTCCTATATGCTCTGTCAGCTTCCATTCTTGCTTTTTTTCAGCCTCTTCCAGACAGAGGTCACAGTAATCTTTTACAAAAGCAAATTAGCTCAAGTTGCTCCCCAGCTTAAAATTCTTCAATG
The DNA here is from genome assembly GCA_028571685.1 of Heterohyrax brucei. NCBI lineage: Eukaryota > Metazoa > Chordata > Mammalia > Hyracoidea > Procaviidae > Heterohyrax > Heterohyrax brucei. The sequence goes on along the minus strand of CM053143.1, from coordinate 173,360,934 downwards.
GCTTTTTGTCGTTGCTGGAATAGAGACCCAAATCCTTAACATCTTTATAAGAAACTACATTCTCTTATCTACTGCCGAGTGGCTCTCTTCCCATAATTTTTTTTATGATCCAATAGAACTGCCTTCTTTAAGTTCCTTAAATGTGCTGTGAACTTTCCCATGTCTGGGCTTTCAGACACACTATCCTTGTTCCTTGGATTCTCTTGCATTTGTTCATGCAGTCTAGTGAACATCTGTCATGTTTTCTGAGTCTCTGGCACTTGTTGAAAAGAACCCTGATTGTGTAGTGGTTAAGTAGTCATCTGCTAACCCACAAGTCAGTGGTTTGAACTCACCAATCGCTCAATGGGAGAAAAGATTTGGAAATGTGCTCCCTGAAAGATTATGGCCCAGAACACCCCATGGAGGCAGTTCTACTCCTATAGGGTTGCTATGAGTCAGAATTAACTTGATGGCAATGGGTAGCATTTAATGAATACCCTTGCTACATTTGAGGAACTTATGGAGCTTTGTCTAGCCAAGGGAGAGAGTGAGACTCTCTTGGGAGACTTCTGTGAAGCTTGTACACAGGTAAACAATCTGGTTTCCCACCAATCAGACTCATCCACTGGAGAATCCAATAAGAAAACAAACATCTCAAGGAATGTAGAATCTATTGTCCTGGTGAAGATGGCAGCCAAGGCATCCGTGTTTGGGGACTGACAGTGGCGGTAGGGTTCAGTTTCTGGTGCATAAGTAGCCAAGATGCTGATGGCAGCCATGGTGGTAGGAAAGTTGGGTTTTGATAGCAGTTCAAACTGCAGGGTCTAGTGCTTGCTAAGTCAGTGGTTATTGAGGCAATTTCTTAGCTAGCTAGTTCTGTGGGGTTTCTGAGGTACTGGTCAGAAAGCTTAATCTGGATCCTAGTTCTCCAACTTGATCTTTTTTGTGCTTCATCAGCCAAAGTCAGCATCTGTTACAACTAAGAAAGCATCCTGGATGATAGTCCTAGGTAACTTGTATCTTATCCTCTGGCTCTCATCTCTAGTCCGTTCCAAGAAGTTTCTCCATTAAGCCTGTCCTCTGGCCCTTGCTATGCTAAGACAGGTCTCCTGCTATCAAAACTCGGTGTAGGGGCTTGGCATGCAGCCTCTGTTCTTACCCTGTTTCAGTTCTAATGTTAACTCTGCCATTTACTTGATATATGAATTTTACAAAGGTTACCTTACCTATATCTGTGTATCTGGAAAATGTGGAGTGTACTATAAAGATTAAGTTAATTAATAAATATATAAAACTATTGAAGTGATGCCTAAATGATCAATAAATGTTAGCAAAAAAGCTTTTGATGTTCCTGGGTAGTGTAAATAGTTTGCTCTCAACTACTAACTGAATGGTTTCTGGTTCCAACCCACCCAGGAGTTCCACAGAAAAAAGGCCTGACAACCTACTTCCACAAGACTTGTTGTGTGCTGTTTAGTTGATTCCAACTTATCTCAAACCTACAGGATGGATTAGAACTGCCCCATAGAGTTTCCTAGTCTGTAATCTCTATGGGAGCAGATGATCTGGTCTTTTGGGCCCCCAGAACAGCTGGTGAGTTGAAACCACAAGTTTTCAGTTTGCAGCCAAGCGCTTATGGATTGCATAGTCAAGGTCTCCTCTACAAGCTTATAGTCATTGAAAACGCTGGGAATCCAGTTATACTCTGACCTACATGGGGTTGCTATGGTGGGAATTGACTCAATAGCAGTGGGTAACCTGCTGTTCTTCCTCATGCTATCCACTTATTCTTTCCTATGGAACTCTAAGTATCTGCTCCCAGGGTGATCACTGATCAATGTGTGTCTTCCACGTAGACTGCCAGCACAATGAACCAATGCTCCCTGTCGTATCCCACTCCCTAGCATAACGCGTATGTATTTGATAAGAGTAGAGTGGCTGTTGTGGGCTCCGTAAACCTTAAGGAGGGCCTTTCTGGAAGCGCTGAGTGAGGCACGAGAGCTCCCACAGCATGGCGATGCTCCCAGCTTCACCCTAAGCTGCTTGTCTTTACTGATTATCTTTCCTGACCCTCAGATGACCGTGTTCCCACTGTGCACCTGCTTCAGATGCTGCATTTTCCCTCAATGCCCTGGTTTCTTTTGTTCTCAGCATTGAGGCTTTAGTGCTGACTCTACACCCTCTGAAAGCTATTAGAAGCCAGATGGGAGGAAGAGAGAAAACAGGTTTCACTCATTACCCTCCTAGACTTGGAAAGCAAAACAGCAGCAGCAGCAGCAGCAGCAACAAGAACAATAACAAATAAGGTATATTGAGTGTTTATTATTTACTTGACATTATTCAAAAGAGCCATGGTGGTGTGATGGTTAGGGCTTCAGCTGCTAAGCAATAGATTGGCAGTTCAACCCAACCAGTGGCTTTGAGAGAGAAAGACCTGGCAAGCTAATCCTAAAGATTACAACTTAGGAAACCATATTGAGGTAGTTCGACTTTGTCGTATAAAGTTGCTGTGAGTTTGAATCAACTCAGTGGCACACAACAACAAAGAATTATTCATAGAATTTTATATATATTAAATAACTTAAAATTCATCTCAATCCTGTGAAGATGATCTATTATGAGTTGAATTGTGTATTCCCCCAAACATGTGTGGAAATCATAACCCCTATACCTATAGGTGGAATCCAATTTTAGGAACAGAGTTTTCTTTGCAATGGTAACAAGGCCATATCAACATAGGGTGTGTCCTAAATCTAATCATTTCTGAGTTATGAAAAGAACAAACCCCAAAGAAGGGGAAGGTAGACACCACATGAGGAGTGTCAGGGAACCCAGCAAAACCAGGCTGACAGAAGCTGCAAGAGACAAGGATCTTTGTCCCTAGAGGTGGCACCCTGAATTCAGAATTCTACCTTCCTGAAATGTGGGAAAATAGATTTCCCTTTTTTAAAGCCACACACTTTTAGTATTGCTTTCACAGCAGTTCTTGGAAACAGAGACATCTCCATTTCACAGAAGGGGGAAAGTAAGTCTCAGAGAGAAAGAAAGGAAGGAAAAAAGGGAAAGGGAGGTGCTATTCTGGTGGAAGAGAACCTAACCTGCTGAGAAAAGCATTGGTTCTTCTAAAAGCATCCCCATTGTGGCCAAAGTCACTGTCAGAATCATCTCGATGAAGAAATTACAGAAGGCAACACTGAATGTGGACCTATCTTCAGATCTGCTTTACCACTTTGATATTTTTATATGCTCTTTTTATACTACTTGTTACATGTTGCTTCCTCTTTCCCCCCAATTCTAATGTAAGTAGGAAGAATAATACAGATAATGAAGAAATCTGTGCAGCTTGTTTCTGGTTAATTGGCTTTTTCCTGTAAAGTATCTAAAAATTATTCTTTGGTTTTCAAAGACTCCCTTTTCAGGAAATTACAGTTTTTGCTACCAAGGGGACCCACCTGCAGGCAGGGCTGCCCTGGCTTGGATTATTTGGGCCTTTTCACAGATGCTGTGTCCAGCCAATAATAGTAACCTGGAGTTGGGGGCCTCATTGTGCATTTTCTATGTTTAAATCTTCCCGGTGTTGTTTTATTTTATTTATTTTTCCAAGTAAAAAAGGAAGTAGCTGCAGTGCTAATTACCTTGCAGAAACCCAGCTAAAAGTGCTCTCCGATTGAGGTGCCTTTAAAAAAAAAAATGTTCTGTTGTTGCAGATATACATGTATGTATATTCTATATAAATGTATATATAAAGCAAAACACCTGTCAATTCAACATTTTTTTATCATGTACAATTCAATAACATTGATTACACTGATCATTTTGCACAGCCGTCACCTCTATCCATGTCCAAATTATTCTACCACCATTAACAGAAACTCAGTGCTCCCCAGGCATTGACTGTCTTTCCCCCTCCCACTCAGCCCTTACTGAACAGCCAAATCAAGCCCTGTTCTGACTCATAGTCACCCCATGAGATGCAGACTAGAACCACCCTCCATAGATTTTTCAAGGCTAAGGCTTTTTGGAAGGCGATCACTAGACTTTTCTTCTGTGGCTCAGCTGCGTGGGTTCCAACAGCCAATCTTTTAGTCAGAAAGGCCAGTGTTAAACCATTTGTACCACCCAGGGACTCTCCCAGCCTTGTAACCACTAATAAACTTTGATTTCTGTACAATTACCTGTTAACGGAAGTGAGATTACACAATATTTGTGCTTTTAGTATTTTTTACTTTACTTGGAAATAGTATTTTCAAGATTCGGACAAAGTTGTAGCTTGCATCAAGGCTTTATTTTTCTTTCTGGGTGTGTAATAGTCCACAGATGAATATCTGTTGATGGACGTTTAGGTTGTTTGGCTACTGAGAAGATGAAGAGCACACTGTTGTATAATTGTCCATTGATATTCCTGGTTTAAATTCTTTTGGTTATATACCGGGGATTGGAATGCTAGATTCCATGGAAATACTATGTTTAACTTTTTTCCCTATGTTTAATTTTTGAGAAACCTCCCAACAGTTTTCCACAGCAGTTGTGACATTCTCCATTAACTCTAGTAATTGATGAGGATTCTAATTTCTCTGTACAATCACCATCACTTGTTATTTTCCATATATATATTCTTTTATAATAACCATCCTACCATTCAGGGACAGGTGGTATATCCCTGGGGTTTTGATTTAAATCTCCCTAAGGAGCTACAAACACACACACACACTATATATAAAATATATGTGTATATACATGTATATATATGTATGCTATATATGAACATATACACATATAGTATATGCAGTCAGTATACAGTCAGTTCTAACCCATAGAGTCCCTATGTACAACTAAATGAAACACTGTCTGGTCTTGCACCCTCCTCACAACGGTTTCTATGCTTGAGTCTTTTGTTGCAGCTGCTGTGTTAGTCCATCTTGTTGAGAGTCTTCCTCTTTTTCCGTGGTCCTCTGCTTCACAAAGCATGATCATTTCCAATAATGTGTCCATATATATGTATGTGTATATGTGATATGCATAATACAATGTGTTTATGTATAATATAATGTGGTTATATAAACAGTGTATATATAACATGTATATATACATATACATGCATCCATCCAGACACATACACACGTCTCTGTGTGTGTGTGTGTGTATACATATATACACACACCTATATATATATATATATATATATGTAGTGTATATATTACCTTGGCTGTGAACCAAAAGATCACCTGTTCGAATTAAGGCTTTGAACTGTTTCAGACTGGTTCAGTTGTGGTCAGTAAAGCAAAACCAGTATACCACAAATCGTTACAATTTGAGTGATCCAGAATGCTAACCAGAATGGGAACAATTACGTGTTGAAGCTCTGGAATGGGAAGCTCAGAAGAGGCATGGTAAGCCCTTTCAGGAGTCTGGTGCATGAGACTGAATTATTGGCAAGACTGCGGAGAGTGACAAATTTTTAAAGCAGCCTAGTCAGCTGACACCTTTGAGCATCATACTGTTCTTCCCGACCCTCCTCAAAACTGGACAGGGTTTTGTTGTGCTTTGCAGTGCATACACTGTCCTTGTCTTCTAAGAGGGAGATTAGGTTTCTATCAGGGCTTTGGCCCATATGTTTTCTGCTCTGGTTTACTGAAATTTTTAACATTTGGATCAGTTCCAATATTTTCTTTCCCCTGCCATGACTTAACTGGGAAGAACTGGTTTGAAGCCCTGGACTGAATCCACCAGCTGCTCTGTGGGAGAAAAGTTCTTGCTACCTGCTCCCTAGTAAATTTTATAAGGCAGATTTGCCCAGTCCCTGTGAGTTACAATCAATTTGACAGCACATAGCAAAAATACATGTGTGTGTCTGTGTGTTTGATCTGGCTGGACAAGCCTAAAATCCACTGTCCAGGTCTTCAAAATGGGCAAACGCTCAGCGGGTGCTTACATTACAGTCAACACATGGAATTTCCTCTTCTTCAGGGACACTTCCATTTCGGTCTTAGAACGTCAACTGATTGGATAAGGCCCACCCACAGTTTTGAGGATCATCTTCTGTACTTAAAGTTAATTGATTATAGATGTTAACCACATATGCAAAATGCTTTGATTGCTATTCCTAGATTAGTAATTTGATTGAATAACTGGGAACTATAGCCTAGCCAAGTAGACATATAAAACTCTCATACACTGATCAGCTCCTACTTAATTTTGAAGACTCTGCAACAGTATCTGGTCTGTATCTTGCCTCTTGAGTTTGTCCTGACATTGACTTAATCTCTTGTGACATAAAAAATTTACTCAGATGCTCTTGTCATGGTTTTTCCATTTTCAGGGTGCCCTGTGGCTTAGTAACTGAGCCTCAGTATGTGCTCGCTCAGCTAACTTCCGACAGGTTTAAGAGTTTGAACTCAGTGACACAGAGTGACCATATGATGTGTGCACTTTATGGTTCTGTGCATCTAAAAGATGTCGTCCTACTGGCCTCTTACTTGAGGGAAGTGAGTGGAGAGGATGGAGAGGAGGGGACAGGAGACTGTTAAGAGGATATGACATATATAGAACAGAAAGGAGGAGTGTGCTGTCACCGGGCAAGGAGAGCAGAAGGAGCTGCACATAGGCAGGCATGCAGATTAACAGTGGATTGTACACTTTCACTCAATCACAATAAATAAATAAAAAGAAAAAAACAAGAGTTTGAACTAGTGCTTCAAATGGGTTCTTCTCCAGTGGGATACCCTGCTGAGAACATGTGCTTCCACTCCAGGTATACTGCATCAGAATCTACATTTTAACAAGATCTCTGGGTGACTCTCCTGGGGAATCTTGTTAAAATGTAGATTCAGATTCAGTATATCTGGAGTGGAAATGCAAATTCTTAGGCTGAACCAAAACAAACTAGTTTGAAACTGGTTTGGACACCTGAAACTAAGTGCTTTAAGCCACTCGGCCCTGCTGCATAAGTTTTAGAGAGGCGAGAACTCGGACAATGGCTTAGGGACATTTTTCCTGTTGGATGCAGTCAAGCTGGTTCCAATTCATAGTGACGCTGTGTACCACAGGACAAAACACTGCCTGGTCCTGCAACATCCTCACAACCGGGATTAAGTTTAAACCAACTCTTAAAGTGACAATGTCAATCCATCTTGGCAAGGGTCCTCCTCTTTTTCACCAACACTCTACTTTATCACATATGGTTTCCTTCTCCAGGGACTGTTTCCTTCTGATAATATATCCACAGTATGCACATAAGATGAAGTCTTGCCATCCTTGCTTATAAGGACCATTCTGCTGTACTTCTTCCAAGACAGATTTGTTCTTTCTTCTGGCAGTCCATAATATATTCACTATTCTTTGCCAGCACCATAATTCAGAAACCTCAGTTCTTCCATCTTTTGTATTCACAGTGCCTTTTGCATGCATATGAAGTCATTCTAAATACTATGGCTTGTGGTCAGGCACTCTTTAGCCCTCAAAGTGAAATCTTTGCTTTCAAACACTATTTAAAGAGGTCTTTTGCAGCAGGTTTGCCCAATAAAATACCTCATTCAATTTCTCCAGTGCTGCTTCCATGAGCATTGACTGTGGATCAAATTTAATATCTGTGTCTTCCACATAGTGAGGTTCACTTCTATAAACCTCAAACCATTGTCCATGAGTCGATTCCAACTTGTAGCAACCCTGTAATCACTGCTTATGTTGTTGAAAAAAAATTTACAATGAATAAGTCAATGATACTGCAAAATTCTGTCATGTGATTCCTGTGATAATTTCTACAGAATTAGAATTGTGTAGAATTAGAATTCTACCTTCTGTGGAGGGTGATTGCATTATTTTCCAATCGCAAATTCTTTTTCTTTTTCTTTGTTTCTGACTTTCACATTTCAGTCACTGATAATTACCAACACATCTTGATTACATGTTTAATTAATTTCAGACTGCAGAAGTTGACAAAAATAAAAATCTTCAGTTTCTTCATCTTTAACATTACTGGTTGCTATATTCAATATTTTCCCCAAATACCACAATTCACATGTGTCAGTTCTTCCTTTTTCATTATCCAGCTTTTTTAAGTGTATGAGGTGATCAAAAGACCATTGCTTGGGTCAGGCACCCCTTACTTATTAAAGTGACAATTATGCTTCTTAAGATTTTAAACAGGTCCAGATTTTTCCAATGTGATATGTTTGATTTCTTGACTACTGCTTCCATGGGTGTTGACTGTTGATCTAAATACAATGAAATCCTTGAAAATTTCAGTTTCTTTACCATTTATTGAAAACCCAAACCCAGTGCTGTCGAGTCAGGTCTGACTCATGGTGACCCTAGAGGCCAGAGTAGAGCTGCCTGTGATTTATTGCCCACTTATGAGGGTTTTCATTTTCTTTATGTTCGGGTGTCATCCTTGCTGACGACCGAACCTTTGTTTCAGCTTCCAGCAGCTGGCAAATCTTCAGGAGACTTACAGATTTATCTGCCTATATCATAGCCAGATGTAGTATTTGTCTTCCCTCCTGCATCAGCAGACATCCTTGTGTCAATGATGTTCTTCTTTTAACTTAGAAGTAATTAAGTCTATGGTCCACATTATACTGGTATAAGCTCAATTAATTACATTGTGTTAGAAGACATTATGGAAGATGATTATATTGCATTAATTCAGACTACATCTACATATACTAGTTGCTGTGGATCAGTTTCAAGTCATGGTGACTCAGTGTATGTCAGAGTAGAACTGAACTCCATGGAGTTTTCAGTGGCGGACTTTTTGGCACTAGATTGCCATGCCTTTCTTCTGAGATGGCTGTTGGTGGACTTCAACCTCTGTCCCTTTGATTGACAGCTGAAGGCCTTTACTATTTCTGTACCACCCAGAGATTCCTCTGCAGGTAGAGGGATTAGGATTCCAACACATATTTTGGGGGGTACAGTTCAATTCAAAACAGGAAGTTAGTTTCCTTTGTACATAGAAGGTTTCATATTAGACTTCTTACCTGGTGCAGCTCTTGGCTTTCATATCACCCCTCATACTGGAAAAAAGAAAAAGCTTCAAGTTTCCTGACAAAGAGAAATTCCCTCAGGCTGAAATGGCTGCTGGGTTTACCTATTCTAATTTCTATTTTCAGATTTGGCCTGGTAATTCCTGACTAAACTATCAGCCTTCAATTGCTTTGAGGACTTCTTTTTAAAAAAATTGACCCAGCTATTTTACTTGTTTTCCTTAGGAGGGTTTGTTCAAATATGGCAGCCTGCCCTAACCTGAATAAAGAAATCCAGAAGCCAATATTTTTCTTTCTCACTCATTCCTCTAACTCACTCCCCCTCCCGCCTCCCGGAAGGCTGCTGTGTTAGCTACATCCTGAACCTTTCCACTGGTTGTTGCCGGAGCACCTAGGGTCTGTGGCCTTAGAGGTTTGTGAGATTGCTAGGCAGTTTTGCCATGTCCATATACATCTTCTTTAAATCTTCAACCCCAAGCCCACTGCTGTAAAGTTGGTCCCAACTCATGCTGACCCTATGGTAGACAGTAGAACTGGGTTTCCAAGGTTGAAATCTTTAGAGGAGCACATTGCCACATCTGTTTCCTGACAACTCCTAAGCCATTGCCAAAGCAAAGGCTATTTTTATTTATAAATTGTGGGGAAATACATGCCACTGATGCAGGCAGAAGTGCTCCCAATTTTAAGGCTTTTATGATGTGATAAACAGAGAACATAATCACAACACTTTGAAAGCCAAGTAGCTTTAAAGGGTTCTGGACAGTACCTTGAAATAATGAGCTTCTAAAACAGGTCTATGAAGACATCGATGACCTAGCGGTTGAATTCTTGCCTTCTGCGTAAGAGACCCAGGTTTGATTCTTGACCAGTGAACCTCACGCATAGTCACCACTTGTTGCCGGTGGTGGTTTGCGTAGTTGCTGTGATGCTAAACAGGTTTCAGCAGTTCTTCCACGCTAATGTGGACTAGGAAGAAAAGTCTGGTGGTCTGTTTCTGAAAATCATCTTAGGAAAACCTTCTGGATCACAGTAGTCCCATGCACAGGACAGAGCAGGGTTTCATTCTGTTGTGTATGGGGTTGCCATGAGTTAAGGGTGACTTGACAGCAGGCAACAACAGCAACAAAAGAGGTATGTGTGTGTGTGTATGTGTAACCCAAGGCTGATACGAGGTTGTGATTAGAATTGTTTATTGCCATTGAGTTGATTCCACCTCGTGGCAACCCGTGTGTTGCTCCATGTGTGTGTCCGAGCACAACTGTGCTCCAGACGGCTTTCATGGCTGAGATGTTTCTGAAGCACACTGTCAGCACTTTCAGTGAAGGCATCTCTGGCTGGCATTATATCCCTGACTTTTCAGTAACTATCTGCACACTTAGATGTATGCAAGCCCTGTGGTACAGTGGTTAAGAGCTCAGCTGCTAACCAAAAGCGTTGACATTTCACATCTACCTGCTGCTTCTCGGAAACTCTGTGCCTTTAGAGTTGCTGTCCGATGGCGTAGACTTGATGGCAGCAGCTTGTGTTTGTCCTTGGTATTCCGTGCCGTCTACAATTCCCATTTGCCTGTGTACACCTCCAACTCTGGCTAAAGACAGTGAACTCCCAGGAGTATTTTTCCTGCACCAAGATCCTGTGACTTCATTAATCATCATGACAAGCAGTGTCATGATGGTCTCTTTCCATTCTTGAAGAGACTGGAACAGGAGAGGCTTGCAGGTTCCAGAGTCATCGTATAATTTTTCCCAGTGGTGCTGCAGTAAGAAGGATTCCAGCAGACTTTGTCGGAGCCCTAACTAGGTAATTTTCTACCTGAAAGTTCACGCCAGCGAAGTGCAGAGACATCCACCACCTCACTCGGGCGGCTAAGTGCCTGCTGCAGAACTCCTGGTAGTTAACAATGAAATTGTCAAGGTTTCCTTTTTGTTACTTTCCTAGTAGGCTCGGCATCATTTTCATCCCCTGGCTGAGCCCGTGAATCAATCCTTTTGTAAGTGATCAGTGGGACTGTATGTGTTTTCAGATACAGTCTGCCTTTGTACCTGACAGGTTTTTCTGTTGGACAACCGTTCTGCAAATGAGAAGGAAAATATGCGGATTGTCCCATGTCCCTAGATTGCCTTACAAGGCAGTGAAAAGAGGCTGTTGTTTTCTGGCCTGGTAGCTGGCTTTGACTGTCTTGATGCTTAGAGATATGCCATCTAGTACTTGAATTAGGTTTTGTTAAAAAAAAAAAAGAAAAGTCTTTTAAAAATTGGTATTTTCCAGAGTTGGCAGAGAGGGGAGGAGGTGAATACGGAAAAAGCAGAGAGGTAGGAGAAGAACTAGATAAGTAAATGAATGCTCTTATTCCTGCAAAGCTGAATATGCTTAAATGTTATATTTTCTATTTTCCAATACTTTATTTAAAAAGAGCCAATCCAGCTGGCTGAATTCTTGCCTTGAGGCTATTCATAAGGCAATTTCTAGACACAGCACTTTGCATGCGTTCGTGCACAAATGTAGAGGGGTTATGCATCAATTAACCTGTCAGGATCCTTTTGTCTACAGAATATCCACAGTCTAAATAAACAAAACAAAACAAAACAAAATATGAGATTTGGAGACCCAGTGACTGTGCATGTGTGGTAATAGATGAGTGTATAGTTCATGAGAGACCTGAAAAATATAGATTCACACCAAAGAATAATGTAGGATGTATCTTGCTGTGTTAAATGATTAGCTAGAAGATTCTTTGGGGTTGACAGTGATCCCCAGCACAATTAATATATGGTATATTCTGTAAGAGGCCTTGGTGGTGCAGTGGTTACCAGTTTAGTTGCTAACTGAAAGGCTGCCAGTTGGCATCTGCCAGCTGATCCTTGGAAGCCCCGGGGCAGTTGTGCTCTCTCCTGTAGTGTAACCGTGCGTCAGAATCAACTTGATGGCGGTAGGTTTGTTTTTGGTACATTATGTAAATGACCATTTTGCCTAGCTGATTTAGTACTGCCTTTTTACTTAATTTCCGCACTTGAGACACTAGTAATGTGAGTGGATTCCGTAGATTAGATCTGCTTATTCTAGTTGTAAAAAAGCAGCTCTGGTGGCACAGTGGTTAAAGTGCTCAGCTGTGCACCAGAATCTCAGTGGTTCAGACCCATCAACTGCTCCAGGGGAGCAAGATGTGGCAGTCTGCTTCTGTAAGGAATATGACCTTGGTGACCCGAGGGGACAGTCCCACCTGGTCCTATAGGGTCACTGTCAGTCAGAACCAACTTGACAGAAGCGGGTGGGTTTTGAAAAGAAGCTGTTCAGTGCAAAGACTGATAGAACTTAAGAGTGTTGCCAAACTTAATATTTAAAACAAAATCAGTTCAATTCCCAGAACAAAAGGAATGGGAATTGGTGTAAAACTTTTTAAATAATTACTCGCAGCTGATAGGCTTTGGGGCATCCACAAAATCCGGACATTATACTTTATATTATGTTTGAGCATATGTGCATTTTGGAGGAAGATGGCCTGTTGCTTTGATTCTTAAGGGGGCGAAGCATTAGCCTGAGTTTCCGGTCAAGGGGATACTGTAGCTGTTTGTGTATATTCAGCCCAGAATACAGATATACCCAGAGTATGTGCTATCCTTTCTTATTTTAGAGGCTCTATTCTGGTGGCATAGTGCTTGGCTACAGTGCTGACCGAAGGGTTGACAGTTAGAACCCACCAGCCGCTCCTTGGAAACCCTGTGAGAGCAGTTCTGCTCTATCCCCTGGGGTTGCTCTGAGTTGGAATTAACTTGATGGTAATGGGTTTAGATTTTTGGTTTCGATTTTGGTTTTCCTGGAAATGGAATCTCTGGATGATACAAACGGTTAGTGTACTCAGCTGTTACCTGAAAGGTAGAAGGATTAAATCCACCCAGAAGTGCCTCAGCAAAAAAGCCTGGAGAACTACTTCCAAAAAAATTCAACCACTAAACACTCTATGGAGCACAGCTCTACTGTGACGCACTTGGATCCCCCCAGTGCCAGATTACAAGGCATTCCTCAGTTTATTAACAGGGACAGGCAGTAAGTCGTGTAGCTTCCTCAGGCACACTGCCGTCACTTATTCCAGCTAATACAATGGGACTTCTGGATTTTCTAGAAGCTGTGCTTGGAAACTGGGCAGTGTCTTCACTGCACATACTTCTAGCCGCTATGGGAGAACTCTCTGTGTGTTCATGTCTCTCTGTGACTGAAAGTGGCAGGTGTGGAGAAGAACGTACAGTGAGTAGATGAATAAGAAGCCCACAGTCATTGCCATCGAGTTCCTTCTGACTCATCATGACCTTGTAGGACAGATTAGAACTGCCCCATGCGGTTTCCAAGAAGCACCCGGTTGGTTTGAACTGCCGACCTTTTGGTAAGCAGCCCTGTGCTTCCTCATTGTGTCACCAGTGCTGCGAGTGAGTAAAAGAGCATCAAACGACTGTGCCAGCGGGGCTCTGAGTGACTAAAAGACACCAAAAATGAATGAAGAGCTAGCTAAAACATCATGCAGCTTAACTGCTGGAATGACGCTTCTGCTTGATTACAGGGGAAAACTGGAAAAGAGAGCTAGAGAGTTTTTTCTGTTCCCACTTGAAGGGGTGAAGCATGACCTCTCCCCTCTGAAAAACAGAAAACTGGAGAGCTAGATGGGTTATCAGTTATTTTGTCTGTTTTCTTCTAAAACCTTCCTGGAAGTGATAATTGTTCTCTTTTTAAAATTTCAGCTGTCCAACTTGATAAGGTAAATGTTCAGATTTATTGTGCGTGGTCTCTTCTGGATAACTTTGAGTGGACCTATGGATACAGCAGCCGCTTTGGTCTATTCCACGTTGACTTTGAAGATCCCACTAGACCGCGAGTCCCTTACACATCGGCCAAGGAGTATGCCAAGGTCATCCGAAACAACGGCCTGGAAGGCTGTCCGTAGAAAAGACAGCTGGGAAACACCACCTGGAGAAATGACTTCTGATTTCTGGAAAGGAAATTGGTTTTGGTGATCTTTCTCACAACCTCAAATTGCCTTTCAAATCACCAGTTCTTACCAGCTGATCTGTAATGGTGAAGTCTGAATATGTGATACTGGGGGAAGTACTTAATGGTGGCCTTTAATCTATTTGTATTTTGGATCAATGAAGCTTTAGAAAAATAGGATAGCAAACCAGTGGAATTGATTTTTATAGGAAGAAATCATAGCATTAGACACTTCAGTTTAAAATCATTGCATTTTTTGCTAGACAGAATAACACAGAACTTATGAAAATGGAAATACTGAAACCATGATTTGTAACAGCAGACTTGTAAGACTGTTTATGAGTGTTTATTCTGGTTACTTAACTATTGTTTGCTTGGTCTGTCTACTATTGTGTATGCCGTAATTTTTCTACTCTTTAATGGAAAAAACAATCAAGGTTAAAAGTTGATCATGTTATTAGAGTGATACATTATATTCAGTAAAAAATTAATTGATGGCCTACTTAATACAATGGAGTTGTTGATATATTTGGCACATATTTTGCTATGCCTGAGAAAACACATCTTTCTTTGGCCTGATGACTTTTTGAAAAAAATAAATCAGACTTTGAATGACAGAAAAATGTGTTTGAGGATGGATATTCAGCAACTACTAGCTTTCTATTCCAAAGTGGAAACCCTGCTAATATAGTGGGTTAAGTGCTACATATGCTAATCAAAAGGTTGACAGTACAAATCCACCAGGGGCACCTTGGAAACTTATAGGGATATTCTACTCTGTCCTACAGGATTGCTGTTAGTCAGAATTGACTCAGCAGTGATGGAGTTTTTCTGCTGAAATTAAAAATAGAGTAATAAATGGCACCTAGTCTCCACCTCTGAGTAGTTTCAGAAGATCCCCGTGACCACTGATGATACATTCAGTAAGTACACAACTGGTGGGTGATCAACAGGGGTGTAAACAAAAGGGTGGATTCATTATATTGGTTGTTGAAATATTGGAATTGTATGTGGATCAAATTTATCCAGAGTACCTCTGAAGAAAGTCGTGGAAATCTGCTTCTGAAAGATCCCAGACATTAAAACCTTTGAGGAGGACAGTTCTATTCTAAAACATGTGACGTCACCATGTGTCTGAATGGCAAATGGTTTGATTTTTGGTTGGTTGTTTGGAGCTGGAAGTTTTACTCAGCTTCCTGATTAGCAGTTGATGAAGACTTCATCTGGACTCCACATCTCCCCTCTACCAAAGTTTTCGTGTATATGCAGTCATCCATATTCAAGGTATTTCTAGAATGTCTATTTATGCATCAGACCTGAAATCAAGAGGTAGGTATTATCATCCTCATTTTACAGATTGAGAAACTGAGGCCACACTAAAGTGCATTTTCCTCCAATTACATTTGGGCTTATTCACCTGGACCTAGAGTTTCCTTGGTATCTACCCTGTTCTCTATCCATCGCTCCTTAGATTCAAGTGCCGTGGAAGTGTTCTATAGATTTTTTTCAAATAGCAAAACAAGAAAACAAAATTTCCTTGTCTCATGCAGCAGGAATTGAAGGATGGTTTTCTGTGTTCTCTCTCTGCATTCTTTGACATTCTCAGAAGGCCTTTGGCTCTAAGCAGAGGCTATGTCTTTCACCCCCCATGCGACCCCCAAAGCTGTGGTCAATTTCTGGATCATTTTCATGTTCATCATCAGGGAAGTTTTTACAGGGAAGAACATACTCGGTAATTTGGGTGCAGAATGAGAAAGAAACAGCCACGGTAGTTCAGTCAGTGTGGGTGCACTGTGGAAATTCATATTAATATTTAAATAGTCTACATAGGAAATTGTATTACATCTTTGTCACTGTTTTGTTATTTTTATTGTTGGGTGAGACATTATCTCACAATTTGTGTTCATTTAAAAAAGTGCATTTCCAAATCTTATTTCATTCCTCTCCCATCCAGTCTGTCTTCTTCATTTTTACCATGTTATCTTAGTTACGATTTATGTGTCCTCTTATATTATCTGGCGAGACAACTGAGTTTTCCTTTTAATTAGGATGTTGTTTTGAATATTACTTCTCCTACCGGGCATATTTACACCAATACAAATGAGCAGTCTTGTTTCGTTAGCAAAACCAGAAAATTAATATTTGTACCATAAATAAAACTATTTGTCACATTTAGTCAACCAGGTGAAATCAATGTCTCAGCTGCTGATGCCAGTGCTTCTCTCCACTGTGGCCTCTGCAGTTTTCTGCTGGGTTTGGAAGGCTAGCTTTCCTTCCCAGGGATGGATTACACAAAGAATGGGTCTCTAATTAGTCTTGCAAATTAGTATTGCCATGAAGATAAGTTGAAGCTAGCTAGCTAGCTAGCTAGACAGACAAGTGATAGAAAAATAATACATTTCACCAACCCCAAACCTAGTAACCCCTGAAGTATTTCACTTAATGTTGTTTTCAATGGCTTGTATTAGCATGTGAGAATAAAACTGATTGGATTTTGCCTGTCTAGGAAACAGAACCGGAACTCTTTAAATAGAGAAACAAGAGTTGTTAATTATGCTACAAAAACCCGCAGATCTGTATTTGGATGCCTGGAAGGTCATCTGAGAATTGTAAAGCACATGTTTTATGTCTGTTTTATCTAAAGGGAAACATGGATATTACAGTGATGAATTGGGCCCACTTGTCTTTCTTCCTTTCTCTTTTCCTTTTTTTTTAAAGGAAGTGTGAACATATGTTATTATCCTGGGACACCCTTTCAGAAGAATAGTTTTTCCGATGATTTTTTATTGTAGGACAAATCATTTCAGAATTGCTAAAAGCATAAAGAATGTAAGAGTAGCCCATTTTCATTTTGATTTGTAGGGCTTTAGTTTTCTAACTCCAAAGGATACCAGGAAGAATTGTCCATCTAAGCCCTTTTTTGAATAAAAAGGTATGAGGTCTCATTAAGAAACTGGTAAATGGAGAAGTGGGCAACATTGGTATCTGGTAGTGATATGTCAGCCAGGCTTTTGTGTTCTGGGAGTTTGTGTTTAGACTGTAGCTTTTAATTATTTTTTTATGAAGAAAGGAATAATGAATACATTTGTAATATATTGAAAAAATTCCCCACAATGACTGACCAAAAAGTAGATTTATTTGATAATCCTTAAACACTGATTCCATTGCTAGGTGGAAAGAAAATATAATTTGGAGCTTCATTATTGAGAGAGCAGAATATAAATCAAAGCTGATGGAATTAATACTGTCTAATTACTAGCAATGCACCTCACCTGGAGAACACACATTCATCACTGAGCATAATATTTTAGGCTCTAGTTGTCCTGAGACGGATAGAGTACAGAGCTCAAAGCAAGAATATTCGTAAAGAATGAAATTAGAAGGAATTTTGACACACAGAAACTTTGCGGTGGCCTTTAGAATTAGAGGCTATGGCCTTGTGAAGGAGGAATAAATCTCGTCTGTGGTGACAGCCAGTGAAATGGGGAGAGGGGTAGAAGCGCTACGTGAGACTCCTTGAGATGCGGGATTCCCAGCAGTGAGAGGTAACAAGTGTTTCCTGAAGACCAGACAGAGGGCTTGTTGCTTCAGAATGGCCTGGCCTCTACAGGTATCACCTGACACGTGTCTGACTTATGTGCTGTTACCAAAGAGACTATTGGTATCCTGTGTGAGGCCAAATAGAGTGCCCTCCTTTTGAACAAAGGTTCTGCAGCCAGTTCACCTGGATTTAAATCCTGGCTCTGCCATTATTTAATAGCCAAGTGACACTGAGTTACTCAACTTTCCTGGGCCTCAATTTTCCCATCTGAAAAATGGGAACAATCCTGGCGCCTTCTTCATGAGAATGTTGGGAGGGTTAAGTAAACTGACAGACCTTCATGCTTTCAACAGTTCCTGGCATGGGGTAAGGCCACAATTAGTGTGAGCCCCATTATTTTTATAATGATCAGTGCTGAAGGCATGTCTATTCGACTAAACTGTGGGATGCAATACTCCAGACAAGACCGCATTTACTTCAAAGGAGCATGTAGATGGCTGGGGAGCTGAGATTCTGCTGTTGTTAGGTGCTTGCTGAGTCAATTCTGACTCATAGTGCCACAGTGAGATGGAGTAGAACTGTTCTATAGGGTTTCCTAAGCTATGATCTTTCTGGAAACGGATCACCAGGTCTTTATCTTGCAGAGTTGCTGGGTGGGTTCGAACCACCAACCTTTCAGTTAGCAGCCCAGTGCTTACCCATTTGTTCCTCCAGGGGTCCTTGGGAACTAGCTTAGAGATATAAAATGGTAACAGACTGTGGCTAGTCAGTTTCCTGAAGAGTCAGAGTTTTCCATGAATGGAGAAGGAAGGGAGACTTCACTGGATGTGGGTTGACTCACACGATCCTCACCTGAACTAGGGTGACAGTCATGGTCTCACGGACAGAGAAAATACTACTCTATAAAAATGACAAATAAAAATGTAAATGATATAAGTAAAACCATGAAAGTGGGAAAGCATAAAGCATGCGTGGTGTGGAAGACTGCTCAGGTCAACTCACATTAGAGAAGGGCACAGACGTACCAGCACCTGAATGCAGAGCGTCTCTGACGTTCTTCAAAGAGATTGAGTTTTCTCTCAGAGCAAGGTTGAAGGTGCGAGCGGGATGGGAATAATGCAAAAGGAAGAGGAGTGTAGGATCAGAAGGGAACCCAGCTTTCCATGGCACTATCTAAGTGACGTGGCAAGTGTTCTGTTTAGAGTGAGAAGTGTGTATAAAGAGAGGAGTTCCTAGGTAATGCAAAAAGTTAAAGCACCCAGCTGTTAACCAAAAGGTTGGAGGTTGAAGTCCACCCACTGGTGTTTGGAGAGAAGAGCCTGGCAATCTACTTGTGAGAAATCAGCCACTGAAAATCCTATGGTGCACGATCCTAGTCTGATACAGGTCTGGTCACCATCACTTGAAACCAATTTGACAGCAACTGTTCTTCTGTTTGTTTCTTTTTTTAATGTTTAGTTAATATGTCAAAAGTACTTAAGAACTTAGAGGTAACATCCTCTCTTGGATAGGATCTTGAAACAAAAAAGCTGAAACATTTGAATAAAGCCTGTAGTTTCCTCAAGAGTCCCTTAACAATCCTGGAAACCCTGGTGGTGGGGTGGTTAAAAGTTCAACTGCAAACCAAAGGTCGGCATTTCAAATCCACCAGGTGCTCCTCAGAAACTCTTTGGGGTGCTTCTGCTTTGTCCTGTAGAGATGTGATAAGTTGGAATCCGCTTGACAGCAAAGGGTTAATAGCCTTACCTTCTTGGGTCTGATGGATATACCACGGCTACCATGACACAAAATTCAGCCACAGAATAAATTTTCAGTAGAAGGTGCTATTTGTCTCTAAAACTGTAGCCAGGTTTTCATACTTCATAGCTAGTTCTTTCATAGAGCAGAAGATGTGTAATTTATTTCCTTCTTAAGAAGTCAATTGTCCATATGCTGCATTATTTTCTTTGCTTGAACATGCACCATTTTTGTTTTTGAATCTTGCCTTCTAAAAAGATAGTTACTCCTTTCAGCAATGACATTGTCTAAAACAAAATTATTGCCATGATAAAAGTGTTCTTCCGGTCTCCAGTTAAGCAGATGTGATGGCTAAGCACAGCATGTGGCTAGTGTTGTTGTATAACAAGGTTTGATCTTAGCTCCATCGTTGAGAGTGTGTGACCTACACAACTTATTCATTTCTCTGGTTTTTACTTTCCTCATCCATAAAGTGAAAATTAAAATTAAGCTAACCAATGGTAAGACGTGCCAAATCACTGTCGCATTTGCAGTGTCTATTAAGCATTGTTGTCAGGTGCCATCCATAAGATTCTGATTCATAGTGAACTATGTACAACAGTTCAGTTGTGCACAGTGGTTGCGGTGTTTGAGCCTACTGCAACAGCCACTGTGCCAATCCATCTCTCTGAAAATCTTCCTCTTTTTCACTGACCTCCTACTTTACCATGCATGGTGTCCGCCTCCAGGGACTGGTCCCTCCTGACAGCATACGCAAAGTCCGTGAGACTAAGTCTTGCCATCCTTGCTCCTAAGCAGCATTTTGGCTGTACTTCTTGCAAGACAAATTTGTTCCTTCTTCTGGTAGTCCATGGTATCTTCAATATTCTTCACCAACACCATAATTCAAAGGCCTCAATTCTTCGGGCTTCCTTATTTATCATCCCACTTTGACACGCTTGTGAGATGGCTGACAAAAAGCATACCTTGGGTCGGATGCACCATAGTTCTCAGGGTGACATTTTTTCCTTTCTAACACTTTTTAAAAAATTGTTTTTGGTATGCATTGCATGAAAGTTTACACAGAAAATTCGTCTTCTATTACCTGGCACATCAACTGTCCCATGATTTAAGTTTCGTTCCCCACAGTGTGCCAGCACTGCCCCCATTTCTGTCCTAATTTCCCCACTTTCTTTAGTCCTGAATTGCTGCTACTTTCTGATTTCTTTCCTTTGGTTTTGGGCAAATGTTGCCCTCTTGATCTTGTATAATTGCTCGTTCTAGGGAGTCTTTTCCTCTCAGGTGTTATCATTTATTTTATGAGCCTGTCTGAATAGTGGCTTCTGGGAATGGTTTACATTTCCAGTTCAGAAGGATTTCTTTGGGTGATAATCTCAGGGATTTCTGCAGGCTCTGTCAGACAAGTAAGTCTGGTCTTTTTCATGAATTTCATTTTTTGTTCTGCAATTTTTTTTCTTCCTGCTCTGTCAGGGAACTCTCTGCAGGGATCCCAGTCAGGGTGGCAATAGTGATAGCCGGGAATCTTCTAGTTCTTCTGGTCTTAGGGGTTGCACAGACTGTGTTTCATATGGTCTATTAGTCTTTCTGACTAACTATTCCTAGGGGCTTTGCTTCTCTTCATTCTTTTGTTCTTGGTGGTAAGAGGCAAATAACTGTATCTTAGATTGCTGCTGGCAAACTTTTAAGAGCTCAGATAATCCTAAGCAAAATATGATGCATAACTTTATATTGGTGAGTTGTGTTTTGCTAATTGAGTAGATGTCCCCAGAGTCTACAGTCCTTTGCCTTTAAGTCTAGGAACTTTGTCCTGTAAGAGGTTTCATTGTGTCTACAAGGTTTTCCTGACTTCCTCCTTTGTGTACTTTATTGTCTGTATTTATATATAAGTAGCACCTATAGTTATGTATGTAGAAATGTCTACCACCAAACCCGTATCTGCAGGTGGGTGTCTTCCCATGTATCCTCCCACACCTCTTGGCATGTCTATCTACCTATGTATCCATTCATAATTTAGTATTTATTAATACTGTTGTTGCAGTATTGTCTATGCTATAAGCCAAAACAGCTAAACACACTGCCACTGAGTCAATTCCAACTCATAGCAGCCCTACATGACGGAATAGAACTGCTCCATAAAGTTTCCAAAATGCAGCTGGTGGATTTGAATTTCTACCTTTTGTTAGTGCTAATTACCATTGTTTCCCTTTGTCCTTGGGTTCTATTCGGTGTCCTCTCATGCTTTGCTTATGTTTTGCTGACTTCCCATATTATGTATTATTGCCTTTCCCTTTACCAGTGTTAACATGTGTTTTTTTATATACCTGGTAAATTTTCCTCCCTCATCCCCCAATTTATGGCAACCATAAAATAAGTATATATATACATATATTTTCTATATGTACCTTTTCTTGATTTTCAAATCCTTTAAACTAGTCTTCTGTGGCATATTTGCCCAGGGCAATAAATTGGTCACTTGATTTCTTGACTACTGTTTCTACGGGTATAGACTGTGGGTCTAAGTAAAATGAAATCTTTGACAACTTCAAACTTTCATCCATTTATCATGATGTTACTCATTGGTCCAGTTGTGAGGAATTTTGTTTTCATGGTGCTGAGGTGCAATCCATATTAAAGGCTGTGGTCTTTGATCATCAGTAAGTGTGTCAAGTCCTCTTCGCTTTCAGCAAGCAAGATTGTGTTATCCACATATTACAAATTAAGAGTCTTCCTCTAATCCTGCTACTGCATTCTTCTTCATTTAGTTTGGATTCTTGGATGGTATACAAAACATGCAGATTGAATACGTATGGTGAAAGGATACAACCCTGAAGCACACCTTTTGTGATTCTAAACCACACATCTGTAACTACTATTAGCGTAGGTGTCCCTGAGTGGTGAAAGTATTTAATGTACTTGGATGCTAACTGACGTTTTGAAGGTTCACCTCCACCCAGAGGCACCTGGGAAGAAAGCCCTGGCAGTCCACTTCCAAAGAAGCCAGTCATTAAAACCCTGTGGAGCACAGCCCTACCCTGACACACATAGGTGGCTATGAGCCTACTCAATGGCAAGTGGCTTAACTGGTTTTATTATTACAATCTTCTGTTAATTGTAATGCAAATTCTGTACAGAGGAATAAATTCTGACACTAAGTTCTTGTTACTTGTCTCCCTTACTTCTTTATTCCTTCTATCTGCATTAAATCCTTGATTTGGTGAAGGACTTCCATTGGCTCTCCAAAAAAGCAGCTGATGTTTCTTCAGTGGAGGCTTATTCTTCTCTGGGCTAGTGTTTGAACCCCAAACTCAGTTCCTCAATGTTGGCTCCTGATCTGTCCAGCCCAGGGTATGGGGTGCTGCTTTCTAAAAGACTGACCACCTCTCCATGGCTTCTGCCTGCTGAGTGGCGACTTCAGAGCTCCTTTGCCTCCCAGCACAAACTGGTGGTGGACCCCATGTGCCTTTGTCATTCAGGTTTCATGTTGTGCAGAACGGAAACCTTCTATTTACCATCTGAGTATCAATAAAGATGACTGGTGGAGAAATCACACTGTTTTCCATTCTCCTGTGAATGTCTCTCTCTTTCTTCCCTCCTCATAAACTATAATGCACAGTTCTTATTACTTTAATAGACTGTGAATTCATTTGTGAGCAAGATGGAACAAGCCAAAGGGTTTGGTTTAGAAGGCATCCTTTTTTTCTCCTTCTCTGCTTCATCTTTTTTACAGTCAAATGGTACTTGGCAAACCTTTCAGATTCTCTACCTTCTGATCATACTGTCTGTTATAATTCTGCCCAACGGCGAACTTCTCCTTATGGACTCTCAATTACATATAATCCTGTTAGGATCACTTTTTATTGAAAGGCATGCATTGTGATGGCATTGACAGGAGTCCAGAAGCTGAGATGCCCAGCCAGAGGAAAATAAACTCTTAGAGCTTCCTAATGCTTGTCATTTTCCTGCTGGGCCCAGCTGTGTAGCCTCTTGAAGGATGGAGAGGATTGCGGTGTTCAGTGCAGATAATGGTGGGCTCCCGGGCTGTGTGGAGTGCTCTCCACCATAAGAAAATAATCTTTTTGAGCCCAGTGGACTAAGAACCAAAGGCCATTTTGAGCTAAGAAAGTATAATTCTATTAGTGAAAAGCCCTTACAGAGGGAAATGGCCTGTGCTAAGATCTGTGCACAAATTAAAATAACAGGGCTAAGGGGGAAAAGATCTCCATAAAAGACTTCATGACTCTAGTGGATAATAGTATCTTGTCACATTAGGATCTGGGGACCTACAGACATAGGAAGTTTCTTAGTTTTATTTTTTTATATAGTGCGTGGGGGGGGTCTTCGCTTAACTTCAGGTTGTATTGTAGTAAATCTCCTCTTGGAAGCTTGTTTGATGAATTTGAAAGCTGTTCCAGATATTATTCTTATCAAGAAAAGAGTAGAAAATAAGGTCTGCACGTCATTGCTGTGTGCTGACACCTTACAAGATTGATGCCATCTAAAAGCCCCATTTTACCTAAATGTACTGCCTGTGTAAGTTCTCTGTAATTTGCACGGGATTTTGTGGCAATAAGTACTGTTAATACTGCTGTTTTGATATGGTGTGTAAAATGTATTTAAATGCATGTCTCAGTTTAGAAGAGATTCATTAAAAAGAGGTGAATGGATAAAAAGAAAGAAAAAGCTGTCAGCAGAAAGGCTACTCCTTTTCCAGGGTGACAGAATTCAAAAGTCTCCACAACTGTAGCTGTTGAATAGCTAGTGTCACCTGTCTCAGAGCTCCTCACATAGTGGGACCTCTGTGTTGATAAGGATAGCAACTAGGTCTTTAACGTTCACACTGCAGTTCCCTAATTCCATGGCAAAGACAACATGAGCAACGGGCTGTCTCTGTATTTGAAAATTGTGCCATGGAAACATATGAAATCACGGTTCATACTTCTATAAAAGGGTGATGGCAGCATTTATTCTAGAACAAAGCAACAATGAGACATGCTTCTTTGAGCTCTAGCAATGGGCTAGGGAGAATAGCATTAGTATGTGTCTTACCTAGTGGTGCAGTGGTAAAGCATCCAACTGCTAACAGAAAGAACAGTCAGCAGTTCAAACCCACCTGTGACTCAATGGGAGAAAGATGTCACAGTCTGTTTCTGTTAAGGTCACAGCTTTGGAAACCCTGTAGGGCAGTACTAGTCTGTCCTTTAGGGTTGCTGTGTGTTGGAGTTGACTTGATGGTAATGGGTTTTGGTCTGTCCTCCTTTGGTTTGGTAGTTTCTTGCCTAACCTATCACAAAAATTTTGAGATAGTGACCACCTGACTTTGATTTTTCCTTCTGGCACTCCCTCCTTCCCTCTTTTGTCATTTCCTTCTCCCCCTTGTTCACTCTTTTCCTCCTCCTATCCTTCTTTTGGAAACACTGGTGGGTTAAATGCTATGGCTGCTAACTGAAAGGTCAGCAGTTCAAATCCTCCAGCTGCTCCTTGGAAACTATGGGGCCATTTCTACTCTGACCTCTAGGGTCACTGTGATTTTGACCTGGCTCAACGGCAGTTGATTTGGTTTGGGTCCTTCTTTTCTCTGTGTAATTTTACTTTCCCTTCCTTATTCTTTCCCTCCATCCAGTCACTCATTTGTTGGTTTTGTTATTGTCAAGTCAGCTCTGATTCATGAAGATCTCATATGTGCAGAGCAAAACTATTCCATCAGATTTTCAAGGATGTGACCTTGTGGAAGCAAATGAGCAGGCCTTGCTTCCAGTGTACCTCTGGGTGATTTCGAACTGCCAACCTTTTGGCTACTTGCTGAGTTCTTAATTGTTTGTGCTACCCAGTCTTCCTCACATACTCACTCACTTTTTATTCTTTGATTCAACAGTCATTGAAAGTCTGAACTAGGACTGCAGTGTGAACAAGACAGATGTGGTTTTGGTCTGCATGGAACTTAGAATTTATGTGGAAACAGTGCTGGATTGTGCAAAGGAAGACCAGTCTCATGCTTAACAAGTCTCCTTCTTTTTATGGCTTTCTTTGTGTCTTCCCAAAATATGCATGTGGGTCTTAATCCCTATACATGTGGTTATAACCCTATTTGGAAATAGAGTTTTGCTAGTGAGGCCATGTCAATGCAAGGTATGACTCAAACTTAATCATTTCTGAATTATAAAGAGCAGCACAGACACCAAGAATCAGCAACTATGCAACAGAGGGAAGACAGATGCCATACGGTTATTGCCATGAAACTGAGAAAAGCTAGGATTACAGACAGTGACAGAGACAATGAGAGACAGAAGTCTTCCCCTAAAGCTGGCCAAGAGAGCCTTCCCCTAGAGCTGGTGCCCTGAGTTTAGACTTCTAGCCTTCTGACCTATGAGAAATAATTTTCTATTCTGTGAAGCCAGCCATTGGCAGTATTTCTGCTATAGCAGCCCTGGAAAACTAACATCCCGTCCTCCCCTAGTTTTAAAGGACAAGAACAGGGCATGACATTTGGAGAAAAGCACTGAAGCAGTTGTGATGGGAAAAATCAAAACTTCATTGGACTTCTTAAACTTATTTCAAAGTTTGAAATCCATATGGTGCGGAATGAGACACCATTATCTTGTCAAAGCTTAGGACCTCTAAAATTCCTAATAGAGAACATGTGGGGAACAAGTAATTAGACAGTGACATTGAACAAGTAATTAGAAGTGTGATGGGTACTGTAAAGGAGAAATACAGAGTGCTATGGAGCATATGACAGGGGTGCCTAACCTCCCTTATTTTTCCTCTATGAAATCCAAGACATAGACATTTTAAACTCGAGTGGAATAAGCCCTTGAAAAAGCTGGTGTTTACAGTACCTGTGGTAGGCATGAAGGGTAGGGAGAAGCAATCACTCTTTTTGGGTGCCATGGACTGGATAAAACCACCATCCTGGGAAGTCTGTGAAAGAATTAAAGACTCTTGATACAAGAATTCTGTAGAATACAGATTTTTCACTTTAACAAAATCCAGTAGTTGGACAAATGGCAGGATAAGCAAAAGGGAAGCTGCCAGTAAGGCCCAGTTGTCCCCAGTGTGTAGTTAGATGGGTAACGTTTTGCTTCCACTGACTTTGAGGTCATCTGGAGGTTTTGTATGGGGGCTATTTCTAGAACAATTTTGTCATATCATGAAAAGAGAAGTCCTTGGATCGTACAAACCATTATGTAGTTGGCTGCTGACTAGTTAAGGCTGGAAGTTCCAGTCTACCCAGCAGCTCATTGGAAGAAAGACCTCGCACTCTACTGAAAAATCAGCCATAAAAAACCCTATGGAATATCTTTATTGCAGCTCTGTTCACAATAGCAAAAAGACAGAAACAGCATAGACTCCCACTGATGGATGAACAGCTACCACTCGTGACTCCCCTGACAGAGAACACAACAGAGGGTCCCTGGTGGAGCAGGAGAAAAGTGGGATACAGAACTCAAATTCTAGTGTGAAGACCAGGCTTAATGGTCTGACTGAGACTAGAGTGCATGGACCCTGGACTTGGTTAACCCAGAACTAAGACTGTTCCTGAAGCCAGCTCTTTAGACAAAGAATAGACTGGACTCCAAGACATAAAATGATGCTCATGAAGAGTGTACTTCTCAGCTCAAGTAGATGCATGAGACTAAATGGTCAGCTCCTGTCCAGAGGTGAGATGAGAAGGAAGACAGTGACATGAGCTTGTTGAGTGGACACAGGAAATCTGGAGTGGAAAGGAGGAACATGTGGTCAATTACACGGGTAGCAACTAGGGTCACATAACAGGTGTGTATGTTTTTGTGTGACAAACTGATTTGAGTTGTAAACTTTCACGTAGAGCACTATTTATATAAGTAGATATTATGGAACACAGTTCTACTCATACACATTGGGTCACCATGAGTTCTCATGGACTCCAAGGCAACTGGTTTGGATTGTTTTTTTTTTTTTCTTCTTCTTTTTAATTTTTATGTTTCATATATGCTAGTGGTTCTCCAACATACTTTGATATTGGAATCATCTGGATGACTTGTTAAAACACAGATTACTGGGACCCACTCAAGTTTCCCATTAAGAAATCTGGATTGGGGCCTGAGAAATTGCATTTCTAGCAAGTTTATAGGTGACATTGATGCTGCTGATGCTGATTTGGGGAATTATTGGTGTATGACCAGTAGATCAACTGATCTGGGGGTTAGGGACTTAATGTCAGGGAAGTGGAAAGAGTGTTTGCCTACAAATCAGAAGTCTGGAGTAAACGTCCCAGCTCCACTATTCAGAAGCTTTGATAATTTAATCTTGTCATTAAATTTCTTCCTCAACTATAGAACAGGTGTTCTTATAACAAGGTTGTTATGAGGACCAAATTATATCTTATATCCAAAAGCAATTTCTAAACTGATAAAGAAAAACAAAAGTTTTTGAGATCAGGAACTTTTTCTTTGCTCCCATTATGTCCATTTATCTCCAGGCTATGTGCCTAATGAACAAATGCCTGAATGCTAGGGAAGTCTCTAGAGTCACAAGACCAATGTCTCGCCTCCAGCGCAAAGTAACCGGACACTACTGAAAAATGTGATATGTCCAGTTCCGTGATGTTTTCAGAAGTTCCAGTCTTTGCTTCCTTTGGCAATCTGTAGATGGTTGAGACTCAGCTGCTGATTTTCTTAGTCATTGCCAGTTCAAGGTGAATGAATTAAGCCTCTTTGCCATGTGTGGCTGAACCTTCTTAAAAAGAATTTAAGAATTTACCTCTTAAAAACAAAAACTGAAACACCAAGTAACTGACTCTGTAAGGTAGTTCATTCACAGTGGAAAGCTTTAAAAATCCCAATGACCATTTTTATCTTCTGGGAAATATTTACCCATTGTCCAATTCTTTCATTCAAATTTATGAAGACTCTTATTTAAAATCAAATCTTAAACTAAAAACCTTTCTGTCCACAGCAGCTAGAAAAAGTCCTCATAATTTATTGACAGTTGGCTACCTAATGCATTTTGTCTTGAGTCTGAGCTGAGCTCTGATGTGCTGAGCTGTTCCAAGAGAAAAAGAGGGGGCTGTGCCCCACTGAAACTTTGAGCATTGATAGATCCTCAAAGGATACCTGTGAGATGTGCTGTGAGGCCAACAAAATTGAGAATCCCCTCTATAGGGTATCCAGAAATCCTTTACTCCACCATTAAATTGTTCATAGAACTTATCACTTTCAGATGGTGACAGAAAATCATTGGGAAAAGTCTCTACTGTCCAGCAGTGACAAAGAAAACATCCCTGAGTATCACTTGTCATCATGGTGGTTGTACTGAGCCCAGACTATGTGCCAAGTGCCTTGCTAGGCAAGGCTCAAGAATTTACTTGAAATATGGTTTTGGCTCAAGCTTTGGGGTCCATGTTTACTTGTATTTATGGTTGGAGGATTTCCTGTAGGAGGTTAAGTTGTTGTTCACTTGCCTTTACAGGAAAGAGTAACAGATGAAGAAAACAATTACAGAGAGCCCAGGCATGGAGGACAGGAAAGACATCCTTGAGAGTATTCCTCAGCTCTCAGAAGGATGGCCTGTGAGCAGAGGAGAGATACAAGTTCAAGTTAACAGCTTGAGCTCCAGTGTCAGAGAACCAGGGCTGAATGCCTTGCTCTGCTGCTCTGCAGGTCTCTTCCCTTGAGCACTTAACCTTTCAGAGCCTCAGTTTCCTTAATTAAAAAATTAGTTTAAAAATGTCATCGTTCTCACAGGTGTATGGCAGAGAACACAAGAGAAAAATGTCTCTGAACTCTAATGGACTGCATGTTCTTTTAGGGAGGAGATGAAAAAACAAAACAAAACCTGTTCCTGAGTTGATTCTCGCTCATAGCAAACCCACATATTATAGGGCAGAAATGCCCCAGAGGGCATTTTTGGCTGTAATCTTCATGGAAGCAGTTCACTACTTCTTCCCTCGTGCTTCTGGGTGGGTTCACACTAGTATTTTGGTTTTAGTAGCCTAACACAAACCATTTGTGCCATCAAAGACCTTCAGCAAGGAAAACAAGGTCTTTATTCACTTGTTCAAGTATCTTATGATGATCAGTTTCTATGTACTGGGCGCTGGGGATAGAAATAAAAACCAGTCTCTTTCTCTAGGATGTCACCCCATCTTGATTGATTTAATTCGTATAATGCAGTCACGTTTAAATATACTTACTGAATTAATAAAATGAAATTTTCATATTTTGCTTTTTTAAAAAGAAAATGTTATGGTGTGGGTCAGTGTTCATATTCATCTCTTATGCTCTCCTTAAAATATATGCAACCTTTAATCTGGGCATCTTATTACCAAAAAGATGGAACGATAAAATTTCTTTTGGGGCTTATGTATCGTAGCATTTACTGGGGACATAGCTGATTAAAACTTGAAAAAAGCCAAGTTTTATTTTATACAGGGTGAAATGTATGCAAAAGGACCGTGACTGCATTGCTATCATAGTGTGCCTACTGGAAATTTGGGTCTAATTTTTGATGTAGACATTTTGCCCCCAATGATATATGTTAAAATGTAGCTGCTAATAAGATCTGATACAGTGACTTTAAATTGAATTTCATTAAAAAATAAGAGCATAAAATGTCTTCCTAATAGTCTTAATTAGGCAAAATGGAAGATCATAGTATTTCTCTATTAATGCACTAACTTAGATAATTGGGATAATATAAGATGTACAGTGAGAAAAATAGGAAATTTGGCAGCTTTTGGAAAAATAACCCAATATCATCCAGTTTGTAGTAATTTTGTTCTTAGACCAAGGAAGCTCACCAGATGTTGGACAGAATATCTTGAAGTAATTATTCCTTTTCATAGGCTAAGTCAGTATTGTCCTGTGCAGCCCTTGTTATGTAGTGACTACTTCCCTGGAAAAGGCATTGTGCCCCGTCTCCTGCTTCGTAACAACTGCCACTTATTCTCTTGATTAGGGCATTGTATGAAAACAGTGCTTTTTTCGCAGGGTTCTCACTAATCTTGCTTCTTTCATCCAGTGCCTCCCAGATTCTCTGAGAGCTCTGCCTTTGCATTTTTAATTGAATGCTCCTAAAAGTTGATATTCATGTATTCTGCTTGCCTGAAATTTCTGTTCGTACCTCACTATGAAGGTCTTATCTTTCTCTTTTATACCTCAGTCTAGTCAGGAAGTGAAATGAGCCTTGATTCCCTAATTGGGAGCCACATGGGGCATCAGCATAATGATAACTGCACCCAGAGCTCAAAAGAGTGACCCAGCTTTCTGCAGCAGAAGGTCGCCATTTTGTAAAAACACAGAAAATGTTACTAGGCATTTTGCAGAATTGTCAATCAGAACAGAATGGACAGTAATTACTTCTCCCACAGCTGTTAACATCCTTTTTCAGTGGCCAAGCAACCTTCAAGACAGAAGCAAATTATCTAAGACGTCTGAAATTTTTCTACAGACCTAAGTTTAGGCTTCCAAGGTGACAGCTGTGATGAGTTGTCCATTGATTAACAGGAATGAAGAGCTAATACTTCTAAACAAATTAAGCATTTTAGACAGGAAGATCTGACTAGATTTCAAGGATATCATGATCAGAGGAATAAAATTCACTTAGATTTATGATTTTGGGGAATGTTTTGACTTGTTGTGTTGCTCTATAGCGGTGGTCTACAAAGTGGGTATGCTCCATCAGGGATGCGCAAGGCAGTCCGGTGGGGCATGGAAAGAAATTACTACAACTTATCTATTCTTTATCTAAAAAAAATTAGAAGAACCTACGCTTTACTAATATTTAAAATAGCGTAGAAGTTTGCAGGTGTTGTCAGCTACCATCAAAATGGCCCCCAATTCCAGGTGAGACCGGTACAATTAGACTATTTTGATCTGTGGTGTTTTCACTGGCTGAGTTTTGGAAGCAGAGACCCAACCTTTCTTCCTAGTCTGTCTTAGTCTGGAAGCGCTTGCTGAAATCTTCTCAGCATCATAGCAACACACCCATGTCCACTGACACATCATTGGTGATTGTACTTGAGGTGCATTGGCGTGGGGTGGAACCTGGGTCTTGTGCTTGGGAGATAAGAATTCTTCCTCTGAGCTACCCCTGCCTCCTTGAAGTAGTGAATACTTATAACTCATAAGGAGGTATACATACACTGGGATGCATGTTCCAAATTTATTTCTGATGGGAGTGTATATTATTTACTTATTTCTGTATGGTGGCATAGTGGTTAAGTGTTATGTCTGCTAACCAAAAGGTAGGCTGTTCAGATCCACCAGGTGCTCCTTGGAAACTCTGTGGGTCAGTTCTACTCTGACCATAGGGTCACTATGAGTTGGAATTGACTTGATGGCAGTGGGATTTTTTTTTTTCTTTTTTTGGTTTGGTGCAACAAATTAATAAAAATCTAATAGCTTAAAACTCTAAACAAGTATTATTTCACAGTTTCTGTGAGCTAGGAATCTGGGTGAGACTTAGCGTAGTATCTCTAGCCCAAACTCTCTCATGAACTTGAAGAAAAGCTATTGGCTAAGGCTACAGTGACCTTTGAACGTTCACTTTGAGAAGAATCTGTTTCAAACCATCATCTGGTTGTTGATAGGACTCATCTCCTCTTGGACTTAGAGCCACCTTTCCTAACTGTCTGTGGGCTGCAGGCTTTCACATTTTCTTGCTTTGTTATAGGTAAGCTCATTACATGGCAGAGTAGGCAAATGAGAGAGGGAGAGAGAGCAGCCAAGATGAAAACTCAAGGACTTTTAGAACCTAATTTTAGCAATGACATGCCCTCACTCTTACCATATCCCATTCAGTGGAATGGAATATAAGCAAGTCTTGCAAATAGTAAAGAAGTGAGACACTAAGTCGAACCCATGCCCAAGGGGAGGGGATTGTACAAGGGCATGACTACCAGGATCCAGGGATCTTTCAGGTTATTTTAGAGGCTGCCCACCATACAGTACATGAACAGAAAGTCTGGGAATCCCTTCTCTAGAGTATAGGTTGGCAAACTCTTATCTGTAAAAGTCTGGATAGTAAATATTTTAAGCATTGTAGGCAACATTCAGTCTGCTGTATATTCTTCTTTGCTTGTTATTCTTTTTAGAATTAAAAAATAAGTGTGTAGCTGAAGCACTCTAGAAAACACAGGCTTTGGCAGAGACTTGTTCTGCAGACCATAGTTTGCCTACACTTGCTCAAGTGGACTGTGAGGCAGATTTCAATTAAAAACCAGAAAGATGTCTAATAGTAAAACCACTTTGCTCCAAGGGCCTGGAAAGCAGGTGGAAGGGATGAATCTTGTATTCATGGAACAACTTAAACAAATTTACAAGGTTTTGCCTACTGGGGTAAGGGTGATTGGGACTGAGGTGCAAGGAAAATGGACCAGTTGAGCTCTTCTCAACAGAGAGCATTCATAAGCACAGGATGTCACTCAATAAAAGTGTTTTCTGGACAAATAAAGTTGTAAATGCTAGGTTCTATGTCTAATTTTGAGAGAATCACAAAATACTATCATATCAAATTGTCTGAGAAATAAATTTGCTCGATTCTGCTTTTCCTGAACTAATTTGGCCAACGGGATCCCTTGATCCCTTTTATTTTAGTAACAACTTTTTATTTTAGTCCATGGAACAAACCTAGGACACATTAGGTTAAGTGACATCTGAGATCTCTTCTAGTCCCTGGGTGGTGCACACAGTTAACTTGTTCCCTGCTAACCAAAAGGTTGGTGGCTTCACACTGCCCAGAGATTCTTTAAAAGAAAGAGTTGACGATCAACTTCCAAGAATGAATCATTGAAAACCTATGGTTGGGGCATGGTTCTACAGTGACATACGTGGGGTTATCATGCATTGGAATTGACTCAAAGACAGCAGATTTGACTTTTTTGGTTAAGATGTCTTCCAACTTTCAGAGTTAATAATTCTGGATGTTTAAAATATTATTAGATCTTCTTAGTTAACAGTTTCATATATATTTAACTGTTAAAAACACTTACCAAATATGTATTTTAGGCCAGGCCTTCTTTTTAAGTATGAAAGGGTAAAAAGAGTAAAAAATAACATATAGCCCCTTCTCTCAAGGAATGCATTGGTTTATCCTGGGTTCTGATTTTTAACATGATTATTTTTATACCATAAGTATTTAGGACAGTTGTGTTGAATGAAGAAGAGCAAAAAATAAAAAGCCCTTTGAGTCATTTGAAATTATGAACATCTATAGGAACTTAATAAATGTATATAAAATGACTCAAACAATTCTGGATGAAAAGTGAAAAGGTAATCAATTATCTAGATACTGCTGTAAATCTGGATATATGTTCCTGAGCAACTAAACAAAG
This sequence comes from Heterohyrax brucei, assembly GCA_028571685.1. Classification (NCBI taxonomy): domain Eukaryota; kingdom Metazoa; phylum Chordata; class Mammalia; order Hyracoidea; family Procaviidae; genus Heterohyrax; species Heterohyrax brucei. The sequence continues at coordinate 173,327,402 of CM053143.1, read as the reverse complement.
TTTATCACCATTGTAAATTAAGGAGCTTAGACTAAAGTAGCGCCCCTGAACTCCAGATTTATATTATAATCTGCCACTTTAAAAATAACTCTTGTGGATTCAAGTTCATGTCTTCCCACTAGATGGTTTGATAGGACTGTAGCTTTCATCTTTGTATAATAGAGTATTATCTGGTTACAACACATAATTCAATTAACGTTATCCTTTAAACTTCCCCATCCTTTGTTGAATTGCTTAAATTTATTCCTCTTTTATCCTTGCCTCTCCTTTTCTAATCTTAGAAACTACTGTCATTAATCTGCATCTTTTGAGGTTATCGTTTCAGTTTAGTTAGGAACCGTTTCGTTCTTATCAGTATCTACAGTGCATCATTGAGGCTGCTCATCTCTATACTGTATATTGCCATCAATATTCCATCCTTATATGTTTTTAATCTCAGCCAGGAATGTTGTATCATCTTCATTTCTGGTCAGATAAAGCAAATGTTCCATTGGATATGTAAATGACCCTGTAAGCCAGATGAATTTGGGAGGAATTTTGCTGTCAGTGTTGAGAAAAGATCTTTATCCTTAAATCAGATATTGTAGAAGGAAATGGAATATTATTACATGCTGGCATATTTTTAAATGCTTTAAAAAAAATCTCTCCTTTAAAAAAAAGGCAACTGAAAAACTTGACAATTTGCTTTGGGAAATGAAGTCTTTTATTTATACATATATTAAAAAAGGATATAATGAACAGTTGGGTAGCTTTTATCCTTTGTCTAATTCTCTAGCTGTTGGATTATAAGAGCACTGATTTCTGTTTGCCTTGGCTAGAAACCTACTGGTGCCCACTATAAGGTCTAGAGCCAAAGCCCTTACCTTGAAGTCAATTCCAACTCATAGCAACCCTGTAGGTCAGAGCAGAACTGCCACATAGAGTTTCCAAGAAGGGCCTGGTAATTTGGAACTGCTCACCTTTTGGTTAGGAATTGTAGCACTTAACCCACTACACCACTAGGATACCCACTGTAGCACCTGGAAAAAACATGTTCCAGAATATTTTAACTGGTGGCAATCTTAACTGACACCCAGATTAACCATCTTTTTTATTTTACAGAGGAAACTGGGGCTTCTAGAGTACTTTTGTTGGGTTTTCTGGAGGACCAAAACCAGTGATACATATATAGAGAGAGAGTGAGGGGGAAGGAGAAAGAAAGATATGCTTCAAGGAAATGTCATGAAATTGTAGGGACTGGCAAGTCCCAAATTCATAGGTAAGATGGCAGGCTGGAGATGTCTGCTAGCTCACACAATTGTCAATTCTGACTCATAGTTACCCTATAGGTCAGAGTATAACTGCTTCATAGAGTTTGCAAGGAGTGCCTGGTGGATTTGAACTGTCAACCTTTTGGTGAACAGATGTAGCTCTTAACCACTATGCCACCAGGGTTTCCCACAGGTTTGTGATGACTGGCAAATCCAAAATTTCATGTCATGATGTGGGCCAGAAATGTCTGTAGAATTATGTCCTAGGGTCTGAAGGTCAGGCTACATGAAGTGTCAGAAAAAGCTGGATTTGCTAGAACACCCATTTATAGTCTAGCAACAGGCCACACCCCCAAGGACACGTTCCTTTCAATTTATTGGCCAATCACCTCAGATCATATTATGGGAAGTGATTACATTTTACTATACTAAGGTGGGTTACAGCATCAGCTGAAGAGGATAGTAGTATCAGGTGAGGAGAGTAGCAGCATCAGGTAAGGAGGGTAAAGATAGAGTGAGCAGCACCCACCTGTCAGTGGAGGCTTGCTTGTTGCTGTGATGCTGGAAGCTATCCCACTGGTATTTAGGTACCAGATGGGTCACGCATGGTAGATGAGTTTCAGCTAGTTTTCCACACTAAGACAGACTAGGAAGAAGAACTCAACAGTCTACTTCTGAAAAGAATTACCTAGGGAAAACCTTATGAACAGCAGCAAGCAAAGCACTGTCAGATATAGAGCTAGAAAATGATGCCCCTATGTTGGAAGGCATTCAGATAGACGATGGGGGAAGAGCTGCCTCCTCAAAGTAGAGGTGGCCTTAATGTTGTGGGTGGGGTAAAGTCTTTTAGGTCTTCATTTGCTGATGTGACACCACTCAAAATGAGAAGAAACAGCTGCAAAGGTCCATTAATAATCAAGACATGGAATGTATGAAGTATGAATCTAGGACAATTGGAAATCATCAAAAATGTAACAGAGTGCATAAACATCAATATCCTATGTAATAGTAAGCTGAAATGGACTGGTGTTGGCCATTCTGAAACAAACAGTAATATGGTCTGCTATGCTGGGATTGAAAACTTTTATGCACTGACTGCTAAGGCTAAAGAGGAAGAGACTGAAGACTTTTACCAGCTTCTGAAGTCTAAAACTGATTGAACATGCAATCAGGATGGATTGATAATTACTTGTGACTGGAATGCAAAAGTTGGAGACAAAGAAGAAGGATTGCCAGTTGGAAAATATGGCCTTGGTGAAAGAAATAATGATGGAGATCACATCACAGAATCCTGCAAGACTAAAGACATCTTCATTGCAAATACCTTTTTAACCAACACAAACAGCAGCTCTACACATGGACCTCTTCAGACGGAATATACAGGAACCAAATCGACTACATCTACGGAAAAAGACAACAGAAAAACTCCATGTCAGCGTTCAGAACAAGACCAGGTGCTGACTGTGGCACAGATAATCAATTGCTCCAATTCAAATTCAAATTGAAACTGATGAAAACTAGAACAAGTCCACAAGTGACCTTGAGTATATACTTGCTGAGTTTAAAGACCATTTCAAGAACAGATTTGATGTGTTGACCACTAATGACTAAAGACCAGACAAATTGTGGAATGACATCAAAGATATCATCCATGAAGAGAGCAAGAGGTCATTAAAAAGACAGAAAAGACCAAATTGGATGTCAGAAGAGTCTCGGAGACTTGCTCTCAAATGTCGAGCAGCTAAAGCCAAAGGAAGGAAAGGCAAAGTAGAAGACTGGAACAGAAGATTTCAAAGAGCAGCTTGGGAAGACAAAAGAAAGCATATAATGACATTTGCAAAGAGCTGGAAATGGAAAACCAGAAGAGAAGAACACTTTCTGCATTTCTCTAGTGGATAGAAGTGAGGAAGACATTCAAACCTTGAGATGCAAAAGGGAAGCATTCCACAGGGAAAATATTAAACAACTCAGGGAGCATCAAAAGAAGATGGAAGGAATGCAGTCATGATACCAGAAGTAACTAGTCAGTGTTCAGCCATATGAAAAGGTAGCACACGATCAGGAACCGATAGCACTGAAGGAAGAAGTTGAAGCTACCTTGAAGGTGCTGGCAAAAAAGAAGGCTCAAGGAATTGATGGAATATCAACTGTTTCCATAAACAGATGCAGCACTGGAAGTGCTCTCTCATCTATGCAAAGAGATTTGGAGGACAGCTATCTGGCTAACTGATGGGAAGAGATCCATATTAATGCACATTCCAAAAAAAGGTGATCAAACCGAGTGTGGAAATTACTGAACATTACTGTTAATATCACGCACAAGTAAAATTTTGCTCAAGATCATTCAAAAGCGACCACAACATTATGTTGACAAGGAACTGCTAGAAATTCAAATTGAATTCAGTTGAGGATGCGGAACCAGGGATATCATTTCTGATGTCAGATGCATCTTGACTGAAAGCAGAGAATATCAGAAAGATGTTTACCTGTGTTTCACGGACTATGCAAAGGCATTCAACTGTGGATCATAATAAATTATGGTTAACATTGTGGAGAAGGGAATTCCAGAACACTTAATTGTGCTCTTAAGGAATCTGTATGTGGATCAAGAGGCAGTCATGCAAACAGAACAAGGGGACACTGTATGGTTTAATGTCAGGAGAGGTGTGTGTGGGAGCTGTATCCTTTCACCATGCATTTTCAATCTGTATGTCAAGCACATAATCCAGAAAGCTGGAATGCATCAGAATTGGAGGGTGACTTATTAACAACCTGTGTTACGCAGACAACACCAGCTAACTTGCTGAAAGTGAGGAAGATTTGAAACATTTATTGATGAAGATTAAGGACCACAGAATTCAGTATGGATTGCACCTCAACATCAAGAAAACAAAAATCCTCATAATTGAACCAGTAAGCAACATCACGATAAATGAAGAAAGGACTGAGGTTGTCAAAGCCAAGCCAAACCAAGTGCCATCGAGTCGGATCCGACTTATGGTAGGATTTCATTTTACTAGGGTCCACAATCAATGCCCATAGAAGGAGCAGTCAAGTAGTCAAAAGACTCATTACACTGGGAAAATCTCCTGCAAGGATCTCTTTGAAGTATTTAGAAGTAAAGATATCACTTTGAAGACTAAAGTGCTCCTGACTGAAGCCATGGTATTTTCAGTTGCATCATACACACGCAAATGCTGAACAATGAAGAAAGAAGGCAGAAGAAGAACTGATGCCTTTGAATTGTGGTGTTGGAGAAGAATGTTGAATGTACCATAGACTCTCAAAAGAACAAACAAATCAGTTCTGGAAGAAGTACAACTAGAGAGTTCCTTAGAAGCAAAGATAGCAAGATTGCATCTTACACATTTTAGACATGTCAGGAGGGCTCAGTCCCTGGAGAAGGACATCATGTTTGTTAGAGTGGAAGGTCAGTGAAAAAGTGGTAGACTGTCAATGAGATGGATTGACACAGTGGCTGCAACAATGGGCTTAAGCATAAAAATGATTGTGGATATGACCCAAGACTGGGCATGTTTTGTTTTGTTGTGCATAGGGGCACTGTGAGTCGGAACTGACTCAACAGTACCTAACAACAAAAATACTATGTTATATTATGGAGCAGTCACCAGTCCAGTATCTGCCAAACCACTGAGACTCACAGCCTAGCAAAAGTGGCTGTCATGGAATGAATTGTGTCCCTCCCCAAAATATATGTGGCCATGTGGCTGGGCCGTGATTCCCGGTGTTTTATGATTATCCTCTATTTTGTTATTTTTCCTGTGCTGTATGTTCAAGGATTGGGGTGGGACTGTAAATGCCTTCATAGGATTACCTCTCTGCTCCACTGTAAAGGGAGTTTCCCTGGAGTATGGCTTGCACCACCCTTAGTATTTTCAACCTGCTAGAAATAAAAGGAAAGGGAAGCAAGTGGAGAATTGGGAAACTCAAACCATCAGGAAAGCAGCACTGAGAGAACAGCACGTCTGTCCTTCAGACTTGAGGTTCCCACACCAAGATGCTCTCTGGACAAAGACTCATGCAATACTGGACTTTCCTCCAGAGCCAACAAAGGGGAAAGCCTTCCTCTCAAGCAGACATCCTGAATTTGGACTTGTAGCCTACTGGACTGTGTAAGGATAAACTTTCCTTTGTTAAAGCCATCCACTTCATGGTGTTTCTGGTAGCGCAACACTAGCTGGCTAAAACAGTGACACATAAAATCAACCACCAAGAGACAGTAAATGAATTATTAAAGGTCACAAAGCCTTCAATACTGCACTAGATACCATTTCCTGAGTGTTCTTTTCACTTCATCACAATATTTTCTCATCAGGTTTTACGTGATATTCAAGTGAAGTTTTTATGAACAAATCAGAGAATAGGCATACCTCATTTTATTGTGCTTCACTTTATTGTGGATACCCTGGTGGTGTAGTGGTTAAATGCAGTTTCTGCTAACCAAAATGTCAGCAGTTCGAATCCTCCAGTCTCCCCTTGGAAACTCTATGGAGCAGTTCTACTCTGTCCTGTACGGTTGCTATGAGTTGGAATGAACTCGAAGACAGTGGGTTTTTGCTTTATAGCATTTTGCATATTTTTTTTCTTGTAATTGAAGTTTTGTGGCAAACTTATAATGAGCAAGTCTGTTGGTCCCATTCTTCCAACACCTTGTGCTCACATCATATCTCTGTATTGCAATATTTCAATAATTTTCATTGTCATTATATCTGTTACAATGATCTATGATCATTGATCTTTGATACCGCTATTGTAATTGTTTTGGAGTACCACAGGCTATACCCATATAAGTCAGCAAGCTTAATCAATGAGTGTTATATGTGTTCTGACTGTGCTGTGAACTGGCTGTTCTCCTGGATCACTTCTTCTTCTTGGACTCCCTAGTCACTGAAACATGATCATATTGAAATTAGGCCACTTGTTCAAGCAAAAGGGAGAGTTGAATACCTTTCACTTCAAATTGATAGATAGAATTAATTAAGCTTAGCAAAGAAGGCATTTTGAAAGCCAAGAGAGGCCAAAAGGTAGGCCTCTTACACTACAGGTAGTCTAACTGTGAGTACAAAGGAAATGAAAACTCCTGCTCCAGTGAACATATGAATGATAAGGAAGGAAACAGACTTATTGCCGATAAGGAGAAAATTTAGTGGTCTGAATAGAAGATAAGGCTATCCATAGCATTGCCTTAAACCAAAGCCTAATCCAGAACAAGGTCTTAACTCTTTTCAAATCTACGAAGCCTGAGAGAGGTAAGGAAGCCACAGAAGAAATATCTAAAGCTAGTCGAGGTTGGCTCATGAGATTTAAGGAAAGAAAATGCCTCCATAATGTAAAAGTGCAAGGTGAAGCAGCAAGGGCTGGTGTAGAATCTGCAGCAAGTTATCCAGATCTACTAAGACAGATGATGAAGATGGCCACACTAAGCAACATATTTTCAATGCAGATGAAACAGTCAATGCCTGGCTTCCAAGCTTCAAAAGATAGGCTGAATCTCTTGTTAGAACCTAATACAACCGTTGACATTAAGTTGAAGCCAACACCCATTTACTATTCCAAAGATCCTAGAATCTTTTAGAATTATACCTGATCTGCTCTGTTTATACATTATAAATGGAACAACAAAGCCTGGATGACAGCACATCTGTCTACAGTATGGTTTATTGAATATTTTAAGCACACTATTGAGAACTGCTGCTCATAAAAAAGATTCCTTTAAAAATATTACTGCACATTGACAACTGGTCATCAAAGACCCCTGATGGAAACATACAGGGAGATTAATATTGTTTTCATGCCTGCTAAAACAACACCCATTTTGCAGCTATGAATCAAAGAGTGATTTAGACTTCCAAGTCTTACTAGTTAAGAAAGAAATTTTGTAAGGTTATAGCTGCCATAGATAGTGATTCCTCTGATGAGTCTGGACAAAGTAAATTGAAAATCTCCTGGAAAGAGTTCAGCATTCTAGATGCCATTAAGAACTTTTGTGGTTCATGGGAAGGGGTACACATATCAACATTAAGAAGAGTTTGAAAGCAGTTGATTCCAACTCTGATGGATGACTGAGAGGACTTCAAAACATCAGTGGAAGTATTAAAGGCAGATGTGGTGGAAACAGCAAGAGAACTAGAATTAGATGTAGACCCTGACAGTGTGATGGAATTGCTGCACTCTCATGAAAAAACTTCAATGAATGAGAAATTGCTTTTCTATGGATGAGTGAGAATAGTGGCTTGCTGAGATGTCATCTGCTCTTGGTGAAGATGCTATGAACAGAACATTGTTGAATGATGACAAAGTATTTAAAATATTACATAAACTTGATAAAGCAACAACAGGGTTTGAGAGAATTAACTCCAATTTTGAAAGAAGTTCTACTGTGAGTAAAATGCTATCAGCAACATTGCATGCTACAGAGAAATCATTCATGCAAGGAAGAGTCAATCAATATGTAAAACTTCATTGTCTTATTTGAAAAATTGCCACAGCTACCGTGAACTTTAGCAACCAATCAGTTGGCAGCACCAACATTGAGGGAAGACGTTCCACCAGCAAAGAGATTACGGCCCTCTGAAGGCTCAGATGATGGTTAGTATTTTGTTCATCAATAGAGAATATTTTAATTAAGGTATATACATTTTTTTTAAGATACAATGCTAGTGCACACTTCCTAATAGTCTACAGTATAGTGTAAATGTAACTTTCATATGTACTCTTGTTGTTGTTAGGTGCTGTTGAGTTGGTTCCAACTCATGACACTACGTACAATAAAAAGAGACACTACCTGCTCCTGCATGATGCTCACAGTCATTGTTATGCTTAAGCCTATTGTTGCAGCCATTGTATCAATCCACCTTGTTAACGATCTTCCTCTTTTTCATTGGTCTTGTACTTTACCAAACGTGATATCATCCTCCAGGGACTAATCCCTCCTGAAAACACGTCCAAAATTTGTAAGAAGTAGTCTTACCATCCTCGCCCCTAAGTTGCATTCTGGTTGTGTTTCTCTCAAGACAGATTTGGAAACTAAAAATATTCAAGTGATTTGCTTTATTGCAATAGTCATTTTATCGCAATGGTCTTCAACTGAAACTTCAATATCTCTAAGATATGCTTGCATTGAATAATACATGTATATTGTGGTCCCAAGTAAGAATGTTCAAGCACAAAAGTCCTTAAAATAATGAAAGTAATAAAATTTTGTCTTTCAACCAGGTAAACTAAGATAAAAGCAGAAATATTAGCATGGCAGATATTGCTCACATGGTCCTTCCCCGTGTTAAGGCAACTTGTTTCATTAAGGTGTAATCAAGTCCACAGATACATAAAAGAGAGATGGAATACTTGAAAGCTTTGGTTCATTAAATGCTCCTATTCAGAAGATTAGTCTATAGTCATCTTAATTACATTTTAAAAAATGTTTTCAAATGTTTAAAAACATTTAGGAAGTGATTTGGATTTGGCTATACATGAAGGACACCTTTTTTTGTTAACTTTAAATTTGTTTATTACAGATAGGAAAAAATGTAGATAATTAATGGAATATGAAGAAAAACTCAAATATTATCAATAAAATGAAAATTATTCTGAAACTGAAGAGCAAATTATACCAAAGACATTCAGATCATGTTTAGGTGTTCATGGAAACTGATATGTCTATTTCTGATTAGATGTGTAGGATGATTAGAAGAATTCTCCATAGACTAGCTTTCACGTTTCTTACATTTCAAAGCTTGTTTCTTCCCTAATAGTCACATATTTCCATTTATGACTACGTTAACTCATATTTTGATATTTTGATCTCTAGACTTTCATCCTGTGGTTATGAGGCCAGGTTAGTTAGCATTGTGAGTGGCAGAAGTTCCTTAAAGCCACCCCTACATATAGATATCAATAACTTAACTGTAAATGGAAGTGACTGTGAAGCATGTCAATGTGTCATCCTAAAACCAGTTACTGTCAGTCATCTCTGACTCATGGTACACTATGTATGTCAGAGTGTAAGCATACTTCATAGGGTTTTCACTGGCTGATTTTTTCACAAGAAGATAACTAGAATTTTCTGTGGGGAAGCTTCTGGATGGGTTTGAACATACAATATTTAGATCTTCAGCTGAGCATATTAACTATTTCCACCACTGAGAGACTCCATTCCCCTAAACTGGATATAGAAAGCTCCAGATAACTCTCCCTTTCGCTTGCAAAAAAGTTGATACAATACAATCTAACCAGAGGGGAAGTGTGATGGCTGAAAATATTAAAGGGAAAGTGGCAATAGTCTCTAAAGATTGCAGTTAAAGTACCTTGTCTTTGCAAAATTTATAAAATCCATGATGTAGAAACTAATAAAATTAGATCACAATAAAATGTTAATAAAATCTTTATTCAGTGTCTACAATGAACTATGTATGTTCTAAATAATAGAGAAACACCAAAGATGAAAACAGACTTCATAACATTTACAGTCTAGTGGGAACAATAAAATAAATAGATAGTACAAGAAAGTGCTTGGAGTTATGAAAAAAATAAAGGGCAAAAGATACAGAGAGACGAAGGCTCCATTTCATGAAGTCTGTTTTACAATGCATAGTAAGAGAAAATGCTCGTATTTGAACAAACAGGTGAGGAAGGGTATATGATTATCTTAGAAGAATGGTGCAGACCTAGTGAAGAAAAGTGTTAAAACATCGAGAAAAAACAAGCTTTCAAAGTACAGCAAGAATGTAAGTATGGAGGAGCAGGGCATACAGTGAGCCATGGGGAAGCTTTCTAAGTCTGAAGTTAGAGAAAAATAGATTATGGAAGGCTTTGTAGGCTGTAATGAAGACTTCATATTTTGTTCCAAGTATTATGGGAAGCTACTGGAGGATTTTGAACAGGAAAAAAACCCAATCTGGTACTTTCAAAGTGTCACTGTAGCTATCAACAAAAGAGCAATTTTGATAGGTGTGTAGGAGGCTACTGTAGTAGTCCACCACATAGATCTCTCAGCTTGTCATAGTATTGTGGCTTGTGTTCTGCCACGATGCTTGAAGTTATGCTGCTGATATTTTAAGTACCAGCAGGGTTGCCCATGATGAACACGTTCTGGCAGACCTTCCAGGCTGAGAAAGACAGGGAAGAAAGACCTAGCAGTCCACTTCTGAGAAAATTAGCCAATGGAAACCTTATGAATAGCAGTGGATCATAGTTCGATGTAGTGCAAGAAGATGAACCCCTCAGGTTGGACAGTATTCAAAATATGACTGATGAAGAGCTGTCTCCTCAGAGTAGAGTGGACCTTAATGAGATGGATAGAATCAAGCTTTTGGGACTGTCATTTTCTGATGTGCCGTGACTTAAAATGAGAAGAAATAGCTGAAAAGACTGTAATAATTGGAATGTGGAATGTACAAAATATGAATTTAGGAAAACTGGATATATAGTTCTCAGGGTAAACCCATTTTTATTCTCGTGTTGCCACTGAGACTCAACTTTGTGAGCTCCATCATGGCTGTTGCTAGTGGTGGCCAGGCACCATCTGGTTCTTTTGGTCACATGTTGATGTAGTCACCCATTCACGTGGGTCTTTCTGTCTTCTGGATTCTCTTGCCTTCATGTCATTTTGGTCCTTGATGATCATTTGTTCCTGCTGAGTTGAGACCATTTGGTGTACCTCAGAAGGCAGCTTGCTAGCTTTTATGACTCCAGACACCACTCACTGTAATGGGGTGGAGAAGACTATCTTAGCAATAAAAGACCACAATTGATGGCCTGAAGGCCTTGGAGTGCTCCTGGGAGCATGGCTGCTAGACCTGATGCTGCCCTGTCCATACATCATTACTGAGGTTAACTCCCCAGACAGGAATGGATTGGACTCAGAGACACAGAGTGACCATATTGTGTGTGCACTTTATGGTTCTATGCATCTATAGGATGTCCTACTGGCCTCCTACTAGAGGGGAGTGGAGGGGGGAGAAGTAGGGGCCAGAGATTGTTAAGGGGATATGACATGTATAGAATGGAAAGAAGAAGTGTGCTGTCACCAGGCAAGGAGAGACTTAGAAGCTGCACATAGGCAGGCATACAGATTTAAACTGGATTGTACTCTTTCACCCAATCATAATAAATAAATTATATATATATAAATGAAATGGAATACATAAACATTGATATCTTGAGCATTAGTGTGCTGAAATGGACTGGTATTGGGCATTTTAAGTTGGAAGAAATGATGAAGTAAAAGAGCTGAACAGAAGAGTCCAAAGAGTGGCTTTAGAAAACAGAGTCATGTAACATAATGAGATGTGCAGTGACCTGGAGTTATGCTGGGAATAACAAAATGAAGAGGAATATTTTAGCATTCATCATCAAAAAGAACATTTCAAGTTCTGTTCTGAAGTACAATCTGCTGTTAGTGACAGGATAATATTCATACTCCTGAAAGGATAATCCATAAAGATGAGGAAATTAAAGATGTTTGCTAATTTCTGTAATCTGAAACTGATAAAACATTCAATCAAGATGCATTAATAATTACTGGTGTTTGGAAAGTAACAACTGGAAACGAAAAAGGATCAGTGGCAACCCAGTTAGTAAATATAGCTGTGGTGATAGATCGAAGCAACAGAGGGATCACACGATAGAATTTTGCAAAGCAATGACTTACTCATTGCAAATAACTTTTTTAAACAACATATATGCAGTTATACTTGTGGACCTTGAAGGATGGAATACAGAGGGATAAAATTGACTACATCTGTCAAAAGAGACAATGGAAAAGATCAGTATCATCTGTCAGAACTAGGCCAGAGGAACAGATCATCAATTACCCTAATGCAAGTTCAAACTGAAGCTGGAAAAGATTAGAAAAAGTCCGCTAGAGTCAAAGTATGATCTTGAATACATTCCTTTTGAATTTAAAGACCATCTCAAGAGTAGATTAAACTCTTTAATAGCTAAGACAGAAGAGCAAATGAGTTGTGGAATGACATCAGGAACATAACACAGGAAGAGAGAACAAGCAAGAGGTCTTTAAGAAGATGCGGGGGAAAAGAAGACTAAAATGGATGTCAGAGAAGAACATGTTTGGCATTTGGCATTTCTCAAGCTGAAAGAACTGAATAAAGAAATTGAAGCCTCAAGTTGAAATTCTGAAGGAAAATATTAAATGATATAGGAAGCATCGGAAGAAGATGAAGAAATACACAGTCATTGTACCAAAACAACTGGTTGATGTTCAGCCATTTCAGGAAGTAGCATAGGATCAAGAACTGATGGTAATGAAAGAAGAAGTTCAAGTTACACTGAAGATACCAATGAAAGACAGTTTCAGGAAGTGATGAAATACCAACAGACATGTTTCAACAAATGTACATAGTGCTGGAAATACACACTCACCGACACCAAAAAGTTTGAAAGATAACTTCCTGACCAACTAATTGGAAGAAATCCATATCGTGCCCATTCCAAAGAAGATGATCAAACAGAACATAGAAATTATTGAACATTGTCATTAACATCACAAAACTTTGCTGAGTGTCATTCAAAAGTGGCTGCAGCAGTACATCAACAGGGAACTTCCAGAAATTCAAAGTGAATTCAGGAGGGGGCATGGAAGAAGGGCTATCATTGCTAATGCCAAATTAATCTTGGTTGAAAGCAGAGACTACCAGAAAGCTGTTTATCTGTGTTTCATTGACTATGCAAAGACATTTGACAGTGTGGGTCATAAGAAATTATGGATAGTGTTGCAAAGAATGGGAATTCCAGAACAGTGAATTGTGCTTTTATACACAGACTAAGAGACAGTCATTCAAACAGAGCAAAGGGATACTGCGTGATTTAAAATCAGGAAAGGTGTGCATCATAGTTGTATCCATTCACTATACTCAACTTATATACTGAGAATATAATCCAAGAAGCTGGATCATATTAAGATGATCACAGCACCACTATTTAAAAGGTAGACCAATTGCAACCTGTTATATGCAGACGATAGGCCTTGCTTGTTAAAAACGAAGAAGACTCAAAGAGCTTACTGATGAAGATCAAAGACTACAGCTTTCAGTATGTATAATATATAAACATAAAAAAAGTCTTTACAACTGGACTGGTAAACAACGTCATGGGAAATGGAGAAAAGGTTGAAGTTGTCAAGGATTTTGTTTACTTGGATCCACAATCAGCACTCGTGGAAGCAACAGTCAAGAATCCAAAGATGCTTGGCATTGGGCAACTGTGCTTAAAGGAAAAAAAAGACCTCTTTAAAGTGTTTAAAAGTAAAGATGCCATCTTGAGTACTTAAGTGTGCCTGATCCCATTCATGGTATTTTCAGTTGTCGTGTATGTATCTGAAAGCTGGACAATGAATAATAAAGACCCAAGAGGAACTGATACATTTGAATTATGGTATTGGTAAACAATATTGAATATACCATGTACTTCAAGAAGAATGAATAAATTTGTCATGGAAGAATTACAGCCAGAATGGAAGAATGACAAGACTGTTTCACGTGCTTGATGTTGTCCGGAAGGACCAGTCCATGAAAGACATTATGTTTGGTAGAGCAGAAAACCAAAACAGCCCACTGCTGTCAAGTCGATTCTGACTTATAGTGACCCTCTAGGATAGAATAGGACTGCTCCATAGCATTTCCAAGGAGTGCCTGGAAAATTTAAACTGCCAACCTTTCGGTTAACAGAAGTGGCACTTAACCATTATGCCACCAGGGTTTCTGATAGAAGACCATCAAACAAGAGAAAGACACTCAACAAGACAGAGTGACACAGTGGCTGGAACAATGAGCTCATACCAATAGTTGTGAGAATGAAGCGGGACTGGACAGTGTTTCCACGCATTGTACATAGGGTTGCCATGGTTGGAACCAACTAAGTGGCACCTAGAAACAGCAGCAGTAGTCCAGGTGATGACACCTCTCAATAGGGTTTTACTGGTGGAGAGATAAGAAGGGATCCCTTCTAGATACACATTTAAAGATAAACTTAAAACATAAGATCTGTATTCATATGAATTCAAGCAAGATAGGCTTATGCTCTCTGCTCACTATTCAGGAAGTCCTTAGGTGTCGCAAATAATTAATGCCTTTGACTGCCAAGCATAAGTCTGGGAGTTTGAATTCATGCATAGGCTCCACTGGAGCAAGTCCTAGTGATCCATTTGTGAAGAATCAGCCATTGAAAACCCTACGGAGCACAGCTGTGCCCTGACACTCACAGGGTTGCCATAAGTAGGAATCAATGACTGGCAGCTGGTACTGGGGTTTTTCTGTTCAGCAGTCAGTGGCTGGGCTGGGATGAGAGCCTGCATCCTTAACCCTTTCTTGCCTGCTTCCTTCTGGGATGCCTGGGCTTTTCCTAGGCTGTTCTACTGCAGTTATACCTGGGCATTCGATCAGGTGTACCTTAGCATTCATTTTAGTTCTTCAAGTGGGTAACTGGCATGACAGTGACATTTCCTACATACAAATTGTTATACTATTCCAGATGGAGAGTTCCACTGCATCTCCATACCTTTGATAGCAAAATACAGAAAACTTCAAAAAGATAATTAGTATTTGTGATAGCTAAGTACAAAAAGTTAAATCTTTCAGTCTGTCTATTGACATTTTTATTTTAATCTCATAAATTATTTCTAAATTTGGCTTGGGATATAGATGATATATATCATACATCATATGTGTGATATACATATGTACTATATATTATATGTCCCATATCCATTTTCCAGTTTTCAAAAATCTCTGAAAAAAAATTGTATGCAACATCACATAACTACAAAATTACCTTAAGATACTGCAAATGATTGTATTAAAATACCACCTCTTAGCCCTGGAGAAGACTATGCAAATATCCAAAAGAGATGGTTTGTAGTTAGTAGGCAATACAGTGCAAGCCAGCTCTTGTTTTTAAATGTTATGCCCAGAAGAGATCTTTGAAATTTTATAAACAGATGGATTCTTTTTGCTTGATTCACTAATGTTTTACAATTAACTAATTAACAGGTTTATTGCCAAAATTAGCAATAAAAAGTGTTCAGGAGCTTCGACCAAAGCAGTCTTTTGCAATTACATAGATACCAAAACAATCTGCATGATAGTTTGAGGCTAAACGTTGCTCACAACAGAATTTCACCTGCTGTTTTCAAATACAAGTTGACAAATACTAAAATGAACCCTGCAGATTTCCATACTCCCTTCATAGATATGAGCCTCTGCCTTAATTAATATTAATTACAGGTAACACAAACTATAGTTAGAAGGCCTAAATGTACCCAGATTGCTTTCAAGTGTGCAAAATTGCTTAGCAAACACGGTTCTAAAGGACTATGGGAACCATTTTTATGAGAAGTCCATCTGCTCTTCCCAAGCTAGCAGGACCGTAAATAACCTGTTTGACCTTCTTTCCTACCACCCCCTACCGGAGGCTGGTTCATCCTTCTGTCTTGAAACTCATCATCATCAGACAACTCATATTATACCCCTCTTCACCCCTCTCCAATGCACCCAGACTTTTTCTATAGTCAAGTACTTGTAGTCTCCTGTTGTTGCTGTTTGCTATCTTTGATTCACAACAAATCTCTGTATAAGAGAATCAGACACTGCACAGTCCTGCCCAGCCTCATAATTTTTGCTGGTTGAGCCTATTGTTGTGGATCTGAGTAAAAAGGAATCCTTAGCAACTTCAGTCTTCTCTGCATTTATCATGATGTTGCTTATTGGTCCAGTTGTAAGAATTTCTGTTCTATTTACGCTGAGGTGTAATTCATACTGAAGGTTGTAGTCTTTGTCATCAACAGGTGCTTCGAGTCCTCTCTACTTTCAGCAAGCAAGGTTGTGTCAACTGCTTCTCACAGGTTGTAAATGAGTCTTCCTTCAACCTAGATGCCACATTCTTCTTCGTACAGCTCAGCTTCTTGGATTATTTGCCTAACATAAAGACTGAATAAGTATGGCAAAAGGGTATTGTCCTGAGGCATACCTATCCTAATTTCATACTATGCAACATCCTCTTGTTCTTTTTGAGCTAATGTCTGTTGTTCTGTAAGCAGATACTACACGAGCATACTTAGAAACAACAAACAAAAACAAGCAAATCAACACTGCTGTCAAGTTGATTCCAACTTGTAGCTACCCTTCAGGACAGAGTAGAACTATCCCACAGTGATCCCAAGGCTGGAAATCTTTGATGAAGTATCTTTCTCCTTCTTCATGTTTGTTGTCCTTGATGCCATCCTACGGCTCAGCTGGTTTTCAGTCAGTAGTTTTCAATGTGTCAAATTTATTATCAAAATGGTTTCTAAATGAAGGTGGGATCTACACAAGGTTTTACCTTGGCTATCTTGGATTTGTTTTAATTTCATCACCCTCAACCTGAAGTTACATATGAGCAACTGATGGGCCAGTTCTGCAGTCAGACTCTGGTCTTGTTCTGACTGATGATATTGAGCTTATCCATTGTCTCTTTCAACAAATGTTGTCAAACTGACATGTGTGTATTCAATCCAGGGAGGTCCACAGGTATAATTCCAGTTTATGATGTTGAAACAAGTATTTTCAGGGAATAAGGCATTGATTTTGCAAAGTCTATCGTGTGATTTTCAACACTGTTTCTATTACCAAGGCCATATTTTCCAACTACTGATGCTTCTTTGTTGTTTCCAACTTTCACATTTCAATAATCAATAATTATTATTACATTGTGATCACATATTCGATCAATTTTAGACTGTAGAAGTTAGTAAAAATCTTCTATTTCTTCACCTTTGGCTTCAATGGTTGTTCAGTAAATTTGATTGGCAGTCATACAAGGTCTGACGTTTAAGTCTGTGAACTTAATTGTTCTGAGTGCCATGTACCTCATTACTATCACTACAGCCACCTTCCCAGTACATCCCTTGGGAAGCTGTGCACCAGTAACAGTACCTGGTCCACACTTCAAAGCAGCTTTGGAACTCTTTCTGGAGTGACCATTGCACATGGTAACATGGTGGCAAGTTTGTGAACTTAATTGTATAGTTGTGTTCAGTGAATAAATAACTGCATTGGAACACCCTCCCTACTCACCCGATCTGGCCCTCAGTGATATTTTTCTTTACCCAGAGATAAAGGAAATATTGAAAAGAAGATGTTTTGATGACATTCAGGACATCAAGTGTAATATGATGACAGCTCTGATGGCCATTCCAGAAAAAGAGTTCCAACATTACTTTGAAGGGCAGCCTAGACACTAATGTCAGTGCATAGCTTCCCAAGGGGAGCATTTGGAAGGTGACCATAGTAATATGCAGCAATGAGATGCGCAGCACTTTTTCTAGGATGAATTTGCAAGCTTATTTGTCAGGTCTTTCTTGTAGGCATGTGAATATTATCCAATCACTGACAACAGTGTATTTTAGGAAAGATCTGGAAATATTCTTTTTGACAGTGGGTATGATGTCATGTCTCTTCAATTTTATATTCCCAGCACAGTAGACCATGAACTCACCTATTTCAAAATGGTCCATGCCAGTCTTTGCCAATACCATGCTCCACGAATATGGCAAACTCTGTATCTGTGCTTTACCTGAGCTCTTTTTCTTCCTAGGATTGCTTTCTAGGATTCTTCTAGGTGTAGTTTGGATGTTATGTCTCTTGAGATGCGTTTCCCAATCAACCACCATTAGAAAGTGGAATTGGCTCTGATGGAATTAGCTCAGAGGAAGTTAGTTGGGAAAGAAAGCAGTATAAATTCTCTTTTTGGTGTTCTTTCATGGAACTGCAAGCATGAAAAAAGTTGTCTTTGATTATTTTTCTTTTGTTTTAAATTTCTATGCTCAATAAATATCTGCTGAAAGAAGAAAATGATGGGAGGGAAGGAGGAAGGAAGGTAAGAAGAAAGAAGGGATAGGGAGGGAGGGAGAGGAGGAAGGAAGGGAGGAAGTATACAAAGATAGAAGGTCATGATTTTGTATGTTTAGGCCCTCAGCTACCCTGTGGTTCCCTGCTACCCGGATCCCTCAGCACATGCCATCTCAGTTTTATCCCATCACTTACACTTTCTCATGAGCCTTGTTTTAGCCAATTGTTATGTCTGGCGTGAAAATTTTGCTTGGCCAGTTAGGTTATAAGCTTCTTGAAGCAGAAGGTGGTAGGAATATGGGACCTTACTACACAAAGGTACCTCGAGAAATATGACCCACTCCAACCCTTTCCCTAATTGGGAATTCCATTGTCCACAGTTTCATACTCTGATAATTCTTTCAAAGCTTCTTTCATGCTTGCCCTTGATAAGCACTCTTTGAATATGCTGAATTAATTGAACATACATTATGCTTAACAATATTGAATATTGCTCTTATTACTTTATTGATTTATTAAACTGACTACATTTATATCCTGCCGTGGATAAAAACTGTGATTTCTTAACCCTGCTGTGTGGTATGAGCAGTGGATTAAATTCCAGGGTATGTATTACTCTGTTGTGCTGTGATGGCTTGTGTGTTGCTACTATTGTGGAAACTATGACAGCAATTTTCGAACACCAGCAGGGTCACCCATTATGGATAGGTTTCAGCAGAGCTTCCAAAATAAGAAACTGGGAAGAAAGACCTGGCAGTCAACTTTCAAAAATTAACCTATGAAAAGCCTATTGAATCAAACAGGATATTTCCTGATATACTTACTGCTGGAAGATGCTCCCCCACCCCCCACCCAGGTTGATAGATACTAAACAGTAGCTACAAGAATGGACTCAAACATGGTAATGATCATACAGATGGCACAGGAACTGGGAAATATTTGGTTCTGTTGTACATAAGGTTGTCATGAGTTAGCACCAACTCAGCACATAATAATGATCATAGCAATATATAGTTGTTATGAGGTGCTGTTGAGTCAGTTCAGACTCATAATGACCCCATGTAAAACAGAACGAAACACTGCCTAGTCCTGTGCCATGCCCACAGTCATTTTTAGGGCTAAGCTCATTGTTGCAGTCACGGTGTCAGTCCATATCCTTGAGGGCCTTCCCCCTTTTCGCTGGTCGTCTACTTTACCAAACAGGATGTCCTTCTCCAGGAATGGATCCTTCATGACACCATGTCCAAAAAATGTAAGACAGTCTTGCCATCTTTGCTTTCAAGGAGCATGTTGGTTGTACTTCATCCAAAACAGATCTGTTTGTTCTTTCAGTAGTCCATAACACGTTCAATAATCTCCTCCAACACCACAATTCAAATGCATCTGTTCTTTTCTGTCTTCCTTACGTACTGTCTGGCTCTCATTCCTATAATACATATGCCAAGAAATTTAGAAGATAGCTACCTGACCAACAGACTGGAAAAGATCAGTATTCATGCCTATTCTCCAAAAAAAGGTGATCCAACTGAATGTGGAAATTATCAAACTATATCATTAATATCTCATACAAGTAGAATTTTGCTAAAGATCATTAAAAAGTTACTGCAACAGTATATTGATAGGGAGCTGCCAGAAATTCAAACCCAGTTCAGAAGAGGATGTGGAACCGGGGACGTCACTGCTGACATCAGATGGATCTTGACTGAAAGCAGAGTACACCAGAAAGATGTTTACCTGTGTTTCATTGGCTATGCAAAGGCATTCAGCGGTGTGAATCATAGCAAATTATGGATGACATTGTGGAGACTGGGAATTTCAGAACACTTAGTTGTGCTCATGGGCATGGAACAAGAGGCAGATAGAACAAGGGACACTGCATGGTTTAAATCCAGGAAAGGTGTACATCAGGGTTGTTTCCTTTCACTATACATTTTTCAATCCATATGCTGAGCAAATAATCCGAGAAGCTGGAATATATGAATAAGAATGAGGTATCAGGATTGGAGGATGTCTCATTAGCAACCTGTGTTATGCAGATGACACAACCCTGCTTGCTGGAAGTGAAGAAGATCTGAAACACTTACTGGTGAAGATCAAAGACCGCAGCCTTCAGTATGGCTTGTAACTCAACATCAAGAAAACAACTGGACTAGTAAGCAATGCTATGATAAATAGAGAAAGGTTTGAGATTGTCAAGCGTTTTTTGTTTTACTTGCTTCCGCAATCAAAGTCCATGGAAGCAGCAGTCAAGACATCAAAAGACACATTGCATTGGGACAATCTGCTGCATAGGACCTCTTCAAAGTGTTGAGAAGCTGTCAGCTTGAAGGCCAAGTTATGCCTGAGCCACAGCAACACATTTATTTCCTAATTTATACAGCTCAGTTCAGCTGATACTTTCTTCCACAAGCCTTCTTTAAATTCTTCACCATGACATTGATGTCTCTTGTTCAGAGCAAGGGACACCAACTGTGCACACTTTTATTGCAACACTTAACAGCCTTTGTGTACCAACTTTCTGTCCCCTGACTTTAGCTGTCTCCATCATTAGACCTGAAGCACCTGCAAAGTACTTACAGTGTCTTCATTATCTTTGTGTGGCCAGAAACAGAGGGCCTGAGATACAGTATTCCTACCACATCCGTCTTCCACAATACTGCAGGGGCTGTATTCCTTATAGAAACAATAATACTTACAGAAACTTAATTTATTATAGAAACAATAGAAGCATATAATTCTTCCCTCCAGAAAAATCTCTGAAGGCTCTGTAGGAGAAAAAGGATACTCTTTAGTTTGGAACAGATGCCTTTCAAATCATGGCCCAACCTACCTCCAACCTTCATCTTTGCTCTCATCGTCCATTCTAGCCACTCTGAACCTTTCAGAGATTATGTGTTATCTTACATTTTTGTTTGAAAAGACAGTCCTTCTCTTCGATAATCTCTGATAGTTTCTCCCCACTTGGAAAGTCCTATCCTTGAAGATTCAACTCAAGCCCTTACTGGTATTTCAAAAAGCACTTTGACCTTATCTGTGACATAGTCAACATTCAGTTAACATTTCAGTAAGTTATTACAGTGTCTTTATGAGTTGGAATCAATTTCACAGCAAAGAACTTTATTTGTTTTTTTTTTTTTTTTGGTGGTTTTCTTTTTTTAAAAAAACTGAACTTTAAATGAAGGTTTATAGAACAAACTCATTTCCCATTGAACAGATGGTACACATATTGCTCTATGACATTGGTTAACAACCTCATGACATGTCAACACTCTCGCTTCTCAACTCGAGGTCTCCTTTCACTAGCTTTCCTATCCCCTCCTGCCTTTTCATGCTAGCCCCTGAGCTGGCATGTCCCTTTAGTTTAATTTTGTTTTATGGGCCTGTCTAATCTTTGGATGAAGAATGAATCTCAGGAGTGACTTCCTTTCTGAGCTAAAAGGATATATAAGGAGTCATATTCTTGTGATTTCTCCAGTCTCTGTCAGGTCAATAAGCATGGTCTCTTTTTTTTTTTTTTTTTTGGTGTGTTAGAATTTTGTATTTTTCTGCAGCTCTGTCAGTGACATTCTATTGTGATCTATGTCAGTGCAGTTGGTGGTGGTAGCCAGGCCCTAGTTGTGCGATCTCAGTCTGGCAGAGGCTGTGGTAGTTGTTGTCTATTAGTCCTTTGAATTAATGTTTCCCTTATGTCTTCGTTTTTCATCATTCTTCCTTCTTCCTAACGGGGAAAGACAAGCAGGAAATCTTACACGACTGCTCACAAAATTTTAAGACCCTAGATGCTACTCACCAAAGCAGAATGTTGAACATTTCCTTTGTAAATTATATTATGCCAGTTGGGCTAGAGATTCCTCAAGACAGTGGTCCCCAAAGCCCTCAGTCTGACAGTTTCTGTCCCTCCTGGAGTTTGGACTTGTCTATGCAGGCTCTGTGACCTTGCTTGTGCACTTTGTGCTGGCTTCCCAAGTATTATACATTGTTACCCTTTTTATTATTTTTGATGAATCACTCTGATGGCTATGATATGCATATGCATGCAAAAGCTGGACAATAAAGTAGGAAGACAGAAAAAGAACTGATGTGTTAAAACTGTGGTATTGGCGAAGAATATTGAGCATATCATCAACTGCCAAAAGAACTAACAAATTAGTCTTAGAAATATTACGAGAATGTTCTTAGAAGTGAGAATGGTGAGACTTTTGCTTGCTTACTTTGGACAGGTCATCAAGAAAGACCAGTCAAAAGAGGATGTCATGGCTGGTAAAGCGGAGGGTCAGAGAGAGCAAGAGAAATCCTCAATGAGATGGACTGACACAATAGCTGCAATAGACTTGAACATACTAATGGTCATGACGATGGAACAGGCTTGGCAATGGTTGCTTCTGTTTTATATAAGATCATTACAAGTTGAACTGACTTAAAGACAATTGCCAAAAGCAACAATAGAAGACAGAGAGTATTGGAAACGACTCAGTATGAAGACTTACTATGTAGTATACAGACCTTTATTTATTCTTTTACCTAACCAAGCATCTTGTTTTTATTCTTTTGAGTTTTTATTTTTTTCATTGTGTTTTAAGTGAATGTTTACAATTCTTATCAGTTTGTCATATAAAAACTTGCACACACTTTGCCATGTGACCCTAGCAGCTCTCCCCACAATGTGACAGCACATTCCTCCATTCTACCCCGTGTTTCCCATTTAATCAGTTCCAGTCCCCATCTGTCTCCTCCTCTCTACTCTGGAAAAGAGTCGCCCAGTCAGTCTCCTGTATCTACTTAAGTCAATTAAGCCATAAATTATTTTATGGCTTACATAGTAGTTCAGTCTTTGTCTGAGAAATTGGCTTCCAGAGTAGTTTCAGTTCTTGGCTGACAGAGTCCAGGGGCCGTGTCTTCTGGGGACTATCTAGTCTGTGAGACCATCAAGTATGTTTCTTCGCTGGTGTTTGAGTTCAGCACCCCACATTTCACCTACTCAATCAGGGACTCTTTGTTGAGTTCGCTGCAAAGGCAATCTTGGGTGGTAGCTGGGTACCATCTAGTTCTTCTGGTTTCATGTTGGTACAGCTTCTGGTTTATGTCATCTCTTCCCATCTCTTGGGCTCAAGTTTTCCTGGCATCTTTGATACTCTTCTTTCTCCTTTGCTGATCAAGCATTGTTTCCTTTTGTGGTTTCCTTTGATGAAAGATGGTGTCTGGTTAATTGTGATAATTTGTATGAATGAGTGAACTCTTGAAAATATCATAGTTGTTAACCTACTGCCAATATTTGACTTTAACAGCTAACAATTTATATACCGCTCACGAAAATGCAAATGACTATAGGTAGAACTTCCATGGATCATTTTTTTTTCCCAGAAGTCTACACTGGAATACTCTTTGTTAGTTCTAAAAGCTGAAGATATCCTGTATCATCTTTCTAATCTGTTCTTTCACAATTCCATTATTTTGCTTTTGCACTTTCCTGTAGTTAATTTTTACATTACCATCCTTTTGACACTGTATTAGATATAATGCTTTAATTTTTTAGTATAATATATGGAGAACTAGGTATACAACTTCTTTGCTGGTAATAGTAATACTGATAATGGCAGTTTTAATGCTCAAATCCTTTGCATATTTTATTAAACTGTATACCATCATTTCATCCTGGTTTTTTTCAGGGAGCTGAGCAGACACTATTTAAGTAACATTAGAAAAAAATAAAAGGCTTATTAATGATCTTTTTTTTATAAAACAATTAGCTATTACTGTGCTTTGCATAGAGGAAAAAGTGCTGTAGAGAAAGAAATAAAAGCTGTAAAGAATGAGATTCAGTATGCTCTTGAATACTAGTAAAGGCAATACACCACCGGTCTAATGATGCAGTCATCACAGTCTGATGAACCCCTGTACAGGATCCAGAACAGTTTCTAAGAAATCAATCCAGGAGAAAGCAATCATCATAGGTTTTTGTGTCTCCTTTTTTCTCTTCCACAAAGAGAGCACATCCAAACAGAGCCAAATACCTCTTAACGGATCTCTACAGATTACTGGATTAATGTTTTTCAGGATTGATTGATTTATTGAATTAATTAACACTCACCATTCCTTCTGTAAAATAAACATGCTGACAATCCATACTGATTTACATTCATGATGTTTTGAATACTCAGAGTTAAAAAAAAACAAAACTAAATCCAATGCCATCAAGTTGATTCCAGTATATAGCAACTGCATAGAATACAGTAAAACTGCTTTTTAGGGTTTCTGAGGCTGTAAATATTTACAGAGACAGTCTGCCACATCTTTCTTCCACAGAGCAAGTGGGAGCTTAAAACTGCTGACCTTTCTGTTAGTCACTGTCATCGGGGCTCCACCAGAGTTAGTACACCACAATTTTTTTAAGGTGGACTTCCTTATATATTTATTTCTTAAATGAGAAATATAATACATAGACCAAAATAAAATAACACCACCAATTGTAACCCCATGTGTTGCAATGTAGAACTGTGCTCTTAGGGTTTTCAAGGTTATGAGCTTTTAAAAGAAGATCTCCAGCCCTTTCTTCTTGAATGCC
This sequence comes from Heterohyrax brucei, assembly GCA_028571685.1. Classification (NCBI taxonomy): domain Eukaryota; kingdom Metazoa; phylum Chordata; class Mammalia; order Hyracoidea; family Procaviidae; genus Heterohyrax; species Heterohyrax brucei. The sequence goes on along the minus strand of CM053143.1, from coordinate 173,302,731 downwards.
TCTGGGTGGGTTCGAACTGCCAAATTTTCAGTTAGCAATCTGCTTAAACAAAAATAAGTCTTTAAAGAATTTAGGATATATTTAAAAGATGATAATAAACACCAATATTCCTACCACATAGCTTATGTGGTGATCCCTCATTGCACCACTCTTCACGTTCTTCCTTCCCCTGCACACTCTCCAGAATAACCGCTATCCCAAATTTTTTCTACCTTACTCTCTTGATTTCCTTTATCACAGGAGCCCAGGTGACACAGTGGTTAGACATGAAGCTGCCAACAGAAAGGTTAGTAGTTCAAGTCTGCCAACTAGTCCTCCCCAAAAGAATGAGGCAATCCATTTCCATAAAGATTTGCAGCCTTGTAAACATTGTAGGGAAACCCTGATGGTTTAGTGGTTAAGTGCTACCCTGCTAACTAGAACATCTGCAGTTTAAATTTGCCAGGTGCTCCTTAGAAACTGTGGAGCAGTTCTACTTTGTCTATGAGGTTAATGTGAATTGGAATCAACTTGATGGCAGTGGGTTTAGTTTTGGGTTTGGAAACACTGTGGGGCAGTTCTACTCTGTCCTATAGGGCTGCTACAAGTCAGAATCAACTTGACAATAATGGGTAGGTTTAAGCAGCATATTGTTAATTTTGCAGTTTTCTAATCTATATATAAGTAAAAGAATAGAGATGTGTATTCATTTTTGAGGTACTTGCTTGGTTAATTTTTTTTCCCTCATTTAATTTTTCCCTTTATATGTTTGGATGTTACATACTCTCTCTCTCTCTCTCTCCATAAACATACACACACAAACACACACATACACACACACACACACACACACACACACACACACACACACACACTCTTGAGCTCTGACAGTTAAGTCTGGGAACTTAATTGTTCTAAGTGCTATGCACCTCATTGCTGAATACCGCTAAAGTCAACTTCAAAGTACTTTCATTGGGAAGCTATGCACCAATGCCTGCACCTAGTCCACCCTTCAATATAATTTTAGAACTCTTTCTGGAATGGCCATTGAGCATGGTAGCATGGTGGCCAGTTCGTGAACTTCATTATATGGTTGTCTATGAGGGAATTTTTAGCCAGCAAACAAGTAACTATATTGGAACACCCTCCCTACTCACTTGATCTTGCCTCCAATGACTTTTTTCTTAACATGAAAATAAAGAAAATATTGCAAGGAAGACATTTAGATGACATTCAGAACATCAAGGGTAATGCTCCTCTAGCTCTGATGGCCATTCCAGAAAAAGAGTTCCAAAATTGCTTTGACAGGCCTTGTACAGACACAAGGGCCCCTCATAATAATCTCTACTATTACTCAACTAACGATTACAAATTCTTATTGTTGTTTTGAACAGTCAATAATTAAGATTTATCTACATATTTACCAATGCTCTTACTTTATCTGTCATAATTTTACTTCTGCTTAAAGTACCTGGTGTAGAATATACTCTAGAAAAAGGCTGTAACTGATTAAACACTCATAATTTACTAGTTTATAAATGTCTTTATTGTATCCTCTGTCTTGAACAGTTATTTTTCTGGATTGACAGCATTTTTTTCCAAAGACACTTGGCTTGGCTGGCAACATGGAAGATAGGATTCCAATATTACCTTCCTTTTTATTGTTGCTACTGATAAGATATCAATACTGCTAATTTCCTTTCCTTTGTAGGCAGTTTGTCTTTTAAAACCTTCTATTTTTCAGTTTCATTATAAAGATCAAACTATAAGTTTCTTTTTATATAATCCTCTTGGGATTTGTTGTCAGAGTCAAGATGGCAAACTAAACACACATTTCCCTAAATCCCTCTGGAAACCAAGACCTGAACTGATAATTAAACAGAGCCGTCTGAACACCTAGTAAGCCCTAGGACACGGCATAAGGCTGTTAATTTGGACTTCATAGCACTGAACAGAAAGCTTCCTCTATTTCACTGACCCCTGCTCTTGGTGAGCTCTGGCTTTCATGGACCAAGGGTAACTCACTATTTTGACTGTTTTTCTCTGTCTTGGCTGGTGTGAGGAGCTGGGACTTGACTGGCAGCTGGTCTCAGATGTGCTGCTGGTGGGATCTGTGGGCAAGATTGCCATATTTTGAGAGCCTGGCTTTGGACTCTGTGCACTTGGTGCCTTTGGCCCCTCTTTCCACCTCCACTATTGACTGGCCTGTGCTGGGGCAGGGGCGGAGCTTGTGCAGGATGCTGTCTTGTTCCACTGTGAGACAGAGTACCAACACAGAGGCCTCAGCTGGACCTAATTCCTAGTCTGAGAGGCAGCGCCTGCCCAGAGGAGAGGACTTTTCTGGCAGAAAAATGGTCTACTACACAGTGTCACCTATGTCTGGGGCCTGACAGCAGAGGCCAGCAGGGCAGTAGCCTTTCTATATTTTGAACTAATTTATAACATCTGGGGTTGGATATAGAGGTGTTTACTTTGCCAGCTGGGAAGAGGGACCTGTACACTTAAAACCTGACTGATGTTGGAAGCTGTCAGATACCTTTTACCTTTCATTTTAAGACGACCTAGAGAAGGAACTGCGGCCCATCCTCACAGTATCTCTTCCAGCCTCTATTGACTCACATGATGTCCAAACAGCATCAAATTCTGGAGAAAACCTTAACAAAGAAATTGCCAATGACTTCAAAAGTCCCCTAAAAGAAAGAACCAAAGAACTTCCTGGATAAAGAAACCTTTCTGAAACAATCAGAAGATGAATACAAAAGAATTACATAGAGAGGCCTCCTAGACGTTATAAAAAATGCAGCAGAGCAAAATGAAAAAATAAGCAAGCGGTTCGATCAGATGGAAGACTACTATTCTGAGATCTAGCAGATCAAGAACAAAAGCAAAGACATAGAAACTTCAATTCAAAGCCAAGAAAATGGAATGGAACAAATGGAAAAGAGAATTTCTGATTTGGAAGACAGAGCTACTAACTCCAGCATCTATGAGGAGAAATCAGAAAAAGAAACAAGAAAAATGAAGAAGCATTAAGCAGCATGCGAGACTGTATCTATGATTCATTGGAGTTCTTGAACAGGGCAAGACATCTGAGAACACAGAGAGTATTGCTGCTGAGCTAACAGAAAGCTTCCCAGAAATCATGAAAGAAGAGAATACAGATTTCCAAGATGCATATTGAACACCACTCAATATAGATCTCAAAAGAAAGACTCCAAGACATACTGTAATCAAGCTTAACAAAATGAAACATAACCAGAAGCTCTTAAAGGCTGCAAGACTCAAACCAAAACTAACATTCAGAGGGAAACCCTGTAGTCTTTCATCAGATTTCTCAGCTGGAACAAGGCTGACATGGAAACAGTGGCACGACACATTCAAAGCCTTGAAGGACAAGAACTTCCAATCAAGAATTAGATATCCTGCAAAACTATCTTAAAATACAAAAATGAAATGAAAACTTTCACAGATAAACAGAAACTCAGAGACTTTGTAAAAACTGAACCAAAGCTACCAGAAATATTAAAAACATCTCTTAGCTTAGAAGACCAAAACTACTAACTTTATATTTTAGAGGCAAATACGGAACACATCACTTAGGGAAGTCTCCAAACTCAATCAAAGATGTAATAGTGAAAGAAATGATCCAGTGAGCATATCATGAAGACTATGATGTCATCATATTAAAAAGAGGGATGTACTACAGTTGCTACAGTCCTTCCAGATGGAGAGTAAGTTAATAAGACTGGTAGTAATTAAAATTGGATTTATATATTGTTTATTAAGGGGGGTCATGGGGCAGCCATAAAGCACAATAAAGATGCAGCATATAAAATCAAGAAACGTAATACAGGAGTCTCAACAAGCACAAAACCAACCCTAAAAAGGTGAAAAATCAACTCACAGAGAAGAATGTCCCAGAAAAGATTAATAACAACAGAGAAAACGTCAACACAAAAACAAACATATTGCAATGACAGCACTAAACACATAGCTATCAATAATTACATTGAATGTGAATGGACTGAACACCCCAGTAAAGAAACACCAAATGACATCTTGGATCAAAAGTTATGACCTATCCATATGTTGGCTACAAGAAACTCACTTCAGACTTAAAGATATGAACAAACTGAAAATTAAAGGATGGAAGAATATATATGAAGGTAACAATAAACAAAGAAGAGCAGGTGTGGAAATACCTCAGATAAAATCAATTTTAATGTAAAATCTACCATCATGGACAAGGATGGACACAATTGTTGAAAAGTTCAGTACACAAGCAAGACTTAACAATATTAAATATTTATACATCTAATATTAGAGCACCTAAATACATCAGAGAAACTGACTATGCTTGAAAATGAGATAGATCACTCCACAATTACAGTGGGAGACTTGACACTCACTATCAATTCTGGACAGATCATCTAGAAAAAAACTCAATAAAGATAAAGAACACCTTATTGCCACAATTAACCAACCTCATTAACATATACAGCACTTTCTATCCATCAGGGACAACTACACCCTCTTCGCCAATGGTAAATAACAGCAACGATTTTATGAAACATCTTGTAACCTGGTTTCAATTGGAGGACATTATGCTGAGTGAAAGCTGACAGTGACAAAAGGACAAATATTGTATGAGACCCCTACAAAAAGAACTTCAAAACAGACTCATGCATAGAAGAAAGGACTCTTTGATGGCTACAAGGGTGAAGAGGGTGGGAGCACGAGGGGAGAAGGTTTAAATTAGATAGTTGATAGAAATTTGGTCTGGTGAAATCTGTGACAGCACACATTAGAAAAAAGATCAATATTAACTGGATTTCAACATAACATGATTACTCCTCCCATCTTAACCCAATATTGCAAGGATAGAGTAGATGGGGTGTGGTGCTAGGGATCATGCTCTCAGGGGAAATCAAGGACAATTGGCACAACAAGCATTTTGCTAAGAGAGCCTTGTGCACCCCACATTGATGACTGGCGTCTGGGGTCTTAAAAGCTGCCAAGCTGCCATTTGAGGGTACAGCGAATGATCCCAACTCAACAGGAGCAGATGATCACCAAGGACCAAAACGACATGGGGAAAAGAGAACCCAGAAGACAGAGAAACCCACATAAGTGGGTGACTACATCAATGTGTGACTGGAAGAACTGAATGGTTCCCGACCACCAGCAGTGATGGCTGTGACAGAGCTTACAAAGTTGAGTCTCACTGGCAACACAAGGATAAAAAGGGATGCACCCTGAGATCTCCACTAAAAGACCCTGATTGATGGTTCAGGGGCCTTGGAGTTCCCCTGGGAGCATGGCCCTTGGCCCTGATGATGCCCCTGTCCATAAATCATAATGGAGGTCAACTCTTCAGACAGGAATGGACTGGACTTGGTGACACAGAGTGACCATATCGTGTGTACACATTACAGTTCTATGCATCTATAGGATGTTGTCCTGCTGACCTCTTACTGGAGGCTGGGGAGTGGATGGAGAAGAGGGTATAGGAGATTTCTGGGATGCTTAGACATGTATGGAACAGAGAGGAAGAGTGTGCTGTCAGTGTGCGGGGAGAGCAGTGGGAGCCGCATCTAGGTGGGCATACAAATTTATATGGGAGTGTACATTTTCACTCAATCACAAGAAAGAGAAAAAGAAAGAAAGAAAACAAAAACAAAAAAACTACCAACCAAAAAAAGTCTGGGCCCAGATGGCTTCACTGCAGAATTTTACCAAGCTTTTAGAGAAGAGTTATCTCCAATACTACTGAGACTATTTCACAGTCTAGAAAGGGGTGGAATACTCTCACATTCATTCTATGAAGCCAGCATATTGCTGGTACCAAAGCCAGGGAGAGATCCAACAAAAAATGAGAACTACAGACTGATATCACTCATGAATCTAGATGCAAAAATCTTTAACAAAACTCTTGCCAATAGAATACAACACCATGTCCAATAAATAATCCGTCATGACCAAGTTGGATTCATACCAGGGATACAAGGCTGGTTCAGCATCAGAAAAACAATTAATGTCATCAACCACATAAATAACACAAAAGACAAGAATCACCTGATTTTGCCTATTGATGCAGGAAAGGCATTTGATAAAGTCCAGCACCCATTCATGCTAAAAACTGTCAGCAAAATAGGAATAGAAGGCAAATTCCTCAATGCAATAAGGGCCATTTATACAAAGCCAACTGCCTACTTCATCCTGAATGGCGAGAGACTGAAACAGTTTCCCTTGAGAAGAGGAACTAGACAAGGATGCCCACTCTCACCTCTCTTGTTCAGCATTGCACTAGAAGTTCTAGCCAGAGCAATTAGACAAGACCAAGAAATAAAGGGCATGTATATTGGCAAAGAAGAAGTAAAAATCTCCCTATTTGCAAATGATATGATTATATACGCAGAGAATCCTAAAGAATTCATAAGTAAACTACTCAAACTGGTCCTCTTGGGAGTTGTTGAAATTGCCAGTTCTGAGTGTTGGTATCTCAAAAATCCTTTCTTTTAACATTCTCTCTATTATATCATGGCAGAGACAATGACTTGGACGTTCCAGGTGTGGAATAAGGTTTACATTTCCACCCTCTCTTTCAATGAGATTGGGGCCATGTGACTGAGTTATGGCCACAGAAGTGTGAGTGGAAGAAATAGCTGTCCTTTCCAAGTTTGGCTACAAATGTCTCAGGAGAGCTTATAACCTTTAACTTTCTCCATGCCAATCACGTGTTGAAATGACAGAAATAAAAGTAACCATGTGGTGTAAGACTATCACAAGTTGTTTCTGTCAACTGTGTACCAAGCTGTAAAGCTGGGCCCATCAGCTATTCATCATGAAATACAAATAGAATATTCAGGATTGAACACAAGTAGGACCATATGGTATGGGCAGGACAGCTGTATAAGCAGGGAGTCCAGAACTCCAGAACCCCATACTATCTACCATTCTTTCATATGCACCACTTCTGTAACTCACATCTTTAGCCATATGGGGAATAACTTATGCCAGGAAGAAAAGTCAATTCTGAGCCTGGTTTATTAATTGATTGGCTTTGTGTATGGGTTCAAGTTGGAAATGGGATAATAGTTGTGCACTGAAGCCTCACTTAAATGTTGCTTTACACTATGGTGATGAAGGAAAAACCTTTTCAATTTTAGACATACAGGTGGTATACCTGGTCGTTTAACTTGTGTGGCTAGGAATGTAATTTCTTCAGGTTAAAATATAAATGGATTATGGAAGTTGTACGTGGCCTGGAAAGCTACTCAAACATATGGAAGGACAAAGATCATGAGACCCAAGATAAGAATATCTTGGGTAGAGACACATCAGTAGCTATATGGGCACTAACTGTGAGGATCTTTGCAACACATTTTATGTCCCTTAGAGGAAATTTACCATGGACCAGACACAAAACAACCAAGTATTCAAGGTAATTTGGCCAGTTGATATGGGCCAGCTCTGTCACCAACCATCCTGGTACTTCTGTGATGGATCCATAATTAAAACAGTGATGATGATAGAGATGGCTGTCATGCATGGGTCCAAAAGCAAGGTCCATTCACCAAGGCTTATCTAGCTATTGCCACTGTTGAATGTCTGGTTGGTCATTAGTAGACACCAAGGACGAGGCCCTAAAATGGCATCATTTGTAGAGAGGACCAGTAAGTCACTTTGTGACAAGTTGACTATGTTGGACCACTTAGACCAGTGAAGGCTCAGTGATTTATTCTTAGAAGAATAGGGACATTTTCCATATATGTTCTTGTTAGGTGCCATCGAATCAGTTCTGACTCGTAGAGACCCTATGAACAACAGAACAAAACACTGCTCAGTCTTGTGTCATGTCCACTGTTGTTTTTATGCTTAAGCCCATTGTTGTGGCCACTGTGTTGATCCATTTTGAGGGTATTCCTCCCTTTCGCTGACCTTCCACTCTACCAAACATTTTTCTATGCATAGATTTGCATTTTCTGCCTACAGGGCTTCAATCAGGACTTACAGGTCTTTGATTCACTGGCCCCCACGTAACATTGTATCAGACCAGGGGACTCACTTTATAGCAACATAAATGAAAGAATGGTTCCATAGCCATGAGGTCCATAGGTTGTATCTCTAGTGGATGATGGAGAAAGTGTGTATCAGTTATGACCAGGAGACCAGTGGCAACAGTGGAGGTTGTCATTTGTCCCACCTACCTTCCTCTTCTTAGATTTCTCCAGGAAGAGAGGCCCATCATAATATGTTCCTCAAATATGTATTACAAAATGTAGTTGAGTGGTACTACAGTTAGACCATGATGGGCAAAGAGCTGTGTTGTTTTTATTCCTTTTTTATCAGTTGCTGGAAGTTGTATCATCACAGACCCTTGAGCTCTCAGTCCCTGCACTGAATTTCTTGGCTGTAAACAGCTTCATCTTCTAGTCACTACCTACTTGGGGCAGCCTGTATAATTGTAAGATGACTAACTAAAGCAAGTGTATAAAGACCCAACGATTCTGGCACACTATGTGATAACTATCTTGGGCTATTTTAGCTCCAGAGTCCCTTATGGGCCAGAGTGAGGCTGTCGTTGCACTGCCACACATCTCAGTTTTTCTTTCCATGCAGTCCTGGTACCATTCCCTCCATTTCCCGGGTGCTAATCCCAGATCATTCTTTAATATACATTCTGTACTCTAAACTTCATATGGAATCTGCTTTCTGAAGAACTCAGCCAATGGTAGTATTACAAAAAAGTATTTGCTCAAAAGGGAAATTGCCAGTTTACTGCATGATGAAAGGGGGTAGAGAAATTGTAGAAACTTAGAACTCCAGAGAATAATGACAGTTAAAAGATTTGAAAGTAGAAACTAGTAAAACCTCTCAGTACATAAAATTATTAAAGATAACATCCGATTAAAGATTTGGGCTCATTATTCCAGATAGCCTTAAAATATCTTTCATTCTGCCTGTCTATCTGTCTATCTATCTATCTCTCCCTCAAGAGAGAGAAAGATGGGGCAAGAAAACAAAGAAACAAATTATATTTGAAAACTATGTCTCTATGAGTACTTCTGGTATAGTTACAGGCAGGTGTAGCTGACTGGAAGCAAACGTATCAAAAACTTACTAATTTTTGTATGAAATCTATAGAAACCCTGGTGGTGTAGTGGTTGAGAGCTATGACTACTATGTCGGCAGTTCGTAACTACCAGGTGCTCCTTGGAAACCTCATGGGTAAGTTCTAGCGTGTCCTGTAGGGCCATTATGAATCAGAATCAACTCAGCTGAAACAGATTTGGCCTGGTCTTTATATGGACAAATAAACTATGAGACCAAATTTAAAAGAAAAAAAAGATTTAACTTCTCAATATTTGAAACGACCTTTGGATTCTTAAATTTCCTGTAAACAGAAAGTTAGCTGTGAAACCTATGCAGACCACACGGATGCTTTATTCCCAAAGCTTTCTTCAGATAATAACTGAAAAGGAACTTTACAGTGAGTGGCACTAGAGACCCTCAACCGTATTTTCCCACACAGATGCATCAGGGCTGAACCAAGGAAACCTCTGCTTTCATAAACACCACTTACAATATCTGATCAGTGGAATTCAGAGAAAAGTAAACTCTATGTCTCCAACTCTCCTGTCACAATGGGAATATTTATTGTCATTTTTCTGGTACTGTTCCATCCTTGCTGATTGAATGACACATGGCATGCTTTTCAATTCATACATCCCAGGAACAAGAGAAGCCATGTAGGAAGAGAATAATGTGTGCAATCTCTCAAAATTCCTAGATTTTCAGGTGGGAACAAAGACTAGACAAGGCTTTGGACTGTGACTGTTTTATGTGTGAATGGAAGAACTAAATGATTTGATGACAGAAGACAAAGCTACGAGGTCTTAGAAGTAAGTTTACCAACTCATTCTAGAAAGAGTGCTCCGTACCTCATTGCTGGACATTACTATGTGGGCACCTTCTAAGTACTCCCCTTGGGGAAGCTATTCACTGGCACCAGGGCCTAGTCTACCCTTCAAAGCACATTTTCTGGGATGAGTTTGTGAATTTAATTGCCAGTCTTCCGTATAACAACAGCTGTAATGGCCGTTCGAGAAAAAGAGTTCCAAAACTGCTTTCCCAAATTACTAAAAATTTAAAAAAAAGGACAATATTTAGTGCTGGCAGTGTATCAATGAAAGAACCAAGAACATAAATTGCTACCATGACTTTAAAACTGTACAGTTCTGAAAAATAAGTTGTCAATATGATGAAAAAAAAACAACTTAAAGATATCATACCTTTGACTCAGTAATTCCACTTGCTTAATGAGTAAAAGTTTTGTACATGAAGATGCTTATCATAATTTTATTTGAAAGATTAAAAATTATAAACCACATAAACATCCAGCAATGTTAAAATATTTCATAGTAGCATAATATTATAGTCATCAATATTATGTTACAGATAATTCATTATAATGTATAAATATGCTATTTTTCTTAGGCTGGTTTCCTACCAAAGCAGAGCCTGAGATGAAGGCTTGTGTGCAAGAAGTTTCTCTATGAATGAGATTCTGTAGAGTAGACGTTCAGAACATAGGGGAGTAAAACAGGAAGAGGCCAAATAAGAATGCATTCTAGAATGCATCTTAGAACCATTTTCCTAAATGATAAAACATGGAAGCAGTTATCTTCTGAACCACGTTTCTTACTGGTCAAGAGTAGCCCCTAGCTCCATAGGGTTCTGATGAATGTTCTTGTATGCAGCACTAGAGAAGCTTTCAGATGGAAGTAAGAGTCCATGTGAGACACTTTCCAACTGAACCTTCAGGAAGCCCACCATGACCCCTATATGGTGCGGCTGAGGGTATTTGTAGTGATTCATAAAATATGCTCATTATGCTTTTAGAGTGCTATGAGGGAAAAATAAGCTCTAAGTCAACAGAATCTCCATTATTGTATTTAATAGTGAGTTATAAAAAAAGAAAGTAAAATTGTGTTAGATATATTTACAACAATGACAAAAAAGGAGTAGTTGTAAAAGCTGCTTCTGTACAACCATAAACCTCCTGGGATTTGGTTTCTTGGTTTGGAGGTTTAGGGTTATGGTTTCTTGGGACATCCAAGTTAATTGACCTATAATGTGTTTAGAGCTTCTGCCTCCTTTGTTTGTTGTGTTGTGCCTAGGGTCTTCAAAGCTTGCAAGTGACCATCTAAGACACAACAATGGGTCTCTATTTGCCTAGGGCAACAGAGGAAAAAAGAGGATCAGGAATAGGAGTAGGACCGGGAATGTGTAACTAATTGTCTCCATGAGCAACTGCCTCCTTTGTCACATGACCAGAAGAACTGGATGGTACCTAGCTACCATTACTGAACATTTTGATCAAAGATTCTATGGAAAAATCCTGGTCAAAAATGCAGAATAGAATTTCAAATTCTCGTGGTTTCCAGAATTTCTGGATCTTAGGGGGCTAGGTAAGCTCCTGAAACTATTGCCCTGAGATAATCTTTAAACCCGAAAGGAAAACATTCCCTAAATCTTTTTAAAATCAAGCAAGAGTTTAGCTTAAATAATAAAGACTGTTGGCCTTCAGCAATGCTCTTTTAAGAACTAGATGGGATCACTGTGATATCAGCAACTTAGAGGATTAGATGGGAACCTTCGGGATCAGTGATTTTATGTTAGTGAGGTAGGAAGAAAGGAGACTGAAGGCAGTTGTAAAACTCAAATATGCAATCAGTGGCACTGTAAGCTACATATGGAGACTGATGGATTCGAGTATGTTTTGCTGTTTATATTCTCAACAACAAAAGAAAATAAATGAAAGATACTGATTCCAACTCATAGCCCCTCCACTTCTGTCACAGAAGAACTGTGCTCTGTATGCAGAATTTTTTAGGGCTGACTTTCAGATGTAGATTACCAGGCTTTTCTTCTGTGGTGCCTCTGTGTGGACTCAAATAGACACCAGGCTTTTGATTAGTAGCGGAGTGCATGAACCACTTGCCCAACACGGGAACTCCTAACTGAGAAACAAGAAGTTTCCTATGACTTGACTAAGTGCTTATTCATTTCAGAATGGGTAAAGCTAAGGAGAGCTGAAATCATTGTAATCACTCTTTGGGAGCTTCCTGGAGGAAATGAGAATGTCCAGGAATCTTTGCATACTCTAAAACCAAAAACAAACAAACAAATGTTAGCATTTTGGTCTCTGTGTAGTAGAACTTCTTCCATGACACTTCTGAACATTTTAAAGATACCTAGAACAGGTATAGATTTCTCTTAAAAAGCAGGAAAACCACAGTGAAATTACTGTTAACAGTTACTAAAACAAAACATAGTCATTCCTCATTATCTCGGTGGCCCCTGGAAATAGCTCCATGTCCAACTCTGTACATGATCTTCTGTCTCAGTGGCTTTCAGCTACGGATTTCTTCTCCACTTGTTTTTCAAAACCTTTCAGAAATTTCTTAGACCAAGTGTACGTACAGGAATGCGTGTGTGTGGTGGGGGAGAGTTGGGTGTTCTTAATGAACACGTGGAAAATCTGTGAGAACAGAGAACATTTCCAGTATTGCTAAGCCAGCAGTACATGAACTTGATTCTTGGGTTTGAGTCTGAGTTTAATGGTTTGAGAGTAAAGTGTGTTACTGTAAGCAGCATGGCTAACAATTGCTTACATTCAGAATTAACTGTGGATGGACTTGGGTGTTTAGTCATCAAGATGTCTACTTGCTCTGTTGTTGGCACCTCTATGTTGCTTTCACATTTCCCATTACAAGGTATCACCAGAAACATAAGCTTGTAAGAGATTTTGCTGCTTATCATCTGCTTGACAGCCAGGGGCTCCAAATGGCCCCCAAATGTGGTGATGGTTTGCAGCACTCAGACTTTTAAATTGCATTAAATCCCAATGTGAATTTTCAGTATGAATGACCTCTAAAGAATGGCAGAGGAGGAGGATGTGGACATCAAGTGGCCAGCAAAGGAACCTTCTGGGACAATACTTGCTCCAGTCCCAGATGCCACTGTGACCAATTCAGCAGATGGGTCTTTCCCAGGAACAAAATGAGCATTGCGTCAGTGAAGCTGGAATCAGAGAGTGATGGTCCAGGATCAGTGAGAAGGAAGAAGTTGACCTTGGAGAGGTTTAAGAATGCCTCAAGAAGAGCTATCTGAAGCATAATTAAAGGTATTTTAACCTCATAAGCCCTGAAGAATGCAAACCATCACTGCTGCACACAGGGGAGGAAAAGATATTGCTTTTATAGCTGTAGAGCTTATGGTGAGAAGTGATACGAAATATTAGAAATGTGACAGTTTTATAATAATTTTATTCTTGCTCATTGTGGTAATTTTCATTTGCAGCTTTTTACCTTTGAACATCCTGAATTGCATTAATCCACCCTCACTCCATCTTGGTCCTGTAATATTAGAGGCAATGGTTTTCGTCTGAGGAATTACAGTAAATGCTGCAGGCATAGCAAACAGATAATGGTGTTTATGAGGCCTGCTATTTGAAGAATTACAATTTCTGAGTGAATTTGTCTTCCAGTTAACAAAAGTAATAGAGCCCATCAGTGAAATATTGCCTCTTCTTTCCTTTTATGTTGTCACTGTCTCTTCTTATAGCCTGTTTTTCTCTTGGGTGTTTTTTAGCGCGTGTGTGTCTCTGTGGAGGAGGGGCGTGAAATCCTATCTGTCAAACAATTCACTTGACTCAGATGTTTCCCTTGTCTATATTCTTTGTCCAAATGCCATATGTATTTTCTCTACTGAATGGCCCAAGTTTGAATTAGCACTACAGATCATTTGATTCAAGTCTTTTTATTTCTCAGACGGGGCAAAGCAAAGTCCCAAAGCTCAGTAACAGCAGAACTGGGGCAAGGGTCTAGGTTTCCTGACATCACTAGAACAACAGCTAACACTCCCTCATCCGTCTGTCAGTTTGTCATAACTGTGGGGCACTGTGTGTTGATGTGACGCTGGAAGCTATGCCACTAGTATTTTAGATACCAGCAGAGTCATCCGCGGTAGACAGGTGCCCGTGGAGACTGCTAACTAAGGCAGTCCAGGAAGAAAGACCTGGTGACTTATTTTGAATATTAGCCCACTATAGATCACTTCAGGGTATTGTCTGATATGGTGTTGGAAGATGATCCCGATCCCCCTAGGTTGGAAGATATACAAAATACACAGTGGACACATGAATGAACTCAAACTTGTCAGTGATCATGAATGTGGTGCAGGATTTGGCAATGTTTCCTTGTGTTGTACCTGGGGTCACCATGGGTTAGCACAGACTTGACAGCAACTAACAACAACATTTATTCAGCACTACCTTGGTGGCAAGGAAATGTCTAAGCGTTTTAGATGCATTAATCTTTTAAGTCTCAGATTGTCTACAGGGGACAGGGTCTGCTAGTAATATCATCCCTGTTTTATACAAGAGTCAACTGAGTCACAGCAAGTGTAAATAACTTATTCAAGGCCTTACACTTGCTGGGTGATCTCATTTGAAGTTTTTTCTCTCACAGTCCAGCAGGCTACAAGTCCAAATTCAAGTCCAAATTCAAGGCATTCTCTCTCTGTTGGACCTGGAAGAAAATTCTCATCATTCTTCCCTCGATCTGGAACTACTCAACACAGGGAACTTGGGTCCAAAAGATTCGCTCTACTCCTGACATTGCTTTCTTGGCATAAGGTGTGTTATGGATTGACTTGTGTCCCCCGTAAAATGTCTGTGTTGATTTGATTTGGCTGTGAGTCCCAATGTGGTGCCCTTCCTCCCACGTGTTGTGAATCCTGCCTCTGTGAGATTGATGATGGAGAACGGGCACCAGTTGTGCTAGAGAGGCAGGTCTCAAGCTACAAGCTTCTGGGTTATAAGGGAGAGAAGTGTGGTGAGGAAGTTGGGAACTTCACACCACAAAGAGAGAAGCACTGAGAGCAGAGCACATCCTTTGGACCCAAGATTCCTGTCCCAAGATGCTCTCACTGCATTTGGACCTATCCTACCTGACTGTGATGATTTCTCGTATTGAATGCACTTGTAACTTGTTAATGGATTTGTGGCTTACCAGACTGTGACAATAAAAGCTTCTCTTCATGAAACTCGTGGTATTTTCTGTTAGAGCAGTACCAGGTGACTAAGACAGAATTTGGTACCGGGAGTGGGTTACTGCTCTAAAAAATACCTAAAATGTGGATTTTTTTTTTTTTTTAACTGCTTGGTTCCCTTGCCTTTTTCTCTTGTAGGATAAATGTTTCATTCTGTTTTGCATAAGGCCACTATGAGTCAGAATGAACTTAACAGCACCTAACAACAACAGAGTGGGTTCTCAGAGCACTGGTAGCACACTGGTCAAGAACTCAGCTGCTAAAGGTTGATAGTTTGAATCCACCATCTGCTTCTTGGAAACCTTATGAGGTAGTTCAACTCTGTCCTGTGGGTTCACTATGAATTGGAATCAACTCCATAGCAATAGAGTTAGAGTGAGTTCTAAATCTAATTACTATTGAGTTACAAAAAGAGTAGATCAGACACAGAGACTTAAACACATGGTAGTTGGGGGTATGAGGAAGAAAGATGCCCCATGAAAATCTTCTAAAAGCCAAGGAACCAAGGAAGGTCTAGGACTAGCCTCAGTGAAGAAATTGATGTGGGCAAGACCCTGGCTTGGGTTTTTGGTCTCCAGAAACTTTTTTTCTTTAAAGCCACAACAGAAAGATATTTCTGTTACAGCAGCACTAGGAAACTAGGATATCCTCATAAATGTTTTTCTGTAAATATGCTTGCATTTTGATTTTTTTTTCCTCAAATATATTACTAGCATAATACTGCCTCAGAAATGTAATGAACTAATAAAGGACTTGATGACCAAATCTCAAGGCACTGTACCTAACTATCTGTTAATAGCTGACAGATTGCTTCATTTTGGCCCAAGTTAAAACCTTTGTATCCATGAATGTTTATAAATTGAATGTTCATAAATGAGATGGTTTCTGGATTATACATTATGGGTGATAACAATGATTTCAAAAAATTCAAAACATGGTTCCTGTCTCCAAGGAATAGAGACACCAATTAAGAAGATAAAGTAGAAATACATCTGTAAGCTCTTTCTTGATTATTCTATTGATCCACACAAGGGTTAGATTAGTTTTTAATAAGTAAAAGCATTGAAGATCTGTCAAAAGGTGAAATGAGTGGTAGATAATGTATTTCATATTTTCAGAAGAGGAGAATTATTGGAATAGATACCATGCAGGAGAAAGACTTTAGCTGAACCCTAAAAGATGGGTACATTTTCAACAGATGAATGATAATAGAGAGAATATTTAATTTCTATATAAAAGCCACTTATTAAGTAAACCTCCAAAATTAAAAAACCCTTTGCTGTCAAATTGATTCCAATTCTTAGCGATCCTCTGTGACAAAATTGCACCATACGGTTTCTAAGGAGTACTTGATGGATTCAGATTGTCAACCTTGTGGTTAGCTGTTGTTCCACCAGCATTCCCCAGTAGAGAGACAGAAGGAATCCTAACCCACCAAGAAATTAGCTCTGGGAACAGAGCAAATTTTTTTGAACCTAGGACTTGGGTATGGAGAAGCTCCTGGGCCAGGGGAAAATTGATGACAAGGAGCTTCCTCCAGAGCCAACAGAGAGCAAGACTTTCCATGGAGCTGACGTCCAGCATTTGGACTTCTAGCCTAAGAGATTCGGAGAGAATAAACTTCAGTTTGTTGAAGTCATCCACTTGTGGGGTTTCTGTTACAGCAACACCAGGTGACTAAGTCAGACACTGATTATTCATTTTGTCTCTCTTCTTTCTATCCTTTTTTTTTTTGCTGTCTCTTTCTTTCCCTTTTAATCCCTATTGACAGGTAGGTGAATATTTGTCTCAAAATTTAGATTTGCAAGAGGAGGAGAGAGTTTAATGTCCAGTTCAGTTCCCCAGGCAAAAGCAAACTTTGGGGCTACTTTCTGAGTTAAGTGCTAGGAGGATCTTATGCGGCTAGTAATTTAGTGATTCTTTAATTCAAAATATCCTCTGGCATACTTTACATATATCTCTTCAAAACTCTATGGGGAGACAACGAGCATTCTTATGTTCTTCACTATCAAAACTTTATACTTAGTCACTAATATAAGTATAAAGATTTAGACTGGAAGAGAGTGCTTTAAGTCTGTTTTTGTTACACCAGTAGATAGAAAGTCTGGTGGTATAGCAATTAAGTGTTGCCACTGTTTACCAGAAGATTGGCAGTTTGAATCCAGTAGCTGCTCCTTGGAAACACTATGAGACGGTTCTGCTGTGTCCTATTGGGTCCTTATGAGTCAGAATCAACTCAAGGCAGTGAGTTTTTTTTTTTTAACACCAGTAGATGCAGAAGTACCAGTTGTGGTGGTCTTAAAATAGTATTATTTCCTTTAAATTATGTTTCTGGGATACTTGAGATAATTTACCTGCTGAATGATCACAATAAGATGCTGCTAACAACTCTATCAAGTGACTGTACTGTGTGTGTGTAACCTCACGCTGTTCAATATGATAATGCCAAACTAGATTTATCAGATCTCTAAGCATTATACAACTCAACCTCTATGATCTCAATCTTAGAGAAATTCTCCTTTAGTCTAGTCTCATAGGTATTTGCAAAGCTGGAAAGTTGTGAAGTTGGGGAAAAACAAACAAACATTGCCATTGATTTGGTTCTGACTTACAGTGACCCTTGAGAACAGAGAAGACCTGCCCTGTAGGGTTTCCAAGGAGCAGCTGGTGGATTCAAACTGCTGATTTTTTTAGTTAAGCAGCAACAGCTCTTAACTACTATGCCACTGAGGTTTCTGAAGTTGGAAAAGTAGATGCCAAATGAGTGGTACCTAGCATGGTGTTTCTCAAGTTGTGGTCTCTTGTCTACCAGCATCAAAACTACTTAGGTTGCTTGTTGAATATGCAGATTCTTTGACTTTAACCCAGATTTGCTGAATATACATATCATATATAGATATATTCACGTAATTATTATTTTTAAACATAAATATACTCACCAATGTGGGGTGCAGAGAGCCCTCTTAGCAAAACGCTAGTGGTGCCAGTTGGCCTTGATTGCGCCTAAGAGCATGGTCCCCTGCCCCCTGCCCCAGCTACTCTGTCCTTGCAATATTGGGTTAAGATGGAAGGAGTATTCAAGTTATATTGAAGTCCACTTAATATTATTCTTGTTTCTAATGTGTGCTATCACCGTTTTACGCAACCAGATTTCTAGCAACTGTCTAATCTAAACTCTCGAGGGCTCTCTGCACCACACATTGGTGAATGGCGTCTGGGGTCTTAAAAGCTGCCAAGGTGCCATCCGAGGACACAGCAAATGGTCCCAACTCAGCAGGAACGGATGCTCACTGAGGACCAAAATGACATGGGGTAAAGACAACCCAGAAGATAGAGAAACCAACATGAGTGGCTGCCTACATTGACTTGGGACCAGAAGAACCGGATGGTGCCCGGCCACCACCAGTGATAGCCGCGATGGAGCTTACTAAGTTGAGTCTCACTTGCAACACAAGGATAAAAGGGGGTGCACCCTGAGATCTCCACTAAAAGACTTCAGTTGATGGTCCAGCGGTTTTCGGGTTCCCCTGGGAGCATGGCACCTTGCCCTGATTCTGCCCTTGCCCATAAATCTTAATGAAGGTCCACTCTTCAGACACCAGTGGATTGGACTTGGCAATGCAGAGTGACCATAGATATTGGATGTAATTTATGGTTCTTTGCATCTATAGGATATCATCCTGCTGACCTCTGGTTGGAGGGAGGAGAGTGGGTGGAGAAGAGGGGAAAGGAGACTGTTGGAGCAGTGGAGGAGAGTGGGTGGAGAAGAGGGGAAAGGAGACTGTATGGAGCAGAGAGGAATAGTCACCGGGCAGGGAGAGCAGTGGAAGCTGCATAGGTGGGCATGTAAATTTATATGGGAATGTACATTTTCACTCAGTCATAATAAAAAAAAAAAAGTAAATACTTCTCCTCTCCCCACCCTTGTAGTCACCAAAGACTGTTTTAGTCTGTGTTTAAACCATTTCTCAAGTCCTTGTAACAGTGGTCTCATATATTTGTCTTTCTGTGACTGACTATTTTCAGTCAGCATAATGCCCTCCAGATTTCTCCATGTTACGATATCTTTCTCAAATTCATCACTGTTCTTTATGATTACAATATGTTCTATTTTGTGAATATGCCATAGTTTGTCCATTCATCTGTTTCAGGGCACCTAGGTTGATTCCATCTTTTTGCTATCATGGACAATTTTGTGATGAAGATTGGTGTGCATGTATCTATTTGTGTGGCAACTCTTGTTTCTCTATGATATATTCTAAGAAGTGGGATTACTGGATTGTATGGTGTTTCTGTTTCTAGTTTTTATGAAAGCACCAAATTGATTTCCAAAGTGGTTGGATTATTTTACATTCCCACCAACAGTTATACTTGTTCCAGCTTCTCCACAGCCTCTGCAACATTTATTATGCTGTGTTTTTTGGATTAATTGCAGCCTTGTTGGGGTGAGTTGGTACCTCATGGAAGTTTAGATTTGGAGTTTTCTAATGACAAATGATTGTGAGCATTTCCTCATATATCTGTCAGCTGCCTGGACATCTTCTTTTGGTGAAGTGCCTGCTTATATCCTTTGCCAGTTTTTAAATTGGGTTGTTTTGTTTTTGTTGTTGAGGTTTTGCAGTATTTTGTAGCTTTTAGAGATTAGACGCTGATCAGATTTGTCAGAGACAAATTTTTTTTCCCAGTGTAGAGATAGTCTTTCTACACTTTTGGCAAAGTCTTTGGATGACTCTGTTTGATTTTTGTGAGTTCCTAGTTGTTTTATTTTCTCTTCTATTGTTTGTGTTTTGTGAGTAATAATGTTTTGTGTTTTATTTATGCCATATATTAGGGATCCTAACATTGGCCCTGTTTTTTTCTTCCATGATCTTTATCTTTTTAGGTTTTATATTTAGGTCTTTGAATCCTTTTGAGTTACTGTTTATGTGTAGTGTGAGATAGGGGTCTTGTTTCATTTTTTTACAGATGAATATCGAGTTACACAAACACCACTTGTTAAAGAGACTCTCTCTTTCCCAATTAATGGACTTTGGGCCTTTGTTCAAATATCAGCTGCTCATAGGTAAATGATTTTGTGTGTGGATTCTCAATTAGATCCCATTGGTCTATGTATCCTTTGTTATGCTGAGGAATTTCCCTACTATTCCAGTTTTGCTGAGAGATTTTAACAAGAATGGATGTTGGAGTTTTTCAAATACCTTTTCTACACCACTTTATAAGATCAAGAATATAAAGACATATTCTTGTCTTTAGTTTTGTTTATGTGGTTGATTTCATTGATTGTTTTTCTAGTGTTGAACCACCCCTGCATTCCAGGTATGAATCCCACTTGGTCTGGTGAATTATTTTTTTGGCATGTTGTTGAATTCTACTGGCTAGAATTTTGTTGAAAATTTCCCCTCCTGAGTTTATGACAGATATTAGTGCATAATTTTCCTTTGTTGTGATGCGTTTCCCTGATTTGGGTATCAGAGTTATACCGCTTCATATAATGAGTTTCAGAGTATTCTGTTCTTTTCTAAACTCTGAAATACTTTTAATAATAATGATATTATCTTTTCTCTGAGAGTTTAGTTAGAATTCTCCATTGAAGCTCTCAGGGCCAGGACATTTTTGGTTTGGAGTTTGTAAATTAGCTTTGCAGTCTCCTTTTGTTGTGAATTTATTTGTTTTACTTCCATTTGTGTTAGTTTAGGTAGGTGGTGTGTTTCTAGAAGTTTATCCATTTCCTCTAAGTTTTCAGATTATTAGAGTACAATTTTTATAGTATTCTGTTATGATTATTTTAATTTAATGTCAGTTTGATCTGTTGTGATATTGCCCATGTGATTTCTTATTTGAGTTATCTGCTTCCTATTCTGCTTTTCTTCTGTCAGTTTCACCAGTTTGTTGCTTTTGCTGACCTTTTGAAAAAAAAGAAAAGATTTTGGTCTTGTTAACTCTTAATTATTTTTCTATTCTTGCATTCATTTAGTTCTGGTCTAAATTTTATTATCTGTTTTCTTCTGTGCCTGAGGGGTTCTTCTGCTACTCTGTTTCTATTTGAGTTGTAGTGTTTATGCTTTGACTTGGCCCATTTCTTCTTTTTGGATTTGTGTATTTATTGAAAGAAACTGACCTCTGAACACTGTCTTTGTTGTGTCTGAAATGATCTGACCCAGCAGTTTTTGAGTAAGATGTTGTTCATTTTCCATGTGTTTGATTTTTCTTTTTCCTATCCTTTTATTTTTTTTTCTTTTGTGGCTTTACAGTCTGAAAAGTTTTCTTGCAATATTTCTATGCTTTGAATTCTGTTAAGCCTTGCTTTATGGCCTAATATATGGTTCAGTCTGGAGAATATTCTAGGTGCAGTACAGAAGAAGGTATACTTGCCTGTTGGGTAAGTATTCTATATATGTCTATGAAGTCAAGTTGGTTGATTGTGGCACTTAGATTTTCTATGTCTTTACTGAGCTTCTTTCTAGATGTTCCATCCTTCACCAAAAATAGTGTGTTGACATATCCTGCTATTATTGTGGATTTGTCTATTTCTCTTTTAAATGCTATAAAACTTTGTTTTATGTATTTAGGAGCCCTATCACACTGGGCTTGTAAATATTTAATATAGTCATATCCTCCTGGTGTATTCATTGTGGTAGATTCTACTTTAATGTCTATTTTGTCAGAAATTATTATTACCACTTTATTCTCTCTTGAATGTTGTTTGCTTCATACATATTTTTTCCATCCTTTGAGTTTCAATTTCCCCTAAAAGCATGGTCCCCAACCCCCCACCTGTTTGAAACTTTAAGTGTAAGATATGTCGCTTGTAGACAGTTTATAGGTAGTGTTTTCTTATCTATTCTGCCTCTCTGTGTCTCTTTATTGATATATTTAATCCACTTGCTTTCAGTAGAAGTATTGATAGATACAGTTTAGTGTTGTCATTTCTATATCTTTTTTTGGTGTGTTGTTGACAATTTTTTGTTTCATTTTATTTTCTGTGCTGAATCATTTTTGTTAGTTTTCTTTTCACTTTTTTACATTGTTGTTGGTTTTTCATTTCCTGAAACTTTGTTTTTTTCTTTCATTTTTATTTTGATGTGTAGATTTGTTAGTGTCCGTTGTGATTATCCTAATATTTACTCCTATTTGTCCTCATTTAAACCCCTCTTTAATTTTTTTGTATTGTCTTGACTTTCTCTCCATATGAAAGATCTACGACTACCATTTTTTAGTCCCACTTTTTGTTATAGTTATCTGTTCGTGTAGTAGTTGAATGCTACATTTACTAACAAGAAGATTGGCAGTTCGAAATCACCAGGCACTCCTTGGAAACTCTATGGGGTGGTTCTACTCTGGGTTTGCCATGAGTCAGAATAGACTCAATGGCAGTGATCTGGTTTGGTTAGGTTTGGGTCATCATTTACATAATGGCATCTCTGTTTCCCTGTTTTCACTGTTTTAGATTTATTTTTGTGATTTCTTTATTTGTCTTGATATGTGGTTGCTCTTTCTTGCATTCTAGCCATGGGTTATGTAATGTCATTGGTTGCATAACTGAAGGACTCCCTTCAATATTTCTTATAATTTGATTTGGTATTTGCAAGTTCTCCAAACTTCAGTTTATCCAGAAGTGTCCTAATTTCACCATCATATTTGAGGGACAGTTTTGTTGGATATATAATTCTTGGTTGGCATTTTTTCTTCTTCTTCTTTAAGGCTTTGTATATGTCATCTCATTGCCTTCTTGCCCGTGTGGTTTCTGCTGAGTAGTTTGAGCTTGGTCTTATTAACTCCTTTGTAGACTATTTTTGTGTATACCTAGGTGCCTTTAAAATTCCCCCATCTTTAGTTTTGGCAAGTTTGATTATAATATCTCTTGGTTTCTGCCTTTTGAGATCTACCTTGTATGGAATTTGATAAGCATCTTTTATAGACACATTCTCATTTCTTATGATATCAGGAAACTCTGGTGGCATAGTGGGTTAAGAGCTATGTCTGCTAATCAAAACGTTGGCAGTGCAAATCTGCCAGACATTCCTTGGAAACTCTATGGGGGCAGTTCTACTCTGAACTATAGGCTCACTGTGAGTTTGACTTGATGGCACTGAGTTTTGGGGTCTATGATGTCAAGGTATTTTCTGTCAATAAATCTTTAACTACACTATATTTTCTATTGTCCATTCGTGTACCCAATTGTTCATCTGTTATTCCTCTTGATACCCACCCAACCCACTGCAATTGAGTTGGGTCTGACTCATAGTGACCCTAGAGGTCAAAGTAGAACTTCCCCATAAAGTTTCCAAGGAATGCCTGGTGGATTTGAAGAGCCAAAAAGTTCTTAGTGTTTCTTCATTTTTTTTTTAAATTATAATTGAGTTAAAATGTGCATTCCCATATAAATTTGCATGCCCACCTAGATGCAGCTCTCCCTGTCTAGTGATAGCACACTCTTCCTCTCCACTCCAGACATGTCTTATCCTCCCAACGATCTCCAATCTCTTCCTCTCCACCCACTTCCCAGACTCCAGTAAGAGGTCAGCAGGATGACATAGAAACATAGATGCATAGAAACATAAAATGTACATGTGATATCGTCACTCTGTGTCACCAAATCCAATCCATTCCTGTCTGAAGAGTTAACCTCCATTATGGTTTATGGACAGGGATAGCATCAGGGCCAGTGACTATGCTCCCAGGGGAACCCTGAGGCCCCTGAACCATCAATTGGGGTCTTTTAGTGGAGATCTCAGGGTGCACCCCTTTTTATTCTTGTATTGCCAGTGAGACTCAACTTTGAGCCCTATCACGGCTATCACTGGTGGTGGCTGGGCACCATCCTGTTCTTCCAATCACAAGTTCATGTAGTCACCAACTCATGTGGGTCTCCCTGTCTTCTGCATTCTCTTTCCCCCATGTCATTTTGGTCTTTGGTGACCATCCATTCCTGCTGAGTCAGAACCATTTGCTGTACCCTCAGATGACAGCCTGGCAGCTTTTAAGACACCAGATACCACTCACCAATGTGGGGTGCAGAGGGCTATCTTAGCAAAATTCTAGTTGTACAAATCGCCCTCAATTTCCCCTGAAAGCATGGTCCCCAACCCCCACCTCAGCTACTCTGTCGTTGCAATATTGGGTTAAGATGGGAAGAGTAATCATGTTATGTTGAAGTCCAATTAATATTGATCTTCTTTCTAATGTGTGTTGTCACAGATTTCACCCAACACAATGTCTATCAACTATCTAATCTAACTCTCCCCCATCCCTCCCTACCCTTGCAGTCATCAAAGAGTCTTTTTTTCTATGCATAAATCTGTTTTTAAGTTCTTATCATAAGGGTCTCATACAGTATTTGTCCTTTTGTCACTGACCACTTTTGCTCAGAATAATGTCCTCCAGTTGAAACCAGCTTATGAGATGTTTCCTAAAATCGTTTTTCTTTATCATTTGCAAAGAAGGTGTAGTTATCCACTGATGGATAGAAAGCTCTGTATGTGTTGACAAGGTTGGTTAATTGTGGCAGTAAGATCTTCTGTGTCTTTATTGAACTTTTTTCTAGACGATATGTCCAGTATTGAGAGTGGAGTGTTGAAGGCTCCCACTGTTATTGTAGAGTGATCTATCTCGTTTTTGAGTGTAGTCAGTGTTTCTTTGATGTATTTAGGTGCTGTAATATTAGGTGCATAAATATTTAATATTGTTAAGTCCTGCTTGTGTGTTGAACCTTTCAGCGATAAATAGTGTCCATCCTTGTCCACGATAGTACATTTTGCATTAAAATGTATTTTACCTGAGTTTAGAATTGCCATACCTGCTCTTCTTTGTATATTGTTAGCTTGATATATATTCTTCCATTCTTTGATTTTCAGTTTGTTCATATCTTTAAGTTTGAGATGAGTTTCTTGTAGGCAACATATGGATGGGTCGTGTCTTTTGATCCAAGATGTCACTCGATGCCTCTTTACTGGGACATTCAGTCCATTCACATTCAGTGTAATTATTGATAGGTATGTGTTTAGTGCTGTTGTTGTGATATGTTTATTTTTGTGTTGATTTTTTTTCTGCTGTTCTTGTTAATCTGTTCTGGGACATTCTTCTTTGTGAATTGACTTTTCACCATTTTCAGGGTTGGTTTTGTGATTGTTGAGACTCCTGTATTACATTTCTTGATATGTTACATCTTTATTGTGCTTTACAGCTGCCCCTATGATCCCTCTTAATAAACTATGTATATACCCAATTTTAATTACTACCATTCTTATCAACTTCCTCTCCATCTGGCAGGACTATAACAACTGTAGTACATCTGTCTTTTTAATGTGATGAAATCATAGTCTTCATGATATGCTCACTGGCTCGTTTCATTCACTGTTATAGCTTTGATTGAGTTTGGAGCCTTCCCTAACTGAGTAGGTTTCTGGGTGATGTGTCCTGTATTTGCTTCTAAAGTATAAAGTTAGTGGTTTTGTTCTTTAATCCAAGAGATTGTGTCAGTATTTCTTGTAGCTTTGGTTTGGTTTTTACAATGTCTGAGTTTCTGTTCATCTGTGAGTGTCTTCATTTTATTTTCATATTTGAAAGATAGTTTTGCAGGATATCTAATTTTTTGTTAAAAGTTCTTCTCCTTCAAGGCTTTGAATGTATCATGCCATTGTCTCTGTGACAGCATTGTCTCTGCAGAGAAATCCAGCGAAAGCCTACCGGGTTTCCCTCTGAATGTTAGCTTTGCTTTGAGTCTCGCTGCCTTGAAGAGTTTCTGCTTATGTTTCATTTGTTAAGCTTGATTATAGTATGTCTTAGAGTCTTTCTTTTCAGATCTATATTGAGTGGCATTCAATATGCATCTTGGCTATCTATATTCTCTTCTTTAATAATTTCTGGGAAGTTTTCTGTCAGCAGCTCAGCAGCAATACTCTCTGTGTTCTCCGGTTTCTTGCCCTGTTCAGGAACTCCAATGAATTGTAGATTGTTTCTCCTAATAGAGTCCCACATGCTTCTTAATGCTTCTTCATTTTTTTTGTTTCTTTTTTCCGATTTCTTCTCATAGATGTTGGAGTCAGTAGCTCTGTCTTCCAAGTCAGAAAGTCTCTTTTCCATTTTTTCCGTTCTGTTTTCTTGGGTTTGAATTGAAGTTTCTATCTTTTTGATTGTGTTCTTGATGTGTTGGATTTCAGAGTACTGGTATTTCATCAGATTGAACAGCTTGCTTAGTTTTTCATTTTGCTCTGCTGCATTTTGTACAGGGTGTAGGAGGGCTCTCTATATAGTCCTTTTGTATTCACCTTCTGATAGTTTCAAGGTTGCTTCGTCTGGGAAGTTCTTTGGTTCATTCTTTGTGGGGGCGGGGCTTCTGAAACCATGGGTAATTTCTTGGTTATGCTTTTATTGAGAAGTTTTTGGTTTGGGGGCATCATGTGAATCAATAAAGACTGGGAGAGATGCTGTGAAGATGATTTGCAATTGTTTTTCTAGGCCGTCTTAAAATGAAAGGTAAAAGGTATCAGAGAACTTCCAAAGTCAGTCAGGTTTTCAGGTGTACAGGTCCCGCTTACCAGCTGGCAAAGTAAGGACCTCTATATCCAGCCCCAGGTGTTATAAACTAGTTCAAAATACAGAATGTCTACTGCCCTGCTGGCCTCTGCTGCCAGGCACCAGCCGTAAGCTGTAAGTATAATACTGCTTTTCTGCTGGTGAAGTGCATTCCTGTGGGCAGGTGCTGCCTCCCAGCCTAGGAATTAGGTCTAAAGGAGGCCTCTGTATTGGTATATCTGCCTCTCAGTGGAACAAGATGGCATTCCACACAAGCTCCCTGCCTGCCACGACACAGGCCACTCAAAGGTGGAGGTAGAAAGAGAGTCCAAAAGTGCTGAGGTGCACAAAGTCCAAAGCCAGGCTCTCAAAGTGTGGCTATTTTGTCCACTGATCCCACCAGCAGTGTGCCCAAGACCAGCTGACAGTCATATCCCATCTCCACCTGCTGGCCAAGGCAGAGGAAGAAAAGTTAAAATGGTGAATTACCCTCGATCTGTGAAAGCCAGCACTCACCAAGAGTGGGGGTCTGCAAAAACGAGGAATTTTTCCACTCAGTCGTATGAAGTCCAAGTTAACAGCCCTATGCTGTGTCCTAGGTCTCATTAGGTATCCAGAAGCCTCCATTTAGTTATCAGTTCAGGTCTTGGTTTCCAGAGGGATTTAGGGAGACGTGTGTTTAGTCCACCATCTTGACTCTGCTCTCCTGTTTCTTCATTTTAAAAATTCTTCTATCACATTTTTCCTCGTATATATTGGTGCAAGTGTTGTATCTCTGGTCTCGCTAATTTTGGCTTCCATTGTCTCTGTTTTACTTCTTTCACTTTCTACGGATTTGCCTAGTTCTGTAATTTTATTATCAATCTTCTGAATCTCTGTATGCTGCTTTTGTATGATTCCTTGCACCCTGTTCAGTTTGTCACTATGCTCTGCTGCATTTTACCTGATCTGCTTCCTGATCTCATCAAGAATTCTAATATTAATAGTATGTATTCTGCCTCTGTTAATTCCAGAAAGTTCTCTTCATCTGTAAAATTTCTTGATTCTTTGTTCTGGGAGCTTTCTGAAGCCATTGTGTTCTGTCTCTTTAAGTGTTTTGATATTGACCATTGTATTTATTTATTTTATGTTTGTTTGTTGTATTCTAGCTTCTTGTTTTGAAATGCCAAAATAAGCTGGTCATGTGAACTATTTTGATTATTGGCATCTTTGGGGCTCTTGTGTCCTTTCACCAGACAGTTACTGCTGTTACCAGACAGGTGAGTTCAGGCTTCTGTTTACTTTTCTTGTAGTGTTAGGTCAGGTATACAGGTAGTTGGTCACCAGGTGTGTTCTCCAGGCTGTCCTTTACCTCCTGGAAAGGCAAGGATGATTGATATATGTTCAGGTATCCGGCTGCATGAGCTGAGAAAGGCAGGGGACTGACAGCCACCAGTAAGTGTCTGTGAGGAAGGCGTCTACCCTTATGGCAGATCCTAGGCAGAGAAACTGTCTCTGCCATGAGTTTCCAGCTATTGAAGCTGAAAGATTATTTTATTTGTTTATTCGTCCTCTCACTTTGTTCATTAAATTGTCCCTTCTCTGAATCTAGTAGAATGGCTTATGGTGTGTGTAAGGAGTTCTACTTCTGGCTCATGTGATGGTGTCAGACTGCAGCCTGGCACAGTATAGAGAAGGGAGGAGAAAAATACTGGGGAAGGGAGAGACGTTTATCCTGAACTAAAGATTTAGACCCTTGTGTAGCCGATTAGACACAATCCACTTAGGTTTTGATGATTGAATGTTGTTTTTCACTGGAGGTGTGACTAAGCTCTCCACTGCTTAGTCTCTCCTGCTGAGGAAGAAGACCTCTGAAAGCCACTACTTGGCCTACCAAGCTCATTGCTGCCACTCTCTCTGCCTACAGAGTGCTGACTCCCATCAGGTCAGGTGTGGCCAGTTCTAGTACTTCTGGACTTACTCTTTGTTGTCTGATGCTCATTCAGATTTCTTGGCTTTCTTTTTGATGTTCAGGGTTCCTAAATTGTCATACATAGTCCATTTTTTTCATTTTTTGGTTGTTGTCTTTTGGGGGCATCTTTGTTGTTAGAGGGATCATGGGAAGCATCCAAGTACTCCACCATCTTAGCCCTACCTCTAAATATACATCTTGAGAATCGATATTTTTATTATGCTTTATAGGTGTGGTAGTATAGTGGTTAAGTCCCATGGCTGCTAACCAAAAGCCAGCAGTTGGAATCCACCATATGTTCCTTGGAAATTTGTTCTGTCCTATAGGGTTGCTATGAGTCAGAATTCACTTGACAGCAGGGGGTTTGGTTTGGGTTTTATAAGTGATTTTTGCAACAAGCCAAGTTTGAGCACTTATGACTCTACGCTGTGTTTTGTTGATGCCAGACAACTGACATAAATGTAGCCCATCCTTGGGAGCCTACACAATTGACTATACCATGGATCTGACTCTTCCTTCGGGACATTCTGTGCAACAAGGACTCTTTTTTCAGTCAGATTTTCCAATAACTTTCTTTATTGTATCCGTAGTAAACCCATTGCCATCCTGTCAGTTCTGATTCATGACAACCCCATGTGTGTGACAGAGTAATTTTTCCTGGGTGTAACCTTGATGGAAGCAGACCACCAGGCTTGCTTCTGTCATGCCACTGGCTAGATTCGATCCACCAACCATTAGATTGGTGGTTGAGTGTAAACTGTGCATACCCAGGGATTTTAGCTGCTACCATGTCTGAAGTCTGACCATCTGCTTGATAGTGATGGTATAGGATGGTGACAGTTTGTGTAACATTTCCAGACATTAATTTTTTAACTCAGCAGATTTAAAGGCAAGCTTACTGCCCCAAGTAGGATGCATAGCAATTTATCTGCTGCAAATAACTGATGTAGTACACAACTTCTGCAGCAGATATTTAAGTAAATTAGAAGAATTTTAACATATTTCGATAAATCTTGTGATGGTCCTGGTGAATCAGTCTAAATTCTTGACCAATGATTCATTGACCAAGAAAAAATAAGTCTATTGGACAGCAAAACACCAGATATATGTTAGTTTTCTGTTGTGTTTTCATTCACCATTATCAGAATCAATTTAAAGTCATGGTTAGAAGTTAATCCAGCATTTTATGTAGTTTGACCAAGATAATAAGATGTCTGTTTTTTGTAATGTTGATTTTTGAGCTTATTGAAAATTGATTAGCAGTGCCTTCCATCCTTCGGCTTTATTCATACTAAAAAGTAATGCTTTGGAAAGCAACATGCAGACACCCATCAGTTTACAGAAACCACACCTTATTAAATGATATGATGTGTATCAAACACTTAACATAGATGCTGACAAATAGTTGAATTGTGTTAAATAGTAGTTATGACTATTTTTCTGAAAACTAATTAACTCTGCTGCTGTCATACAATGGAATAACTCAACAAGAAGTCAAGGTATAAAAGAGCATTAGCACAACCACATGAAAATTATACAAAGTGAAGGGTTTAAGACCTGGCCAGATCTATGCTTGAAAGTATTGCAGCCTAGAAATCCCTACAGGGCCGTTTTCTCTATCACGTGGAGTTACCGTGAGTTAGATTGGACTCAATGGCAATCACCTAACAAAAATAACAATTTATTGTGTCTTACTGAGATGGTCATATCCATTCCAGTTTCCTACTACTCCTGAGTATTATCTACTCTGTATGTTTTTGCATCAGCCCTAAAATGGCATACCCCTGATTTTATCTTTATCTCCTGATTATACACCACAGCCAGTTATTAAGGAATTTCCTTCCAACTCTACCTTTCTGTATTCTTCTTTGCGATGCTGCAGCTGGGACCCTACAACCACATTTCTGCTTTGCCAGCTGTTCTCTGTTCACTCCTACCAAGCGGAGGCACTAGAGGGAGACTGTGAACAAGGCCAGAGGTGTAGGAGGCTCTCTCTCTCCCTTTCCCTGTTTATTTCCGGGTTTTGTTTGTTTTTTTCTGCTTCACTTTACTGTTGCTGGGAGTATAACTGGGCAGGTTTCTTCACCCCAACAGCAGCAGTTCCTTCCTGGAACAGCAGCTGAATTCTAGTTGTGATTTCTCCAGCACTTGCAGGAGCATCCTTGTCACACCCTCTAGCAGTCCCCTCCTTAGATGTCTGAGCTTCCTACCCTCAGCATCTTTCTTTGTTCTATTTTAATGATGATGATGGTTTCTCTTAGTTCTTTATGCCCTACAGGTGTAGCTGCTTGGTACAGTTGCCCTTTCTGTATCTTAGAATTGCTAAATAATCATAAGCACCTGCTGACTCTCAACGTCATTAAAGGATATCATTGTTAGCTGTCTCAGCAACCTCATGCACAAAACCCCAAACCCAAACCAAACCCAGTACTGTAGAGTTCATTCTGACTCATAGTAACCCTATAGGGCAGAGTAGAATTGCTCTATAGAGTTTCTAAGGAGTGCATGGCAGATTTGAACTGTCAACCTTCTGGCTAGCAGACGTAGCACTTAACCACTACAGAACTGGGGCTTCCTGTCCTCATGCACAAGAGAACAAAAATGTGCTCAACTGGACCATTACAATACATAGAATTTTCACTGGCTGATCTCCAGGCCTTTCTTCCTAGTCCATCTTAGTCTGGAAACTGCACTGAAACCAGTTCAGGATTACAGCAACATGCAAACCTACACTAGCAGATGGTTGGTGGGCTATGCATGAAAAATGCTGGTTGGGAATTGAATTTGGGTCTCCCTCCCACAGAAAATGGGAATCCACTGGCCTACTACTGATTGCCCTCATTTGTTGGAAGGGAATGACCATCCATTTTGGTTTAACATTTTTCCTTCTCAACTATAGCACTATCCCTGACCCTCCCTCTCAGAGATTTTATTCTTCAGGGTACTTCTCTGTGTATATTACCAGAATTATGGAGAAATAGAGAAACTGGACAGACAATCCTGATGGAGGGCCAGATTCCCTTTCTACAGCTGTCTACTCCATGCAGAGGTGGGCACAGTCTGGAGAACACAGTGAAGACTTCATAAACTCTGTGGTTAACAGTCTGACTCCTCTCCATTCCCCGTAAGCTGGCCTGGTTCTCAGCTGACCAAGCTGCTGTCATGCCTGCCCCCTGGTGAGCTCAGAAACACTTCC
Organism: Heterohyrax brucei; assembly: GCA_028571685.1. NCBI lineage: Eukaryota > Metazoa > Chordata > Mammalia > Hyracoidea > Procaviidae > Heterohyrax > Heterohyrax brucei. The sequence goes on along the minus strand of CM053143.1, from coordinate 173,270,971 downwards.
ATCCTGAAAACACCATTGTTTTCAAATATCCTTTTGAGGAAGGATAAGGGCACATATGACGCTGTCCATTTAGCAGAAGGAATAGCAGAAGTAGGCTGAGAAAGTGGACCAAGTTCTCAAATTAGACCACAGCAGAGATGGGAAACTCTCTGACCCTCGGACTGCTTTCTCCTAAGCCCCTCAGGTGATGAAAAGACAAAAATGACCTTTCAGAGCCAGCATCTTTCTGCTCTCTGACCTTTCTCATTGGCAAGTACAACCCTTCATATTTCTAGCCTGCTAGTCAGGCAGTTTTTACAGGCATAAAATTCACTTTAGAAAAGGAAAATAGAAGTCAGATCAAAGGCTTGTATAATTTCATTTCTCAGAGGGAGAGAAAACCTCTTCTAGCATTCTACTTCCCAGGAGTTAGCCACACCACTGTGTCCCCATTGTCGTTGGCAGAGAGTTGGAAGCAGGGGACAGGACTTGATATTTCTTCCTACCATTGCTAATGATAACCAGGGGTAGCTTAGGAAGCCAAGAGAAATAACTACTTAGGGGCACCCAGCAGCAAGACTGAGCCCTAGGACTCCCACCAAAACAATGGGAGCTGTACTCTTAAGTCTTTGCAGGTTGTGGGCAATGAGAACTGTGTATTTATTTGGGTTAAAGTATTTGTCTGAATGTTGGTAGCCAGACAGCTGTTTCTGGGCCTCTCGCAGGTGATGTAACTGAGGTGGTGTCCAGCACTGTCAGTATCATGGCTCGGTAAGTGACCAGTTGCATCCCCGAGCCTAATATTTAAGTCGGAATGTTTTGCTTTTAATTTTTCATATTTTTGCCAGTGGCAGACCTTGCCAAGGAGGTGACTTTTTTTATATAAGTAGCCTTAAAAATTAAGTGATATTTAATATTTTTAGTGGCTGTGCCTTGTCAAACCAATAGGTACTTCAAGGACATGCTATACACGTTTAAAATGGAATGTCTGGGGCTACCACAGCATAATTGACTGTGAAATAAGACCCTTGGAAGGGAGAATTACTTTTGGGGCCTCAAATGCAAGTCACTTTTCCCATGGCCAGAAGAGGGAAGGTCCTGTTCAGCTTAAGTCAGTGGTGGAAATGACTGTTGCTTTATTACTTAGCAAGAGCTAGTGCCTGCATTACAAATTCCCACAGAGCATTACAGAGATGTAGACACAACCCGAGATGAGACAATAATGCCTCAGTATTGAGGCTGTACTGAACAGTTCATGAGTCCACGCATCCATCCATGCATCCATGCTTCCATCCATGCATCCATCCATCGGTGCATCCATCAGTGCATCCATGCATGCATCCATGCATCCATTCATCGGTGCATCCATGCATGCATCCATGCATCTACGCATCCATGCATTCACACATCCAAGCATCCATCCATGCATCCAAGCATCCATGCTTCCATCCATGCATCCATGCATCCATCCATCCATCGGTGCATCCATGCATCCACACATCCATGCATTCACACATCCACGCATTCATGCATCCAAGCATCCATCCATGCATGCATCCATCCATCCATCCACTCATCCATACACCCGTGCATCTGTGGATCCATACATCCATGCATCCATCATCCATCCCTGCATCCCTCCGTCCATTCCACCCTCTTTCCCTCCCTCCCTCCATCCTGCAAGCCTGCATCCGTCCCTGCATGCCTGCATCTCTGCATCCATCCATCCTATCATTAATTGTTCTTGTGTGTCATTGAGTCAAACCTGATTCATGGAGACTCTATAGAACAGACTAGAACTGGACCATGGGATTTACAAGGCTGTAATCTTTACAGCAGTAAATAGCCAGGTTCCATCTGTCCATCCTATCATTAATTGTTCTTGTGTGTCATTGAGTCAAACCTGACTCACAGAGACCCTATAGAAAAGACTAGAACTGGACCATTGGGTTTACTAGGCTGTGATCTTTACAGCAGTAGATAGCCAGATCTTTCTTCCTGTGGAGCAACCTGTGGGCTCTAGCCACTAACCTGTTGCTTAGAAGCCTAGTGATTAACTGTTGCACACTATCAGTGTTTCTTCATCATTAGTTGACTACCCCAAAGCCAGTTGTTGAGAACCTATTATGTGCCAGGTACACTGAGGCACTAAGACCAAAGAGACTCACAGCATGTTTTTTATTAAGCACGTAGACTGGTTGCTATCAAGTTAACTCTGACTCATGGTGACCGTACATGTGTAAGAGGTCTGTACTCTGAGTTTTTAAAAATAGTTTAATTAATTGGTTGTTGTTTACAATATATAGGGCAGAACATACAATTCAACAATTTCTACGTGTACAATTCAGTGACACTAATTAAATTCTTCCAGTTAAGCAACCCTGCTTACTCTGAATTGTTCCTCCACATTAAAAGAAGCTGACTGGCCCTAAGCTTTCTATCCAAACTTTGGAGTTGTTGTTGTCAGCTCAGTCCCACAAAGACAATTCTTTGTCAGAGCACTATGCTCAAGGAAGACGTCTTTACTAATGAAACTAAGAGCTTGGCTGCTAACCAAAAGGTTGGCGGTGTGAATCCACCAGTTGCTCCCTGGAAATCTTATGAGTCAGTTTTACTCTATCCTAAGAGGTCACCATGGGTTGGAGTTGACTCTATGGCAATGGGCTTAGTTTAGTTTGTTTTTTTGTTTGAAAGATATTTGAATCCTCCTTAGGGTCCTCAACAAGTGATTTTTCAAAAGTGAGTGCCAGGCCTTTCTTCTGAGACATCTCTGGGCAGTCTCAAACCTCCAACATTTAGTTTAGAAGCTGAGCGTGTAGACAATTTGTACCATAGTTAAGCAGAACAAGAGAGAAAAAGAGTGTGAGATACAAACACACACACATATCCAGAGAGAGAGAGAAAGTGAGAGAGAGAGAGCAAGAGCACTAACATTTAACATTAATTAAAACTATACTACCGTTTGAACTCCAACTGCCTTATATAATTCATGTCTGGTACATTTTACAGAAGATGAAACTGAGCTTCAGAGCAGTTAAATAACTAGGCCAGGGTCACACAGCTCGTGAGAATCAGCATTGGGATTCAGGTGAGGTCAGATATATATTTCCTTGCTGCCTGTCAGCGCTCTCAGGGGCTTTGTAGAACATAGCTGTGGCATGATTGAGACTTTGTTCTCTAACAGTCACAAATCTTGAAAGCCTCACCACTAATGTGGCCATTTTTATTTCTTTGCTTAATGGAGAAACTTCTTCTTTCCTAACCTAGTCAGGGATTATAACAGCTGCTTGGGAGATGTAGTTAGAAGTGCATACTAGAGTCTTATCAAATTAGATGCACAATTACAACAGTTCTCCAGTACCCAAACCTGAGGCACCATATTGAACAAGCCCCATAGAAACTTAAACCGGTGCTTGACCTGAGAGTGCAACTGGTATTTGAAATGCCAAATTAATTCGAGAAATCCTGTGGCTGGCTCCAGGATGCAGCAAGCCACAGTGTAAGACGACAACGGTAGGCAGTCTTTCTGAACGGAGGGATACTTTTTCCTTATCAGTAGTTTATTGTTTCCTGCTGATAAATACTCTTATCAGTCATAAAGCAGTTTTCTTTATTTTAAAATAATTTATTTTATGCTTATGGTTGTTTTTTACACACTGGAGAACACACACTAAGCCAATGATTTCTACATGTGCAATTCAGTCTCACTGATTGCATTCCTCAAGTTGTGCAGCCACTCTCATTTTGTTTGATAAACCTGTTTTCTTAAAACACACACACACTCACCCCAAGACAAGCAAAATCTTTTCTTAAAAAAGATTTCTGTCACTACTAAAATCTGATTTTCATTTAGTTCACATTTGAAAATAAACCTTCTTGTTTGTTCATGTCTGTCTGCATTCAGACTCTATTTAATTCATCCTGCATATGGCTGGCATGTTACACTTCCCAGCTCATCAATTTTATCCTCTAATAAATGTTGTGGATGCTATGGTTTGGATCACTTAAACCTCTGCTATCCTACTAGCCGAAGAGACTAAAAAGCTGAAAACTCCATTAAAACTCCATTTCCCAGAATCCTTTGCAGACAACACTCTGGTTTTGAACTAGGTTCTGCCAAAGAATGAGCTTGTTCAACATTCCAAAGACACAAGTGAAGTGAAGACCATCTTTCTGCCCTTGTTGGGCAAGGCCACTGGTAAGTAGGTGATTCTGCAGTAGAACTGGGTTGTGCACCATTGCATTCTGTATATCCAGAGGCAGCTGTGATGGTACAACAGAAACCTGATAGCTTTTTGTTTCGTGTGTAGCTTTGGTGTTCTTAGATACAACAGCTTTCATGGTTGCTCAGTTCTCTGTTTTTCTAGAATTCATTCCTGGAGGTCCAGGGAAGAACTGACTTTTCCAGCTGCTCCAAACCCATTGCTGTTGAGTTCATTCCAACTCATAGAAGCCCTGTAGGACAGAGTAGAACTGCCCCGTAGTGTTTCCAAGGAGTGCCTAGTGGATTCAAACTGCTGACCTTTTAGTTAGTAGCTGTAGCTCTTAACCACTACACCATCAGGGTTTCCTCAGCTGCTCCCCAAATCCTATAAGCACCCAGTTCCCTGTATTACATTCCTTCCTCATTAAAATACCTGGGGTGATTTCTGCTTCTTGACTTAACCCCTGCTGATCTTGAAGTATGGAAAGGTAGGTTGGGATCACAAGCTTTGGGCCATCACATGATTCCAGTTTATTTACTTATTATTTTGGTTTAATTTAGAGGCTGCTGTCTGAAAATTTTCACTTAAAAACTTTCCACTTCTATGCTTTTCCTTACTTCATTTCATCTCTTTGGCCTATCTTTTCATTCTTCCTTCAAGTGTCAGATCAAATGCCACATCCCACCAGAAATATTCTCTGGTGGCTCTCGGAGGTGGTGAGATATTTGCAATTTAGGAACTCCATTCACTGAACTTTGATTGCTCAATGGTCCAGGATATGAAGATGAAAGGCAGTTCCTGCCTTTGGGGGAGCTTTCCATCTACTGTGGAAGACAGATGAGTAGACATGGGGAGACACACATTTTTATTAACGTGTTTTTATTAACACATTAACATATTCATGTATCTCATGATCAGCAGCACAGTGCTGCTGCTGATAAAAGTCTGAAAATGTCGTTTAATATGACATACATGCGTAAAATTATATGTAACGAAATATACATGGTCATTCTTGATGCCCTGAAAGAAACACTGTCAGTTTCACTTTCCAGATTCAATGTCTGTGTTACTGTGTCACCAGCACTGGCATAATGATTTGTCTAATGCTTTGATCCCTTGGAGCCATGACGACTTCTTGTGGAAGAAAAGATTGTTTTGATTCTTTTCTTTCTAAAATTTGATATCCCTTAATTTCTTTCAGAAGGTAACACACAAGGCTCCATTTGCATGTGTTTTTAATATGCCTATTTAATTCCAGGATTAGAGTCGCCTCTCCAACTAAGAAAGAAAAATGCTAATAAATTGGGATTATGGCTTCCTGATCTCTTAGTGCACAATCTCTTAGTTTCACACTTAGAGAAATAGTGAACATTTGTGAAACATTTATAATGATGCTCTATTAAAACAAACCAATGGGGAGAAAGGAAACCAGCAAGGGTAAATTATTATTTTTTATTTGTTTATTTCTCTGACCTGTCTGGTTAGGAATGTGGCTACCTGCCAGAGACAGCCACCATAAAAAACAAATACAGCTTGGGAGTCACTTGCAGTCTGATTTATTTAGAGCTTCTACTGTGCTCCATCAACGGACTATGTACCTTGAAATCTGTGTTGATTGAATCACTTCCTTTGTTTCTTATTGGACAACTTACTCTTCATCTGGCAACCAGAATACCCAGATAATTTCCACTGTACCTGGCAAAACCTCTATAACCACTCCCATTACTCCCTACTGTGCCAGTTCAACTCTTCATTTCCTGACAACAACACTGACTTATTGCTTATCGTTTGCTTCCTTGTCACCTCTTAGTTCTTCCAATTTGATGTACCACCGGAGTCTTATCCCATCTACCATGATTCTATCCTCTGGAATCTCATCTTGTTTTTTTTTAAGAGACAAAAGTTTATTAGTAGTTACCCAGGACAGGAAGGAAGTAGAAATGGCGTGGGAGCAGGGCAGCAAACAATGATGGAAAAATTGCATTGAGTGTGTGCAGAGTTGTACAGCCAATTATTGCTATCAATAAATTGTTCATCTGTAACAAGCTGAGTTAGCAGAAGTTGTATGATCAAGATATTTACAATAAGAGCAACAACAAACAAGCAGCAACTGAGACTGCTTATATACAGCCAAAAACCTCATGGGGTTTGGCTCTTTATTTTTGGAGGCTTAGGGTTGTAGTTTCATGGGACAGTCTAGTTAATCAGCCTAAAAATGTGTTCATTGTTTCCACTCTACTTCCTAGTTCATCGCTTGGTGCCTGGGATTTTAAAAGCTTGTAAGTTGCCACCCAAGGCATGACAATTGATCTCTGTTCTCCTGAAGCAACATGGAAAGAAAGAGAGTCAGGAATAGGAGACATAGAATGTATAGTTAATTACTTCCATGAACAACTTGCCTCCTTTGCCCTGAGACCAGAAGAAATGGATGGTGTCTGGCTACCACTATTGAATATGTTGATCAATTCTATAGATGAACCCTGAACAAAATGGGGAAAATGCAAAAAAGAATTTCAAATTCTACCACTTAGTGTTTTTTTGTGGGTGTGGGGTCGGGGGAGTATATACATAGCAAAACATATACTAATTCAACTGTTTCTACACATACATTCAGTGACATTAATTACATACTTGAGTTGTACAAGACTATTCTCTCCGTTTATGAATTATTCCTCCCCTCCTTACATAAAATCACCGTCCCCTCAGGATCCTATCTAACTTTGCTGTTGTCTCTATGATCCCATGTAGACAGAATTTAGAATAAATTAATACCCAAAGCAGACATTTTTTACTAGTGAAGCTGAATTACTGTTTGGTTTTTAGGTGACTTCCGAGGATAGTGTTGGTTTAACGTTTGAAGGCTGTCTCAAGGCTTTGGTTTCAAGGGTTCACTCAGCCTCCGTGGCTGCAGAAAGTCTAGAGTCCGTGATCTTACTTCTGACCTTTTGCCAAGAAACCTCTTCACACAATTGAATTGGTTGTGACTCTTCTGTCTAGAAAGACAACAGGACCTTCCAATCCTGAGCCACTCCTTCTTTGGAACTCTAAAAGTATGTGGCCCTGCTGGACTTGTGGCTGGGCACTAGGCATCCAGGAAAGCAGAAACCATCTGTTTCAGCTCTCTGTTTGCAAATACTTCCCTACATGAAAGTTCACAGAACTATGAGGTTTGATGAGTACATTCGTAAACTCAACCTAGAAAAAGTGCTACACACCTCATTGCTGAATATCACAATAGTCACCTTTGACGTACTCCCCTTGGGAAGCTGTACACCAAAGCCAGCACCTGGTCCACCCTTCAAAGTAATTTTGGAATTCTTTTCTGGAATGGTCATCAGAGCTGTCATCGTATTACCCTTGATCTCCTCAGTGTCATCAAAATGTCTAGCCTCCAATATTTATCTTTGGGTAAACAAAAATGCCATTGGAGGCCAGATCAGGTGAAAAGAGAGGGTGTTCCAATATAGTTATTTCTTTACTGGCTAGAAACTCTCTCACAGACGACTGTACAATTAAGTTCACAAACTTTCCTCTGTGAGCAATGACTATTCCAGAAAATTGCTTTGAAGGGTGGACTAGGTGCTGGTGTCCGTGCATAGTTTCCCAAGTGGAATACTTCAAAGGTGACTGTAGTGATAATTCAGCAATAAGGTTTGTAGCACTTAGAACAACTAAGTTCATAGACTTAATTGTCAGATCCCATATTTCTACATGAATTATTATCACTATCTTATGGATTTTGTTTATGATGCCCTGCCTTTCGCCTACAGAGGACCTGAGGCTGGATGTTGAGTGACTTAACGCAAGTGACAAAGCAAGTGGTTGCCAAAGCCCAGATCCTTCTTGTTTCTTTTAGCTAAAAGCCCAGTATGCTTTCTACTATCCCATTTAGCTTGTGTGATATTGTGAAGTCCCTTAAACATGCCTTATTTCAACCCCTCATCCCATGCGTCCATGCACCCTTCTGAATAGCTGAATTTAAGACTGAAATCAACAAGCTCAGCTTAATGAGGCCAGTGGAATTGTGTATACCTGTGCCCAGCTGATTTGCAGTGCTAAACTGGTATTTGACTCAAATGATGCCCACCTCTTTCCATCTCTGCTGCTGCCACCCTAGCCCAAGTCATCATCATGTACCAAGCCCACTGTTCCAGTTTCCTGTTGGTCTGTTCTTGTTCTTGCTAATGACAGTCTGTTCTTCATAGAGCAGCCAGAAAGAGCCTTTGAAAAGATAAATTATGTAACAGCAGTTCCTCCATCAAGAGCAGTCAAGAGCCCTCCATTGCTCACAAAAGGATGCTTAGCTTGAACTACAAGGTCCTGCCAAGCTCTCTGAATTCATCTCATGTCTCTGACTCCACTCTTTTGTTCCCTCTATTCCAGCCAGGCCAGTCTTCTATTCTTTCCTTGTCTATGTCTTGTCCATTCCCCCTACTGGACTTCGCACTGGCTCTTTCCTGTGCCTGATTGTTTGGGTCTCAAATTTCCTCTGTAGAAAGATCTTCCCTGAATATTCTACCTAAAGTAGGAAGCCCCACCCAGGCTCTCTTTTTGTTTAATGCTCTTCATAGAAACTGTTGGGATTTCAGATTCTCTTATTGATTTATTTCCCTGTTTATTGTTAGTTTCTCAAGTCTCTAAGATCCATGAGGACAAAAGATCTTGTCTATCTCATTTCATGTTAGACAACCAGTCTGTAAAGGGTGCCTGATAGAGAGTGAAGGATCAACAGAGGTTTGTTGGGTGAACACCAACTCAAATAAGTAACACTGGATAAGTTTTATGGAACTTGCTATGTGTCAGGCTCTGATCTAATTCTGTATGTGACTTCTTTCATGCATAGCAACACAATGAGTTAGAAATCGTTCTTAAATCCCAAGCTTATCCTCTTGTAGGAATACTCTGTGCCCATAGATTTGTGCACAGACTCCAGCAGCTAGTTTTGTAGAAGCCAATGACCATTTTGGAAGGCAAATGTTAGGTATTAAAGCAATGATCTTCTCTTTTTTGTGGAAGTTGACCACTTCAGTAAGCAGATTCAGGGCTGTCGTTTAGTACATGAAGTCAGGAAAATGGCTCATTTCTTGGCAGTCCCGTTGGTTTTAGGGCTTCATTGTGGAATCATTCACCTTGAAGGTTTGTGGATTGGGAAGACACAGTTCAGATCAATCAATGGATCCTCTGACAGCCAAGGATTCTTAGAAGCAAAGGGGGTCATGGCAGAACATTGTTCAATGCATCCCCTTCTCCTGATATGCCTACTGTTAATTTCAACTGCTGCATTAGAAAAGCTGGCTGGGCACAGGATCCATTTAGCAAAACGATGAAACACAAATGTTTATTGAGACTGTGGTTCGAATCAATAGGGTTTTCCTCAGATTGAGTGGCCGCTAATCATCCTCCATGCAATTATAGCTATCCCAGAAGGAAGCAGATGGAGAAGAGCTTTGTTTTCAAATGGAAGAGAAATCAACATGTAGGAAGAAAAGGCAGCTTGTTCATTTGAACAGACTCCAAGTGGCTGGTCGCCAAAAGGAAAAGAGCTGGGGAGCCAAGTCTGGCTGTGGATCAGTCTGACTGCCTACAGACCAGAGGAAGCACTGAGACACAGAGCTCTGTCTTTACTCATCACACTTGTCTGCTGTTGGCCAGCTTGGCTGTGAGAGTGCAGACCAAGGGAGAGATAGCCCACAGAGGCCCTTGGTAGGTCAAGATCCTGACCTTGACTCCATAGGAACATCAAGTCCTGCTATTTTTGTTGTTCAATAGTGACATGTTGGTATGTTTTATTAGAAGAGAAAATTTAAGAAAAGACATGCAAAAGCCCAAGCCATATGGCAACCCTCCTTTGATTGCTTGGATCATTTGGAATTACACATGAATCCAAGTGATATTTTCCCTTTCTTAAGGATTATACTGTCCTCAGCTTCTTGCTGGACTCTGCTTCTTGGGGTTACCATGCACAAGAGGACAGAGGATGCCACTGAGTTCTTCCTATAATTATTTCTGTGTGATTTTTATTTATAATTACCTGGTACATCTGTGCTCCATGAAAACAATCAACAAAGCCAATTTCAGGGGTATCATTGCTCAGGGAGATTTGTTCCCCCTTTGACAAAACTGCAACATTATCAAAATGAAATAAACTCAAGGCACATGAGTGTAGAAATGACTTACTCAGTATGTTCATTGAGGTAAACCAGCTGTGATTCAATACAGGAAACCTGCATGCAAATATCAACCCATTCCACAGATGAAGCACCCAACAAGCAAGGTGCACACAGCCTTACTTGTGCTTAGTCACTAATTTGTAGTGTACAATTTCACCTTTCACTACATCTTTGAACCCACGTGAAACTGCACACTATAGATTAGTAAATAAACGTGGGTTACCCCATGCATACCTCACATAATATAAATCTGTATATACCTTGCTAGCTGTTAATCAACTCTTGGCCTCAATCTATAAACCAAATAAAGGTGTATGAATTTCAAATTTTACTCATGTAGCAAATAAGCAGTTGCAATTCCTACTTTAAAAAAGCAGCCATTTTATTTAGATAAATAAGTGAAAAAAGCTTTATATATCCTCAGAGTCAGTCTCCGTTCAGCACACATAACTGTGCAATCTTGATAAAATTGCTTATAATCGCTGCTTCTTGATTTCTTCTTCCAGATGAAGGCATCACTCCCAACGTCTGGGATACATTTCGCTAATGGATGCTGATGCAGGCATTTTTGATTAAAGGAAGAACAAAAATGTACTGACAAACTTTGGGCTTTTTTAGAGGCTGATACCCTCTGTAAGAACTTAAATGAGATTTCCAATGAATGTGATGATAATTTCACAGATGACCACAACTATTGCATGCCTCTTACCTGACCGAGGATCACAGAGATAGACTAGGCTGTGCAAAGCAGAACTCGGCCATATAGCCACCTGCTCAAGATGAATGGTATATATTCTGATGGCAAGGGGAATAAAACCTGGGAAACCTGAGAGGCAGGAAGCAATTTCGGAAGTGCTGCAAAAGACAGTGATATTGTTCTTGGTTTAATAGGTGATCTACCCTGTGAAATAAAGCTGCAGGGCCACGTTTGTCTTGGTTAATAATGTCAGCCGAATGAGGAGGTTTAGTTGTAATAACAGTAATAACTGTGTCGATATAACTGCTGGGCTGAATTTCCATCTGCAGCCTCATAATATATGACCTTTGTTATGGCCCTACCTGTTGATTTTTTTAAAGCAAAATTGGCTTGTCTGCTCTGCTCAGGGGACAGAGGCTCAAATATTGCATTTTCTCTGGATAAATCAAGGTCTTATAGGTGGTGAATTAATCTCACATGTATCCTTTTGGATTTGATTAGAGTTGCAAAGAAAGCAAATTGGATATTAATAACTACATTGCAATGTTGATACTGAATTAGGTATATTTAAAACTGGATACTTGTATTTAACTTCTTATCTTTCATCACCTTCCTTATTGTTTCTGGTTTCTTCTTAGTTTTTTCTTCTCAAAACAAATCCTGACACCTACCTCTTCTCCTATGAAGTCTTCCTTGATAACTCCTAGCAGAGCTAGTTATTTATTTCCTACTCTAGGAATGTATTTTTCTTACCATGCGTACTGTTTTGCAATATGTTTGTTAATGCATCTTGACCTGTTTGCTGGCTACCAGTTCTTTGAAGTTAGAGACTAGGTCATGTTCAATATCTCCAGATCTCTAATATCTAACATAGAGCCTGACCTAATAATTACTACAAGTGCAACTCAATCCTCTGCCTAATGCATTTTTTTATTCAAAGTATTTTTGTGATATGCACTTATTTTCTTCTTTGGTTCGTCAAATGCAATGGCCAGGAAAGACAATATGGCAGAAGAAAAAACTGTAATTAAGTCAGGTGGTTGACTGGAGGCTGACTGAATGTTCGAGAGTTCCTAGCTAATTAGTAGCGAACACAAGGCCAACACAAGGTCGGGGCTTTTGTTCGCTACTTACAAGCCTTGAGCTTGGGCCAGCCCATTGGTAACCTTGTGAATACCTGTGGTAACAGGTAACCTTATTATTAATTTCTCTGTATACAATGCTCAGGTTGCTACAACACTTTATTTATTTTTCTGTCTAGTGAGAACCTGTCACGGGCAGCTTTGGGTGAAGCCCCAGGCCCTGGACACCTACCCATTCTCCTCCACCTTGAAGGGCACTGATTTTGTGGAATGGTTTGAGAAACATGTCTTACTGTAACAGTAGTTGAAGAGGTGGAAGGGAAAATTACAGTTTTCCTGCCTTAACTACTGTATTAAGCAGGGTTTTAAGAGAGGAGACCAGCACACAGGACAATTTATGTTGACCACAGTGACCATCATCCCCATAGCTGTACATAGTGGCCCCACTTCTAAAGGCCAAATGACAAGCAACTAAAGCTTGTGCTCACTGCCCCACTCCCTGCTGCCTGATAAAGCCCCCAGTACCCACAGCTCCAAACATGCAGCTGTCTCTACCTGGTAAGACCAGGGCCATCTTCTTCACCTCTGGGGTAATCCGCCTATGCTAGTCCACTTAGTTCAGGGCCCTGTCTGTCCACCTCATTCTCTATCTGTCTCCACTCTAGCTGCATCTCTGCACTGAAGGTGAGGTAGAAAATCCAATATTTAACCCATGATATGCTACCAGTGAGCTTCAATGCAGGTAATACATTATGTCTTTAAGAAAATACATGCTTTATCATGAGAGGGCTATGGTGGTTCAGCAGTAGAATTCTTACCTTCCAGGCAGAAAAACTGAGTTTGATTTCAATGACTAATGCCTCCCAAGCCCAGCAACTACCTATCTGACAGAGAAGTCTTTAGTGTTGCTATGATGCTGAACAGACTAAGAAGGCTAGGAAGAAAGGCCTGGTGATTTGCTTTCCCAAATCACTGCAAACTCTATGTATCACAATGGTCCAATCCTGTCGAGTATGAGGTTGCTACGATTCTTGTGTTTACACAACAGCAGCTATAGCAACAAAAATATGCATTTTCACAGGATCTCTGCCACAAGGTAGTATTCCCTCAGGATGCCAGTACTGAGCATCCACCCTGCTATGTCCAGTAACATCTTACTGGCAGGTGAATGGTGGGTGCTCTGTAATTTCCAAACTGTCTGCATGTCTACTTTGCAATGTTGTTGAGAGTATGGTTTTGGAGTCAGTCATGTAGGTCTTCCCAAGATTAGTTGTGTGACCTCAGACAGCTTAACTTCTTTGAATCATAATTTATTCATAAAATATAAATTATGGGAGACTTATGCTAATATTTATTAGCATAGGTATTATTATAAATTTCCAGTGTATTTAGAGCCCTGGTAGCACAGTTGGTGATGACTGAGCGGCTAACCAAAAGGCTGGCAGTTCAAATCCACCATCTGCTCCTTGGAACCCTTTGGGGAGGTTCTTTGCTGTTCTATAGGGTCACTGTGAGTCAGAATTGGGCAAACTGAGAAAATTGTTTGTTTGTTTTTTTATATTAACATTTATGTATACCCTCCAAAAGGCTTTGGAGAAGGTCAAAAAATATTTGACCTACCATGTCTTCATTTCTGGATATGTTATACTCTTCCTTTCTGCTCCATACATGTCTTATCCTCCCGAAAATCTCCTATCTTCTCCTCTTCACCCACTCCCCTGCCTCCAGTAAGAAGTCAGCGGGACGACATCCTATAGATGCATGGAACCATAAAGTGCACACATGATATGGTCACTCTGTGTCACCAAGTCCAATCCATTCCTGTCTGAGGAGTTGACTCCATTATGATTTATGGACAAGGGCAGATTGAAGGCCAGGGGCCATGCTCCTAGGGGAACTCCAAGGCCTCCAGACCATCAGTTGCAGTCATTTAGTGTAGATCTCAGGGTGTTGCCAGTGAAACTCAACTTTGTGAGCTCCATCATGGCTATCACTGGTGGTGGCCGGGCACCACCAGGTTCTTCTGGCCGCAGGTCAATGTAGTCACCCACTCATGTGGGTCTCTCTGTCTTCTGGGTTCTCTTTCCCTCATGTTGTTTTAGTCCTTGGTGATCATCTGTTCCTGCTGAGTTGGAACCCTTTACTGTACCCTCAGATGGAAGTTTGGCTGGTTTTAAGACCCCAGATGCCACTCACCAAAATGGGGTGCAGAGGGCTCTCTTAGAAAAATGCTAATTGTGCCAATTAGCCTCGATTTCCCCTGAGAACCTGACCCCCGGCCCCCAGCCCCAGCTACTCTGTCCTTGCAATATTGGGTTAAGATGGGAGGAGTACTCAAGTTGTGTTCAAGCCCAGTTAATATTGATCTTCTTTTTAACGTGTGCTGTCACAGATTTCACCTAACCGAATGTCTATCAAGTATCTGATCTAAACCCTCCCCTCCCTCACCCTCTCTTCCTCCCCACCCTTGCAACCATCAAAGAGTCTTTTCTTCTATGTATGAATCTGTTTTTAAGTTCTTATTATCGGGGTCTCATACAATATTTGTCCTTTTGTTGCTGACTGCTTTCACTCAGCATAATGTCCTCTAACTGAAACCAGGTTATGAGATGTTTCCTGCTTTGGATAAAATAGACATTTTCACAATGTTAAGTCTTCCTATCCATGAGCAGGGTAGATTTCTCCATTTATGTAGGTCTCTCTTAGTTTCTTGTGGTAAGATCTTGTAGTTCTCTTTGTAAAGGTCTGTTATTTTCCTGGTTAAATTTATTACTAGGTACTTTATCATCTTATGGGCTATAGTAAATGGTATTGATTTAGTGATTTCTTCATTAATAATCTGATTGTTATAAAGTAATCCTACTGATTTATTATGTTTATCTTGTACCCTGAGACTTGGCTGAGCTCTTCTATCAGTTTGAATAGTTTACTTATGGATTCTTTAGGATTCTCTGCATATACAATCATATCATCTGCAAATAGGGAGGTTTATACTACTTTGCTCATGCAGATGCCCTTTATTTCTTGGTCTTGTCTAATTGCTCTGGACAGAACTTCTTTTACAGTGTTAAATAGGAGAGGTGACAATGGGCATCCTTGTCTAGTTCCTCTTCTCAGGGGAAACTGTTTCAGTCTCTCTCCATTCAGGATGATGTAAGCAGTTGGCTTTGTATAAATACCCCTTATTGCACTGAAGAATTTGCTATCTATTCCTATTTTGCTGAGAGTTTTTAGCATGAATGGGTCTTGGACTTTATCAAATGCCTTTTCTGCATCAATAGACAAAATCAGGTGTTCTTGTCTTTTGTGTTATTTATGTGGCTGTTCACATTAATTGTTTTTCTGATGTTGAACCAGCCTTGCATCCCTGGCATGAATTCAACTTGGTCATGATGGATTATTTTGTGGACATGTTGTTGTATCTGCTGAGAAATCTGATGAAAGCCTGCAGGATTTCCCTCTGAATGTTAGCTTTGGTTTGAATCTTGCTGCCTTTAAGAGTTTCTGCTTAGGTTTCATTTTGTTAAGCTTGACTATAATATGTCTTGGAGTCTTTCTTTTGAAATCTATATTGAGTGGCATTTGATATGTATCTTGGATAGCTGTATTATCTTCTTTCATAATTTCTGGGAAGTTTTCTGTCAGCAGCTCAGCAGCAATACTCTCTGTGTTGTCAGGTGTCTCACACTGTTCAGGAACTCCAATGAATCATAGATTGTTCCTGTTAATTGAGTCCCACATGCTTCTTAATCCTTCTTCATTTTTCTTGTTTCTTTTTTTCTGATTTCTCCTTATAGATCATGGAGTCAGTAGCTCTGTCTTCCAAGTCAGAAAGTCTCTTTTCCATTTGTTCTATTCTGTTTTCTTGGCTTTGAATTGAGGTTTCTGTGTCTTTGATTTTTTTCTTTATCTCTTGGATTTCAGAGTACTGGTGCTCCATCAGACCGAACAGCTTGCTTAATTTTTCATTTTGCTCTGCTGCATTTTGTATAAGGTCTGCTTGGCTCCCAGGGTTCTATATAGAGTCGCCATGAGTCACATCCAACTTGACTGCACTTGGCTGGCTGGTATTCACCTTCTGATAGTTTCAGAAAGATTTCTTCATCTGGGAAGTTCTTTGGTTCATTCTTTTGGGGGCCTTCTGAAGGCATGGGTGATTTCTTCATTATGGGTTTGTCCAGGGTTTGTTTCTTTTTGTGTATCACATGAGTCAGTAGAGACTGGGAGAGATGCTGTAAGTATGGACCACAGTTGTTTCTCTAGGTCATCTTAAAATGAAAGGTAAAAAGTATCTGACAACTTCCAAAGTCAGTCAGGTTTTCAGGTTACAGGTCCCTCTTCCCAGCTGACAAAATAAGCACCTCTATATTGAACCCCAGATGTTACAAACTAGTTCAAAATACAGAAAGGCTACTGCCCTGCTTGCCTTTGCTATCAGGCCCCAGCTGTAGGTGACGCTGTGTAGAATACTGCTTTTCTGCTGGAAAAGCACTGTCCTCCGGGCAGGTGCTGCCTCCCAGCCTAGGAATTATGTCCAGCTGAGGCCTCTGTATGGGTATTTCCATCTCCCATTGGAACAAGATGGTGTCCTGCTCAAACTCCCTGCCTGCCTAGATACAGGCTACTGAATGATGGAGGTGAATAAAGGGGCCAAAGGTGCCGAGATGCACAGAGTCCAAAGCTGGGCTCTCAAAATATGGGAATTTTGCCTACTGATCACACTAGAAGTGCATATGAGATTAGCTGATAGTCAATTCCAAGATCCCCCCACCAACCAAGACAGAGGAAAAAAAGTTAAAATCAAGAGTTACCTTTGGTCTGTGAAATGCAGCACTTACCAAGAGCTGGGATCCATGAAACAGTGGAAGTTTTCTGTTCAGCGGTATGAAGTCCAAATTAACAGCCCTATGCCATGTCTTAGGGCTGACTAGGTGTCCAGAAGGGTCTGTTTAGTTATCAGTTCAGGTCTTGATTTCCAGAGGGGTTTAAGCAGAAGTGTGTTTAGTCCACCATCTTGACTCTGTCCCACTGTATAGGTCTTGAATGACCTTTTTCTAATATTTGTTATTTCTGCCCACAAGATCTTCCTTCAGTGGAGTAGCATAGATAAAATCACATTATCTATGTCAGGGTACAGTGGAAAAATTCACAAAAATGACAAGCTGCAGGATTTGACAGACACTACATTTAGAAATCCATGATGGAGTCACTTAGGACAAAGAGGAAATTGGCACAGACCTCACCAAGAAATGTCAAAGACTCTAGTTTTGGAATATTCTTCTTCAGTGGTGACTGCCCATGAGATTCGTTGGCCATGAATAAAGCCCTGGTCTCTTGCATGGAAGGCGAGAATTCTACTACCAAACTACTACTAACGCCTTGTTTTCTCAGCTACATTAAAATCAAACATCTTTTAATATCTGTGAGGCATGGCACTCCATGCATTGCTCTGTGGGATTCCTGCTTCAAGGAACTCATAGATTTGGAATTATTTCAGATGATGTTCATATATGCTTAGAGATTGCTAATGGATTTTCTATGCTTCTTTATTTCTTCATATTTAAATACTCATACACTATGAAGAATGGTGGTACAATGGTTAAGCACATGGATGCTAGCTGAAAGTTCAGAAGTTTGAATCCTCCAGTTGCTGTATCAGGGAAAATAATTTTTAATTTGTTCCATAAAGATTAGCCTATGGATCAGTTCTACTCTGTTCTAGTGGCTCACTATGAGTCAAAATAGGCTCAACAGCAGCTAACACCAACAATAACGATTCTATGTATAGGGTGGGGCAAATTTCAATATCCTTATTTTATAGATTAGCAGATTGGTCACAGACAAGTGAAATAAGCTGTTACCAGTCACACAATAATGCAAGTGTAGTGGAGGTGGTGATGATGATTATGATGATGATGATAAACATGACAAGACAGTGTTTGCAAAGAGGCTCTTGTCTTTCACTTTCCGCTTGTGTGGGTTCTTCTTAGTGAGTGAGGTCTAACTTTCGAGGGAAAGTCTTTGAAAAGTTATTCTATTCCAAGTTAGCCATGAGCTGCTGTTTTGGTTCCAGTGTGTCATTTCACTACCATTATATGAGAGTGAACACACCAGCAGAGGCATCCACCAAAGATTCTAGCCAAGATTTGACAGTAATGGTTTGAAAATCCATTTATGATACTGACTTACCCCATAAAAAACAATGATAACATCATGGACCATTGCACAGAAAGAAACAAGGGGGCTGGAGAAAGATAATAGGCAGCAGGGAACACAACAGGAAATAGTTGTGATGTAACATATTTGTATCCAATGCCTTTGGCTTCCTCTTTTTGAGCTCACATTGATGGGGCTTCCTCTCTCTCAGCATTCAGTATTTTGCAATTTAGGTCAAATCACTCAATCAGAACCCTGAGTTCCTATGTACAATTTTCCCTGGGGTATCCCTCATTTTGGAATGAAAGGCTTAGTGCCTTCCAAAAAAGAATTTCATGCATTAATGAGCAGGCTTGAGAGGTCTTAGAGGTGGGAGATAGTAAGGAGAATTTTCCAAGTATTATTATAAGAAAATATAGTACATATCAATCAAACAAACTCTTCTCTGTTCTCTTCGAGTTTCAAGGTTTCCAGTACTCTCTATTTTTCAACTGTCTCCTAGTTTGTCATTTAAAAAGTGTCAGAACAGGACTAGGTTCTCCTAGGTCCCTTTTAGCACTTCCATTGTAGGATTTTAAGGCTCTCTTTTCGTTTGTATCTTACTATTTTTTTCTGCACTCCAAAAACTTTGTTTGTACTACTATTGTTTGTTTTTTTAAATTATCATAAATTGTTGTTAATTATCATTGAGTCAGCTTCAACTAATAGAGGCCTCACTGGCCACAGGACTAAAAGTTGCCTGTCTGGTCCTGCACCACCTTTGCAACTGTTGGTATGCTGGAGTCCACTGTCACTGGCACTGTGTATTTTGAGTGGTGTCCAATGTAAATGGATCATTTATCTGCTCTGTATCAGACAATACTCTGTTGTGATCCATAGAGTTTGTGTTAGCTAAACTGCAGAAGTAAATCATCTGGCTTTTCTTCCTTGTCTGTCATAGTCTCACAACTTTCTTAAATCTGTCCACCATGAGTGACTCTGCTGGTATTTGTCATACTGGTGGTACAGCTTCCAGCGTCATTATAACATCCAAGCCAACAGAGTATGGTGAATTGACTGATGGGTACTGGAAATTATTATATAGATGGATATAAACAAAACAAACTGAAAAAAAGGAAGGAAAATCTTCCACCTTGTCCCCTGACTGCTCTCCTCCACTTGCTCTACTTGTATTCAGTAGTGATGTACGTTGATCTATCAATCTTAAACAATGTCTATTGAACTCCTCCACCTATGGAAAGATAAGAAATTAGTTCATTATCCACTCCCTATGTCTTTCAGCTTCCAGTTTTTTAATTAGCTAGATACTAATCTTTAGTTTTTCTGTTGGTTACCCTCGTAACTTTAAATACCACTCTTGAACTTCTACTTCTTGGCGCATCAACTCTATTGAGATAAATAAAGGCTCTTATTCTTGTTTTCACATCCAGGAAAAGTTCCCCTCACCAGGTTGGCAAGAAAAACTTTGGGACAAAGATACATTGGAAAGTAATATCATACAAGGTTTAGTAAAGTTAAAGCTGATAAACTCAGGGGGGAAAAATCAACATGATAAACAGTAATTGGAAAAATTGCTCACTTAAAAAGAAACACTATCCAACAATTAGCCGAATTAGCACCTCTATTGATTCCTAGAAGTATTTTCTTCCATTTAACCTACTCAGATCAATTAGCTTGGCATCTGCCTCCAACTTCATATATCAATATAGCTGTTTGCTCCCCAGTCTAACTGCTACTTAGGAGATAATGTGAGAGGTGGACCATTTTACAAGACAATAACATGGTTCCTGGAGAAATAAATTGACAGACTAAAAGAATCAGATTTATTTCCAAAGAAATTGGTACCTCCCTCTCATCTGCAGGATATACCAATGGTTAAGCAATTAAGTTCATTTTCTGATACACAGTTAATTACTTTGAAAAGTCACTAATACTGCCATTGACAAATACTATCCTGGCAACATTCAGAAGTAACAAGGCAATCACTCAGAACAGCTAAAATGACAACATTTGGCATTTGTTATTGCAGGAGTTATGGTCTCCCTGAGAAGTTACCTGATCTTTTTCATCTTAACTGAACCTTATCATGGCAGGCTTTAGAAGTTACCTGCAGTGGAGACTGAGAAGCCTATCATGTTCCTTGTTAGCCCCAGTGAATATTCCACAACAGATGCTTGGCCTTGATTAGCTGTCAATTGTCTTTCTCTGAATTGTCAAATCCCTTGGTTTTGAAACCTATTTCAAAGGTAGATTGTCTCCTAATGCCAGAGAACACCACCACAACGGCCAAGGAGGAAATTGACACTTGGTCTGCTTTCTCCAATATTTAGATCTGTTAGAAGCAAAAGATCACAAATAGGGAAATAGTTGAACACATATGTCACATAATAGAAAATAGTACTGTCAATGATGTTTAATGAAAATGCTCACAGTATAGCCATTTGCTGTTGAGTTGATTCCAACTCACAGCGATTCCCTGTGTGTTGGAGCAGAGCTCTGAACCAGAGGGTTTTTGGTGGCTGAAGTTTTGGAATTTGATCACCAGGCCTTTCTTCTGAGGTTCCTGTCAGTGGACTCAAACCTCTGGTCTTCTGATCAATAGCTGAGAACATTAACTATTTACATTAACTAGAAATACATTGCATCACAATTTGTGTCATTATTGGTAGATGTCATTGAATTGTTTTCAACTCATCAAAATGCCATGTGATGGAATAGAACTGTCCTATAGGGTTTCCAAGGGTATAATCTTTACAGAAGCAGACTACCATATTTTTCTTCTACAAAGTGGTTTGTGGGTTCAAATGGCCAACATTTCAGTTAGCAGCCCAGCTCTTAATAAATCTGCCACCAGAACTCCTTCACAATATTTACTTAGGTGCAACAACACAGGAATCAAAACTGCTCTGCGAATCTAGTTCTATTTAAAACAACTCATTGTGTGTTATCAGGGAGAAAAATAGCCTGGAAGGAAACATGTTTATCTCAGAATGGTGACTTAACAGACTTTTTTTTTCTTTATACTTTTCTGTATTTATGAATTATTCACTTAATATTGCATCTTTTATAATCATTAGAAACAAACTATTTTTGAATAATTAAGAAGACACTAGAAGTTTAGGAATTCAGGGGTTTCAAAGCCTACTGCTCCCACCCTTTTTCTACTTACTGTCTCAGGAATCGATACTGATGTTTCTCTTTTCTCCTTTTTGACTGTTATTTGCCACAGAGGATCATAGGGAAGGATGACAGAAGGGTGCCTATAAAAACATTCATTTCTCTAGTGAATAAAAAAGCTTACCTGTTGTCTTTTCTATGAGAATGAATCAGCACTCTAGCAGGGGAAGGAGGGCACACATATAGTGATAATCAAAGAGAGCTCCAGAGAGATAAAACAAAGCCCAAACCTAAGCCATTGCCACTGAGTCAATTCTGACTCATAGCAACCCTAAAGGACAGAGTAGAACTGCCTCATAGCATTACCAAGGACCACCTTGGGGATTTGAACTGCTGACCTTTTTAGGAGAGGCTGTTGATGAAGGAAGAGGTAGATTTGTGGGAAACCAACAAAGATGCAGAGCTGATGAGAACTCTCGCTGTAGGACAGGGCTACACGACAGAAGCTGCAGTCCCTCAGGAGGAGCCCTGTTGCATAATGGCTAGTCACTGGTCTGCTAACAGAAAAGTTGGTGGTTTTAAACCACCAGTGGCTCCACAAGAGAAAAGAACTATCGACTCCCACAAAGATTAGAGCTTAGGAAACCCTTAGACTAGTTTTACTCTGTCAATAGAGTCAGATAGAGTCACTATACAAGTCCAACAGTTAAGTTTACTTAGTTCACCCTTCAAAACAATTTTGGAACTCTTTCTGGAATGGCCATCATACACAGTGGCATGGTGGCAAGTTCACTAACTTAATTGTGTAGTTGTCTGTGAGGATGTTTTTAGCCATAAGCAGATAACTGTACTGGAACACTCTTCCTAATCACCTGGTGTCATGGATCGAATTGTGTGCCCCCCAAAATAAGTGTGGCCATGTGGCTGGGCCATGATTCCCCGTATCTTGTGACTGTCCTCTATTTTGTGGTTTTCCTATGCTATATATTAAAGGATTAGGGTGGGGCTGTAAATCCCTTCATAGGATTACCTCCCTGCTCCACTGTAAAGGGAATTTCCCTGGAGTATGGCTTGCCCTACCATTAATCCTTTCATCCTACCAGCAATAAAAAGACAGAGAAGCAGGCAGAGAATTGGGAACCTCACACCATCAAGAAAGCAGCACCGGCAGAAGAGTGCGTCCTTCAGACCTGAGGTTCCTGCGCCAAGATGCTCCCTGCACAAAGACTGATACAGTACTGGACTTTCCTCCAGAGCTGACAAGGGGAAAGCCTTCCCCTGGAGTAGACACCCTGAATATGGACTTGCAGCCTACAGGACTATGTAAGAATAAACCTTCCTCGTTAAGGACATCCACTCTGTGGTATTTCTGTTAGAGCAGCCCTAGCTGACTAAAATACCTGGTTTGGCCCTCAGTGACTTTTTTCTTCACCCAAAGATAGAGGAAATATTGAAACGAAGACATTTTGATGACATTCAGAACATCAAGGGTAATACATTTACATTCCAGTAAAAGAGTTCCAAAATTGCTTTGAAGGATGGATTAGGTTCCGGTGCTGGTACATACATTTCCAAGAGGATTATTTTTAAGGCAACCATAGCGATATTCAACAGTGAGTTATGTAACAGTTTTTTTAGGATGCTTTCGCTAACTTTACTGTCAGACCTCATAAGTCAGAATCAATCAGTAGCACACAATAACTTGATCTTTGGTTTGATAGACATGCAGACGAATATCACAAAGCAATAAAAAAGGAACACACTGACACGTTCAACAGCATGGAGAGATCTCAAAATAATTTTGTCAAGCAAAAGAGTTCATGCTGTATGATTCTATTTGTATTAAGTTCTAATAAGCGTAAAGCTTATTTATAGGAACAGAAACCAGATCAGTGTTTGCACATTTTCTTTTTTGATTGTGGTAGTGGCTACACAGGTGTATACATTTATAAAAATTCATCAGACAGTACAAGTAAAATAGATGTTACTCCATATAAATTATATTTAACTTGAAGGAACGCAAAGATGTCACTTTGAGGACTAAGGCATACCTGACCAAACCTGGGGTGTTTTCTATCACCTCATACACGTGTGAAAGCAGGGCAACGAATAAGGAAGACAGAAGAAGGATTGACACCTTTGATTTATAGTGTTAGAGAAGAATACTGACAGCAGCATAGACTGCCAAAAGAACAAGCAAATCTGTCTTGCAGGAGGTACAGTCAGAATATGCCCTAGAAACAAGGGTGGCAAGACTTGTCTCACATGCTTTGGATGTGATACTGGGAGGGACCAGACCCTGTTGAAAGACTTCATGCTTGGTAGCACAGAATGTCAACCCAAACCAGGAAGACCCTCAAGGAGATGGGCTGACACAGTGACTCTAAAAATGGGCTCAAACATAGTAATGATTGTTAGAATGGTACAGCATGGGGCAGTGTTTTGTTCTGTTCTAAACAGGGTTGCTGTGAGTTGGAACTGACTTAATGGCACTTAACAAGAACAAAGTTGACTAGAGGCAGTTGGGGTTCAGTATGGAATTCTTCCCCTCCACATGGGAGACCTGGATGTGACTCCCAGCCGGTGTATCTCACGTGTAGCTACCACCTATCTGTCAGCAGAGGCTTGCATTTTACTATAGTGCTGAACAGGCTTCAGCAGAATTTTCAGGCAAAGATGGATTAAGACGGAAATTCTGAGTTCTGAAAATCAGCCAGTGAAAGTCCTGTAGATCTCAAAGGTCCAATCATGGGGATGATGTAGGACATGGGGTTTGTGCATGGGGTCCCCATGATTTAGACGATAACTTGATGGCAGCGAACAACAACAACATATTTGATTAAGAAAAGTAACAAGACACTTCCAATAAATAGTCCAGCAGAGAAAAAATCCAAGAAATAAAAAACTATTCTTCTTTCATTTTCTTATCCTTCCCTGTTGTCTTTTCATATTTTTCTCTAGTCAGAAGCCAGAGGACAAGAGGCTCTGGTTCAGATGGGCTTTTAGAGGGAAGTTTTCTGTGGTCCAGAGTATCCAAAGTGGCTCTGGAGGAGTAAGCAAAGTGTATCTAGCACAGAGTATTCTGCTACACAAAGAACTGTGGTCTCAAATGTTAGGTAGGAAAGCACTTCTTGGTTAAAAGATTTGCAAACATGAGAGTTGACAAGACAGGGCAATTTGGCTGAGGATCCCTACCTGCACAAGAAAACAAGAGTGTGATCCTGTAAGAAAATCATTCATAGTGTAGCTTCTTTATTTCTAACTCTGGTAGTGTAGTGGTTAAGCGCTACGTCTGCTAACCCAGTGGTCACCAGTTCAGATCTGTCAGGTGCTCCTTGGAAATTCCATGGGGCAGTTCTATGCTGATCAATAGGGTTTATATGAGTTGGAATCTACTCAAAAACAGTGGGTTTGTATTTTTTTTTTGTCAATAGAGAAATTTCAACATGCAGACGACACAACCACCTTGCTGGAAAACGAGAACTGGAAGTACTTACTGATGATGGTCAAAGGCTGTCTATGTAGCCCTCAGCATGGATTACTCCTGAATAGGAAGAAAACACAGGTATACTGATTGAACAACATCATGATGAATGAGAAAACATTGATGTCAACAATTTCATTCTGCTACAATCAACAATCAATGTCCATGGAAGCAGTAGTCAAAAAAAAAAGTCAAGTGACATCAGGCACATCTGTTTGTAAAAGACCTCTTTAAAGTGCTAAAAAGTAAGGATGATGGCTAAGGTGTGGCTCCCCCAAGTCATGGTCATTTCGGTTACCTCTTGTGCATTCGAAAACAGGGTAAAGAAGAAAGAAGACCAAAGAACTCATGTGTTCAAACTGTAGCAGGGTGAAGAATATTGAATATATCATGGGTTGCCAAAAGAATGAACAACAAATAAATCTTAGAAGAGATACGACCCGAATGTTGCTTAGATCCTAGGTTGATAAGACTTCAGCTGACTTTCTTTGGACATATCATCAGGAAACACCAATCACCAGGAAAGAACATCATATTTGGTAGAGTGTCTGGGACAACTAGGGAAACTATTAGTAATATGGATTGATACAATACCTGAAACAATGGACTCAGACAGTCCAGTCTCATGAAGATAGCACAGGACTGAGCAACGTTTTGTTCTATTATACACAAAGTCACCGTAAGTCAGAGCTGACTGGATGGGAACTGTCTCAGTCATATGGTACTGCTCTAACAGAAATATCATAAGTGGATGTCTTTAGCAAAGAAAAGTTTATTCTCACACAGTCCAGTAGGCTATTGCTGTTGTTTATTGTTGTTAGGTGCCATTGAGTCAGTTCCAACTGATAGCAACTCTATGCACAACAGAGCCCTGTCTTTCACCGTATCCACAATTGTTTTTATGCTTAAGCCATCATTGCAAATTGTACATCAATCCTTCTTGCTGAGGAGCTTCCTCTTTTTTGATGACCCTCCACTCTACCAAGCATAATGTCCTTCTCTAGGGACTGATCTTTCCTGAAAATGTGTCCAAATTATGTAAGAAACAGTCTCACCATTTTTGTTTCAAAGGTACATTCTGGTTGTACTTCTTCTGGAACAGAGCTATTTGTTTTTTTGCCAGTCCATGATACACTCATATTCTTCTCCAGCACCACAATTCAAAGTCATCAATCCCTCTTCTCTCTTCCTTATTTATTATCCAGCTTTTGCATTCATATGATATGGTTGAAAATACCATAGCTTGGGTCAAGTACACATTAGTCTTCAAGATGACGTCTTTACTGTACAATACTTTAAGGAAGTCCTTTGTAGCAAATTTTCTCAATGCAAATGTCTTTTGATTTTGTAACTCCTGCTTCCATGGGTGTTGATTGTGGAACCAAGTAAGATGAAATCCTTGATAGCCTCAATCCTTTCCCCATTTATTGTGATGTTGCTTATTGGCCCAGTTGTGAGGGTAGTTGTTCTCTTGATGTTGAGGTGTAATCCATACCAAAGGCTATGGTCTTTAATCTTTGTCAATGAGGGTTTAAAGTCTTCTTCACTTCCAGCAAGCAAGGTTATGTCTTCTACATAATGCAGGTCGTTAACGAGTCTTCCTCCAGTCCTGATATCTCATTCTTCATATAGCTCAGATTCTGCTTGGTATACAGATTGAAAAGGTATAGTGAAAGGATAAAACCCTGCCTCACAGTTTTCTTGACTTTAAACCATGCAGCTTCACCTTGTTCTGTTCACACACTGCCTCTTGATCCTTGTACAGATCCCTTAAAAGCACATGTAAGCATTTTGGAATTCCCATTCTCTGCAATGTTAGCCATAATTTGTTATAATCCACACAGCTGAATGCCTTCACATAGTCAATGAAACACGGGTAAACATCTTTCTGGTATTCTCTGCTCTCAGCCAAGATCCATCTGATGCCAGTAATGGCATCCCCCACATCCTCTTCTGAATCCAGCTTTAATCTCTGGCAGTTCCTTGTCAATATACTGTTGCAGTTGCTTTTGAATGATCTCGAGCAAAAGGTTACTTGTGTGTGTGACATCAATGATACTGTTTGATAATGTCCGCATTCGATTGGATCATCTTTCTTGGGAATAGGCATAAACACAGGTCCCTTCCCATCTGTTGACAAAGTTGCTATCCTCCAAATTTCTTGGCATAGACAAGCGAACTCTTTCAGTGCTGGATCTTTTGAAAAGAATTAGCCAGTGAAAACCTTATGAATAGAGTGGAATATTGTTTAGCAGGCTAGAAATTTGAATTCAGGGTGCTGGCTTCAGGGAAAGGACTCTGTCTTTTGGCTCTGGAAGAAGGTCTTTGTGTTGCATCAGTCAGGGAGTATCTTGATGCAGGAACCTGAGATTTGGAGGACACACTTTGATCCCAGCACAGCTTTCTTGATTGGTACGAAGTTCCCGATTCTCTGCTTGCTTCCCTTTCCTTTTATCTCTTGTGGGATAAAAGATGGTACAAGCCACACTCCAGGGAAACCCCCTTTACAATGGAGCAGGGAGGTGACCTTGGAAAGGGTTTTACAGCCCCACCCTAATCCTCTTCAATAAAATTTGGTCTAGTAACCACAGGCAGAGGTTAGATTTTATAACATAAGGAAATTACAAAATAGGGGACAATCACACAATACTGGAAATCATGGCCCAGCCAAATTGTTGCACAATATTTGTGGAGACACAATTCAATCTGTGACAGCAACTAGCAATGAGACCACAACACATAGAAAGAAAAACCCAGATGCTGCTGTTTGAACAGTCCTTTTCAAGTAGGTACATGCTCAACTACAGAGTCCTCTGCTCGATAGTCCCAAGGGATACGCTGACGATGACAGTGCTCATCTTTCTGGATGTCAGTATGAAAAGTTATGATCTACTTCACACACCTTAGTGGCCCTCAGTGACTCATTAGATGTCTGCTATCCCTTCACATGCATTTATTTAATATCTTATTTACTTCCTGTCACCAAGTTAGAGGAATTCATACTTGAATACTTTAGATGACTGAAGTGTGACACCTTATGTAATTTTCAAAGTCAAATAACAATGAAAAAACATTTTTAAGTTACGACACCCTTAGGAAGCTGAAATGCAAAACATAATTTTTGCATCCTTGGAAAAACTCAGTTTAATGAGAATATTTATGCATGTGTCTAGAATTGTGATGCGTATATCGATGCTGTTAGGAAATACAGTACCTCCTTCCTTGTTATTACATGGCCTCTGATTACTCTTATTATTACTTTTAGTTTGACTAATTTGTGTTTAATTGCTAGTGTTTGTATGACAGGTGCTTCTCAGTACTTCCAACTTGTCTGAGTATTAGAGCCAATAGAAGATTAAAATATGAGATGTGCTTATTTGTTTGAATTGTGGATAAACTAAATGTCAATAGGCATCAAAAGACTAAAAAATGAAACCAATCCAAGTTCATTGCCATTGAGTTGATTCAACACAGAGCAACCAACACACTAAAAGATACAAATTTTGATGAACAAATTTTCTAATGTTGATTGTCTTTTTTAGTCTTTATCCTGTTTTTGAGATTTTCATATAAGCTCTGGATGTTTCAAGTCCCTGAGTAGGCCTCTTTCAGTTTTATATTTGCGTATCTCTGTTTCACTCTGTATCATTTCTCAGGTTTTCAAGCTTCTTAGATTTATTACCTATCTGATGAGGTAGGGCTTCAAGTTTACTTTTCTCTGACTTGAACTGATCCCTACTTCCATCCCATATTTAAAGGGTTTGGAGGAGATGTCTTTGCTATATGCACACCGGAAATGGTTTTGTGGTTTTGGTATATTCGAGCTCTGCTGGATATTTCCTCTCAGTAAAATTCTGCTCTTCTAACATGAACTTTAAGGGGTCTTGATGGTACAGTGGTTTGAACCCCTTATCCATGCCATGAGAAAACAGTGTGTCAACCTGCTTCCTAAAAGATATATCCTTGGAAACCCTACATGTAAGGCAACTCTGAGGCAGAATAAACTCTACAGCCATGGTTTTTGTTTCTATATAACAAGGTCACGTTCAATTCTGTGGAATCATCGTAGTTCTCTGGGTGTTTCCTGTCATTGACTCTATTTTTAGAAGCATGGCAAATGAGACCATTAATATTTTTAAGTTTCTTTGGACTAACAATTCTCACTTTCGGGGTTGGACCATGTGTATCCTCCCAATGTAGGTATCTTGGTGATCATTTTGTCAGTGAAGAAACTGACGACTTGGAGAGATTTATTCATTTCTTCCAGCTTCCTTTATTCATCTGTCAGTGAAGAGCCAAGGCTTATGCACAATTTTGTGTAGCTCAATACTCTTCTGTTTATTTATTTTGGCAATTATTAGCTTTTTATTAAATTCTGTCAGATAGATACTATACAGACAGCCTGACTGATTTGGAGGCACCCTATGTGAGGGGATGATTGACCCTCCAGACTGGAAACTTCGTTTTGGAGTCTGGAATTGAGTGCTGTTATCACCAGAGCTCTCCAGCAGATCTGTCATTGTATTACCCTTGATGTCCTTAATGTCATCCAAATGTCTTCCTTTTAATATTTCCTTTATCTTTGAGCAAAGAAAAAAGTCACTGGGGTCCAGAGCAGGTAAGTAGGGAAGGTTTTCCAATACAGTTATTCGTTTACTGGTTAAAAACTCCCTCACAGACAACTAGACAATTAAGTTCTCAAACTCGCTGCTGTGCCACCTTGCCAACATATACAATGGCCTTTCCAGAAAAAAGTTCCAAAATTGCTTTGAAGGATGGACTCGGCAATGGCGTTGGTCCATAGTTTCTCAGCAGTAGTACATAAAAGGTGACTGTAGTGATATTCAGCAATGAGGTATGCAGCACTTAGAACAATTAAGATTGTGGACTTGTCAGACCTCATATATATGTCTCAGAATTATGATAAATATCCCAAAGAATTAGTTTGGTTGCTGAAAGAATATTGACTGAGCAACTGCCAAGTTTCTACCAACTATGTATTGACGTGTAACAAATTATGTGTAACAAAGTTACTGGCTTAACACAAAAGACATTATGTCTCAATTTCTGTGGGTTAGGAATCTGAGGATGGATGAGCTGGTTGCACTTATGCAGGATTTCTACATGAGTGTAATTAAAATGTGATGTTGAAGTTGTGGTCTTCTCAAAGCTCAGATATGGCAGGATCCCTTCCCAAGCTCCCTCACAGGACTCTGGCAGGTGTCAGAATCTCTACTTCCAGATTTACTTAAGGGACTGTGGGAAGTCCTCAAGTCCCAGCTGAATGGTGGCTGGAGACATTGACTCCTTGCCATGTGAGCTTCTCATTGGGCTGCTCAACAAGGCAGCTCACTTTGCTCTGGAGTGAGGGCTCCGAGAGAGAAAGACAGCAAGAAGGAAGTCACAGACTTCTTAACTCAATATTAGGGATGACATTGCATCACTTGTGTTGTATTCTATTCATAGAGAGGGAATCACTAGGTCCAGCCCACACTCAGTGGAGGATGTTACACAGGACAAGAATTTCAGGAGTTGAGTTGCACTGAGAGCTAGCTACCATAAGGTCTCAGTCAGTGGACGAGGGGACTAGGGACCAACTACTCATTCAGAATTGACAAGGAAATTTTGTATAGTAGTGATGAGTTTCTAGGTGGCAACCAAAAAATAGGGTTAGATTCATCTCCTACTGTCAAAACGACTGCAAGGGAACTGAGAAGATGGTCTGCAATTAACAGATATTATTAATATCAACCTAAAACCAGACCAAACTTGTAGTTGTCAATTCTGACTCATAGTGACCCTATAGGACAGAGTAGAATTACCCTATAGTGTTTCCAAGAAATGACTGATGGGTTTAAACTGCCAACCTTTTAAGTTAACAGCCGTAGCGTGCTGAAACTTAATCACTGCACCACCAGGGTTTCAGTTAACACGAAGCCATATGCAATTCTTTGTAAAAATAAATGATTCTTACTCTTAAGGAGTTTCTTATTACAGAAGAAGCGTGAATCAGAATGCCTAAGATTTCAACTGAAAAATACGTATGTGCTGCAGGAGAGAGATTGCCAAGTGAGGCAGAGGTTGGAGAGATGTCCATGAATCTGAGGTACTAGTTGAAAAAATAAAATTTGCCTGAGAATCTGGTCATAATTTTTATGTTTTTGTTAGGTGCCATTGAGTCAGTTCTGACTCACAGAGATTCTGCACAGAATGAAATACTGTCTGGTCCTGCCCCATGCCTCTAGTTGTTTTTCTACTTAAGCCCATTGTTGCAGCTGCTGTGTCAGTGCATCTCCGTGAGAGTATTCCTCTTGTTCACAGACCTTCTATTTTAGAATGTGTGATATATTTGTAAAGAACCTCCTAGTTACTTCCACATGTGTTAATTCGTTAAGCGTTTACTGCGCACCCCCTATCTGTGAGGCACTATGAAAAACATTACCAACAGAATCTTTTATCCACACGACAACCGAGAAGGTAGTTATCACAACTTCCATGCTTACAGATGAGTTAGCCACGGTTCAGTTACGCACACCAGTGCATTCAGTGGTAGAGATTTCAATTTCTAATGCCAAGCTGCAAGTACAGTACCATCGATTCATGTGTTCTTTTCATTTATTCAGTAACTATTTACTGAACACTTTATGTATTCTGGGACTCATTTAAGTCCCTGGAGTAATAGAGGGGAACATGGTAGATGAAGACCTTGGTGTGCTGTAGTTTATATTCCAGCAAGCAGGGAAGAACAGAAAATTAAAAATAATAATAATAAACCAGAAAAATATCAGATAGGCACACATGATTTATCTAACTTTCATTATTTGAATGTAAAGTCCTTGAGAACAGAGACCTTGTTTATCTTGTCACCACCGTATTCTCCAGTTGCCTGGAACAGTCTCAGCATGGAATAGGAGCTCAATCAATATTTTCGATTGGTGAAAAATAAAGTAGCAAGTAATAGAATGTACCAGGTAGAAAATAAAATGATGACGTGATAGAGAGGGACTGAGGGATTACTTTAGATCAGGAATTCAGGGAAAGCCCTGCTGGAGAATTTGACCCTAGAGATAAGATCTGAGTTATAAGAAGCCAGCTACACAAACATCTAGATAAAGAGCACCTAGACAGAACTGAACAGCTAGTGAAAAGGCCCTGAGGTGGAAAGAGACTTGCAGATTTTCAGCAACCGAAAAGAGGTCATTGTGTTGTCTCAGGGAGCAAGATAAATTTACCTAAGAGTGAGGCCAGAGAGATAGGCAGGGGCGAGGTGATATAAGATCTAGGAGCCCATGCCTGTGGAGTTTGGATTTTATTTTAAATAAGGTGGGGAAGATTTTTAAAAAAAAATCAAGAGAACAGCACAACCTTTTACTGTAGTCCAGATAGGAAGTCAAAGTGATGTGGATAAGCAGGTAGTTACAGTGATGAGGGGGACAGGACAATGTTGGGGCTGTCTGATGGGTTAAAAGTATGTGTAAAAAGGGGGTTGTTGGAGGAAGCTGGAAAACCAAGGATATCTCTTAGCCTCCTGGCCTGATTTTATTAGGGTCAGTAGTGCTATTTCCTCAGATGTGGGAGACTGAGGAATTAATAGGCTAAGGAGTAGGGAGGAAAACTCACAGTTTTAACATAAGCCATGTTAGTTAACTGTACACTGGTTGAGAAGAAACCCGCTGCCCTCTAGTAGATTCTGATTCATAGTGACCACACAGGACAGAGCAGCACTGCCCTGTAGGCTTCCCAATGCTGTCATCTTTACAGAAGCAGACTGTGGAACAGCTGGTGGATTTAAACTGTGAACTTTTTGGTTAGCAGCTGAGAGCTTACCCTCTGCACCACCAGGACTCTTTGGAGGACAGAGAAGGGCAAAGTAAATCACAGCCATGACGGCTTAGTGGAGAAAGGCTACAAGGATGGATAGACTTTGGCTATATCAAATTCCAGGCTTATCAGAAACTTCTATGCCATTTGTATAAGTAAAAGGATAAGCAGTTGTATGACAGCCACAGAGAAGCATTTATTGTTTGTCCCTTCACAGCAGCAAATATCTCCAAGGAATTATTAGACTCGTTACTCTGATCAGTAACTTCAGCCATTTCCAGGCAGAGCTGACAGTTACCCAGTAGGGAACACTGATTTAGAAATGTTTCTGCTTCTCGTCCTAAGCATCTCGCATACCATCTCTGTGAGGAGAGCTCACCGCTACAGTGATTGGTTTACTGCCCTTCGTGTACAGGAATACAAAATGAAGATAATAAGGGAGAACAAAAGCGTTGGATTGGGAATGACTGCTCCTTCTAACATGGC
Organism: Heterohyrax brucei; assembly: GCA_028571685.1. Taxonomy (NCBI): domain Eukaryota; kingdom Metazoa; phylum Chordata; class Mammalia; order Hyracoidea; family Procaviidae; genus Heterohyrax; species Heterohyrax brucei. The sequence continues at coordinate 173,237,774 of CM053143.1, read as the reverse complement.
ATGATTAGCTATGATTTGGGGGTCCACTAAAATTCAGGTCTGATCCTATTACTTCTCTGATGAAAGTCCTTTCCTTACCTCCCATTGCTTTAGGCTAAAATTCACCATGATGAACTTTGCCTACAACTGGCTTCCAAGTGCTAACCCTGCCTAACTCTCTCTGTTCTCGGGAGCCCCTGGGTGCTGCAAATGCTTGCTAAGGGCTAGAGTAGAGAGTCGTGTCCACTTACAGCTTCGCAGAAGAAAGAGTTGGCCACTTACTTCCTAAAATTCGTCCAATGAAAGCCCACTGGAGCACAGATTTACTATGCAAGATTTGGGTCACCGTGAGTTGGAGTTGGCTCAAAGATAACTTGATTGTTTTTCTGCACTCCGGCCCACTGACTTTTCTTCGTCACCACCCCCACCCCCACTCAATTTGCTTATTTTGCGTTGGTCACTTTTGAATGCACAATAGCCCCTCTTAAAATTTTGACTTGTCTTATCTGCCCCCTCCTCCATCTTATTAACTCTTTCCATCCTCATGGTGACGGAAATGTCTAAGCTTTCATGGGACATCAGAAACCTCTCTCAGCCTTGTCTTTGGTATTCCATACTTGCCTTATTCGTTTTGGAATAACGTTCGAAGGAATAGAGGGGTTCACAAAAACTGTTTTCAGGCAATTTTTGAATATGCCCAACATCACCACCAGGGGGAGGGCTGACCAAGTTTTATGCTTCAGAACTCTGGATTGTTACTTGTTCTCTAGAATGAAGTCTAAAAGAAGGGTAAGGGCAGAAGTGCAGCTGTGGGAAAGGGGGCAGTGAAGGCAGAAATCGCCGATGGAGGAAAAAAGCTAAGCAATGTAAGCCAGAAAAACAGAGAGGAATGGTCACTGGCAATTGTTAAGTGTTAAAGGCACGAGCCATGGGTTGTTTAAAGGTTGACGATGGAGGCTCTTGAGAGGAAAAGGCATCTTTCCAGAGGACACTGCTGGGGATTTCAGTGAGGGATGGTCTTGGCTTACTCTGCCTGGTTGTGCCTCTATTAGTTTCCCAGAGCTGCTATAACAAAGTATCACACCCTAGGTGACTTTAAATAGTAGACATTCACTGTCTCCCAGCTCTGGACACTGTTGTTGCTGTTGTTCTTTGGTGCCATCCAGTGGGTTCCACCTCATAGTAACCCTATGCCCAACAGGATGAAACACCACCCAGCCTTGCACCAAGTCCACAATTGTTTGTATGCTTAAGCCCATTGTTGCAGACACTGTGTCAATCCATCTCATCAAGGGTCTGCTTCTTCTTCACTGACCCTCCACTCTACCAAAGCATCATGTCATTCTGTATGGACTGATCCCTCCTGACAACATGTCCAAACTATGTAAGACACAGTCTTGCCATCTTTACTTCCAAGGAGCATTCCAGTTGTACTTCTTGCATAACAGACCTGTTTATTCTTTTGGCAGTCCGTGGTGCATCCAGCTCTCTTCTCTAGCACCACAGGGCAGAGGCATCAGTTCATCCTCTATCTTGCTTGTTCATTGACCAGCTTTCACATGTACATGGTGCAATTGAGAAAACCATGACTTGGGTCAGGCAGACCTTAGTCTTCAAGATCACGTCTTTACTTTTCAATACCTTAAAGAGGTCCTTTGCAGCAGATTTTCCCAAGGCAATGCGTCTTTTGATTTCTTGACTGCTGCTTCTGTGAGCAGTAGCTGAGGACCCAAGTAAAATGAAATGCTTGACAAATTCAGTCCTTTCTCCATTTATGACAATGTTGCTTACTAATCCAGTTGTCAGAATTTTTGTTTTCTTGATGTTGAGGTGCAATCCATACTGAAGGCTGTGGTCTTTGATCTTCATCAGTAGGTGTTCCAAATCCTCTTCGCTTCCAACAAGTAAGATGGTGTTATCTGCATAATGCAGGTTGTTAATGAGTCTTCCTCCAATCCTGATGCCTTGTACTTCTTCGTATAATCAGATTATTTCCTCAGCATACAGATTGAAAACATATGGTGAAAGGATACAACCATGATTCACACTTTTCGTGACTTTAAACTGTGTTGTGTACCTTTGTTCTGTTCATACAACCACCTGTTAATCCATGTACAGATTTCTGAAGAGCACAATTTACTGTTCTGAAAGTATTTAGCAGAAGATCCTTCTTTGTCTCCTCAGCTTCTGGTTGCACCATGTATTTCTTGGCATTCCTTGGGTTGTAGATGTGTTTCTGTGTCTGTTTTTTTACAAGGAAAGCACGTGGATGGGATTAGGGCCCACCTTACTGCAGTATGATCCCATATTAACTGATAGCATCATCAAAGACTGTTTCCAAACAAGGTTGATTTCACAGAAGGGAAGCAGCAGTGAAGAAATCAAACAATATATTGCATTGGATGAATCTGCTTCAAACGACCTCTTTAAAGTGTTAAAAAACAAAGATGTCACTTTAAGGACTAAGGCACTTCTGACCCAAGTTATGGTATTTTTCATTCATCTCATGTGCATGGGAAAACTAGACAATTAATAAGGAAGACCAAAGAAGAATTGATGCCTTTGAATTATGATGTTGGTAAAGTATATTGAATATACTGTGGACTGCCAGAAGAATGAACACATCCGTCTCAGAAGAAGTGCAGCCAGAATGTGTCTTAGAAATGAAGATGGGGAGAATTCCTCTCACATATTTTGGACCTGTTATCCAGAGGGACCAGTCCCTGGAGGGGGCCATCATGCTTTGTAAAGTAGAAGTTCAGGGGAAATGAGGAAGTCCTTCAAGGAGATGGATTAACATAGTGGCTGCAACAATGGGCTAAACCGTAGTAACAATAGTGAGGATAGTGCAGGGCTTGGCCATGTGTCCTCCTGTGGTACCCAGGGTTGCTGTGAGTCACAACTGTCTGACTAGTAGCCCACAACAGCAACAACATTCAATCTATAGCAAATCTACTGTGAGGAAGATTTTAATGGAAATTTTACAAAATTTTAGATACATGATCTACAGATTTTAATTTTGTATATGTATATTGCAGATTGAGAAAATGGTAGATGAAAGAGTGAGCTGTGAACTTAGAATCTCTGAGCTTGAGTAGTTGGGTTACCTTAATCAAGTAACATAACTTTTTGGTGCCTTCATTCCCTCATCTATAAATTGGGAATAATACCAATCATTTAGAGGGCTGTACAGTGCTTTTTCTATGTCAAAATTTTTTTCCCAAGTGCTTTACATCTAACAATGCTGTGAGACAGGTGACATTATTATTGTCCATATTGTATACCTGGGGAAAACGAGGCCTAGAAGAGTCTAGAAATTTGCCTAAAGTCACACAGCTAGAAGTGGCAGAGTCAGGATCTGAGCCACTGGAGAGAGAACGTGTCTTGGAAAAGGTACAACCTTGGAGTGTTCCTTGGAAGCAAAGATGACAGGACTGTGTCTCAAATACTTTGGACATGTTGTCAGAAGGGATCCTTCCCTAGAGAAGGACATCATGCTTGCCAAGGTAGAGGGTCAGCAAAAAAGAGGAAGACCCTTGATGGCATAGATTGGAACAGTGGCTGCAACAATGGGCTTAAGCGTAACGACAAATGTGAGGATGGCCGAGGACCACGTGCTGCTTCAGTCTGTTGTGTGTGGGGTCACTCTGTGTCCGAATTGATTTCACAGCACCTAACAACAAAAAAACAACAGAGAGACAGAACAGGCACCCTGGGCGATGCAATGGCTAAAGCACTCAACCGTTAACCAAAAGGTTGGTGGAAGGAACCGACCAGCCGTTCCACAGGAGAAAGCGATGGGTGTTGACTCTCTCAAAGCTTACAGACTTGGAAGTCCTGTGGGGCATTTTGACTCTGTCCTGCAGGCTTGCTCTCAGTCAGAATGCACTTGATGGCAGTAGGAGGAAGGAAGGGTAGAATAATATCTAGCATTAATTAAACATTCAGAAAACTGTTAGATATTTTTCTTCTATTTATCAGATGTTCCTGCATAGCTGTATGTGGTGAGTCCAGGGTGAGACTTTTTGTTTGTGTAAGAGGTGGTTAGAAGACTTGATGGGCAGCAGGAGAGAAACTACCAGGAGTCTGGCTGGTTTGGCTTCAAGGATTATCTTTTCACTGGTTGGTGAGACTACGCTGTGATGTCTGGGTTCCAAGCAGTGCATTTCCTGAGTCTGTTTGTGTCAATGGTCTGGGGAGTAGGACTTTCCCTTCATTTCTCTATAAAACACAACGAGGCTTAAAAGGGTTAAAGAACTACTGTGGCTGTTTTCCACTCACAGAAACAGAGAAGATGGACACACCTGGTCTCCACCCTCCATGAAGACATCTTTGCTCTTGCCAAGAACTCTGGAGGCAGTGAGAAGTAGGAAAACACCAATGTGAAGAAGCTTCCAGAGGAATGCGATTTCAACCCATGGGCTTGTGTGAAACAAGAAAACGCCTAGTGAAGACACGTTACACACCCAAGCATCCCTTGGAAATCACTAAGGAAGAATTCAGAGGCAGAGTCCTGAGAGACATTTAACCCCCAAGTGAGGTCAACAGACATCTCAAAATGATGACTGTCAAAGGGAACACCTTCAATTTGGTCTGTTAGACCTGGGATAACAGATAAACATATATCTTTATAATTTTAATTATGTTAAGGAAATAATATCTCTGTAGCATTTATTCCTTGGAATATCCTTCCCACAGCCTTCAGAAATCCGTATTCTTATACCAAAGATTGATTGGTGTGAGAGTTACAAGGTGTAGATGAACACCAAGTTATAATTCAAATTCAATTTAGTCTTGAAACAAAATGGTAGTCAACACAATTTTCAAAACATATTACCTTAAGAGTATACTTAATATCTTTCTATAGGATTCTGTACATGAATAGAAACTATAGGAATAAATGTAATTAAAACAGTAATTTTTACTGTGGTGGTTTACATGTTTGCATGTTTCAATGATGCTGGAAGCTATGCCACAGGTATTTCAAATACCTACAGGGCCACCCATAGTGGACAAGTTTCAGTGGGGCTTCCAGAACAAGACAGGCTAGGAAAAAAGACTTGGCAATCAAATTGTAAAAATTAACCAATAAAAAACCTATGGATCATAGAATATTGTTTGAGATTTCATGTTACTTATGGTGGACATCTCACTAGGTGGGACCAATGGCCGGAGAAAGACATCATATTTGATAAAGTGAGACAAGTGAAGGCAAGAGTATCCCCCAATGAGATGGACTAATGTGAAAGCCACAAGAAAGAACTCAGACATACAAATTATGAAGACAGTGCAGGACTGGAAATGTTTAGGTAAGTAGATCACCAGGTCTTTCTTCTGATGGGTTTGAAGCACCAAGCTTTAGACTAGCAGACAAGAATTTAACCCTTATGCATCAAAAAACCCAAATCCTTTGTCATGGAGTCCATTCCAAATCATAATGACCTTGTAGCACAGAATAGATCTATTTCTTTCTTTCTGATTCTGTGGTATGTGGAGCCATGATGAGTCAAAAATCGACTTGATCGCAGCTAACAACGAGAACCTTGCTGGGTATAGATGGATGTTTTGCTGATATTCTTTGAAGATAATAATGCCTGTGATTTCTTTCTGTTCACTCACTAGAAAGTACATCTGGAAATACATCTAGATCTACTTGGAATAAATGACCCTATAATATAGGAAAGATTTTGATTCCTCTGTTATAGATATGGATCACAGCGATTCATATCCAGCCTCAGAGGTTAGACGGATGTCAACATGGGTTGTAGTTGCTACAAATCAACATTATTTCCATTTAATTTATTATCATTTGGTCAAGGTTAATAAATTTGTACTTATTTATCATTGGCATTCTCAAGATGTAAAGCAATAAACGATCATTTCTGCCACCTTCTTTAGTATATGCAATAACAGTAATCACTTCTGAAATTCTACAAGTACTATCAAAAGGGCCCTGGCAGTGCAGTAGTTAAGATCTCTGCTGATAATCAAAAGGTTGGCAGTTTGAATAAATCAGCCACACCTTGGAAGCCCTGTGGAGGAAGCAGTTTTACTCTGCCCTGTAGGGTTGCTATGAGTCAGAATGGACTCCATGGCAACGGGTTTGGTTTTTGGTTTATGGTGGCATAAAGGTTAAATATTTGTCTGCTGGCCTGCAGGTTGGTATTTCAGACCCACCAGGAGAAACACTTGGTAATCTGCTGACGTAAAGATTGCAGTGGCAAAGTTCTCTAGGGCAGTTCTGCGTCACAAGGCATAGCTATGAGTTGTATTTGACTTCTTGACACTCAACAACAACAAGTAACACGGTGGAGGATGCATAAAACAAGCTGTAAATGCATTGCTATAATGAGAAGTTTATAAATATCCTCTTAGGATGAGAAGGTTTTATTCATGGTAGAACAACCTGTGGAAGACATTTTCAAGAATTGCTTTCTTGATGTTACATGTGGGGTGACAGACATACAGGAAATGGTTCACTAAAGTCTGATAAGCTGTTTTACATCTATCTAGAGAAATGGTTAGCAATGTTTGGGCCAGAGATGGTTAGAGGTTTCCTTAAGCTTTGCATATTTTCCCAGAGCTACTTTTAAAATGACAGTGTTCCAGTCCTTACATATAATGCTAACACCTGACATGTTTTCAGAGAGCTTAGATCTGTCCAGGTAGACAGGTGCACAGAAATCAACTGAATCACTTGGTCTCTTTGTCGTTTTCAGTTTCACAGTGTTGAGCAGGCTGAGTTTGCACCTTTGAAATACAGTGTTTCTTGTTGCACTGGGCACCAAAAGGTCAATTACGGGGGGGGGGTGGTGAGTAAGTCTTCCACACTGCCATTCTGAGCTGAGTAAAGCTGCAGCATGGGCACGGCGTTACGTTTTGAAACAGGGACCAGAAATGTAGATATACAATTAAATGGACGTAGTAATGAGATTTGGCCACAATTACTTATATTGTTAATACTTGTCCTGATTTTTCCTTTCCAAAAAAGTTATTTAACAAATAAGTAACAAGAATTGTTTGTTAAAAAATAGTTGTATTTGGATTTGGAATAGTACAGCATCACTGCCATTGGACTGGTCTAGATCTGCCTTGTCTACTAAACAAAATAACTAGCTGCCAACACTTTGGTTAGCAGATGTATTAGCCACTATATCATCAGGGTTTCCTGTAACAAAAGGGAGCCCTTTGTTTAGAGATGGAAGTACAAACATATCGCAGAAAGAGACAATTATGGTTGAGATAATTAAAAATAAATAAAAAAATAAAATGAAACAAAACTTGAATCTCTTTTTGAAAGCATTGGGATACATATTCCATGGAGAAAAATAGACCTCATTAGTCCATATAAGCTGGCATTTCAAAAGTATTGGAGAGAAGAGAAAATAAGAGAAGGCATAAAGAAAGGAAGAATGTGTAGAAGAAAGAAGACAGGAAAAGGAAGAATATGGGAAGGAACAAAACAGAATGTGGAGCATACAGACAGACACAGATATGGTGAATTAGGGCATGGCCTTTGGAATCAATGAGGCTGATTCTCGGTTCATTCTCAGACTGATTGTATGACACCAGAGAGATTACTTTGTGTCTCTAAGCCTCCATTTCATCTTTGACCCTTTAATATTTTATAATTTATTCACTTAATGTTACAATAACCCTGAAAAGTAAATATCCTAATCTTCATTTGTAGAAAGTCCCAGAAAAGAATTATGAACCCATAACTATCATATCCTAAAGCCTATTCTCTTTCACAAAAAGAATTTCCATCAAAACCTGTTGCCATTGAGTGTACTCAAATTTACAGGGACCCCAGTTCTGTCAAAGCAGAGCTGTACTTCACAAGGTAAGCAGATCACCAGGCCTTCCTTCCAGGGCACCTCTGGGTCGACTTGAACCTGTAACCTCTGGACTAGCAGCCAAGTACATTACCATTTGTACCACCCAGGAACCTCAAAAAGGAACATGCTGTAAAGTATTTTGTAAAATGTGCAGTGATCTCCCCTTAGCAAACTCCCACTATCTGATGGAAATACAGTTCAAGCCAAAAATAGGAGCTATGCAGATGATTTAAAATTTTTAGTAGCCACATTTTAAAAAGTAAACAAAATAAAATCTTCATGAAATTAACACTTAATGATATATTTTATTTAAACAGAGACCCACAGAATACTATGTAAATGTGTAATTAATAAAAAATCATTAATGAAGAAGAACACACTGGGAGGCATCTCATTACCCAACCTTAGAACATACTACACGGCCACAGTGGTCAAAACAGCCTGGTACTGGTACAAGAACAGACAGATCAATCAATGGAACTGAATGGAACAGAGATGACACTATCTGCCTATGAACAGTTAATATTTGACAAAGGCCCTAAGACATTAAACTGGGGTAAAAACAGTATCTTCAACAAATGTTGCTGGCAAAATTGGATATCCATCTACAATAAACTGAAACAAGATCCATATCTTACACCTTATGCAAAAACCAACTCAAGCTGGATAAAAGACCTAAATATCAAACCTAAAATGATAAAGTTCATCCAAGAAAAGGTAGGAACAACAATGAAGTTTTAATACACAATGTAGACTGACTCCAAAATCTGTCAAACAAACCACAATCAACAGAAGAGAAAATAGATAAATAGGAACTATTAAGAACCAAACACTTTTGCTCATCCAAAGACTTTATTAGTAGAATTAAAAGAAGACCCACAGAATGGGAAAAAATATTTGGCAACTCTATGTCAGACCGACACCTGATCTCCATAATCTATAAGATACAACAAAATATCAATAAGAAGAAGATAAATCATCCAATTAAGCGATGGGCAAAGGAGATGGACAGACATTTCTCTAGAGAGGAGATCCAGGCAGCCAAAAAACACATGCGGACATGTTCACGATCTTTAGTTATTAAAGAAATTCAAATCAAGACGACAATGAGATACTATCTCACCCCAACAAGGTTGGCCATGATCCAAAAAACACAAAACAACAAATGCTGGAGAGGCTGTGGAGAAAGTGGAACCCTCCTACACTGTTGGTGGGGTTGCAAAATGGTCCAGCCTCTTTGGAAAGCAATCTGGTGCTTTCTTAAAAAGATGGATATTGATATACCATTTGACCCAGTAATTCCACTACTTGGAATATACCCTACAGAATGAAGGCCTTTCACACTAACTGACACATGCACAGTCCTGATAGCAAAAAGGTGGAATCAACCCAGATGCCCAACAACAGAAGAATGGATAGGTAAACTATGGTATATATACTCAATGGAGCACTACACAATGATGAAGAACAACGATGACTCCAGGAAACATCTCATAACCTGGTTTCAACTGGAAGACATTATGTGGAGTGAAAGTAGTCAGTGACAAAAGGACAAATATTGAATGAGACGTCTAAGATAAGATCTCAAAAACAGACTTGTGTGTAGAAGAAAAGACTCTGACAGCTGCAAGGGAGGAAAGGGAGGGAGGACAAAGCGGGGTGGGTTTAGATTAGGTAGTTGGTAGAAATCTGGTAGGGTGAAATCAGTGATAGCACACATTAGAAACAAGAACAACATTAAGTGGACTTCAGCATAACTTGAATACTCTTTCCATCTTAACCCAATATTGCAAGGATAGAGTAGCTGGGGCAGGGGGCAGGGGACCATGCTCTTAGGTGAAATTGAGGCCAATTGGCACAACTAGAGTTATGCTAGGAGGGCTCTCTGCACCCCACATAGGTGAGTGGTGTCTGGGGTCTTAAAAGCTGCCAAGCTGCCATCTGAGGGCACAGCAAATTGTGCCAACTCAGCAGGAACAGATGCCCACAGAGGACCAATATGACATGGGGTAAAGACAACCCAGAAGACAGAGAGACCCACATGAGTGGGTGCCTACATCAACTTGGGACCAGAAGAACCAGATGGTGCTCGGCCACTACTGGTGATAGCCGCGATGCAGCTCACTAAGTTGAGTCTCACTGGCAACACAAGAATAAAAAGGGGTGCATCCTGAGATTTCCATTAAAACACCACAATTGATGGTCCAGCAGTTTCGGGGTTCCCCTGGGAACATGGCCCCTGGCCCTGATGCTGCCCTCATCCATAAATCATAATAAAGGTCTACTCTTCGTACACGAATGAATTGGACTTGGTAATGCAGAGTGACTGTATATTGGATGCACTTTATGGTTCTATGCATCTATAGGATACCATCCTACTGACCTCAGGCTGGAGGAAGTAGAGTGGGTGCAGAGGAGAGGAAAGGAGACTGCTGGGAGGATGAGACATGTATGGAGCAGAGAGGAATAGAGTGCTGTCACCGGACAGGGAGAACAGCGGAAGCTGCATATAGGTGGGCATGTAAATTTATACGGGAATGTACATTTTCACTCAGTCATATTAAATAAAAATTAAAAAAAAATTAATGAAGTGTTTACATTTGTTTTTTTTCCCCTTGTCTTTCAAATCTAGTGTGTATTTTGCAGTTACCAAACCAGAACCAAACTCGTTGCTGCCAAATTGATTCTGATTTATTACAACACAACTCAAATGGAACTCTGATGTTTCAAGAGCTTGAAATCCACATGTAACTCCTGGCCACCGTATTGGACAGTGCAGCTTTAGACAATTGCTTTGTCAATTTGGTTAGTATTCTAAGCTATGAAATGCATTGAATTTTGTAGCCAGAGCTCCAGTATAACAAAAGAGGGGGAAAAATGATCAAAGATTTTATGAATTAATTATGTCAAGGAAAGAAAAGTCTACAGAGAGAAAAGCCTATTTTCCTCTGTTTTTGTTCCCTTGGAAGCCCTGGTGGCATAGTGGTTGAGTGCTATAGCTGTTAACCAGAAGGTCAGCAGTTCAAATCTTCCAGGTGCTCCTTGGAAACTCTATGGTACAGTTCTGCTCTGTCCAATAGGGTCATTATGAGTCAGAACCAACTCAGAGGCGGGGGGCTTCTGTTCCCTCAGAGCAGAACCTGGGTCACTTTGTCCTTTTTATGTTTATTTTCTTTTAGAAAGTGCAGTTAGGATTTCATGTGAAAGAAATTATTTAGAATTCATTTGCTAGATACTCAGGGATTAGAAAGCAGGGAGATGGGAAAATGAGAACTGTGAAGATGTCATCAAAGTCTTTTATCAGCAAAGCCGTCCTTTATAGAGATGTAATCTGACAGACACTAGGTTGAGTTTGCTTTGGTTTAGAACTTCCACGTGAAAGCATGTTTATGAACTTGACTGTGAAATTCACAGGGAATGTAAGAAACAGTAACAAGTGCCTCTGCTTCTTTTATTTACTTACACCGTATAAACCAGATGTTGGAGCTCTTAAATTTGAAGATCTTTTAAGCCCCACCATAAACTAGATAACAGTTAAAGTTGACAGTAAGGGACAAGGAGTTTCAAGCAAATGCTAAACCTCTGACACTGAAAAGCCACAGTTACATAAAACTTCGCTGGAATGTTGAATTGTTCGAGAGAGCAACACTGCTATTTTCAGAGCTTCCTTCCAAAAGCTGGGCCATAATCAACTTCATTTTATGTTGCTACGTCAACCAACCCAAATACACGCTTGTGCCTGAGTTACATGCAATAATTTTAAGTGTACATGAGTTTAGATGTGATTTCCTCATTCTATGTTCCTTGCTTGAATTTTTTCATCCACTTCGTTGTTTGATCAAAAGCTCCTTTTTGTATTATTATAATTCTTGACCAGTTAGAAATATTAGTAATTAAATGGCAAAATTTTGCTCTTGTAAAATCGAAGAAGATTTCAATTCTATCGGTACTGGTGCTAATTATTTTAGGCAAGCTGTCATTTAGGCTTTCTGAAGTGGATTTTGTTCTTGCAGTCAAGAACATTGCTTAGTGCAGAATTAATTAATCATTATAAATATAAAACTTGCAGTATCAGCTCCTCTGTTCAGAAAGGTTTCAAGAGGCAAGGTTAAAAGAGTGAATAGGCTGCTAAAGGGAATCTTATCAGGTACCCTCACCGCAATCTGATAAAAAGACAAATAAATTATGGACCTCATCTTCAGACGGCTCTTATTTTAAGTTTCATTTCCCAAGCTAGAAGTGCCTACTTTTTTTTTAACACAGACTCTTTTCAGGAGATTATCTTCTTTTAAAGCGGTTTTTAAAAGTAAGGTGATAAATAAACAGCAAAAATAAATGAACAAATAAAATAAAATAAAAAATAAAAGTGGAGGATTTACTTTGGTTGAGAGAAGATACAAAAAAATACCCCTAAACAAAAATCAAAACAATTTCATTCTTGCAGCACTATGCTGAATGGACCATATGTCTTCAGTGAGCTCTGAGTTTTCTCAAATACCCAATGGCTACTTCAGAAATGCTCTACACACTGACCATAATAATTGTATGCCTCACATTAAGCTTCACAGTAATTGTGCTTTAAGATAAAAAGCTTACTTTTTCTACTTTTTTTTTTGAAAAAAAAAAAAATAATGGCCACACAATATTGTTTTAGTTTCCCTGTTCTGCAGTGGAAGCAGAATTCAAGCAAATTATACTGGAGTATGTTGGCCAGGACGAGGAGATCATGTCTCTTTGGGGAATGAAACCAATCTACATAATGAGGATATTAATTAACATTTAATAAACCAACTATATGATAGCCACTCTAACAACTTTAAATGTAATTGTCTCATTTAATTCTCTCCACTCAGATGGAGTGACCCACTGTGGTGAAATTTGCTCACTTCCTTATATTATTTTCTTACTGTCTCAAGATTTTAAAAGCATTTACTTATTTAGCATGTGTATTAAGAATTGGTTCTCTGCAATGCACTGTGAAAAGAGCAAGAGGATGTGTGCTGTTCCCCATACATCTTGTTGCAATGTAGATTCTGTTTCAATAGGTCTGGTTTGGAGTCTCATATTCTGCAGTTCTAACGGACTCCCAGGTGATGCTGATTGCAACCAGCCCACATATTGAGAACAAGGGCAGAGTCTGTGCCTAAAGGAATTTTGATACAGTAAAGTCCAAAAATCCAAAGCCAGGCCAGTTTCTATCAAGTCAATTCCAACTCTTGCTGACTGTCTATTATTTTGAAGTAGATCTGTGCTCCAAAGTGTTTTCGTACCTGTGATATTTTGGAAGCGGATCACCAGGCCTTTCTTCTCAGGAATCTCTGGGTGGGTTAAAATCATCTGCTTTTTTGGTTAGTAGCCAAGTACTTAACCATTTGCATCATAAGGGGGAATCCAAAGGCCATTTTGAGGAGCCAGAGAGTAACCGCAGCTGAGGAAACCAGGCTTGCCTTTATGAAAAGAACAATTCTTGAGTTGTGCCGAGTACAGAGGGTAAAAGTAAATAAGAGATTGCTTAGCACATCTTATTGGTTGATTAAAATCAGTTGTGGTCAAGTCTGCTCCAATTCTTGGCAATCCCATTGTTATGGATTGAATTATGTCTGCCCCCAAATGTGTGACAATTTGACTTGGCCATGATTGCCAGTATTATGTGATTTTTTTATGTTCTTTCCTCTAGAATATTAATAAGGGATGATGGGTGTCAGTGTGTTAGTGGGGCAGGACTCAGTGTATGGGATTGTATTGTGCCTTGGGACAACTTCTTTGGATATAAAGAAAACAGAGGCAAGCAGAGATCTGGGAACCTCAGACCACCAAGAAAACAGTGTCAGAAGCAGATTGTATCCTTTGGAAATGACCCCATGTTCCCAGTGCGTCTGAAACTTGGAGTCCAGGGAAAGACTGATGACAAGGACCTGACTCCAGGATCAGCTAAGAAAGCCTTCCCCTGGAGCTGACATCCTGAATTTGGAGTTACAGCCTACTGGACAGTGACAAAATAAAATTTGTCTTTTTAAGGCTACCCACCTGTGGTTTTCTATTAAAACAGCACTAGATGACTGAGACATCCACGTGTGTCAGAGTAGAACTGCTTTCCACAGAGCTTTCACTGGATGATATTTTGGAAGCAGACTGCCAGGAGAAACATATCACTGTAACCTCTATGGAGCACTTTTGTGCTGTAACACCTCTGTATTCTCTGTTTGTACCACCCAGGGACTTTGATTGGTTAGTTACTTAATAGAAAAGAGAAAGAATGAATGTGTCCTTTACCATGATGCAATATCTTCAGGACACTTGATCCGTCAGAAGAGAATCAGTAGGAATCTATATGTTTTACTGGGATTCACACTTGCACCTGATACACTGTTTCAATTTTAACTTCTTCAGTAATTGAAGCATTTACATTACATCTGTGAAGGTGGGAACTAAAAAGTAGGATGCATTTTGTGCAGTTCAGGGGGTTAATTATGCAATCACCCCAATTTTTTAGTTGATTTTAGAAGATGCCATTTTATGATTTGTATCACTACCATTATTTGTCTAACGGGATTTTAATTGATTTTGAATCCAATTAAAGAAAATCTATTTTTAAAGTATGTCTCATCAGCTGCCACTGGGAAGTCATGCCAGGTTGGCATTATAAGTCACTGGAGCATAATTTGAGTATATTTTGTTGTGATCACCTAAGGGGATTAATGAGTACGTCTATTTAACATTCTTTTAAAAAATTGTCTTGATGCATTCTCTATTTCTCATGGTGATGTCAATGCCCCAATGATGTAAATAACCATTACGGGAGAGATTTCTAGGGGCTTTCAGTTAAATGTTATTGGCTCTGGTTTGGGGAAAGACAGAATTTTTCTAGTTGCAATGCCTCTCTTTCAATATATTATGCCTGTAAATAATGATTTCCCCCCACCCAGTCAAATTTATTCCAACTTCCTATAGAGGACTATTTCAGTTCATTAAAGTTTTTCCTAGGCCAAGTTCAGTTACGTTACTCATGAACCTAAACATTTGATTGATTCCTCTTTGTCTGTTGAATAAACTCAATTTTCAAAGTCCTTCATGGTGTAGCCCAAAAGTACACTGAAGTCAAGCCCTAGTACTGGCTGTCTTTCTCCTTATCCCATATATCTGACCCTCATTGCTATTACACTTGTTCTTTCAGTTAAGGATCAGCCCTTCAATAATGTGACTTGAAAACATATTCGAAGATAAGTTCTGGGCCATCCTGAAGCCCTGTGTTGATTGGAAACAAGAAGGGAAGTGGATTACTTTTGGAGGCTGCTAGATAAGCCACATGGAAAGAGAAGATCCCCAGTGCTCTTGTGACTATTGGCACTTGTGGTTTAAACAGAGATGAGCTATCTCACTCAGTGTGATGTTTTCAAAGTTTATTATGCTGAGTGAAATGTGTCAGTGAAAAAAGGACAAATATTGTATGATTCCACTTATGTGAATTATCTAGAATAGGCAAGCATAGAGACCAAAGCTTATTAGTGGTTTTCAGTCTGTGAGTATAGTCCACAGAAGGGACAAGGTACTAAGGTACATGTTAATGACATATTCAAAGCATTGATGTGGATCTAGTCCCATGCCAGTGGCTCCCAGTGCAGGAGCTCCTGTCACCTGGTGGGACAAAATTAGTGGAGGCTAGCAAGGTCTGCAGGCGAAGTCAATCCAGACAAGGGTTCCCCTTGGTCATGCCGTGAGAATGACAAGCCCATTGGATTTAATATCAGGATTAGGCAGAGAAAGAGAAGAAAAGGGTGAGCAGAATACTTGAAAACAAGAGCAAACAACAAAACAAAAGAGAGTGCTCTGAAAATTTATTTCAAGCAAAAGAAAGAGTTAAACTCAAAGAGAGTAAGTTTAAATTGAAATCAAGGGAGAAACTCTGAAATGTTATGATTAAGTCTGTTGGCCCCTATGACGTGGGAATCAGGACTCACAAACAAGCTGAGTTGAGTTATGGAAAAATAGTTAAGTGAGTCAAAGTGTGTAAACTTCAATCCATTCTTACTCTTTTTCAAATGTCATTTTCTTCCTGAAACTTTCCTCATTTTTCCAGGTGAATAGTTTGACTTACTCTTGAGCAATTTTTTTATGTAACCTACATTTAATTGTCTTTGTTCATAATAATTGCTAACATGTAGATTAATCTCTGAATCAAAAAGGACTCAATGGGTCATTGTTTCAAACCATTCTCTCTCCTACAAGGAAACAAAATCCTTGAGGTCACGAAATTATTCGCTCATTTTTATATAACCCAAAATGCCAGTATCAGTCCTTACCCTTCTGGGGTATAATCAGTGTGTGCTGACCTTATGATGTGAAGGCATGTGGACCATACATATAAAGATTCATGCAGTTAGTCAGCTACATTTATGTAATAATGTGGGACTCAGTTAGGTGGGAAAAAGATTAGAAATCATGATATCTGAGTTCTAGTATACCCTTTTAAATCACTACCTGTGTGGATGCAAGATATGCCTTTTTTCTCACCTAAAAAATGGAGAAAATGATGCTGTCTTGGTAGACAAAATTGATGCTTCCTTTGACCTGTCTTACTTTGTCACCTTCCATGGTAACAATTATGAGCAAGGAGACCGAAGCAAAGTGGTATTCTTATTTTTATTGTTTAATTTCACCTAGACTTTGCAAAGCCTAGTAAATTTGAGATTGAATAAATAGACTTCTAAGGATAACTTTGACCTTAGAGGCTCAGTTGAGATGGAGATTTGGCGTTATGCTGACATTAACCCATCAGTGTATGTTACAGTATCATTATTGTTGGTGCTTTTATTATATGTGTGTGTTTACCTAGAACTCCAGGAAAGGACTTGAAAACACAAAAGGAAGGTAAGTTTTATTGGAACACACACACACACACACAAAACTAATAGTTTAGGTTGAGCCTTTCAATTGTTTCTGCCAGGTATGAAGAATAATAGATTGGCTGCCCTCAGTTCTGTTTCTCTTCCTGCTTTGTGCTCCCTCTCTTTCTCTTTTTGGTGAACTACTGTCGACTTCCAGAGGAATGAACAAATCCCTCTTGAAAGAAGTTACACCCAATATGATCCTTAGAAGATAGAAAGATCTGACTGGAGCAGGTCAACATGATGGACCAGTCACAAGTCTCCGTGATTCCCTCTGAGAACTAAGGGCTTAAAAAAACAACTTAATGGAGCAGAATGGACATTTTGGGAGCCCTAACATCATGTGGAAGGTTGTGAGATAGGGCTGAGTGACAGGAAGGGGAAAACTACCCTTGTCGGGGATGAGACGGCAGAACAAAGGGTTCTGCTGCTGCTGGCTTGGCCGTGCGGAGACTGTCAGGTACAGAGTCGTCTTTGTCAACTGAGAAACTGAGACTGGAGCTACTGAACCTGTGAGCCTGGGTGGGGCTCGCTGCCATGCTGAGCTGCATTGCCCGAGTGGACAGTGCCTCCCGCAGCAGAGAGGTCCTGCTTAAGTCAGTCACATCTAGGGAACCCAGGGGGGCCTAGTTGCCAAATGTACCAGTGCGCTTCCCACCTCTCTTCTCTGAGTTGCACCCTAGATTCTGCTGCCACACCACAGCGGAGGCAACACAGGTAGGATGACATCTTAGTCAGCTGTGAGGTGGGGCCTGCCACCCCTAAAGGCCTGGCTGTGAAAAGTAGCTGCTAGACTGTGCCTCTCCCAACAGGAAAGCTGTTTTTAAGGTAATTGCACCTAAAAAAGGCAGCAGTGGCTGAAGGCCAAGTTTGGCAGTGCCCTTTCCCCATTGCTTCTCTGAGCCACATCATAGCATTTGCTGAAACTGGCCCTGAGGTACTCCTCAAGTAGGTAGCCATCTTTGACAGCCAGGAGGTGGGGCCTGACACCCCTGAGGGCCCAGAGGGCTGGAGAGTGCCTCTCAGCAGAAGACCTGTTTTTAACATAATCATCCCTAGACAACAGTGGCTGTGTGTGGTGGCACCCTTTCTCCTTTCCTTCTGTGAGCCATGCCACAGCATTTGCTGATGTGGCCCTAGAGAGTCTCCACAGGATACAGCAAAAACAGGGCTCGTAGCTCAATCTATCTCCAAAAATGCGCACATCTGGAATGAAGAAAGGACCCAAACAAAAGAATTAACCCTACAACTTGAACAAGTAGAAAGAGAACAACAGAAGAACCTTGGGCACCAGAATAACATAGGTAATAAAAATCAGAGCTGAACTAAGCTAATTAGAGAGTAGAAAAACCATTGAAAGAATTAACAAACCAAAAGCTGGTTTTTTGAAAAGATCAACAAAATTGATAAACCATAGACCAAACTCACAAATCTAAAACAGGAGAAGGAACAAATAACCTGAACAAGAAATGAGACAGGAGATGTCATAACTGAAAATAAAAGTGTAACAGAATAGAATACTACAAAACATTATACTAACAGATTTAAAAACCTACAAGAAATGGACGAATTTCTAGATTCACACTGCCTACCAAAATTATCATATGGAGAGGCAGAACAACTTAAAAACAAACCCATCACAAAAGAAGAGATTGAAAAAGTAATAATAATAATAATAATAATAATAATAAACTACCAAGCCAAAACATCCTTGCCAGGTGGCTTCACCAGAGAATTCTACCAAGCTTTTAGAGAGTAGTTGATTCATACTTATGGTGGTCCACGGCATATTCAGTATGCTTTGCTGACTGTACAACTGATTGCTCAATTCTTCGTAGTCTTCCTTTTTTTATTGTCCCGCTTTCACATGCTTATGAGGTGATGGAAAAGAACATGGGTTTAGTCAGGTGTGCTTTAGTCATCAACTCCAGGGTCTAATTGCAATTAAAATGCCATTAGAAAAGTAACTCAGTAGTGTCCAGCAATTCTACACTCTAACTTCCAGTTGGTATTTTTGTATAGATAAGAGGCTAGATTGTATATTATTTTATCATTGTTAGCTTGAATTATAATTTTAGATGTTCAGAAATGGCACAAGTATCCACTGGTAGTTTTCCTCCAGGAACTACAAATGTCAGAAGTAGACTCGCTGGTTAACACAAAAACTTGAACCTGCCCACTTGTTGTTGTGCTGTTTTACTGCTCTCTCTCCTCCTCCACTTAGATATTGTTGAATCTGGATTGTACCCAGTGCAACTTTGCTCTTTGGGCTAGAGATTAGCTTGTTCTTAAATTTTGCTGATATGTGTGTTATGTGTTAAATTATGTCTCCCCATAATATGTGTTGGAATCCTAATCCATATGTCTGTGGATTTAATCTTATTTGTACATAGCGTTTCTTTCACATGTTAATGGGATCACACCTTAGTAAAGTGAGTTCTAAATCTAATCACTGCTGAGTTATAAAATGTAGAGTTTAGACAAAAAGATCACATGCGCAGGGAGAAACAGATACCATATGAAGATCATCTATAAAGCAAGCAACCAACAAGTGCTCAAAACTGTTTACAAGGAAGGAGCTGACAAAGCTGAAACTCTGGTTTGGACTTCTAACCTCCTCAACTGTGAGAATGGATACATTTCTCTTCTTTTAAGTTACCTGCTTGTGGTATTTGTGTTACAGCAGCAGTACGTAACTAAGACATCGGGAGGTGCATCCGTAATAATGTTGTGTTTGCTACTGGTTCTTTAGACATTTGGGAGAAAAGGCACAGAGGAGACTTTGTATGAAACTAATTCTTTGTGCTGAGTTGTATTGCAATTCCTAAAGGAATCGTCTACATTTTAAAGAGTATATGTTTGCGAGGAATGCATCAGAGACAAAGACAGAGATATTGAGAGAAAGAGATGTCTGGTGGAGATGAAGCAAAATGAGAAACTGGAAAGGATGAAATGAAGACCTTTATTTTAGAAGTTTGAAGGTAATGTTGTTGAACATTAGCTTCATTTTTTTCTTTAGGAATGTAAATATTTAATTTAAAGTTTAAGGTTAATCTGGACCTCATCTAGCCTGTTGGTGTGTTATTATTTTTAGTGTCTTTATGCAGGTATTTGAGCTTTTATGACTTTGGCTAACCCTGTAGGATAATTTTCCCACATGTCTATCAGTTTGTCACACTGTAGAGTCTTTCTTGTTGATATGATACTAATAGTTTTGTCGCCAGTGTTCAAACACCAACTTGGTCACCCATGACTGACAAGTTTCAGCCGAGTCTCCAGACTAAGACAGACTAGGAAGAAGGGCCTGGTGGTCTGCTTCAGAAAAAAAATTAGCCAGTAACAAACTTTTGAACAGCAGCAGAACATTGTCTGACAGAGTGCTGGAAGATGAGCCCCTCCAGTTGGGAGGCACTCAAAATATGACTGGAAAGTGCTGCCTTGTTGTCACTGGACATGGAGAGCAGTGGAAGCTGCATATAGGTGAGCATGTAAATTTATATGAGAATGTACATTTTCACTCAGTCATATCAAATAAAAAAATAAGTGAATCTTAATGGCATGAATGGAGTCAAGTTTTTGGTGCCTTCATTTGCTGATGTGGCACAACACAAAATATGAGGAAACAGCTGCAAATATCCATTGATACTTGGAACTTGTGAATCTAAAAAAACTGGAAATCATAAAAAATGAAATGGAGTGCAGTAAACATTGGTATCCTAGGCATTATTGAATGTACATAGACTGATACTGGCCATTTTGAATCAGACAATCGTACTGCTTACTAGAACTGGAATTACAAGTTGAGGAGGAATGGCATCACATTAATCATTAAAAAGAACACTTCAACACCTATTCTGAATTACAATGCTATTAATGATAGGATAATATCTGTTTTAGGCTGGGTTTTCTAGGGAAGCCAAACCAGTAACATGTATATGTACAAGGAAAGATTTATATATAAAGGAAACAACTTACACAATTGTAGAAGCTGAATGTCCTAAGTCCTGGCACAAGCATCATATGGCCATGGGAGCCAGTGAACTGAAGGTCAGCAGATCAGACACAAGAGTTCTAGATCACTGGGTGTAGGTCAGCAGATCCCAAGACGGCAGTGAGACTGCAAAGTTTCTGCTGACTCACAGAACTGCAAAGGCTGGTGATTCCAGGATCAGCAGGTTAGGGAACAGACCGCTCAAGCCCTGGCTGTAAGTATTGATGAATCCAGCAGCTGCTAGTTCAGGTCCAGGAACCAGATATCAGAAGAGAGCAGGAGCTGCTGGCTATGGTGAGCAGACAGGAAGTAAGTGGTGGAAGGTGGAGAGATGAGAGCTGAGGGGAGGGAAGCCACCACAGACCCTGCCCTGCCACTTGATACAGCAGCCAAACATGGAGTAGCCAAGCTGACACAATCCTGAACAGTTAATACAACTATTATTCAAACTTTACTTTTTCACCAACCACTAGTGCCAAAGATGAAAAAAAACTGAAAATTATTATCAACTTCTGCAGTCTGAAATTGATCAAACATGCAATTAAGATGTATCAATATCTACTGGCAATTGAAATGAAGAAGTTGGAAACAAAGAAGAATCAGTAGTTTGGAAATATAGTCTTGGTGATAGAAATAATACTGGAGTCTGCTTGATAGAATTTTGCAAGACCAATGACTTCTTCATTACAAATACCTTTTGTTCAACTACATAAACTGCAACTATACACCTGGATTTCATTTTTCTTGGATCCAAAGTCAATGCCTATGGAAGCAATGGTCAAGAAACGTTCATTGCATTGGGCAAATAAGCTGTAAGAGACTTCTTCAAAGTTAAAAAACAAAGATGTTGTCTTTAGAACTAAGGTACAACTGACCAGAGACATGGTGTTTTCAATTGCTTCATCTGTATGTGAAAACTAGGTGATGGGTAAGGAAGACAGAAGAACTGATGCCTTTGAATTGTGGTGCTGGCAAAGAATATGCATTACAACATAGACTGCCAATGGAAGTAACAAATCTGTCTTGGAAGGAGCACAACCAGAATGCTCCTCAGAAACAAGGCTGGCAAGAGTACATCTGACATACTCTGGACACGTTGTCAGGAGGGACCAATCTCTGGAGAAGGACATCATGCTTATTAAAGTAAAGGGTCAAGGAAAAAGAGGAATACCCTCAATAAGTTCTTACTTGTTGAGTGACTGCAACAACAGGCTTAACTATAACTACTGTGAGGATGCAGCAGGACCAGGCAGTTTTTCTTTCTGTTGTACATAGAATAGTTAGTTGGAACCAACTCAATGGCACCTAATGACAGCATACTCCTGCACTTTTCCAGATGGTAGACACAGTAATCAAGTTGATTACATCTCTCGAAACAGATGATGGAAAAGCTCAGCATCTTCAGTCAGCACAAGTTGGGGCCTCATTGTGGACCATCAGTTGCTCATATACAAGTTCAAGTTCAAGTTGAATAGAATTAGAATAAGTTCACTAGAGCCTAAATATGACCCTGGGTCATAGCTGAATTTAGAGACTGTCTCCAGAAGAGACTTGATGCATGGAACACTAATGCCAGAAGACCAGACATGTTGTGGAATGATATTAAGGACATCATACATGAAGAAAGAAAAAGGGAACCCCAAATGCAAAAACAAAAGCAAAGACTAAAATGAATGTCAGCAGAGATTCTGAAAGTTGTTTATAAATGTCAAATAGCTAAAGAGAATGAGAGAAATTATGAATTACAAGAGCTAAGCAGAAGATTTCAAAAGACATTGCAAGAAGACAAGTGCAGTATTATAATCAAATGTGCAAAGATGTGGTGATAGAAGAACATGCTTGTATTATTCAGGCTGTAAGAACTGAAGTCAAATTTCAAGCTGTAAATTGCAATACTGAAACACTCTATGAGGAAATTATTAAAAGAGTCAGGAAGTATCAAAGGAAGATGGAAAGAATATACAGAGTCAATGTACCAGAACTGGTTGACTTTCAAAGGATAACATATGATCAAGAACCTACAGTACTGAAGGAAGACATTCAAGCTACGCAAAAGGCATTAGTGGAAAAGAGGTTACAGGAACAGATGGAATACCAATTAGATATTTCTACAAATGGATGCAATGCTTTAAGTGCTTACTAGTGTATGCCAAGAAATTTGGAAGACAGCTACCTGTCCAACTGACTGGAAGAGATTCATATTTGTAAATACTACAAAGAAAAAGGATCCAACAGAATGTACAGATTATCAAACAATATCATTATTATCACGCTAAAATAATTTTTTTTTTTTTTTTTGAGGATCATTCAAAAGCAGTTGTGGCAGTACATCCATAAAAAACTGCCAGAAATTTAAGCCAGATCCAGAATAGGATGTGAAATGAGGGATATCACTGGTGATATCAGATGGATTCTAGCTGACAGCAGGTGATACCAGAAAGGTGTTTACCTGTTTTATTGACTATGCAAAAGACTGGACAGTGTGAATCATCACAAATTATGAATAACATTGTGGAGAATTGAAATTTCAGAATACTTAATTGTGCTCATGATGAGCCTGTACTTAGATGAAGAGGCAGCCATTCAAATAGAACAAGGGAATACTGTGTGATTTAAAAGTCAGGAAAGGTGTGCATGACAGTTGTATTCTTTCACCATACTTATTCAAACTGTATGATGAACAAATAATATCAGAAGCCAGACTGTAGAAAGATGGGGGCATCAGGACTGAAGGAAGACTCATTAACAACTTGTGATGTGCAGATGAAACAACTCTGCTTGCTGAAAGTGAAGAGGACTTGAAATATTTATGAAGATCAAGGGCCACAGTCTTCAGCATGCATTATTCATCAACACAAAGAAAACAAAAATCCTCACAAGTGGACCAATAAAAGATTTCATGATAATTGGAGAAAAGATTAAAGTTATCAAGGATGTCATTTTATTTGGATCCACAGTCAACACCCATGGAAGCAGCAGTCAAAAAAAAAAAAAGGACATAGTGCATTGGTCAAATCTGCTGCAAAAGACCTTCTTAAACTGTTAAAAAGCAAAGATGTCACTTTAAGGACTAAGGTACTCCTGATCCAAGCCAGTATATTTTCAATCATTTCATATGCATATGAAAGCTGGACAATGAATAAGGATTGATTCTTTGAATTATGATGTTGGTGAAGAAGATTGAAAACAGCATGGATTGCCAGAAGAATGAATACATCTGTCTTAGAAGCAGTAGATCTAGAATGCTTCTTGGCAGTGAGAATGGCAAGACTTCATGTCTCATACTTTGGATGTGGTATTGCAGGGGAGCAGTCCCCGGAGAAAGGCTTCATGTTTGGTGGAGCAGAAGGTCAGTAACAAAGAGGAAGACCTTCGATCAGATAGATTGACACAGTGGTTGCAACAATGGGCTCAAGCATAACAACAACTGTGATGATGGCACAGCACTGGGCTGTGTTTTGTTCTATTGCATGTAGAGTCAATGAATCGGAGCCAACTTGAGTACACCTAACAATGACAGCAACATATAATGATTTACCTGGCAACATTTTTCATGGCTGATGAATCTGTAGTCTTAGGTAGAACTTGATATTGATATTTAATTATTGTGTTAATCTATTTCAGAGCCTAGTGTGAAGACAGATTCCACTGCCCTCAGCTGTTCAATGTGCCAGGGGAAGCACTTCATGAAGGTGAAGGTGAGATAGTCCTAAATAGAATAATGCTAGTCTTCAACTCTTGTCCCAACTCTATCCAAGGATATAGCTACACTCTAGCTGAGAAAGTTGAAAAAATATTGGAAAGCATTAATTTCCACTCCTTAAGTTTCCATGACTCTCAAGGTAAGGAGTGTGGTTGGGTGAGACTGTTACGCTTTCCACAGGGGAAATTTTAGAAGTTATACATCTGATTTTTTTCCCACCACTCCTCACCTACTCCTCCTTGTTTGGAGAAGAGTAACATTTCTTACTCATGAACTTAGAAAGAAGATTCTACATGTTTCATGTTCATAGTTAAATTCATTCTGGTTTTTCCTTTTGGATTTTCCCATGTACAGCATGGCAATTTCTGTTTTGGTCTTTCTATCATATGATAAGCATACATGGGCCTGGGTATAAATTGATTTTTAAGGGCTATGTTGACGTTCTAATGTTTCCTACTAATGTGGACAGAGGCATGTTGTCAATGTCTGATCTGCGTACCTGAGATCTCTGCCAGGTTGGTCTTCCCATGGTCTAAATTTGGAGGATAGTATCAGGGAGCCCAAGTATGGCTGCATATTCAAGCAGTTTCTCCTTTCCAGTTTTATCTATGATGCCAAGCCAAGTGCCATCGAGACAGATCGGACATATTTATCCTCCATCTACCTAATTTTCCACTCATTTCTTACACATGGGGGTAGGGAATAGTCAAAAGTCATTGCCATTGAGTTGATTCTGACTCATAGCACCTTATGTATCATAATAAAACTGTCATATATGATTTCCTGGTGGATTTGAGCTGCGAACCTTTTGGTTAGTAGACGTAGCATGAGAATCACTAAGCCACCAAGTTTTAAAGGAATAGTTATTATTTACTATCCTAAATCCAAACACTCAGATGTTTATTCAACGTGAAGCTTGATGAAAAGTACCTAAGTAGTGAAAATAGGATCAACCTTGGAATGAGCACTAGATTCAACTCTTACCTCTTTGACAAACTAGTTATGAACAAGATTCCTCAATCTATTTGAATCTCCTCTTTAAAAAATCCATAACAAAATCTCTGTTGCTGGATTGTGAAGATTAAATAAGTTGTGCAACTAACTTTATCATCTCGCCACATCACTGAGTATGACAAGTAACAGAATCTCTACTGTGAGTTATTTTCCTCATTTCTTCTTTCACAAACAAACAAACCCATTGACAATGAGTCAGTTCCGACTCATAGTGACCCTACAGGACAGAGTAGAACTGCTCCATTGAGCTTCCAAGGAGTGCCTGGCAGATTTGAACTGCTGACCTTTTGGTTAGCAACCGTAGTGTGTAATTACTATGCCACCAGGGTTTCCTCTCTCAAACAAGTAATATTTATTTATTCTTCCCCCTCCACACTCGCACAATATGTCCCTTTACAATCATAGCCTTTATTTTATTTCATCAGACTCACTTGACCCATTGTAGAAGGAGAAATTTTGGGGGGGAATATAAACAATCCAGTGTAACATCAAATATAAGCTCAAGAGAAATTACACCTATTTTTGGTTCTTTAGCAATACAGCCATACTGTAGTGTTAAGTTTTTCCTGATAATGTGCTTGTACTTAGAGTGGGACAAAAATGATTCTAAAAAAAAAAATTCCCTCTTTGCAAAGTTGTGGAATTATATCATAAGATTGTTAAGAAAACTTCCTGTTATGAAATTCTGTAGTTATATATAATGTCACAGTGTTATTACCCTTGAAACTATTTTGTTTGCTGTTCTCACTTCATGTAATTTCCCTAATAATTAGCCAACACTTGCATTTATAGAGATTTCATATTTTTCTTTAATTCTATAGAATAGAGTAAAATAGAATTCTTTTCCTTTATCAGAAAAAGCACAAAAAATATGACCTCAGTGTGGTAGAAAACCACACAGAAGCAAGCACATACTAAAAGAACCTATTCAAATGTGTCATTGCTGTAGACTCAGCCTCACTGATTGATTTTTTCACTCACTTCTCATTTACTGTGCTGACTATGCTGATCCCCATGGTCACTGGGGCTACTGGGATTAATGAGATTTTGTCCCTGTCCTAAGACACTCCTGATCAACAAAGATAAAGGAAATACAGGACAATGGGCACATCAAACACTTCACAATTCTATCAGCCAGATTCCAGCTAGACAACTGGAAATGGTAGGAGATACATATTCAGAGATTTGTTGCTAGAAAGTGGTTTACAATATTGTGGGCCTGAGTAGATGTCTTAGGCTGGGTTCTCTAGAGAAGCAAAACAAGTAAAGCTTGTATACATACATACATACACACACACACACACACACACACACACACACATATATATACACGCATATATGTGTGTATGTATGTACATAAAACCTATGGACTTGGTGTATTACAGCTTCTACAGCTGCATAAACTATTTTCTTGATATAAATCTCTCTCTAGATATTTCTCTACATCTATATCTATTGAAAACAATAACAGTGACAACAACAACAACAACAACAAAAAAACAGTGCCATCGAGTTGATTCTGACTTATAGTGACCCTATGGGACAGAGTGGAACTGCCTCAGAGATTTTCCAAGGAGCATCTGGCAGATTTGAACTGCCAGCCTTTTGGTTAGCAGGCATAGTATTTAACCATTATACCACCAGAGAGATTTATATCAAGAAAATGGTTTATGCAGTTGTAGAAGCTGTAACATCTCGAGCCTGTGGGTCAGGAAAGAGGCTGCTCCTGATTCATGTAGCTGCAGGGACTAGTGAACGCAAGATCAGTTCAGGTCAAATAGCAGAATTGTTGCTCACTGGCTATGAAGGTGGAGAAATCTCAAGACTGATAGGTAAGACTGCACGTGAGCTGTTAGCTTAAGTTCCAAGAACTGGAGGTCAGATGAATAGGAACCAGCTGCAGGATCCAGAATGAGTAAAAGCCCCTAAGTCCTATCTGAATATATGCACCTACACTCAATGTCGGGCATATGCCCAAGGAGACTCCCCTTCAACTAGTTGGCTACTCATAACAGATCTCATCGTGGGGATGATCACACTTGTAGTCTCAACAGGGAAATGGTTATATTATATGACTGCCAAAACATTGAGAATCATAGCTCAACCAAGTTGGCATCCAGTCTTAACCTTCACTGTAGCCAGCCAAGCCAGTAGGCAAGTCTGAAATCTGTAGGGTGGGCTGTCAGAAAGGGTGGCTGGAACTCAGGGACCTGGGCTGACACTGCTGTGCACAAGGGGGATATCTTCTCTCAGGGAAGCCTCAGCTCACTTTCCAGGTCCTTCAACCAAGTAACTCATGCCCATGAGATCATCTAAAATAATCTGTCTTCCTTAAAATCAAGTAGTCATGAAATTTAATCACATCTGCAAAGCATTTTCTCAGCAGCACGTCGAGTAATATTTGATTGAATAACAGGAGACTATAGATTAGCTGGAAACCCATGGTGTAGTAGTTAAGTGCTATGCCTGCTAATCAAAAGGTTGGCAGTCCAAATCCACCAGGTGATCCTTGGAAACTCTGTAGGGCAGTTTTATTCTGACCTAGAGAGTCTCTATGAGTCAGAATCAATTCAAGGACAGTGGCTTGGCTTGGCTTATAGGCTTGCCAAATCAACACATAAAACTGAGCATCACAGTGATTATTTGGAAAATCCTCATGAATCAGAGATTTTAAGGTATATGTCTTTCCAAAATCATCATGTCTAGTGAACAAATATTGAGACAACTTGTCGCCTAAAGTGCTAACAGTTTTGCCTTGAAATTATCATCATTATGTATTTACATGGTTTCAGAGATTCAGGACTCTTGAGCCTATTACACCCTTAGGGAAGAATTAGGTGGGGAATTGAGTTTAACGTTACTGCCTATAATCCATGCATGTATAGAGAAAGGCTAAAATACAAGTATATACTATTTAAAATGAAATATAAATGACTACTTCTAATAATACATGTTGTTAGATGCTTTTGAGTCAATTACAATTCATAGTAACTATTGGAGAGGGTAGAAGTATACATAGGGTTTCCTAGACTACAACCTTGTGGGAGATGACGGCCAAATCTTGTCTTCCATGAGGCAGCTGCTGGGTTCAAGCTGCCAGTCTTTTGGTTTGCAGTCATGTGCTTAACCATTGCACGATCGAGCCTTTTAATAATACACACTCCATCTTACTAGATTCACTGAATGTTACAAGTTAGCGTTTCCTAAGGCAGATTCCACGGACCATTAGTTTTTTGAGGTTAAGTACCTGTTATTTATTTATCTATTTACATTTATACATATATACATTTATTTTCAAAATATAAGTGTTAAATATATACAAACATGCATATACATTTAAGTGCAAATACATATTTATATATATATACTGTATATGCACTTATACATATGAAAATTTCTGTAGCCAAAGTCATTGGAAAAAGTTTACAACAAATTTAAAAGGCCTCTTCACTGCTGTTCTCAAAGACTTTATGCTGACATCACTGTCATTCTCAAGAGGAACTTTTGGAATTTGACTTCAGTCAAACTAATTTGCCATGGAACACTCTTTGTACATTGTAATGTACCTTTCAAATTTATGTAATTGGAGTTTTTGAATGGGAGGGGGTAGGAAATGGGAAGGATTTGCTGTTAAGTAGCTCTTTACATCCAACTGAAAGTTTTGTCATTATGTGCCACTGTTGGAAAAGAGCTTAAAGGTTATCAAGTTCGACCACTCATCCAATGGATAACACTTTTATTTCTTTCAATCACACAGCTAGTCAAAACTTCATATATAAAGGAAACTGCCGAGTCTGACAACATGATCCATCACATCGTCTCCATCATTATTTTGATAATGCCATTTGTCTTTGTCAAAGGTCTCCAACAAAAATATTTCTGAAAAGAAAACCAACAGAGTAAGAGTGAAAGCAATGCCATGTGGCTTGTTCCACCAAACTTTTATGGAGCATCTGTCCCATGAAGGTATGTAGTAGTGTGCCATTCTCTATTACAGGAGACAAATATACCCTTAACTCATAAATATAATACATCACTAGTCATGTACAGTTTATAAACAAATTGGTGAAAAACTTAAGTAGGTTAGAATATTTTCTTTCCCCAGTTGTAGAATTTTGAGTATGAGGGAAGGGGCTGCACAAGGATTATAATTTTTGAGCTCGACTTTATGGTGCAGTGGATAAATATTCGCCTAATATTGGGTAACAACCCTGAGTCATCTACACCCGTGGTTTGCTGTGTCTCCAAAAAACTAAAGAAAGACTCTGGAACCACATGACTCTGGATCAGAACCTATGGTTTATTAGGAGAATTTTGGTAAGAGATGGGTCCAATCTGGACCGGTGTAGTACTCTGCTACCACCTAGTAAGTAACAACAGCTTTCATACCATTCTAACTGGGTCCCAGGCTTAAGGTCTTCTTTCCTAAGTCCTTGGGCAGCCAGTATTCCCAGAGACTTCATGTCCAAGCCCAGAGGCTAAAGCACTCTTTGGTGTTAGCCACCAGCCCAGCCATGACACTTCCAGCCTTGCACCATAGCCAGAGTTCATCACATGTTCATCCCCAGCATGCTTTGGGGGAAGAACAAAACTGACTACATTAAGAAGGGGTGCATATAGCTAAGCAGCATCAACCTGCAACTGATAACTGAAAGACTAGCAGCTCAAACCCATAAGCCACTTGGCAGAAGCAAGATGTAGCAGTCAGCTTCTAGAGAGATTATAGCCTTTAGAAACCCAGTCGTGCAATTCTACTCTGCCCTATAGGATTTCTGTGAGTTCAGGTAGACTTGAAGGTGATGGGTTTAATAGTAAGAGCTGACTAAATTGGGAAGGCAATTTCATGGTGATGCAGGTGGTTCCCAAGAGCAATTCAGGAAACTAATTTTTATATGGGATTCGAGTATAGCATGAGTATTGGATGGGACGTAGGAGAGGAAGTGGGAACGTGGACTCAGCTAGACTGTGTGACCCCTTTCATGTGTGTTCAGCAGGCTGAGAAGTGATGGCTTCTGACATCATCTGAGGTAGAGTAACCATGGTTGGAGGTGACTTAACAAGCTAACTTTGCAGCAGAGTTGGGAAATATTAGCTTGGAAGAGGAAAAGGGACAGCAGGAAGTCAGTGCCTGAGGATTCTTCAGTGAGCCAGATGAAAGACATTGAGGATCTAAATTAGGCCAGGAGCTCTGGGTAGGACTTGCAAAACATTACCCAGGAAACCTAATCAAGCACAGGCTACAACAGACAAGGCAGGAAAATTAAAGTGGCTGCCAGTGGTGCAGTTTTCTTTTCAGTGGGTAAGAATGCCTGGGTCCAAAAGCAAACATTTGGATTTGGGTATAACTCTTCCCTTGGTCCATATGGCCTTGGAGGTGGGGCTCCTGACTCTTCCTTAAATTCACTTCTTTGTTGTCTGCACTCATCCTCTGGCTTCTTTTGTGATCCATGAATGTGTCAGGTCCTTTTCTGCTTCAAGTCTTTTGCATTTGAGAATAATGCTGCCTGGAAGAATTTCCTCCTGGATCATCATCAGGACAGCTTATTTCCATCCTTCGGATACTGGTCTTGGAAACCCTGGTGGCATAGTGGTTAAGTGCTACAGCTGCTAACCCAAACACTGGTAGTTCAAATCCACCAGGCATGTTATGGAAACTATATGGGGTAGTTCTACTCTGTCCTATAGGGTCATTATCAGCTGGCATCGACTTGACAGCAGTGAGTTTGGGTTTTTTTTTATATTGGTCTCTACATCACCTTCCCAGAGGGCATACTTCCCTTCCCCAACACTCAGCCTGTAAACTTGGAGTTCTCAGCCTGTTTAGTTTTCCTCAAAGCACTTCTCATATCCTGGGATTGTTGTTGTTAGGTGCTGTAGAGTGGGTTCTGACTCATAGTGACCCTGTAACTCATAGTAACCGTGAAACACTGCCCAGTCTTGTGCCATGTACACAATCGTTTTAACACTTAAGCCCGTTGTTGTGGCTACTGTGTCAATCCATCTCATTGAGAGTCTTCCTCTTTTATGCTAACCCTCCTCCATTTGATCAAGCATCGTGTCCTCCAGGGACTGATTCTTCCTGAAAACATAGCCAAAGTATGTAAGATGCAGTCTTGCCATCTTTGCTTCCAAGGAGGACTCTGGTTGTATTTCTTCCAGGACAGATCTGTTTGTTCTTTTGGCAGTCCGTGGTATATTCAGAATTCTTCTCCAGCAGAATTCAAATGCAACAATTCTTCTGTCTTCTTTGTTCATTGTCCAGCTTTTGCATGTTGATCAAAAATACCACGACTTAGGTCTGGTGTGCCTTAGTCTTCAAGGTGACTTCTTTACTTTTCAGTACTCTAAAGAGGTCTTTGGCAGCAGATTTTCCCAGTGTAGTGTGTTTTTTGATTCCTTGACTGCTGCTTCCATGGGCACTGATTGTGGACCCAAGTCAAATGAAATCCTTGACAACTTCAATCCTTTCTCCATTTATGATGATGTTGCTTACTGATCCACTTGTGAGGACTTTTATTTTCTTGATGTTGAGCTGCAATCCATACCGAGGGCCCTGGTCCTTGATCACCACCAGCAGGTGTTTCAAATCTTCACTTCCAGCAACTAAGTTGGTGTCATCTGCGTAACAGGTTGTTAGTGAGTCATCCTCCAATCTTGATGCCTCATTCTTCTTCATATAATACAGCTTCTGGGATTATTTTCTGAGAATACAGATTAAAAACTTATGGTGAAAGGATACAACCCTGACACACACCTTTCTTGACTTTAAACCATGCAGTGTTCCCATGTTCTGGTTGCACAACTACCTCTTGATCCATATACAGATTCCATGTTCTAGAATTCCCAATCTCACAGTGTTAGCCATAATTTATTATGATCCACATAGTCGAATGCCTTTGCATAGTCAATGAAACATAGGTAAACATCTTTCTTGTATTGTTTGCTGTCAGCCAAGATCTATCAGACATCAACAAAGATATCCCTGGTTCCATGTCCTCTTCTGAGTCCAGCTTGAGTTTCTGGCAGTTCCTTGTCGATATACTGTTGCAGTCACTTTTGAATGATCTTGAGCAAAGTTTTACTTGTTGTGGTATTAATGATATTGTTTGGTAATTTCCATGTTCTTTTAGATCACATTTCTTTGGAATGGGTATAAATATGGATCTCTTCCATTCAGTTAGCCAGGTAGCTGTCCTCCAAATTTCTTGGCATAGATGAGGGAGCACTTTCAGAGCTGCATCTGTTTGTTGAAATATCACAATTGATATTCTGTCAATTGATTAGATGATTAGGTTGCTTATTTATTTGTTTATCATCAGCCTTTAATTTTTTCACCTCTCTGTCTGCAACTACAGCTCAAGCTTCAAGATTCCAGAACTTTGTGTACCTCCTTCTACTGCTTCTCTTTGGAGTCTAGTGCAACCTTAGCACTTCGAAGATGCACGTCTCATTCAATATTGCTTGAAGAAATGAATGGATTACTGTGTTTCAAATTAAGTATATCTTTATAATTTTCTGAAAATTGAAACTACTTCAATATTTCATATCTTTTCACTTTTATCGAAGAGGGATTCTATTTTTAACTACTACAATTAAAGATAGAATGGAATTCCTAATAATAATAATAATTAGAAAAGTGATTTAAATTTTAGAAGCTGTAGCAACACATAGCAGTGAATTATAAAGAAGGTGAGCTTTTGACTTCTCGTTTTGTTATAGAAAATACTTTAAATCAACTACTTAATATTTTTAAAAATTTGCATAAAAAACTGGGCAAGAGAATGAAAAGGATTGTCATGATTATATATGTTATCTAGTCTCTGTCCTTAGGCTTAATGAGTCTTTGAATCACATAAAGTCGTGCAAAATTGAATGAGACAGGCTGCATTCGACCTTTGGGTAGCTTAAACATTTAAACACCTGATGGCAATCTTTCATTAAATTTGGTATAACAGCAGCCATTCTGGCAGGTAGGAGAGAACACAAGTTGTTTTTCTACAGCAAACTTCATACTGAATATCTGAAATTGCTTTCCAGTGACAGAACTGAGAGCTTGATGTTTTTCCAGGTGAGTGTAGTAGCTTTTAGCGAGTGAAAATGACGTGAGTGGATGAGCTCTATGAAAAGGATAGAAAAGAGAAGGGAAGATGAAGTTTATGGATGGCCCAGAAACATTCAAGAACTTAGGCTATTTAGAAAGCAGGAAGTGATGATAATAGGCAGGAGAAACATTTGGTAGATAGATGCTCTGTTAAAATGCAGCATGGGCTCTGTGGCACACTGTTTAGATGTGTGGCTGCTAACCAAAAAGTTGGTAGTTTGAATCCACCAGCCGCTCCTTGGAAACCGTATGGGACAGTTCTACTCTGTCCTTTAGGGTCACCATGAGTTAGAATTGACTTGATAGCTATGAAATATAAACTGGAGAGCCAGTATCCTGTCCATTCTCTGTCCTGCCGTTGTTCCCCACTGCTCTTACCTTACCACAGGCTGAGAATAAAAGAGACATTTTGGGGAAAGAGGGTGGATATCTTTCCTCAGTAAGAATAAAAAAGGTGGGGTTTAATGAGAATATAAAATAGGAAAGCTTTCTCACATCTCCTTGCCAGTTCACTGGGACAACATTTACTATGACTTTGATAATGTAAGAATAATAATTAATAGCAACCTTTTCTGTGGAAACTCTGTTGGCATAGTGGTTAAGTGCTATGGCTGCTAATCGGTCAGCAGTTTGAATTCACCAGGTGCTCCTTGGAAACCATGTAGGGCAGTTCTGTTCTGTCCTATAGGGTCATTACAAGTGAGAACTGATTTGATGGCAATTTTTTTTTTGTAGGTTTTATCAACTACCTATTACATCCCAGGACTGTGCACTGGACCTTAACTGAATAGTCTTCATCTACCTGTTCCCACTGCTTTGAGTTGATTCTAACTCATAGGGACTCTGTAGGACAAAGCAAAACTGCCCCATAGGGTTTCCAAGGCTATATTGATAGTGGAAGCAGACTGCTGTATCTTTCTCCAGTGGAGCAGCTGATGCATTTAAATTACTGACATTTCAGTTCAATCACTGCCTCACCAGGGCTTCTTTACCTTTATCTAGTTCTTAGTTTAATAAGTCCTGGGGGCACAAGGACAAAAGTACTCAGTAGCTAACCAAAAGGTTGACAGCTCAAACTCACCCTGTGATTCTACAGAAGACCTGGAAATCTGCTTTTGTAAAGATACAGCCTATAAAACCTTGTGGACCAGTTCATTTGGAACCAACTGAATGGCACCTAACGGTAGTAACGATAGCCCTCATCTTGCTTACGGAGAAAATAAGTCAGATATGATTTAATGACTCTCCTAAGTCATTGTAGTAGTAGGTGGAAGAATATGAATTTGACTCAGAGATCTAAGTACTCATCCACTAGACACTGTCTTCTCCTGTGCATAGAGCCAGCTTGTGACAACCATCCCCATGGTGTTAAATACCATTTAGATGCTGGCGACTCTCAGTTGAGTCCTTCAGTCTAAGTTTCATTTGAACGAGACCCATATGCTTAGCTGTGCAAAGCCATCTCCTACAAAGTATCTCATGGACGTTACCCAAGTACTCAGGACTGACCCCTTCGGCCCTCATCCCACCCAAGTGTTATTCTCCAATGGTTCTGATTTCAGAAATAGCATTGTTTCTACCCAGTCCTCACCAGAAACACCTCATAATCATTCTTGGCACCCTCTTCCTTCTAACATCCACACCCAAATAACTACAAAGCCCTATCCTGCCTCCAGAATATATTAAAATATAGCACCATGTCTTAGTCCCCACAAATTTGGACTAAACTATCATCACTGGACTACTGTAATAGATTATTTTTTGTTCATTGTTTGTTCCGAGGAATGTGTAGTACACACACACAAACGTACATATACATGCACAACCACACTTACATGCACATATAGAATTCTAGAAGTCTAGACAATTTATTGTTTATTTATAATAGTAAAATAACATGCTTGTATCCCCCAGCTACTCTAAGGTGTAGACTATCTCCAATGGAAGAATTCTTGATTACATCCACCCTACTCACCTGAGAAAATCACTATCTTGCATTTTGTTAACTTTCTCATTGCTTTTTTTTTTTTTTTTTTTTTTTTGTAGTTCCATCACCTCTATATACTGTCTATACAGAATGTATTATAATTTTGTTGGTCTCTCCCTATCGCTTTACTGGTGTTCAAATCTGATTTGAAGGATTTGCTCGGCAATTCCTTCTCTACCCACTAGCCAGTGATCTTTAAAACAGAACCTTGGTCATATAACTATCCTGATTAAAGCTTACAATGACTACTCATTATACTGAGATTCAATTCAAAACACTTCACATCTCCTACAAGGTTTTCAGAATATAGTCTTACCTACCTATATGGCTTCATTTTAGTTCATTTTCCTCCTCTCTTAGTAAGCCAGTTCCATTGCCATTATCTCTTTTCCTCTGATTTACAAGGTTTTTGTTCAAGTTTTGCCTCTGTTCTGGTTTTCTCTTGCATTGCTTTTCGCCAGTGTCTTTGCCTACATAATTCCTACTTAGCCTTCCAGTTTCAAATTGGCTATAGCTTCGTCAGAGAGGTCTGCTATAATTCCATACTTAAGTCAGCCCCCTCTTACACTAATTATCAGAGGCTCAGTGTAAATGAGGAAAACGACACAGTAGCTGTAACAGTGGTCTCAAACATACTGGCAATCGCAAAGAAAATACAGAGCTGGGCAATGTTTCATCTTGCTATACATAAGGCTACCTGGGATTGGAGCTGGCTCAAGGACAACTAACAACAGTATAGTCATTAATAACACCCTAGCCAGTTCCTATAAAGGATTTAACTACAATTTGTATTTATTGTATTGTATTGTAATTATAAGCAATTGTATTGTATTATATATTTATTGATGCACCTTTTTTTTATGTCTGCCTTCCCTTCATTTATAAAAATAAAATCATGTAGGGACTGTGCTCAGTTAGGTCACATGTCTATCACATAGTGAAGTTTTTTATATAAATTTATTGAATTAATTAATGTTAGGGACTGAGATAGAAACCCTGGTGGTATAGCGGCTAAGTGCTATGACTTCTAACCAAAAGGTATGTATTTTGAATCCCCCAGGCTCTCCTTGGAGACTCTATGGGCAGTTCTACCCTGTCCTATAGGGACTAAGACACCAAAAGGAAGAAATAAGCTCTCTGTGTTCAAAGAGCATATTCTAGTCATGTCAGGGGGGAAAAAAAAAAAAAAAACAAGTAAACATATTGCCATTGAGCTGATTCTGATTCATAGTGACCGTACTTATGTACAGAAGCCAAATTTGAATTTTACCTCCTATAAAGAATGCTCACCAACCACCTGAATTCACATTAATTTCTTTCTTTCTTTCTTTCTTTTTTTTTTTTCTGGTAATACATAGAGGTTTTTGGCAGTATCCTATACTTCGTCATGGTAATTATAAATCAATATATTTTTCTAGTCAGTTTAGGCAAGTTTATGATATGGTAACAAATAGTTTTATCAACTAGTGCCTTAAAAAATATTTTATTTTGTGCTGAAAGCCCTTTGATGGGGCCTCTAGGGACTCTGTTCCAAGACATTTTCTCTTGGAGTTGTAAGAAGGAATCAACATGACCAACATCCAGATTCTAGACTCCAGGTCTCCACAACTGTCACACAATGAATATTTGCTTTTAAAAGCCATCTAGTTTGCCATACAGTGCTACAAAAACCCTAAGAAACCAACATAGCTTCCTATAATCCATTCTGCACTCAGCAGCCATATTACCTCTAAATATACAACCCACTTAAAATCTTCCCGTAGTGTTTCTCCAGAACTACAATAAATCTAAATCCGAGCCCTAGTTAGAGCTGAACTGGCCCTGCCTGCTTCTCTCACTTCATCTCGTCCCCCTCTTCCATCGTTTAGTATCATTCAGTCTGAACATATTAAGCTTTTTCCTGCCAAAGGACCTTTGCCTCGGCTGTTTCCACTGTCTGGAATATTATTTCTTTTGATCAGTAAGGGTTTCTAGCTTTTCCTGTTACTCACATCTCAACTGAAATGTGTTCTGCATCAGACCACCTCTTTCATATGTTGTCACATTAGCTTATCTCAGTGCTCTACAGAATCTCATCGGTACCTCATTATTTTACTTTTGACTTGTCATTGTTGTATTTGTTTGTTGTATGTTTTCCCTACTAGAATATCAAGTTCCTGAGGTGAAGGACAGTCCTTCATCGTTCTTGTAGCACAAGTGACTAGAAAAGTACCTGATGTATTGGTTAAATGAAGAAATTACTTGATACATTCTTCCCTTGTTATTCCTACAATTTCATGTTTATTCTCTAGAATAAATTTTGTAATACATTCTGTAAAATTCTTTATCTATATCTAATTCTTTATCTATATCTAATGAAACCTGTACATCTACCATGATAACATGTAACTAGGTAAGAATTTCTTCTACACCTATGATTTAATTTCTGAAGAGAGTTACTATTTTTCACCCTGAACATCCTCTAGTTTTCTCATTTTATAAAGGGGTACTGCAATCACTTAGTTGGGTAAATCAGAGTAACTGAGAATAATCCTTGACTCCTTTTTCTTCTTCAACCTCTACCTTCAGTTTTCAAGGTCTATTGATTTTACCCCTAAGCGTGTTTTAAATTGATACATTTTCTTGATTTCCACTGTTATAACCCCAGTGCACTCTTCTAGTATTTCCTGCAATAACTTCCATTTGTTTTACTACTCTTGCATTGCTACAATCCCACATGTCTCTCAGTTTGTTGTACTATGGGGGCTTCTGTGTTGCTGTGATGCTGGGAGCTATGCCATCAGTGTTTAGATATCAGCAGGCTCATGACAGAAGGGTTTCAGCTGAGCTTCCAACTAAGACGGACTAGGAAAAAGGATGTGGTAGTCTACTTCTAAAAAGAATTAGCTAGTGAAATCTTTATGAATAGCAGCAGAACATTGTCTAATATAGTGCCAGAAGATGAGCCTCAGAGGTTAGAAGGTACTCAGAATATGACTGAGGAAGAGCTGGTCCTCAAAATGTAGAGCTTCCTGACGTGGAAGGAGTCAAGCTTTCAGGACATTGATTCACTGATGTAGCATGACTCATAATGAGAAGAAACAGCTGTAACCATCCATTAATAACTGGAATGTGGAATGTACAAAATATTAATTTAGAAAAATTGTAAATCATCAAAAATGAAATGAAACACATAAACTTTGATATCCTAGGTGTTAGTGAGCTGAAATGGATTAGCAATGACCTTTCTGAATCAATCACATAGTTGACTATTCCAGTGATGACAACTTGAATAGGAATGATATTGCATTCATCATTAAAACAGAACATTTCAAGACCTATGCTGAAGTACAATGCTGTCTGAGATAGGGTAATATCCATATGCCTACATGGAAGACTTGTTAGTATGTTTATTATTCAAATTTATGCACTGACTACTAAAGCCAAAGATGAAGAAATTGAAGACTTTTACCAGCTTCTGCAGCCTGAACCTATAACCAGAATGCATCAATAATTACTTGTGATGAGAACATGTAAGTTGGAAACAAAGAAGAAGGATTAGTAGTTGGAAAATCTGGTCTCGGTAATGGAAATGATACCAGAGATCACATGAAAGAATTTTGTAAGACCAGTGACTTCTTCACTGCAATTCATCTTTTCACCAACATTAACCATGACTATACACATGGACCTTGCTGGATGAAATTACAGGAATGAAATCAACTACATCTGTGGAAAAAGGTGATAGAAAAGCTCAATATCATCCATCAGAACAAGGCTAGGGGCCAACTGTGGAACTGACCGTCAGGTGCTCACATGCATGTTCAAACTGAAACTGAAGGAAATTAGGTCAAGTCCATGAGAGCTGAAGTGCAACCTTGAGTATATTCCACCTGAGTTTAGAGACCGTCGTGAGAATAGATTTGACACACTGAACACTAATGACTGAAGATGAGAGGAGTTGTGGAATGACATCAAGGCCATCATACATGAAGAAAGGAAAAGATTTAGTTATTAAAAAGACAGGGAAGAAATGAAAAACAGATGGCAGAAGAGACTTTGAAACGCGTTCTTCAAAGTCAGGCAGCTAAAGAGAAAGGAATAATTGATGAAATAAAAGAACTGAACAGAAGATTTCAGAGGATAACTCCAGAAGATAAAGTAAAATATTATAATGACATGTGCAAAGAGGTGAAGATATAAAACTGAAAGGGAAGAAAACACTTGGAATTTCTCAAACTTAAAGAATTGAAGAAAAAATACACACCTCAAGTTGCAATAGTGAAAGATTCTATGGACAAAATATTAAATGAAGCAAGAAACACCAAAGGGAAATAGAAGGAATACAGAGTTTTTATGCCAAAAAAATGATTGACTGCCATTCAGCCATTTCAGAAGGTAACACATAATCAGAAACTGTACTGAAGGAAAAAGTCCAAGCTGCACCAATGGAATTAGCAAAAAAAAAAAAAAAAAAAAAAAAAATAAGGCTCTAGGAACTGATGGAATAACAACTGTGATATTTTAACAAGTGGATACAGTCAACATCCACAGAAGCAGAAGTCAGAAACCAAAGGAAATGTTGCTTTGGGCAAATTGGCTGCAAAAACCATCTTTAAAGTGTCAAAAAGCAAGGATACCATTTTGAAAGACTAAAGTGCCCCTGACCCAAGCCGTGGTACTTTCAATTGCATCACATACACACAAAAATTTCACACTGAATAGGGTAGACAGAAGAAGAATTGACACCTTTGAATTGTGGCAATTGTGAAGAATGTTGAATAGGCCATGGACTCTAAAAACATTAACAAATATTTCTTGGAAGAAGTATAACCCAAATACTCCTTAGAAGCAAGGATAGTGAGACTGTCTTACACACTTCAGACATGTCAGGAGGGACTAATACCTAGAAAACATCATCATGCTTGGTTAAATAGAGTGTCAGCAGAAAAATAGAAGGACTATCAATGAGACAGATTGACACAGTGGCTGCAACCATGGCCTCAAGCACAGCAATGACCATGGGGATAGCACAGGACCAGACGATGTTTTGTTTTATGGTACATAGGGTCACTATGAGTTAGAACCAACTCGAAAGCACCTAACAACAACAATACAATCCTTTATCTAACCTATGAGGACTGACAAGTTTATGAACTCATCCTGGAAAAAGTGCTACATACTTCAGGGCTGACTATCACTACAGTCACCTTCGAAGTACACTCCTTGGGAAGCTGTGCATCTGTGCCAGTGCCTAGTCCACCCTTCAAAGCAACTTTGGAACTCTTTTTCTGTAATCACCTTCAGAGCTGTCATCATACTACCTCTGACATCCTGAATGCCATCAAAATGTCTTCCTTTCAATAGTCCCTGTATCATTAGGTAAGGAAAAGTCACTGGGGGCCAGCTCGGGTGAGTAGGGAGAGTGTTCCAATGCAGTTATTTGTTTACTGGCTAAAAACTTCCTCACAGACAGCTATACAACTAGGTTTGCAAACTTGCCACTGTGTCACTGTGCACAATGGCCATTCCAGAAAGAGTTCCAAAATTGCTTTGAAGTGTGGGCTAGACACTAGCGTTGGTGCCTACCTTCCCAAGTGGAGTACTTTGAAGGTGACCATAGTGATATTCATCAATGAGATATGTAGCTCTTAGAACAGTTAAGTTTGTGGACTTGTTGGACTTCATATAATCAGTTAAATATTTCTAAAATGCACATATAATAACACTTGCCCATATAATGTTCTTCAGTGTATTCCCATCACACTGAAATGAAATCTCCCATCTCATTATGACTAAGTCACAAATCCTCACAATGAGATAGACCTCGTCTTCTTGAATGGTGTGATGTCTGCTGCTTCTTCCTAAACTCAAATATTTATATTTGTTCCTTCCCAGGAGATGTTGTTCTTTAAATGTAAAACTCTTGACTTTGTAAACAATGTTAACATAATAGGCTTTGATTTTCCCATCTGTAAAATGGGGTGCAGCAGCATCAGTGATAACAAATGATGATGATTTTCCCTATTTAAAGATGAGATAGTTGAAGCCTATTACATTAACAGGTCTGGCCACGGTCAGAATAGCTGAGAGTTGTACTTGACTTCTCTTTCTCCCTCAATCTCTTTATTCACTCCAAGTTCTATTGATTTTGCCTCCATGTCTCACACCATTATAAAAAACAACAACAACAAATGCGCAGCTCTGAAAACCTAACTCATTTGGTTTCTAGAATGCATTCAATTTCCGTATTACAGTATTTGCACTTTCTTCCCTATGTTATTCTTTCTAAAACATCAAAGTATTTCTGTGTCTTTAGAGCTAGAATGCAGCAGAGAATATGAAGAAGAGTTAGATTTTCTGCAGTATAAGGATTTTGTCCAAGACTCTGTTGATGTTTATGATGAATTGACATAATCATTGACTGTTGCCATATCTCAAGTACTATGGTGAGGGAATAAAAATAACAATTT
The DNA here is from genome assembly GCA_028571685.1 of Heterohyrax brucei. Lineage (NCBI taxonomy): Eukaryota > Metazoa > Chordata > Mammalia > Hyracoidea > Procaviidae > Heterohyrax > Heterohyrax brucei. The sequence continues at coordinate 173,195,824 of CM053143.1, read as the reverse complement.
TGTCATTGTTTTCAGGAGTAATTGAGTCAATTTTGACTCACAGAGGCCCCATATACAACAAGACAAAACATTGCCCACTCTCTTACCGCCCTCACAATCGTTATCCTTGAGCCCATTGTTGCAGCCACTGACAATCCGTCTCATCAAGGGCTTTCCTCTTTTTCACTGACTCCCCACTTTGCTGAGCATGATGTCCTTCTCCAAGAACTGGCTGCTTTGGATAACATGTCCTAAGTGTGTGAGACGTAGTCTTGCCATCCTTGCTGCTAAGGAACACCCTAGTTGCACCTCTTCTAAGGCAAATTTGTTTTTATTTTTTTTGACAGTTCATAGTTTATTCAGTATTCTTCTCCAATACCATAATTCGAAGGCATCAATAATTCTTCTTTGATCTTCCTTAATTATTGTACAGCTGTTGCATGGTATGAGATAATTGAAAATACCATGAATTAAGTCAAGTGCATTTTAGTCTTCACAGTAACATCTTAGCTTTTTATCACTTTAAAGAGGTCGTTTGCAGCAGATTTGCTTTCAGGACCCGGATCCAGAGTCCTATTGGCTGTGGGGAATATTCTCCAACGTTTCTGACATAATTCCATATATTTCCAATGTATTATTCAATACCCAAACAAAGTAAGTACTATTAATCTCCCCACTTTAAGCATTAGGAAACAGAGGCAAAGAGAGGTTAAGAAATTTGCCCAGTGTCTCATAGAAACTAAAGGATTAATCCATCCAGTTTGTCTCTAGAGCCCATAATTTCAGTGATGACACTTTAGTGGTCTCATGTGGGGCAAAACATTATTCTTTTTTGTAAAGCCTTAGGGGCTTTTATAGTCAGAGTAGAAGGCAGACACATATTTTAATACAGTGTGATAAGTGTTTCAATCTGTTCATCATATCTTTGTGGTACCATCTCTAGTAAGCCAGTTGCTATTGCATTGGCTGAGATTCATGGTGACTTCATGTGTGTCAGAGGAGAATTGTCTTAATAGGGTCTTCAACAGTTGGTTTTTTTTTTTTAATAGTTTGCTAGGATTTTCTTTCATGGAACCTCTGGGTGATTTTATATTTTCAACCTTTGGTTAGCAGGTAAGTGTGTTAACCATTTGCACTGCTCAGGGTCTCCACAGCACAATGTATATGGCAGGTATTCTGTAATGTGCTTTCATTGTATAGTGTAGAGCAAAGGATACAAGCCCAGAAGTTAGAGTTTTATTAACTCTGTGGCCTTGAGAGAGTTACTTAATTTCATAAACAAAACATGATACCAATATCTATTTCATAAGTTATTCGCTTTGCCAAGCCAACAAGCCAAGTGCCATCAAGTCGGATTAAATAAGCTAAAATATGTCATATAGAAGATAACAGGCCAAGATGGTAACTTTCACGAGATGTAGGAGTGTTCATAAGAGAGCTACATATAAGCTGTCAGGTGGACACGAAAGAAGAAACTACTAATTTTGCCTGGGGTGTGGGGAATGCTCCCAATAGCCAAGAACTCTGGAACCAGACCTTGAAAGATGTCTGAGATTTATTTAGACTGAAAGGCATAATAGGAATGTTCATCTCTTTTCTCACTTTTGTCAGCATCTGGATTTTTCTCTAGAGAACAACTCTTTTCTCAAGATGTGTGCTCCATCCCACCAAGACCTAGTTGGTTGCTGTGAATATTCATCTTGTTACCCCAAGATGAGTCTCCCAAACTGTGAAATAGATACTGCAGATGGCAGAGATGGGAACTGGATCCTTGATAATACTGATGAACTCATTAATGCTATCCATTGTGGATCCTGTCAACCTCTGGACTTTCCGAGATCTCAACCAACAGCTAGTCTTCCCTGCTACAGCCAGTTTGAGCAGAGTTACAAAGGCTCTCAGAGAGATAGGCGAGAGCACAATGGGTTTGGGAATGTTGTGTTGAAAAATGAGGCCAAAAGGTGGGTCAGTGCCAGCTTTTCGAGGACACTGACTTCCATTTTAATGAATTTGGACTGTAGCCTATAGGCAATGTGGAGCAACAGTTTTTGCGCAGAGAAGTGACATGATCAGACGTGCATTTTAGAAATATGGCTCTGGCTCTGAAGTTGAGTTTGGACAGGAGTAGGGAAAGCTGAAAACAGAAAAGAGTTAGAAGATAACTGCAATTGAATGGATTAAGGGGTTACTGGAATCAGACAACGGTAGTATGAATAGAAAGGTAAGTATCTGGTTTCATTGTCTCTCTGGATCAAGCTTGTTATGCACTCACTGCTGGAGATTCTCCTGGGCTCTTAATCCTGAGCTCACAGACGCCTCACTAGTCACAGCTGCAGACCTGCAGGTGGCTGGGGGAAGGGTGTTTTCCTGCATGTGCACTGCAGAGCCTTCAAAGTCTAGGAAACAAGCCTTTGGAGCCTTCTAACTTTTAATCTTCCCTTGCCGTCTTTATTCCTGCATCATAGTGATATATCCTCCTGCGTAGTAAGAAGTAGTATTAAAACCTTGTGGTCACCACAAGACCATGGTTCAGAAAGACATTTTATAAGTGTCCCTCTGAATTTAGAAGAATTCTCCAGCTTCTTTCCCTTTTAGGCAGAGATATCCAGTATAAAGTCTCCACTGAATACTTAAATATTGTCAAAAAGTTCATGCTTATTTCCTCTTCTTACCATGTCAGAAAATTCTCAGTGAGTTCTCATGGAGCTGACTTTACCTCTCACTCTTCTGGGACATTTTCATTAGAGACATGTTGGAATTGTGTGGACAGAAATATAGAAACAGTTGGCAGTTTGGTTTTTGAGTATGTACTAAAACAGCAACAACAAACAAAAGCAGATTCACACGACCAGACTCTCTGGCCTGAAGCTGTCTTTGCTACATATAGTTTGGCACAAGTTTGAATGATTATTTAAACATCTGCTAATAGGACCCGGGAAGAGTTGTAATACCATGGTTCCGTAAGCACATACCAACTATGTTGTACAGGTCTTCTGTTTAACTACAAAGCCATAGCTAGAATCATATGGGAGGAATACAGAGATCCAGGCCAGGGAAATGTAGCCCCGTTCCTCTACCACCAGCACCTCAACACCAAATTAAACCTATTGCTTCCCCAAAGGTTTGGTGGTATCATTTTTGAATTATTAGTGCTGGGAAAGACATTAGAAAATATCTGACCTAGGTTTACTAGTTAATTAAACCATTTATTTTATCTGAGGCTAAGGATACTAGAAACCAGGTTTCAAAGAATGAAACCAGAATGCACCATGCAGGCCTTGCTGAAGGAGATTGCTCAGTTCCCCATTTGTAAAATGGAAATGAGGATGCATGCTGTTTTTACAACAATATGTTTAAAAAATAGCATAGTGTACTCACAGAAGGAGAAGGGTGCAATTGGCAAAAGAAAGTATAATGTGCATTATTTGAGTAAAAATAAGATAATATCTACTGCATATGGCAACTAGAAGAGTAAATAATTTAATGTATGCAAAGCACTGCTAATGTTGGCAGTACATACCAAAAAACCAAACTGCCATTGAGTGGTTCTGACTCATACGTAGAAACCATATGGGACAGAGTAGAACTGTCCCATAGAGCATCAAAGGAGTGCCTGGTGGATTCGAACTGCTGACCTCTTGCATCAGGAAGGAGATATTGGATGTATGAAGATTATGACAATTATGATGTTCAGGGTATGTCCTGAGTGATGACTATAGTTGGATGGACAAGGGGCTGTTGTGAGGACAAAGGGATGTTGAGAAACCAGTAGTTATGAGGTCAGCATGTTAGGAGAACTGTCTATGTGAATGTTGGAAGTCACAAAGAATCATTACACAATGATATTGGAGACAAAAAAATGAGGTACCACTAAAACTATCATGAAATAAGAAATGACTGAAGGGAAGAGAAACTAAAAAGGAAATGATCTGCTAGCAAAGTCTGATGGATCTAGACTCAAAGCTAGAAGTTTCAGTAAGAGGAAGTGGACATAGACTAGAAATGGCCAGGAGATGTAAGTGTGACACCTTATATGTAGGCCGAGTATTATGAGAAGCTGGGAGAGAAAAGGACCACTACTTGAAAGATCTATCTAGGACTCTGTCCACAGTGTAGCTTTAGTCAATATAAATTGGTGAAAAAGAGGAGAATGAGGATAAGAGAAAGTTTGTTAAAGATGGGCTATGAATTCCAGAAAGTTTCTGAGGAGGAATGGGAGAAAGGATAAGTTTAACAATGTGCATAATTACATGTAGGATGATGAAGAAGGACCTAGAAAGTGAAGAATATAATGTTAACTAACATGAATATGGAAGCAGGGTAAGAAAAGACTTACACATAAAATTAGGCAGATTGTGGTGGTGATGCTGTGAGTGTTGCTGAGCAGGATGGAATGGGGAACTTGCTTAGAAAATTCAGAGCCCTGGGCAGTGCCAGGGAGAAAAAAATGTGATAACCACACTGATCTTGGATGGGCTGAATATACTCCTAGAAATCGGAAGTAAATTCATTCCATTGTGCATGGGGGAGGGGGTTATATATATAAATATATATGTATATATATAAACATATCTGCAACTCCAATCAGTTAGAATAACTGCTTGGTGTCTTGAGATGAGAAAGGGTTAATGTAAATTGGTGAGGTCAACCATTAAAACACGGACAAGATGTTTATATGTATAAGTAGGTGAACTCTCATTTTTTCCATTTTTTAAAAAATGTTTTTAGTTCTTGTTGTTATTGATTATATACACAAAAGAACATACACCAATTCAACAATTTCTACATGTAAAATTCAGTGAGATTGATTCTATTCATCAGGTTCCTTTTATGAATTTTTCCTCCTCATTTAACATAAACTCACTGCCAACTCTGTATCCTATTTAACCTTGGATTTGCTGTCGTCAGTTTTATCCCATATAGATAGTTCTTAAAACAGCACTATGTTCAAGGCAGACATTCCTTACTAGAATGCTAAACCAGTGTCTAACAATTGGTCTCTATCTGCCTGGAGCAACAAAGAGTCAGGAATAGGAGTAGGAGATGGAATGTGTGACTGATTTCATCAGTGAATAACTGCTTCCTTTGCCATAGTACCAGAACTGCATGGTGCCTGGCTACCATCAATGAACATCTCAGTCAAAGATTCTATAGAAAAGTGTTGAAAAAAAGAGAAAAATGCAGAGCAGAATTTAAAATTTTCATGGAATCCAGACTGTCTGGAGCCTTGGAGGCTGTATCAACTCCCAAAACTGTTGTCTTGAAATACTCATTAAATCTTAAACCTTAAACTAATGACTTCCTTGAAGTCATTTTTATATTTTTAAGAGAGATACAGTAGGGCAAGTGAGTTGCCCAAAAGCATAGTTATTTAATGGGAGAATCCGAGCCACTGCACCAAATAATACCTGAAAATCATGTTTATATAGTTACCATCAACAAGTAAATCTTATTTTACATCGATGCCCAGTTTTATGGTGACTAGTAATATAGACCCTAGGTCCTGGCTTTGTGATCCACTAGCTGTGTGACAAAAGGCTAGCTAATTGATTCTGTGTCTGTTTGGGTCCTTTAAGAAGTAAAACATGATTAGATGTCCAAGAGATTTATTGGGATTGATGCTTCTGATGGATAAAGCGCAGAGGATCAGGCATAGGGGGTGGGAGGGCAATGCAAGTCTGACACTTGTGAAAGGAGAGAGGGGAGGATACATGGGAAGAGGGGCTTATGTGGCAGAAATACCACAAGTGAATGACTTTAGAAAACATACATTTATTTTCTGTAATTCTGGAGATTAAAATCGGTATCAGTATATCAACCATGTTGATTCCTTCTTGCTGGTAATCTTTTATATTTGTTGGTTCTTTGACTTTCTTTGGTTTACACAGGACCCTCACATGGTATCTGTCTCCTCCCATGTATATGAGTATCTCTGTGTCTAGTCTGCTCTTTCTGTAACTGAGAAATGATTAGATGTAGGACTCTAGTATTATCTAATTAGCGTAACTAGTAAATCCTATTTCAACCATAATTAAATCCCCAGGTATACTATTGTAGTTACTGTTAGGTACCACCAAGTTGGTTCCAACTCACAGAGAGCATATGTACAATGGAAAGAAATACTGCCAGGTCCTGTGTCATCACCACAATCATCGTTGAATTTGAATCTATTGTTTCTGCTATGGTGTCAGTACAACTCATTGAGGTTCTTCCTCTTTTTTGCTGACCCTCTACTTTACCAAACATGATATCTTTCTCCATTGACTAATGTCTCCTGATAATCTCTCCAAAGTATATAACACATGGTCTTGTCATCTTTGCTTCTAAAGCATTCTGGCTGTACTTCTACTGAGAAAGATTTTTTGTTATTCTGACAATCCATGGTATATTTGATATCCTTCCCCAACACCGTAATTTAAAGGCATCAGTTCTTCTTAGGTCTTCCCAATTCATTGTTTAGCTTTCACAGGCATATGAGACAATTGAAAACACCATGTCTTGGGTCAAATGTACCTTAGTTATTCAGGTGATACCTTTGCTTTTTAAAACTCTAAAGAAGCTTTTTGCTGTAGATCTCTTCAATGCAACATATCTTTTTATTTCTTGACTGCTGCTTCTGTGGATGTTGACTGTGGATCCAAGTAAAGTGCAATTTATGATGACTACAATCTTTTCTTCATTTATTGTAATATTGCTTATTGATCCAGTTGTGAGGATTTTTGTTTTCTTTTGTTAAGATGTAACCCCATAGTGAAGGTATAGTTTTTGATCTTCATTAGTAAATGCTTCAAGCAAGCTAGGTTGTATCACCTACATATCATAGATTGTTCATGACTCTTCCTCCAGTTCTGAAGTACATTCTTCATACCATCTAGCTTCTTGGATTATTTGTTTAGCATACAGATTGAATAAATGTGGTGAAAAGGTATATCTCTGAGACACATTTCTTGACTTTATACCATACAGAATTCCTTTGTTCTCTTTGAATGACTGCTTCTTGGTATATGTACCATTCCATATAAACACTTTAAGTGAACTACGATTCCATTCTTCGAAATGCTATCTATAATTTGTTATGGTCTACACAATTGATGCCTTTGTGTAGTCAATAAAATATAGTAAAATTCTTTCTGATATGTTCTCCTTTCAACTGGGATCCATTTGACATCAGCAGTGATATCCCTTATTGCATATTCTCTTCTGAATCCATATTCAATTTTTGGAAATTCCTTATCAATGTACTACTGCAATCATTTTTGAATAGTCTTCTGCAAAATTTTATTTGTGACAGCATTTCAGTAATATCTGCATTCTTTTAGATGATCTTTCTTTGGAATGGGCACAAATAATGGATCTTTTCCAGTCTGTTGGCCAAGCAGCTGCTTTCCAAATTTCTTGGCGGAGACAAGCGAGCACCTCCAGTGCTTCATCTGTTTGTTGAAACATCTCAATTGATATTCCATCAATTCTGGTGACTTGTTTTTCACCAATGCCTCCAGTGTAGCTTTGACGTCTTCCTTCAGTACCATTGGTCATGATCATATGCTACCTTCCAAAATTGTCAAATGTTGACCAATTATTTTTGATATAGTAACTCTGTATTCTTTCCATCTTCTTTTTTTTAATGATTGAATGAAAATGTACATTCCCATATAAATTCACGTGCTCACCTATATGCAGTTCCCATTGCTCTCCCTTCCGGTGACAGCACATCCTTCTTCTCTGCTCCATACATGTCTTATCCTCCCAATAGTCTCCTATCCCCTCCTCTCCACCCACTCCCCTTCCTCCAGCAAGAGGTCAGCAGGATGACATGCTATAGATGCAAAGAACCATGAAATTTCCACAAGATACAGTCCAATCCTTTGCTGTCTGAAAAGTTGACCTTCATTATGATTTATGGACAAGGGCAGCATCAGTGCCAGGGGTAGTGCTCCCAGGGGAACCCTGAGGCCCCCAGACCATCACTTGTGGTCTGTTACTGGAGATCTCAGGGTGCACCCGTTTTTATTCTCTTGTTGCCAGTGAAACTCAGCTTTCTCAGCTCCATCATGACTATCACTGGTGGTGGCCAGGCACCATCCAGTTCTTCTGGTCATGAGTCGATGTAGAGACCCACTCATGTGGGTCTCTCTGTCTTCTGGGTTCTCTTTTCCCCATGTCTTTCTTGTTGATCATCTATTCCTGTTGAGTTGGGACCATTTGCTGTACCCTCAGATGGCAGCTTGGCAGCTTTTAAGACCCCAGACACCACTCACTGATGAGGGGTGCAGAGATTACTCATTAGCAAAATGCTAGCTGTGTGATTTGGCCTCGATTTTGCCTGAGAGCATGGTCCCCGGCCCCTAGGCCCAGCTACTCTGTCCTTGCAATATTGGGTTAAGATGGGAGGAGTACTCAAGTTGTGTTGAAATCCAGTTATTATTAATCTTTCTAGTGTGTGCTGTCACTGATTTCACCCAACCAAATTTCTATTAACTATCTAATCTAAGTCTTCCCCTCCACCCCTCCCTCCCCACATTTACAGGCATAGAAGAGTCTTTTCTACTATGCATGAGTCTGTTTTTAAGTTCTTATCATAGGGGTCTCTTACAATATTTGTTCTTTTGTCGCTGACTACTTTCATGCAGCATAACGACCTCCAGTTGAAACCAGGTTAAGAGATGTTTCCTGCTGTCATCGTTGTTCATTGTCATTGCCTAGTGCTCCATTGAGTATATATACTGTAGTTTACCTATCCATTCCTCTGTTGTTGTCCATCTGGGTTGATTCAATCTTTTTGCTGTTGTGGACTGTGCTGCAATAAACATTCATGTGCATGTATCGGTTGGTGTGAATGGCCTTGATTCTGTAGGATATATTCCAAGCAGTGGAATTACTAGGTCAAATGGTATATCTATATCTGTCTTTTAAAGGGAGTGCCAGATTGCTTTCCAAAGAGGTTGCAGCATTTTGCAACCCCACCAAAAGTGTAGGAGAGTTCCACAACCTCCCCACAGCCTCTCCAGCATTTGTTGTTTTGTGTTTTTTGGATTACGGCCAACCTTGTTGGGGTGAGATGGTATCTCATTGTCATTTTGATTTGAATTTCTTTAATAGCTAATGATGGTGAGCATGTCTGCATATGTTTCTTGGCTGCCTGGATCTCTTCTTTAGAGAAGTGTCTGTCCATCTCCTTTGCCCATTGCTTAATTGGATGATTTATCTTATTTTTTATAGATATTTTGTAGTACCTTATAGAATAAGGAGATCAGGCGTCAGTCTGACGTAGAGTTGCCAAATATTTTTTCCTATTCTGTAGCTGGCTTTTTAATTCTATTAATAAAGTCTTTGGATGAGCAAAAGTGATTGATTCTTAATGGTTTGCATTTACCTATTTTCTCTTCTGTTGTTTGTGGTTTGACAGATTTTGAAGTCTGTCTACATTGTGTATTAAACCTTCCATTGTTGTCTCTACTTTTTCTTGGATGAGTTTTATTGTTTTAGATTTGATATTTAGGTCTTTTATCCAGTTTGAGTTGGTTTTTGTATGAGGTGTAAGATATGAGTCTTGTTTTAATTTAGTGCAGCTGGATATCCAATGCACCATTTGTTGAAGAGATTATGTTTAACCAGGCTTAATGTTTTAGGGCCTATGTAGAATATCAGCCTTTTAGAGGCAGACAACTCGGGGTCTCGATTCTGTTCCACTGATTTATCTGTTTGCTTTTGTACCAGTACCAGGCTGTTTTGACTACTGTGGCAGTGTAATAGGTTCTAAGGTTGGGTAATAAGAGGCCTCCCACTGTGTTCTTCTTTAGTAATACTTTGCTTATCTGGGGCTTCTACCCTTTCCAGACAAAGTTGGTAATTTGTTCCCCTATCTCATTAACAAATGTCACTGGAACTTTTATTGGGATTGCTTTCTGTAAGTAGATTGCTTGGAGTAAAACAGACATTTCACAATGTTAAGTCTTCCTATCCATGAGCAGGGTAGGTTTCTCCATTTATGTAAGTCTCTCTTAGTTTCTTGTAGTAAGGGTTTGTAGTTCTCTTTGTAAAGATCTGTTATTTTTCTGGTTAGATTTATTCCTAGGTACTTTATCTTCTTAGGGGCTATAGTAAATGGTATTGACGTGATGATTTCTTCCTTAGTAATCTTGTTGTTGGTATAAAGGAATCCTACTGATTTTTACTTATGTTTATCTTGTATCCTGAGACTGCTGAACTCTTCTATCAGTTTGAGTAGTACCCTTATGGATTCTTTGGGATTCTCTGTGTATACAATCACATCATCTGCAAATAGGGAGACTTTTAGTTCTTCTTTGCAGATACAGATGCCCTTTATTCCTTGGTCTTGTCTAATTGCTCTGGCTAGAACTTCTAGTCCAATGTTGAATAGGAGAGGTGAGAGTGGGCATCCTTGTCTAGTTTCTGTTTTCAAGGGCAACTGTTTCAGTCTCTCTCTATTTAGGATAATGTAGGCAGTTAGCTTTGTATAAATGGCCCTTATTGCATTGAGGAATTGGCCATCTATTCCTATTTTTCTGAGAGTTTTTAGCATGAATAGGTGTTGGACTTTGTCAAATGCCTTTTCTGCATCAATAGACAAGATCAGGTGATTTTTGTCTTTTGTGATATTTATGTGGTTGATCACATTAATTGTTTTTCTTATGTTGAACCAGCCTTGCATCCCTGGTATGAATCCAACTGGTCATGATGGATTAGTTTTTCGATATATTGTTGTATTCTATTGGCAAGAATTTTGTTGAAGATTTTTACATCTAGATTCATTAATGATACTGGTCTGTAGTTCTCCTTTTTTGATGAATCACTCCCTGGCTTTGGTACCAGTGTTACGCTGGCTTCATAGAATGAATTTGGGAGTATGCCATCTCTTTCTATACTGTGAAATAGTCTCAGTTTTATTGGAGATAACTCTTCTCTAAAAGCTTGGTAGAATTCTGCAGTGAAGCCATCTGGGCCAGGGCTTTTTTTCGTTGGCAGTTTTTTGATGACTTTTTCAATCTCTTCCTTTGTGATGGGTTTATTAAGTTGTTTTGCTTTACCTTGTGATAATTTGTGTAGATGATATGAATCAAGGAATTTGCCCATTTCCTCTAGGTTTTCAAATTTGTTTAGAATACAGTCTTTCATAGTATTCAGCTATGATATTTTTGATTTCTGTTGGATCTGTTGTAAGAACTGGCCGCTCATTTCTTATTTGGGTTATTTTTTTTCTTTTCCTATTTTTCTTTGTAAGTTTAGCCAATGGTTTGACAATTTTTTTGATCTTTTCAGAAAACTAGTGTTTGGTCTTTTCAATTTTTTCAATTGTTCTTCTATTCTCTAATTCGTTTAGTTCTGCTCTGATCATTGTGATTTCTTTTCTTCTGGTGCCTGAGGGGTTCCTCTGTTCTCTTCTACTTTTTCAAGCTGTAGGGTTTGTTTTTTGATTTGGTTTCTTTCTTCCTTCCAGATGTGTGCATTTATGGAGATAAACTGACCTCTGAGCACTGCTTTGGCTGTATACCATAGGTTCTGGTAGGAAGTGCTTTCATTCTCATTGGAATCCATAAATTTCTTTATTTCATCCTTGATTTCTTCTATAACCCATGGCTTTTTGAGCAAGGCATTGTTCAGTATCCAAGACTTCCAATTTCTATGTATATTTTTCCTGCTATTGATTTCAGCTTTTATGGCTTTATGATCTGAGAAGATGCTTTGCATTAATTCGATGGTATGAATTTTGTTGAGAATTGCTTTATGTTCTAACACATGATCTATTCTGGAAAGTGTTCCATGTGCACTGGAGAAGAAGGTGTTGTTGTCGGCTGATGGATAGAAAGCTCTGTATGTGTCTATGAGCTCTGGTTGGTTAATTGTGTCAATAAAGTCTTCCGTGTCTTTATTGAGTGTTTTTCTAGACAATCTGTCCAATACTGAGAGTGGAGTGTTGAAGTCTCCTACTGTTATTGTGGAGTGATCTATCTCCTTTTTGAGTGTAGTCAGTGTTTCTTGATGTACTTAGATGCTCTACAGCACTTGACTGGCTTGGCTAGTATTAGGTGCATAAATATTTAATATTGTTAAGTCCTGCTTGTGTATTGAACCATTCAGCAATAAATAGTGTCCATCCTTGCCAATGATGGTGGACTTTACATTAAAATTGATTTTATCTGAGATTAGAATTGCCACAGCTGCTCTTCTTCATTCGTAGTTAGCTTGATATCTATTCTTCCATCCTTTAATTTTCAGTTTGTTCCTATCTTTAAGTCTAAGGTGAGTTTCTTGTAGGCACCATATAGATGGGTCATGTCTTTTGATCCAAGATGTCACTCCATGTCTCTTTACTGGAGCATTCAGTCCATTCACGTTCAATGTAATTATTGACAGGTATGTGTTCAGTGCTGGCATTGTGATATGTTTATTTTTGTGTTGATGTTTTCTCTGTTTTTATTAATCTGTTCTGAGACCTTCTTCTTTGTGAGTTGATTTTTCACTTTTTTCAGGATTGGTTCTGTGGTTGTTGAGGGACTCCTGTATTACATTTCTTGATATAGTATGTTGCTTTTTTATTATACTTTACAGCTGCCTGTATGATCCCACTTAATATGGGATATATGAACCCAATTTTGATCACTATCAGTCTTGTCAACTTCCTCTCCATCTGGAAGGACTGTAATGACTGTAGTACATCCCTCTTTTTAATATGATGGTATCATAGTTTACTTGATATGGTCACAAGATCGTTTCTTTCACTGTTATAGCTTTGACTGTGTTTGGAGCCTTCCCTAACTGAGTAGGATTCTGGATAATGTGCCCTTCTAAAATATAAAGTTAGTGGTTTTGTTCTTCCAAGCCAAGAGATTCTTTCAGTATTTCTTTTACCTTTGGTTGGGTTTTTACAAAGTCTCTGAGTTTCTATCTGCAAATGTCTTAATTTCATTTTCATATTTGAAAGATAGTTTTGTAGGATATCTAATTCTTGGTTGGAAGTTCTTCAAGGCTTTGAATATGTCATGCCACTGTCTCTGTGCCAGGATCATTTTTGCTGAAAAATCCAATGAAATTCTACAGGGTTTCCCTCTGAATCTTAGCTTTGCTTTGAGTCTTGCTGCCTTCAGGAGTTTCTGCTTATGTTTCACTTTGTTGAGCTTGACTATATGTCTTGGAGTATTTCTATTGAGATCTATAGTGAGTGGTGTTTGATATGTATCTTAGATATCTATATTCTCATCTTTCATAATTTCTGGGAAGTTTTCTGTCAGCAGCTCAGCCACAGTACTCTCTGTGTTCTCAGGTGTCTCACCCTGTTCAGGAACTCCAATTAATCATAGATTGTTCTTCTTAATAGAGTCCCATATACTTCTTAATGCTTCTTCATTTTTCTTGTTTCTTTTTTTCTGATTTCTTGTCTTAGATGCTGGAGTCAGTAGCTGTGTCTTCCAAATCAAAAATTCTCTTTTCCATTTGTTCCATTCTGTTTTCTTAGCTTTCAATTGAAGAGTCTATGTCTTTGATTTTGTTCTTGTTCTGTTGTATTTCCGAGTACTGATGTTCCATCAGATTGAACAGCTTGCTTCATCTTTCATTTTGCTCTGCTGCATTTTGTATAAGGTCTGGCAGGGCTCTTTATATAATCCTTTTGTATTCACCTTCTCATAGTTTCAGAAATGCTTCTTTGTCTGGGAAGTTCTGAGGTGGTTTCTTTTGGGGGCCTTCTGATGCCATGGGTGATTGCCGGGTTGCTGTCTTCTCCAATGTTTGTTGCTTTTGGGGCTTCATGGGGGTCAATAGAGGCTGGGAGAGATGCTGTGAAGACAGACCACAGTTGTTTTTCTAGGCTGCCTTAAGATGAGAAGTAAAAAGTATTTGACAACTTCCAAAGTCAGTCAGGTTTTCAGGTGTATATGTCCCTCTTACCAGCTGGCAAAGTAAGCACCTCTATATTGAACCCCAGATGCTATAAACTAGCTCAAAATACAGAAAGGCTACTGGCCTTCTGGTCTCTGCTGCAGGTGATACTGTGTAGAATTCTGTTTTTCTGCTGGAAATGCAGTCTCTTCTGAGTAGGTGCCACCTCCTGGCCCAGGAATTAGGTCCAGCTGAGGCTTCTGTATGGATGACTCTGCCTCCCAGAGAAACAAGATGGTGTCCCGCACAAGCTTGCTAGCTGGCTAGGACCAGGCTCCCAGCAGAAAGAGAGGCCAAGAGTGCCAAAATGCCCAGCGTCTACAGCCTCCTCCACTGGGCCCCAGCCTCAGGCAACACTGTGCAAAACACTGTCTCCCTACCAGAAAAACCCTCTCCTTCTGGCAGGCACCACCTCCCAGCCTAGGAACCAAGTCTGGCTGGGGCCTCTGTGTGGGCTTCTCCATTTCCCGGTGGATCAAGATGGTGTCCTACACAAAGATGTCTGTACAGCTACCACATGTCAGAGGCAGAAAGATAGGCTAGAGGAGCCGAGATGTATAGAGTCTGAAGCCAGGCTCTCAGAACCCGGCAATTAGGCTTGAGAGTCCCATCAGCAGTGTGTCCGAGACCGGCAGCCAGTCAAGTCCCAGCTCTGCCTGCCAGCTAAGACAGAAGAAAAAAAAGCAAAATGGTAAGTTACTTTCGATCTGTGCAAGCCTCTGCTCGCTGACAGTGGGGTCAGTGAAAAAGGGGAGGTTTTGCATTCAGTGGTATGAAGTCCAAATTAACAGCCCTATGCCACATCCCAGGGCTCAGTATGTGTACAGAAGGCTCTGTTTAATTATCATTTCAGGTCTTGGTTTCCAGAGGGATTTAGGGAGATGTAAGTTTAGTCTGCCATCTTGACACTGCCCCCCTTTCCATCTTCTTTTCATGCTTCATGTGTAGATCACTATTTTCACTGTAAAATGATTCAATATTACAACTTGAGGCTTGAATTTTTTCATTTGTTCTTTCAGCTTGAGAAACGTTAAAGTGTGTTCTTCACTTTTGGTTTTCTAACTCTAGGTCTTTGCACACTTCATTATAGTACTGAGTCTTCTGGAGCTACCCTTTGAAATCCTCTGTTTAGTTCTTCATAATTTCTTCTTTTAGCTCTAGCTGTTCTGTGCTCAAAAGCAAGGTTCAGAATTCTCTTCTGACATCCATTTGGTCTTTTCTGTCCTTTCAATGACTTCTTAATGTGTTCATTTATGACATTTTGATGTCATTTCACAACTCAACTGGTCTTCATTAGTTTTCAGTGAGTCAAATCTATTCTAGAGATGGTCTTAAATTCAGGTGGGACACATTCAAGATAGTATTTTGGCTTTCATGGACTTGTTATAATAGGCTTCCAATTCAACTTGAACTTTCATGTGAGCAACTGATAGCCTGTCCATCAATTGTAGGGCCTCAAAGTTTGCAGGTAGATGGTATGACTGCCTTCCTTGTAGCAAATTCCCTGAGAGAGAACTGAACAGTGTACCACAAAACTCTTTCCATGGCCATCACACATTTTCACATCTCATTTTTATTATCTATAAAATACCTGTTGTTCTCAAAATGATTCCAACTCATACTGACCTTAGGGGACAGAGTAAAAAGGCCAGACAGAATTTTCTAGAAGTGGCCAGTGAATTCCAACCGACAATCTTTTTGGTTAGCAGCCATAGCATTTAACCACTGTGCCACCAGGATTCCTTCTACAAAATGAGGATATTCAAAAGACCTCAGGACACAGGGTTTTGGTGGTGGATGAATGAGAAAATGGAAGAAATGCTCCTTAAGTAAATTCCTCATAAACGACAGTTATTATTTTAATAGAACCTATTTACCCAGTGTAGTGACTTTTATCAAAACAAAAACAAAGTGCTTTTTTCTTTCTTCTTAAAGGATAAAGATATGAAGTTAACCATATTCTTTATAGCTTCATGTTTTGTATTTCCTCCTGATGTCAAGTTAAGAACACTGTTTACTCTTAAAGGGAAATGGACCGCACTCCAAATTGACTCATTGTGGTTTGCAATAGGATATTGCCCTCAGGTCAGGATTAAAAGCATAATCACAGCTTGTGTCTAAGGATTTCTTTTAAGGCTGTTTGCTTCCCTTCCCTCACTAGACACCACACTTCCTGTAAATATTCTCCTGCTAGTAGAGCCATGCTGGAAATATGATTTCTGAGTCTTTATACTTGTCAATAGCTCTCACATTTTACCATGTTTGGGCAAACTCTTGAAGAAACTAACAGTGACACCCCCCCTTTCTTTTTTTTTTTTTTTAAGAGAAAGGAAATGTTAAGAGATTAAAACAAATGAGTCATCTCTTAGAACTTTTTGTAAGGAAAGGAAAACAGACATAAGCCTAGCTGATCCATGAGTGACTTGCAGTAAGGCAGGGGAATAATTCCACTGTCAGTGAAATGTCCAAGTGACTGGTGGGGATTACTGAAGGAAGTGGTCTAATTTCCTTGTCTGACAATATTTAACGTGCTACTGACGTCTCCTCTAGTCCCCGATGTAAAGCCTGTGTCTTACCAAAGTGATTACTTGTACCATGGCATTATACTTTCTGATCTCCTTGGTGGGTGGTTTCCTTTCCTTTCACTGTTTTGTTTTGTTTGGGTTTTCTGATGGAATCTTTAGTATGCAAAAGAATGCCTGGCAGACTGTTGGAAACTAGTGAGTAGTTTTTGAATAAGCTTTTCCTTTGGCAGTTGTCATCTTGGCATCTCTTGGTTTCCTGAAAGCTTGTTCGGAGTTGTAAGGGAGCATGTGGGTGCTAGTATCCAACAATGTGGATTTGAGTCCTAGCACTAGCACTTAGGAACTTTATAATACAGGGCCATTAAGCCTGGATAAAAATTATAGTATTAATAACTTTTCAGAGATTTGTGTTAGCAATAGATAAGATACATATGGTGATGTGTTTGGAAAATGCAGGCATGTAATAAGCAAGATCAGTAAATTCTAGCTAGCATTACTTACTGTGTGCATTTCTGGCTTTGTTTTCTATCCATTCAAGTTTTATCTCTCTGAATAGAATGTCATTCTTGAGAACTGTGTTTGGATGTATTTAGTATGTACTTAACACACATTCACAATGCAAATCCTGTTGCTTGATAGATAAACACATGTATCTAATCCTAAAGACACATCATCTAAATGAGCTATTTTTGAGTCCAGACATTAAATGAAATCAAAATGTGTTTTAAAATATCCACAGAGATAAAGATGTGAAATGTTTGAGTAAAAAAAAAAAAAAAAATCTGTTTCTAACAAGCAAGCGTTTCATTAGAATGTAATTTCTGTGAGGACAGGATCATGTTCTTCAGTGCTGTGAATCCACCTACTCTGGCAGAGTAGGCATTTCACAAATATCACTGAATGGTTGGCTAGGGAATCAGGACTAGGGAATGTCAGATGCTCTGCCTTTGTTAATTTCAGATTCACAAGACTATCATATATAAACATCCCAGTATTACTTAAGAATTAACTTTGCTTAATTTTATTGAGACTTGACTACAATGATGTAAACAGTGTTTATTTTTACCAGTAAATGTAGCAAGGACTCCAGATTTCACCAACCATAATTTCATGGCTCGTTATTCAAGATCAAGGTCTCTAGAATTCTTTCTACTTTCCGCCTCCAAGGTAGATGCTGTAACTGTAGCCATCATAACCTTATTAGTAATGGGAAAGAAAAAAGGAACAAAACAGCATTTTTCCCAACTGGGTCAGCTTCCTTTAAGGTGGATTCTGGGAAAAACTCTCTACAAGAAGCCTCCGTGCATCACATTGGTTGCCTCTATTTGCAGGTATTGAAAAGTAAGGACATAACCGTGAAGATTAAGATGCACCTGACCCAAGCTGTGGTATTTTCAATCTCATCATATGCATGTGAAAGCTGGACAATGAATAAAGAAGACAGAAGAAAAATTAATGCCTTTAAATTGTGGTGTTGGATAGCAATATTGAATGCACCATGGACTGCCAAAAGAACAGCAGATATGTTCTGGAAGAAGTGTTAGGGTCCGTGATTTTCAAGATGCGACACTGTTACTTTAAAGGTTAAATTTTATTAGAAAATATGCCCAATAGGAAAAATACTGGTGCACCAGGGATGCACCCCAAGCTACACAGAGCAGGGGGCGACGGGGAGTTTCCTCAGCGCCCAGTATTTAAGTCGTGAGATTGCAAAGTAGGGAAGGTGAACTGACCTTTACGTTGATTGGTTAACTCCTATTAGTTGTAAAATGTGGTCAAGGTCTAGGGGTCACTTGCAGGCTGTCACTTGCAAGGTTGCCCCCAGGCTTGTCTTGTGACAGTGTTTTGTAAGATAAAGGTAAGATTATTCTATGGTATTTTCTGCTATTAAGTTGTTTCCTGGGGCTTTCTTCAATACCTCCAATTTTTACCGGGCCCTTCCTCATTTCAACAGAAGTACAAAGTACACGTTGGAAGGAAAGATGGCCAGACTGCATCTTACATACTTTGGCTATGTTGTCAGGAGGGATCAGTCCCTGGAGAAGGATATCGTGTTTGGTAAACTAAAGGGTCAGTGAAAAAGAGGAAGACCTTCAGGGAGATGGATAGACACAATGGCTGCAACAATGGGTTTAAGGATTAAAATGATTGCGGGCACGCGCCATACCAGGCTGTGTTTTGTTCTCTTGTCTATAGGGTTACTATGAGTTGGAACTGACTCAATGGCACTGTTTTAGTTAGTTAGGGCTGCTCTAACAGAACACCATAAGTGGATGATTTTAACAAAGGAAAGTTTATTCTTACACAGTCCATAGTCTACAAATCCAAATTCAGGTTGTCTGCTCCAGGGGAAGGCTTTCTTTCTTTGTTGGCTCTGGAGAAAAGTTCTTGTGTTGCATCAGTCTTCGGTCAGGGAGCTTCTTGGCACAGGAACCTCAGGTCTGAATGACACTGTCTTCTAGTGCTGCTTTCTTGATGTTATGAGGTTCCTGATTCTCTGCTTGCTTTTCTCTCTTTTTATCTCCTGTAGGATGAAGGGATAAAAGGTAGTACAAGCCACACTCCAGGGAAACTCCCTTAGGAAAGATGTGGCAGTCCCACCCTAATCCTCTTTTAACATAATCATCCTATCTATCAGCCACAGGCGGAGATTAAGATTTATAGTATCAGAAAATCACAAAATGAAGGGCAGTCACAGAATAAAGGGAAACCTGGCCCAGCAAAATTATTACACATATATTTGGGGGGACACAATTCAATTCATGACAGGCACCTAACAGCAATCAACATTTGCAAGTGGGTAAAATAGAGGGATCCTCCACTTCCTGTGCTTCTTCTTCCTCCTCCTTCATTGTGTTTTTTCTCCCACTTCACCATCTTTTCCTTCCTCCTCCTCCTTCTCCTTTTCCTCTCTTTTTGTTCTTCCTCTTCTTATTTCTCCGTTTTTCTTTTTCGTCTCCCCACCCCCATCCCAGGTAAATTACTACCACAGAACAAGTTGGAATTACATGGTTAAAGAGAAAAGTAAGACTATTTGCTACGTAGGATCTAGGAATCTGTCATTTTATAGATACAGGAAACTAAGGCTCAGACCTAAAAATCCCCTTAATGTTTTTACTGTAACACTGAGAATTTTGCTTACACAGTGTCCTGCTTGGAGTATGCTCATGACAAAACCCTTTTGGTTGTATTTGTCTTAAAAGTGGCTCTGTTTGGGACCTTGTAGATTGTACATATTATTCTGTGTCCTCTTTGCTAACATTCGTGGCTAAAGAAATCCAAGAAACCTAGAGGTTTGTTGGACAACCGTTGGAATATTACACTGTAGCTTCAGTTTTCTTTTTGAACAATTTCCTGCTATGCAATATGCATTTCTTTAAAGTATCTAAAAGTATGTTGAGGACAAGCAAGTATGTAAATGAGTAATAATGCTCACAAATTACCCCCAATATGTAAATGGATAAAATGGAGTCTGCAGAGGTTAGGAAATTAACTTCTGCTATGGACAGTTAGATGAATCAGGAGTCCATCTCCCTGGCTCCAAAATTTGTCCTTCTCCCACCCCAGTAGGGATTCTCAACTCTGGCTGCACAATGGGGTCAATTGGAAAGTGTGAAAAACCTTGATACTCAGGACATGCCCCAGACAAATTGTAAGGCAGGGTCTCTAGGGGCTAAACCCAGGCCTCTGTATCATTTTAAATCTCTCCAGGTGATTTCAATGCATATCTGAGGCTGAGAAGCACTGCTTTTTATCTCTCTTTAGCAAACAAATGAAGTGTGACATTTTCTAAAGAGTACTTTTAAAAAATCATTTTATCCTATCCCAGTGGTTTTAAAATCTGCTTTAAGTTCTCCTAGTGGGACCACTGGTATGTAAAACAGATAAAAGCAGGGCTTCCCTCATTGAAAATGGAAGAGATGGGGAGGTTGCTTGCTTTTCTTTATTACTGCTGGGGCCACCGCTGTACTTGCAGAGGACTCTTGTGGCCACTCAGTAGGACTGTGTCATGGACTGAATTGTGTCCCCTCCCCATAGCTATTTGGCTGGGACATGAATCCTGGTATTGTGTGATGTTTCTATATGATATAAACCCTGATCTATGATATTTATGAAGGAAGATGGGGACAATTGTGTTTCCTGGGCAAGACTCAATTTAGGACTGTTTTGTGCTGTGAGGTAATCAATTGAGACATAAAAGAAAGAAGTTAGCAAAGAAGTTGGGGACCTCATACCACCAAGAAGTAGTGCCAGGAGCAGAGTGTGTCCTTTGAAAAGGACCTGGGATCCCTGAGCCTCAGAACCTCCCAGTCCAGGGGAAGGTTGGTGACAAAGACCTTCTTTGAGAGCCAACAGGGAAAGACTTCCTCTGAAACCGGTGCCCTGAATTTGGGCTTATAACTTACTAGACTGGGGCAGAATAAAATTACTCTTGCTAAAGCCATGAGCATGTGGTATTTCTGTTACCGCACCACTACACGACTAAGACAGACCACAGCCAATCTAGTTCAATACATTTGATGCAATAGATTTTCTTTTTTAATGATTCAGTGGGCAACCTGATAATCAAAGTGGCATGCATGACTGGGAAAAGAAAATCTCAGTCCTATGGGAAATGGTGTTGCTGCCTTATATTCTTCTGTAGCTAAAAATTTCTATTCTGTAGCCAAATTTCTATTCTTTTACCAGTTGCTGTTCAGAGGAAAATGCTATTAAGAATTCTAGGATTGGTAACAGAAAAATACAAATATTGTCAAGGTTATTCTTTCCCTCAGCTCATGTGACCTCTTGTGTTTTGTTTTGTTTTGAACTCCACCCCTACAGCGATATAGCTAATCATATGACCCTATAATGCTCAGTGATCAGACTCAAATTCTTACAGAGCCCAGGCAGAAAATAAAGTATGTGGGGTTTTCATTTTTGGGTGAATTCTGTGGCAAATAGAGTGTATGTGTCCTTCCTAGGGACATTTACATTAAAATAAATTCTCAACTCTGTGAGGGTGAACAAATAGATACATACACGCATATTTTGTAGGGGTAAGGTATTTTAGTGTGTTGCCTGGTGAGATGGAATATGTTTTATTTTACTTTACATTTGATCTGTAGAGGCTGTCAATACTGGAACATTTTCCAGGAAGAATTATTTAATTTTGTGATTGAAAAATGAATGTATACTTACTACTGTGAAACAGAACATTCTGAGTCCTAGACTAAGGCTATTTCTTCAATGCCCCTTAGAAGGCAAAAGTGGATCACACAAGTGTGGAAACCAACAAGATTTACTTAGGGACCAAGATATCTTCTAGAAGAATGGGGTATATTTAGAATATTTTTGATGGATTGAAATGCTTCTAACTACTGGTAGGAAAGAACCCAAAGAATTACATCTTTCATAAGGGATGAACATTCTGGAAATATGACAAGGATTTCCCAAAGACTAGATACTTGTGGTTAGACTACTGACAACATCTTCCATTGTTCCCTCTAACTGCCATTTGAAAGCAGAATTTACCCCTACACGTGTGTACATCCTTCTGAATTGCACACTTTCGTGATGGTGATCCTCCAGGAAAGGCCCCAGATTTACTGCGAATATAGGCATAACTGGAACTGTGATAATATTTGTACCTCTAGGTTAGTAAAACAGGACAAATGGGTTTCAGTATTAAGAATCCTTAAGACATTCTAGACATCCTTGGCAAACACTGCAGAGGTACTGTAGCAACTGCAAAGATGATTAAACGAAGCTAAACCCACTGAGTAAATTCTGACTCATAGCAGAACTAAAGTATAGGCTTTCCAAGGCTGTAAATCCTCATGGAAGTCATCTGCCACACCTTTCTCCTACAGAGCAGCTGGCGGGTTTGTGCTTACTAACCTTTGCTTAGCAGCCTGGAGCTGTAACCACCGTGCAACCAGGGCTCCTTATGAAGATGAATAAGTCTGTTATTGCAGAGTTTAAAGTTCAGTAGAGTGGAAAAGGTAGAGTATTTGGAGTAGATGGTGAGGTGAAATGTGGGAAAAGTTTAGCAGAGTAGATGAAACAAATGCAGTTATTTATTTTTTTACTCTTGGTAGTTATGTTCTATAAAGTCTATAGGTGTCTAAGAACACTGAATACTGCACCATTAGACTTAGGGGAAACACAGTGTCAGTTTCCTGTGAGCCTCTGGTCACAACATTTTATGGCCAAATCAGGGTACAGCCTTGTCAACTGAACAGTATATAACCTTGTTTTATGTGTGTTTATGTACTGTTATTGTTGTTTTCATCTCCTGGTGAATCGGTACACAACACAACTCATGGCCTACCCTATGTACAACAGAATGCAACATAGCTCATACCAGCATAAGCCCCATGATGTCTTGCAGATCAAACCTTTGTAAGCTATATGCTTTTCACTGGCTGATTTTCAGAAGGCGATTACCAGGCCTTTCTTCCTAGTCTATTGTAGTCTGGAAGCTCCACTGAAACCTGTTCAGCATCATAGGTTGCATGTAAGGTGCATTGGCTAGAAATTGAACCCAGGTCTCTCACACAGAAGGTTAGAATTCTACTACTAAACTACCATTACTTGTATGTATTTATACATATAGACATCTTGCTTAATATATAGGTATCATTCATTATCATTAAACTCACAGTCAGCATCACTATAATTCATGCTTGAACAAAGCTTATATAACAAATGTATTTTCCCTGGGAGGCTCATCATTGCCTTCTAGCACTTATGAACATTGAATAGTACTTTAGAACTTTTGGAGGGCTATTTAAAACATCAGAATCAACAGCAACAAGCACAAAAATGGAAAAATTGCATTAATTAGATCACAAAAAGGATACTGATTAGTGTGAGAGGTGATAAAAGGCAGGACATTGCCTTGTTAAGTTGTACTTGGTAAAGAGCTGGTTGAAAGAGTCAAATTTCTTGCCTCTCTTTTTCCTTGTCGTCAAATAACTATGTAGGCTCAGAATTGATTCTGGAGTGACAAATATATTTAAGCAAGTAAGGAAACTTGTAAATACTGAATCTACAAATGAGAGTTAATTGTACTCAAATAACTATAAATCAAGGCATTATGAAAACTGCCACAAAGTCACATTCATAAAGTGCTATGAATGCTAAGTGGACGAAAAGAGTATGTGGCAGGTCACAGTACCTTAGTATTTGAGAAAACCTAACAGAACTTCGTAATGACAGAGGAACAGTAGTTAAGGAGTTGAGAGAAAGTATGAGACAACCACTGGGGACAGTACAGAAGAGAGTCATCCAGGAGCGACTGCTTGTAGAGCTAATAGATAACATCTGACCATTTTCTTCCAAACTTTGGAGTTTTGGAGTCAACTGATGAGCTGTTGCAGAGAGACCAAGAAAAATCAGTTTTTTTTTTTTAAATTAATAAAGCTGAAACTGCAGCTTGGGTGTCTGTGGTATCACCTGAGTTCCCTAAGACTAGCTTTTGCTGAACTAAACTTACCTAGAGAACTGATAACGGTATTCATCATTTTCAACTGGACAATCAAATGGACTGTTATGCTGGGAATGACAACTTGAGGAAGAATGTCATTGCATGCATCATTAAAAAGAACATTTCAAGATCGATTAAGTGTAATGCTGTCAGTGATAGGATAACTTATACTTAAAAAAAGACCAGTTAATACAATTATTACTCAGATTTGTGTATCAGTCATTAAAACCAAAGATGAAGAAATTGAAGATTTTACCAAATTGTGCAGTCTGAAATTTATCAAACATGTAATCAGGATGCATTGATAATTACTAGTGATTGGAGTGTGAAGGCTAGAAATTAAGAAGGTTAGGGAGTTGGAAAATATGGCCTTGATGCTAGAAACAGTCCTGGAGATCACACAACACATTTTTGTAAAATGAATGATTTCTTTATTGCAAACACCTTTGTTCAATAACATAAAAGGCAACTATATAATGCACCTCACCAGGTGGAATACACAGGAATCCTTCACCACATCTGTGGAAAGAGACAGTGGGAAAGTTCATTATTATCAGTCAGAAAATGGCTATGCATCAACTGGGGGACACACCATTGATTGCACATGTGCAATTTCAGGTTGAGGCTGAAGAAAATTGGAACAAGTCCACAAAAGCCAAAGTATGACCCCTGATGTGTTTCAGCCCAAAGTGGAAAATATCAGAAAGTTGTTTACCTGTGTTTCATTGACTATCAAGGGAACTTAACTGTACTGATCATGACAAATTATGGATAACATTGCAGACAATAGGAATTCTATAACACTTCATTGTACTTGTGAGGGACCTGTACATACATTAAGAGGTGGCCACTCAGAAAAGGGAGATGCTGCACGAGTTAAAGTCAGAAAAGGTGTATCAAGGTGGTCTCCTTTAATCATATTTGTTCAATCTATATGCTGAGGAAATGATTCAAAAAGCTGGACTACATGAAGAAGAATGTGACATCAGGATTGGAGAAAGACTCGTTAACAATCTACATTATACAGAGGGTACAACCTTGCTTACTGGAAGTGAGGAGGATTAAAAGAAAACAAAAATTTTACAACTAGACCAATAAGCAGAATCAAGACAAAAGAAGAAAGATTTAATTTGTAAAAGATAACATTTTCTTTGGATCTACAACCAACATCCATGGAAGCAGTGCTCAAGAAATCAAGACACATTGCATGGGGCAAATCTACTGTAAAAGCCACCTTTAAAGTGTTAGAAGGTGAAAATCTCATTTTAAGGACTAAGGTGCACCTGACCCAAGTCAGGGTATTTTCAATCACCTCACATGCATGTGAAAGCTGGGCAATGCATAATGAAGACTGAAGAAAAATTGATGTCTCTGAATTATAGTGTTGGCAAAGAATATCAGATATAACATGGACTGTCAAAGCAATGTACAAATCTGTCTTGGAAGAAGTACAGCCAGAATGCTCAGAAGCGAGTATAGCAAGACTTCATCTCACATGTGCTGGCCATGTTTTCAGGAGGAAACCACCCTTAGAGAATAAAATCTTGCTTGGTCGAGTAGGAGGTTGGTGAAAAGAGGAGATGCTCAATGAGATGGACTGACACAGTAAACTCAGCAGCAGACCCAAGCCTAACAGGGAAGGCGAGGATTGTGCAGAACCAGATAGTGTTTCGTTCTGTTGTAGATACAGTCACTATGATTCAGAACTAACTAGACGGCCCCTAATGACAACTACAGAATTGAAGACAAATGCAACTGTCCTTTCTCTCATGAGAAGGTTTTTTGTGGAATTACAAGAGGTGCATCTTTTTTTGTTAGTTTTTAGTATGTATGATTTATTATTGTTGCTGAGAATATCCATAAAAGAACATACATCAATGCAACAATTCCTACAGGTACAATTCAGTTATACTGATGACATTCTTTGTCTTTTGCAGTCATTCTCACCCTCCTTTTCCTACTTGTTCCTTCCCCCGCTGTTAACATAAAACTACTGCCAATTGCCTTGCCCACTGCTGTAGGGTTGGTTACAAGGTTTATTTAAAACATGTTCCGCATCTCACGTTGGTGAGTGGTATCTAGGGTTTTAAAACTCAGCAAGTGACCATTTAAGAAGCATCACTTTCTCCCAATCTATCTGGAGCAAAGAAGAATGAAGAACATCAAAGACACAAGAAAACTATGAGCTCAAGAGACAGAACAGGCCTCATAAACCAGAAACTACATCAGCATGAGACCAGAAGACAAGATGGTTCTTGACTACCACAAATGCTTACCCTGACACAGAATACAACAAAAAGTCCCTGAAGAGTGGAAGAGAAGTGGGACACAAAACTTAAACTCCAGTGAAAAGATCAAACTTGTTGGACTAATAGACTGGAGGGCCTCTAAAAGACATGGCCTTGGACTCTCTATTAGCTTAGAACTGAAATCATTCCTGAAGCCAACTCTTCGTACAAAGGGTAGACAGGGCTATAAAACATGAAATGATACTTGTTAAGAGTGTGGTTCTTAAGTCAAGTAGATAAATGAGACTAAAGGGCAGCTTCTGTCTGGAGACAAGATGAAAAAGCAAAAAGGAACAGCAGCTGCTTGAACTAACACAAAATAATATAGGGTGGAGAGAAGTAGTGTGCTGTCACATTGTAGGAAAAGCAACTAGGGTCACATAACAATGTGTAAGTTTTTGTATGACAAACTGACCTGAATCATAAACTTTTACTTAAAGCATGAGTGCACGTGTGTGCATACATGCGCACGCATGCACACACACACACATGCACACACAACTCACTGGCCCTGAGGTTTTCTAGCTAAACTTTCGAAGTGCTGTTGTCAGTTTATTCCTAAATAGATAGATCTCAAAATTCAAAATTCCCGATTTAGAAATCCTTTACTAATTAAGCTAAAATACTATTTGGTTTTGAGAAGTCTTCAGGTTTGAGAAAACTTCAAACTAAAGTTTTAGGTTTAAAGATCATCACATGGCAATAGTTAATGAGGTCCATTCAGTCTTCATGGCTCCAGAGATTCTGGATTCCATGAGAATTTGAGATTCCATTCTGTATTTCCACCCTTTTGATCAGGATTGTTTTACAGAATCTTTGATAATATTGTTCAGTAATGGTAGCCAGGCATCATCCAATTCTTCAGGTCTTGTGGCAAAGGGGACAGTTGTTCGTGAGGCTGTGTAGCCTCACATCCCATTTGCTCTTCCCGTTCTTGACTTGGAAACTCTGGTGGCATAGTGGGGTAAGTGCTACGTCTGCTAACCTTCAAATCCACCAGGTGCTCCTTGGAAACTCTGTGGGGCAGTTCTACTCTGACCTCTAGTGTCACTATGAGTCAGACCCAACTCGACAGCAGTGTGTTTGGTTTTATGGTTTTGGTATTCTTTATTTTGAAACCCTAGTGGCATACTGGTTAAATGCTACAGCTGCTTACCAAAAGGCTGGCAGTTCAAATCCACCAGGAGCTCTTTGGAAACTCTTTGGTGGCAGTTCTACTTCGTCCTATAGGGTTGCTATGAGTTGACATCAATCTGATAGCAGTGGTTTGGTTTTGCCTTTTTCTTGACTCTTTTCCCACCTCTGTTGTTGCAGACCATTTTTTGAATCTTAGATGGCATCTTGATAGCTTTTAAGATTCCAGAGACTGCTCAGTGAACTAGGAAGTGGAATAGTAGCACTCAACACAATAGTAGGCTAGTTAACCAGGATGTTCCGTGAAACCGAACCCTAAAGCAGAGGTAGACACTGAAGAAAGAAGGTCTTAAAAGATGCAGGATGGAGAGAGGGCTAAGCTACACACTTACCTCTTTTGCTGTTTTTGTTTTATCTTTGAACAGTTTTACCAGTCTGTCAGATACAAGACAGAGGTCAGCATTTTTAGTTCAGTGAAATTTTCCTTGTGGAAATATAAGGACAGGAGGATGACCGTTTTCTTCCAATCCTTTTATAAACTTATCACCTAAAAAGGAAAGATCATTGTGCCCTTCACGTCTTACTTTTTTCTAAAGGAGCTATTGTGTTGTTTCTGTTTTAGTCCTTTAGTGCTACTATAGCTGAAAAATTCCACCAGTGGATAATCTTAACAAAGAGAGATTTATTTTTTCACTGTTTAGTAGGCTAAAAGTAAAAGTCCAGGGTACTGGCTCCAGGGGAAGGATTACTGTCTCTGTTGGCTCTGAGTAGAGTCCTTGTGATGTATCAGTCTTCCCCTGGTCTAGGAGCATCTCAGTGCAGGAACCTCAGGTCTAAAGGATGGCCCATTAACCACAGGCAGAGATTAGAATTTATAACATATATAAAAATTGCAGTAATAAAGTAGAGGATAACCACATAATACTGAGAATCATGGCCCAGCCAAATTGCTACACACATTCTTTAGGGGACACAACTCAACTCACGAGAGTTTCCTGGGGCTGTCTTAAAAAAGTATCACAAAATAGATGACTTAAATCAACAGAAATTTATTCTCTCACAGATCTGGGGGCTGGAAGTCTGGATCCAGAGTATCTGCAGGGCCATCCTCTGTCCAGAGGCCTCAGGAGAAGACCCTTCTTGTGTTCTCCAGGTTCTGATAGTCTCAGATGTTTCTTGGCTTATGGCAGCAAAATTCTGATCCTTTTGACATGGCAGTTCCCCTCTTTGTCTCTTCTCCTTTTCTTATAAACATGACACTAGTCATGTTGGATGAGGGGCCAAACCTACTCTGGCATGCCTTGGTCTGAACTGATTACATCTACAATAACTGTATACACAAATAAGCTCACCTTCATAGATACCAAGGGTTATGGCTTAAAGATATTCTGGGGGACAGTATTCAACCTGTAATATCTAATCTTTCCTAAAGCAGGTCTCTGATGCTTAGGATGTGCATCAAGGCAGGTTCCAAAATCTCCATAATTTCTGTTAAGATGGTATTTGAACAGGTAACTTGTTTTCTCCTAAACTCCATGCCTGTTGGTATTTCCTAAGAAGCACTAGGCAAAGCTATCTGTCTTTTCATCTCCCACTAAGGTTTTATCTCTCACTTGAGGATCATTTCCCTCAAAGAAAAAAAGATTGTTATCACTCCCTAGAGTAACTGTGTACACAAGATGAATAGAGAACAACAAACCTGTGCTAAGACGCTGATGTTGGGCAGTTAGCTAGACTCACCCACTAAATACACAATTGAACTGGGCCATCTAACTTGTGTAAAAGGATCTTCATTTCATTTCTGAGAACATAAAATTTCAGATAAGTCTCTTAGTCCCCAAGGTCAATGCCATGCCATTTATCTCCATGCAACAGTAACAAGTGTTCATATCTTTTTCTCTTTAACTGGAGTTTGAGTCTCATTGCCCTTTATTTAAAATTTAATTGAATGCCAAATACTGGGTGGCCTGTCATATACACTCAATAAATCTTGCTGACTGAGTGAATGAATGAACGAAGAGTCATTTACTGAGCAGCATCGTGTTCATCTTAAGCAAATCTAGTATCTCAGTTCTTTCAATAGGTCATTTTAAGGACCTGGTGAACCATGTCCTAACTCTAGGTAAGTGTGACTTATTATCTATCTGTGTTATATGACCGAAATACATCAGAGTTAATGGGTAGTCCCGTCATTTGTTTTGTTTTATTTTCAAGTCTCAGTGAAGTTTGCCATGTGGTACTGACTGTCACTGTAACTGGGCTCATGGATTCCTGTGGGGTTGGAGCTATAATGCTCCCAAGAGCCTGTGCTGTTGCCACATAGAGAAGGAGAAAGGACTGTGACAGATGTCTTATTGGTTTTCTGTGCCAAGGGCTTAGGAAAAAATGAATGTGTTTTGTAGGTTCTCCACTGAATCCTTTCATTTCCGTGGTCAGGCATGACTAGAGTTAGGTCCTGAGGCTTGGTGCAGGGGAAGGTTGTCTCACTGGTAACCGGAAATGTTGGAATCTGAGCTACTGATGTCAGGGCCTGAGATGATAGTGGGAATTCTATCAAACTGATGGGGTGCTGGCTAATGGACTTGGGATAGAGAACCAGGAGCCTAAGGCCAGAAGAAGAAAGAAGATACAAGCACTGCCATATTGAAGGATGATGAGACATTAAGGGTAAGTCCTGTGATGGTCTTGAATGGTATATGTTCAATTACAACCATATTAAAAGGTGAGGAGGCATTAGACCTAGGTCCTGTGATGGTCGTGAATGGTTTATGTTCTTCATTGGTGGCTCTGGTGATTATCTCAGGCCCTACTTCCTTCCTCTCTAGACTACAGAACATTGGCATAGATGCAAAATTAAGCTTATTTTTATTTTCAAGAAAAGTCTGCCTGCATAAAATAATGAATGAGTAATGTAGGCTTAAGATTTCACAGAGTAGGGCTTTGTATTCTGTCTATAACAGGAGATAATTTAAAATTTAAAGAACATTTTTTTTTTCTTCCTCTTAAATCCTTGTCATTGGCAGTTATTTCTCAGCCCTTTTCTCTCCTCATTCTAGAGTCTGGAATTCTTTTCCCTCTGTTTTACATAACAATTTACTTTTGTCTTTTGCTTTTACTTATGATAGGCACACAGTTATTCATTTAAATGCTGTCTAGAATACAAACTCCATTATTATCTTTATGTAATCTCAGAAAGCAATCAGAGACAGCTACTGACAATATTCTGCCACTAAATAGCTATTTTGTTTTGAGCAAAATTTGACATCTCTGATACTCAGTTCCCTCATCTGTGAAATAAAGACAATAATATTAAACAATAGGATTCTAAAATGTGTAAAAGAGTGTGCAGTTAATGGAAGCCCAGGTGGCATAATGGTTACAAGCTACAGTTGCTAACTGAAAGGTGAGTGATGTCATTTTAATAGGCACTGGCTATTATAATGGAAACTATGGTGGTGCAGTGGTTAAAAGCTATGTCTGCTAACCAAAAGATCAGGAGTTCTAATTCACTAGGTGTTCCTTGGAAACTCTACTGGGCAGTTGTAGTCTATTCTATGGGCTTGCTATGAGTTGGAATGGACTAGAGGGCAATGGATTTGTTTTGCCTTAATTTGTTATCACAATTGCTATTTAATATTAATAATGTTGAGAAGCAGAGAGTTCTGGAGAGGTGTTATGGGTTGAATTGGGTCTATCCAAAATATATATTGAAATCCTAACCCATGTACCTCTAAATATGACCCTGTTTGGAAACAAGAATTTTCTTTTTCTGTGTCAGTGAGATCGTACTGGAATAGGATAGGTCCTATATTCTGTTTCTTTTGAGGGATGTCTTATAAAAAGGGAAAACAAACACAGAGAGAGCCACATTCATATGGGGGAAGAGAATCACCTACATGTGGCATTTTTTGCTGAGATAGCCCTACAAAAGACTAGGAAGGTAACTTGTGTTGGGAGGGGACAGGGAAAGCTGTGTAGAAGATAGCATTTTCAAGCGGTCTTGCAAGAATGAGTAGGATTTCCAGACCTCAGTGGGATATATTCATAGGTGTAATGAGATGAGCAGAGAGATACACAGAAGACTTGTTGTGGACTCAGATCAACTACAGAGCAAACTGAGTATTTGAAAAATATAACTGTTCTGAAACCTTAAGAGGAAATTTCTGTGGTCACACATTTGCACCTCATTTTTCTTCTCCTCATCTCTCAGGTCAGACTATAAGTCACTGGTGATATGCTTTATATTCTATGGGTATTTCACCTGGGTACGTACCAGCTGGTGGGAAACACAAAGCTCAAATCTAGTTGAACTTATCCAGTGAAATAGACCTAGAGTTTGACAACGTTTCCCGTGTGATTTTGCAAGCACAGATTTGACTCCCTTCTGGAAGTTCAGATTAGAAGCAAGCAAACTTCCAAAATTAGAATTGTAATTAAAATTTGACTTTGATCAGTAGCTGCTGAGAGGGTCATTAAGAGCCATGAATATGCTGACACGGAGTAGTTGTTCCGATGAGGTGAGGAGGGAAGAGGGGAGCCTGGAAACAAATAAAAAATTGTTCAGAAGCATTATCGAATTGCAAATATCAATTATTATGGGTCTATGGATGAGCAACTATTACATTAAAAACATTTTTGGCAGGCAGCCTGTATGGGTGTAGATAGTGCGACTTCATCAGAGCTCAGCTTTAATTTGATTTTTGTAGACATGTTTGTGGTTTTCTTTTCCTTCAATTGTTCTCAGAGAAAGTGGACAGCAGCTAGATAGAAACTGTACCTTGTGCTCTGTAAAACTTCTTAAAAGATGATTTTTGCCTCCTGCAAAGCTTGTAAAGTGTCTTCTAAGGTAGTGTGTAAAGGAAAGAGGAGGGAAAATTGGTAAAAGGGGTTCTCATACTAGGTGCTCAAGAGCCAAGGCTACATGTTTGGTTCTTTCAACCAAGGAGCAACAATTAAGGAGGGACAGATGAAGGAGCTCGTGATTTACTTTTGTCTTCCTGATAAAGAATAATGACTCACTGGCATGAACGATGAGAGTAGATGTTACAAAACAATGCAAGAAAGATGATGGTTTTAGCCCTACAGAAGCCAGCTGTGTGTTGTGGCTGCCAAAAAGAATAATATGATCATAGACTACAATTATAAAAGGATAGAAGAAAGTGATAATTCCCCTTTCCCTGCACACCTGGAGTGACAGTCACTTTTAAGTGCTTGGGATACATGCTTGTCTGCTTGGTGAACTCCTATTCATCTCTCCAAAGCCAGCTCAAGGTCACCTTTTCTAGTACACCTTTCTGGACCCCATACTCAACAGGCAGATTTAATCATTGCCACCTTGTGCTGGCTCAGTCACAGTATTACATTCATCATTTTTTATTGCCATATTGTTTATGTGTCTTTCTGTCCCTGAAGATAGAATCCATGTTCAATTCAATTTTGTAGGCTCAAGTCTCACACTTAGTAGGTACTCATTCTGCACCTGAGAACCCTGATTAAGTAGTGGTTAAGAGCTACATCTGCTAACCAGAAGGTTGGCAGTTCAAATCTGTCTTTAAAGAATTGTGTAGAACAGATCAGCTGGAGCGTGTTTCAAGAAGAACGAGTAGGAAGATGAAAGGACCTGAAGTCACTGAAACCTAGTGAAGTTACTTCATGCTAGTTAACAAGTTGGCAGCTAACTAGATTTTTCTCCTTAATTGAGGCAGGAGAGTTTATTCTAAAATAAGAAGTGCCACAGGAAGTGCATGCAGATTGACTGTGAAGAGGAAACTTGATAGCAGTTCAGAAAGGACTCTCTACCTTGCCACCAAAACATAATCGAGAGAGTACTTGTAAAGGAAGAAGTCAACTATGTCACTCAAAGAAAGGAACTATGTGTTTTCTTCTGTCTTCCCAATTATTTGCAAAATGTGTGCAATATATTTGCAAAGGAATTCAGACAGCTAAGCACACAACTGAATTTATGTCAGAGATGGAAGCATTTTCTGTGAATCTTACAACGTAAGGCCAACAACTGGGGCCCCCGGGATGGAGGGGACCCAAAACACCACATCAGATGTAACAGAAGCCGGAGTGTAAGTCAAACCACAACTTGTCAGCTACTAAGAGTGAACAAAAGGGTGTGGAGAAGAGTAACATGGGAATTTGGCTTCCATTCACCTATGTCAACTTTCTGATTATTGTATGTGCCAAGCTGCCATGTGAGTATTATTGTATGTATATGTTTTTAAAGTTTATTCTACACAAGAAAATTAAATAAAAATTAAGCAAACATTACTATCCTGGTATTTCAGTATTCTCAGGATTATCTGAAAGCAGTGTAGGAAAAGAGAAGTAGTGATATAAGGAAGAGAAATGTGTTGCCAAGAGAAACTGGAAGTATGAGCTATCCTCTTAAAAAGCCATATAAAGAAATAAGGAATGATTGAAAAGAAATATGCTAAGTATTAATGTGTATGAAGGAATACTAAAGAGGAATTATGCCTGTTGATATTTCCCTAGATGGATCAATATAGTACCAGTGAGTTATCTGATAGAATTTTCTGACTGCAATCAATGTGAATTGACTTTTGTCTAACATTAGGCAGTAGTTTCTGAGTATCACCGTTAAACATTGGACAACCAGCTGAAAGACTGGTAGTTTGCTTCCAAAAGAAGTACCATGAAAAATGAAAAACAGGCATGGCAATCTGCTTCTGAAATGTCATAGTCTTGACTTAAACCAAATCAAATCCATTGCCATTGAGTGAATTCTAACTCAAGCTCTGTGGAGTAGATAAATTCTGCACAAGTGCAGTGACCGTGAGTAGGAATCTACTTGATGACAACTAACAGCACTGTTATGTAAAAATCAAGTTTATGAGAAAAGTGTTGAGTGCTCACAGATTTGAAGATAAAGCCAAGGAATCTGGATCTTCAGGAAACTAGGATCTTCAAGGTACTGCTGTTGGGGTAAATTAGTTGCAACCATTTTCTTTTTTTACTGTCTTCCACTGAGAATTTATTCTCTAAGGATAGATTTGTACTGCATTAGCCTTGATCATATGCAGCCTTTTGGCTATGAGGACACTGTGCCTGGTGATCCTATTAAGACAGTACACAGTGAGGAAGAACAGTTCTCCAAAGAAAATGAAGGTGTCTCCTTCAGAAGAAGAAGGGATGACAGATCGATAGCTAAAACATTAATCATGGGCAATTGCATAGATTGTTCCAGAAATTCTCTTTCACTCAGATGGGGGTTAGCGACTGTTTGTCAAACACATTGAAAGAAAGATTCAATAACTGAGTGAGTGATTGGATGACATAATCTCCTTTTAGACTCTGTAATTGTATGTCTCTGTGATTTTAGAAATAGGATCAAATCATAGAACTCTTTAGGAAGATTAATAAAATGGTCTTTATTATACCTATTCACAAGTTTATTTGCAAATATCCAAGATTAACCTGTATACACACAAACAAGAATACATCGATACACAACCCACAGTGCAAACAGCCTGTAATTAAAGAACCAGACTAAAGCAACATTTTCCCACTTACATTTCTTCCCCACTGAGAGTATTCTTTAAGTTGTCGCCTATCAGGTAATTTAGCTATACATAACACATACACATGTGTGAGGAGATTTAAGTATATTTTTTCGGAATGTAAATTGAGGATATTTAAACAACTGCTCTGGCTCTTTAGCTAACAGTTGCAGCTGAAAAGTAATTTCCCTGATAAAGTCATTTGAGAAGTATTAGAAAGGATGTATTAGGATTCTTGTAAGTTTTAAAATATTTGGGCTTGTTACTTGACAGGTATTAATGATGCTTTCTATTATGATTATATTATGTGATCACAGAATCCTAAAGGTGGCAGACATGCTGAGATGTCCTCCAGTAGCCATCCCCAGGGCATCAGAGAAATTACTTTAGATGGAGTGGAGGGACACACACAACATTTAGAGACTTGGGTGGTACTTGGGAAAAGGAGGGTTCGTAATCACGACACATAGTCCGATGAGCCTTTTCCTACCATTTATATACGTAAGGAATAGTCTTAGATATATATCCCAGACTCTGAAATATTAGACCTTCAAGGACAGTTCACTGATTCAGGTCTTGAAATCGTTCTCAACTTACCTGCAGAACTTCCCTCAGGAATATTTCAAAGTGTCTCTCTATTAGCAGTTCTCAAAGCAGTGTTTTCCAGTGGTGTGAAGGGGGTCACTTGGGAAATCTTGAGGATGTGGTAGAGCATAATATACACCATGTGATCTTGATATAATCTTCAGTGCTGTACCTCATCTCTTCCAGTCAAAAGCGAATGGTTTAGGGGGCAAACAATGTTAGAAATTAGGATGGTCCCCGAAGGCATTCAGATTGTGATCACAAATGTCTGATGGGCTTACTACCGAACCAAAAGAAACCCAACATGTTGAATCAATTCTGACTCATAGCAACCTTAGAAGACAGAGTAGAACTGCCCCATAGAGTTGCCAAGGAGGGTCTGGTGGATTTGAACTGCCGATTTTTTTGGTTAGCAGCCATAGCACTTAGCCACTATGCTACCAGTTTCCACTGGGGAGTAAAAATTGAAGAAAAATCTTCATTTGCCTCTACAAGTCTTGAGACAATGGAAAGTATAAATGAGCTAACTTTTATAACGGGCACAGCACAATGACAAACACAGAGCAGTAATCAGTAGATGGGACTATCCTTTCATTCGCATTACCAACAGCATTTCCTAAAGTAGCTCTTAATGTATCTCATTGTCAAATGTATTTTATTCACTTTCAAATTTATGTCTTCCAAGAATAACCAGATGTTTAAGTTAAATCTGGGTCTCAAGCAGTCAGAAGTTGTCCTTTTAGCCATTGTATCTGGAGCTCTAGCTGTTAGAGTACTAATTGCTCTAGATTTCTGGAGAGTTGACGTTTTCCTTCATCTATAGCCATGATGACTTTAATAGTAGGTAGATGTCACTTGAAGGCACATACTTGACTGACTGAGTGACACAACTGTTTCATGCTTCATAACCGTATGCTTCTGAAAGGAAAATGTCTTCTAAGAGTGCAGTGTGTATTTGGGAATATCAAAGGAAGTCAGACACTCAGCTTAATCATAGGTTGAATTTGCAGATCAGGTATTCAAATCATCTTCCTTTCCTTGGAGGCATATTTGGTTGATTAAAACATTTGTGGCAGTAACTAATGTAAACATTTCAGATAGCATGTCACAGAGCTCATACTGGAACATGATTCTCTGAAGTCAGAAACTCAGATCCACCCCAAAACACAGTACCTAAGAGGATAAGATGACTCAGACTTGGTGCCCCCCATATGGATAACTGATATTTTGTGACAGTTTTTTTTTCCTTTTTCCTTCCTTTCCTTCCCATTAGCAGCTCTGGGAGAATGGCTTGATTTAGGACAGAATTTGTTTGTCTCTTTACCACGTGAATACACGTGAGGGCATGACGCTCAAAGCCCAGGGCCTTGGCAGTGATTATTAAGGTTCTCAATGTGCTAACTGTAACTTCACTCTTCTCGTTGAAAAAAGCATGTCTGTGTGAAAATGAGGAAGGTGGAATTTCCACAGGGCTAAAGCCAAGCCAAGTGCCACTGAGTCGGATCTGACAGGGTTCCACAAAGTCTGGCTATAGTGGGTACATAGATAGGAATCAAATCACATTGACATGTATAGCAACTTAATCCTATTTACATTATCTTTCAATTCCTGAGATTACATCAAGGAGAAAGACTCAATTTGCTGTTAATGTTTCTTTAAAACATTTCAGCTTGTTTTCCCTCTCTCTCTTTTGAACAGAGTGAAGACTGATTTTTGACTCAGGGGCTTCAGCCAGTAACAGTATCTAGCTAAAACTGAACAGCACTGTCCGGATATTTTACTTCAGTTTATCACTTATTTTGGCAAGTATTACTTTTTTTGTTTACTGTAATGATATAAAGTTTCTTTCATAAGTAAATATATTTGAGTTAGAAAAAAATGAGTTCAGCTGAACATGAAGAAAGTCAGACTGCAGATATGTCTTGTAATAGTGCAGATAGGGAGAAAAGTCTGACAGTACCACTTGAAGGGTAGAAATTTAGGAAATTCTGATGTAGTTACAATTTTGAATTGGCCCTAGTCTTTCAAATGCTAAATTATTTTTCATATTTAATACTTGGATGATCACTGGTAACAAATTCCTTTTGATATATTTCACAAATATCCTAAATGTTCCAAAGTATTAGTCCATTCTGGTTTAGAATTGTTTATCAGGGTAAACTCATCACACAGAAGGCATTTAAAATGTTGGATTGCCTCTATTCTAATCTTTTGCAACATCTTTCACGTTTCAGATCTATGTCTGTTCTTCTTTTATAAAAACAATTACAAATATTTCTAAATGGCATCTGTGGAAGAGATGGTTAGTTTTCTATGCAAATGTTTCCTGTCTTTCTGCCACTATAACTCAGTTGTAGCTGGATGTAGAGATGACCATGTAATTGAATTTTTCATGTGACAAAGTTCTTGCCCTTGGAATGTGATTATATCTCTGTTTCCTGTCTGTTTCCTGTTGGCCAGAGACTGGTATAGTAGAAATCTAGCTTTAACCATGCAGATGGCATTATGCATAAGAAATAGCAGAGCAGGAAGATGGTACAAGCCTAGCTTTTTGAATGGCCAGGTGGAATAGGAAAACTAGCTGGTCAGATTGGCCACATTGGGACAGTCATGTGAGTGGAAAATGAAGACTCTTTTAAGTGCTCAGTGCTGCTGGATTGCCTTATTATAGCATCTTAGCTTTTACCCTAACGTAGTAATTCTCTACCACTCACCCCACTCACTATTAATATTACATGGAATTAGTTGGCATAATGAGAAAAGGTGGGAAATAAGGCATCACCTTCTGCTTTTGTAAATAAATTACATTTGGCTCCTTCCATTATAGTCACTCTTGTCCTAAGACTCAGAGTTAGTTTGGGAGGGAAGTGTTGCAGAGTAACTATTTAAATACACATTATTGTTTACTAACAAGTACTGAATCTGTTGCTTTACTCCTTGCGTATAAGTCAGAGACTGATTGGGCATGTTAATGAAAAAAGTATTTATTGGGGAAATTTAAGAAAACCCAAGTAAGCAAGGTGGGGGGGGGGGAAGACTAGAGCCGGGAGGTGGGGGACGGGGACAGGGGTCAGATCATATAGAAAGAATTGTTAAGGATTTCTTGCAATTATTTGTTCTTCATTTGTGATCTTCTCAAAATTCACATTCTTGGGAAATGAGTCTTTTTGACTAATAGCAGGTCTTACGACTATTCTTTCTTCAGATGAAGGTGAGCCACATTAACTGTCAGGTCCATCATCCAACTGAGGATTGGTAGTTCTTCAAAGGCAACGTAAATCTGTTATCCCGCACTCAGTGGAACTGTCTTGCATCTGCTGACCAGAGCCACTGATGCAGAACATGGTAACACCGTGTTTGGACTTCTACCTGGGTACTTGGGAGCAGCCATACTCCTGCTTACAGGAGTAGGCAGTTGCTACAAATCAGGAATCAAGACCTGTTCTTCAGAGAGCTGGTTACTAAAAATTTACCAGCATATCAGTGTCTACATAGTGTTCCTTCTTTTTCACGTTGTTTCCTGTAGTAAACCAAACCAAACCAAACCCAACCCAACCAAACTCCACTGCTGTCAAGTGGGTTCCGCCTCATAGCGACTCCCATGGGACAGGACAGTATTGCCCCATGACGTTTTTAAGAAGTAGCTGATGGTTTCAAAATGTAGACTTTTTGGCTAGCAGCCAGAGCCTTAACCACTGCACAACCAGGACTTCAGTTTCCTGTAGTATCCACTACGAAATCTGCTAAACTTGTACTGCATTCAAGAGAAATCAGTTTTCTGAAGACCAAGATAAAATGTCTAATGACACAGAAATTAGATTCTATAGCAAAGTAATAAAGATGCCTCAAACTAACATACCTTATTATTTGATTAGAACATTAAATTTCATCTGTGTAGAATGTATATCTAATTAAATGAAATTCTATTATGTTATATCAGCTTGTACAATCTGAGAGATTCCACAGTGGCATTCTAATTTTGTTTGGAAACAGAAAATTGCTTTGTGATATTATCTGAGTTTTTGTTGTTGTTAAAACCAAAACCCACTGCCACTGGTTAATTCCAACACACAGCAACCCTATAGAACAGAGTAGAACTGTCCTATAGAGTTTCAAAGAAGCTTCTGGTGGATTTCAACTACTGATCTTTTGATTAGCATGCATAGCACTCAACCACTGCAACACCAAGGCTCCCTTATTTTTGTTACCAAAACAAACAGACAGAAAAAAGAGAAATTACTGCCTTCCAGTTGGGTCCAATTCATAGCAACCCTAGAGGTCAAAGTGGAACTGCCCTGTGGAGTTTCCAAGGAGCACCTGGTGGATTTGAATTGCCGACCTTTTGTTTAGCAGATGTAGCACTTAAACACTACACCACCAGGATTTCTTTGTTGTTGTTGCCATTAAATACATTTTTGACTCACAGTGACCCTATGTAACAGAAAAAAACTTCCCCCATAGGATTTTCTAGGCTGTGATCTCTACAGGAGCAGGTTGTCATATCTTTCTCTTCAGAGATGTAGGATGAATTTGAACTGGAGACTTTTTAGTTAACAGCTGAACATACAACCATGTGTGCCACCAGGGCTCTTTATTCTCTCTAATTTATGTTATTTTTAACCAATTCGTATGTAGAAATACTGCTTTACAGTTGCCCAGAATCAATAATTACTGGTTGAATGAATAAGAAAACTGCAAGCATTTTGAATAAAAATATGAGTTGTTTTACTTGTGTATTTTCACAGAGTTGAGTACAATATCAAGAACAGGATTTAAATAAGACATACCTGGTTTTTAACTTCTAGGGGTCAATTCTACCCTGGCTCCTAGGGTTGCCATGAGTCGGATCTGACTCGACAGCACTTTGCTGGCTGGTTTTTAACTTCACTTGGAGGGTATTCCCTGGGCAGTTTAACAACAGCTGTGTACATATGTAGTGACACATGGGTTAGAGGTTAAAATCTGCCAGAAGCCCCTTGGAAACTCTATAGAGGAGTTCTGCTCTGTTCTACAGGGTTGCTTTGTCACTATGTACCAAGTACTGCTCTAAGAAGTTTACAAATTTTAACTCAGTTAATTCTATTGTCCTGATTTGTTGTGGTGGTTGTGTGCCATTGAGTTAATTCCAACTGATAGCAACCCTACAGGATACAGCACAACTGTCCCACAGGGTTTCCTAGGATGAAATCTTTATAAGAACAGATCTGCGGTTTTTTTTTTTTTTTTCCTCCCATGTAGTGCATGGAAAGTTTGAACAGCCAGCCGTTCTGTTAGTAGCTGAGTGTTTAACCATTGTGCAACCAAGGCTCTTTATCCTGGTTTTACAGACACGAAAACTAGGGTATAGAGAGGATAAAAAATAACTGACTTGAGATTACATAGATAGCAACAAGGTACAGTGGCATCTTTAGGGTATTGTCCTGATCCTGGGCATGTGATGCCACTAAGCAATTTCTGTTAATTCAGTATGGCCTGATGTCCTTCCTCAAGTACAACACCATGCTAACTGGAAGAGTAACAAGCTTGACTTATATTTTTGAGCTGATATTATAGTGAAGTTACCTAATAGAGGGATGTCTGATGTTCAGACAGGAATGCAATTTCAATGTTTGCCTTAGGTGTCATTTACTGCTGATACGCTGCTGGCTGTACTGGATTGATAGAAATTGCCCAGTGGAGCCCAGCTCCCAGGGTCAATGAAAGACCTGCCGTACCCCTTATACCCTAGTTACACTTCTGATCAGAGGGTACTGGATTTAAACTAGGTCATCTTATTCTAAAGTCTATCATTTTAACCGCACACATATCCCTGAGATCACTGTAGGATATCTAGCTACAAAGAAGGAGCTGATCTGGGTAGGTAAGGAGGCAATAATACCGAGTGCAACTGAGTGTAAGAAGTGGCCACAGATGTCTTCAGAATACATGTGAAAGAATGTTCATATGTATTCCTAATGACCAAAAATCAGGGAAAAAAAAATCCCACAAATGTCTATCAGCAGTAAGATAGATTAGAAAAAACATGTGATATATAGAGCATGTATATGTGTATATAGTAGAAAAAGTGATGCATATATGTAGCTGTGTGTGTATATATAGTATATATAGTGTATGTATACACACACCATATC
Source organism: Heterohyrax brucei (assembly GCA_028571685.1). NCBI lineage: Eukaryota > Metazoa > Chordata > Mammalia > Hyracoidea > Procaviidae > Heterohyrax > Heterohyrax brucei. Next base: position 173,154,289 of record CM053143.1, on the reverse strand, counting down.
TATCATCTATCTACCTAACTACCTATCTACCTACCTATCAGCTACTTACCTACCTATCTACCTACCTATCTACCTATCATCTACCTATCATCTACCTGTCTACCTACCTGTCTACCTACCTGTCTACCTACCTGTCTACCTACCTGTCTACCTACCTGTCTACCTACCTGTCTACCTACCTACCTACCTGTCTACCTACCTGTCTACCTACCTGTCTACCTACCTGTCTACCTACCTGTCTACCTACCTACCTACCTGTCTACCTACCTGTCTACCTACCTGTCTACCTACCTGTCTACCTACCTGTCTACCTGTCTACCTACCTGCCTACCTACCTGTCTACCTACCTGTCTACCTACCTGTCTACCTGTCTACCTACCTGTCTACCTGTCTACCTACCTACCTACCTGTCTACCTATCTGTCTACCTACCTGTCTACCTACCTGTCTAGCTACCTACCTACCTACCTATCATCTATCATCTATCTATCATCTGTCATCTATCTATCATCTATCATCTATCTATCTATCATCTATCATCTATCTATCTATCATCTATCGTCTATCTATCTATCATCTATCTAATCCACCTATCTATCATCTACCTATCTATCATCTATCTATCATCTATCTATCCATTTATCCATCTATCCATCTGCCATCTACCATCTACCATCTGTCATCTACCATCTGTCATCTACCATCTGTCATCACCTGTCATCACCTGTCATCACCTGTCATCACCTGTCATCACCTGTCATCACCTGTCATCACCTGTCATCATCTGTCATCATCTGTCATCATCTGTCATCATCTGTCATCATCTGTCATCTATCATCTATCATCTATCCATCCATCCATCTATCCATCCATCCATCTATCCATCCATCCATCTATCCATCCCTCCCTCCCTCCCTCCCTCCCTCCCTCCCTCCCTCCCTCCCTCCCTCCCTCCCTCCCTCCCTCCCTCCCTCCCTCCCTCCCTCCCTCCCTCCGTCCTCTATCCTCTATCCTCTATCCTCTATCCTCTATCCTCTATCCTCTATCTATCTATCCTCTATCTATCTATCTATCATCTATCTATTTATCTCTCTCTCTCTCTATCTGTCTATCTGTGTATCTGTCTGTCGTCTGTCGTCTGTCATCTGTCGTCTGTCTGTCCGTCTGTCCGTCTGTCCGTCTGCCCGTCTGCCCGTCTGCCCACCCGCCCGCCTGCCCGCCCTCCCGCCTGCCTGCCTGCCTGCCTGCCTATCATCACCATGTATCTATCATCAATCTATCCATCATCTGTATCTTTGCCATTGAACATGCCATGGACTGTTGAAAGAACAAACAAACCAGTGTTGGAAGAAGTACAGCCAAAATGCTCCTTAGAAGCAAGTTATGATGAGACTTTGTCTCAAATACTTTGGACATGTTCTCAGGAGTGACCAATCCCTGGGGAAGGATATCATGCTTGGTACAGGGTCAGCAAAATAGAGGAAGACCCTCAAGGAGATGGATTGACTGAAGAATAACAATGACTGTGAGGATGATGCAAAACCCCACAGGATTTTGTTTTGCTGTGCACCTGGTCGCTATGAGTCAAAACTGACTTGATAGTGCCTGATAGCAACAACAGAAACCCTGCTGGCATAGTGGTTAAGTGCTACCTCTGCTAACTAAAAGGGTCGGTGGAAACTCACTGGAGCAGCTCTCCTCTGTCCTGTAGGGGCACTGTGAGCCATAATTGACTTGACGGCAGTGGTTTTGGGTTGTGGTTTAACAACAACAAGGTACAGTAATGAAAATAGACTACTGCTACCCAAGCCAAGTGGAAAAGTATCACAAACTTATGACATCTGACAATTAAGTTCATGAACTCATCCTAGAAAAAGTGCTACATACCTCATTGCTGAGTATCACTTATGGTCACCTTACAAGTACTCCCCTTGGAAAGCTATGTACCAGCCAGTACCTAGTCCATCCTTCAAAGAACTTTTTCTAGGATGAGTTCAGGAACCTAATTGCCAGACCTTATAATGGTGAGCAAGAGTGAAACAACCAACAAACACATGTATACATGCTGTATTATCCCGTTTGTACAAAGATTCAAAAACAAAACAAAACAAAAAACCCTTGTATAAATTGCAAAACTTATTTATGGAATTGGAAGCCATGATGTAATTTCTTTAAAGGAAGAGGCAAATGATTAAGAAAGGACATAATGTGACTTTTGGTGTGTAGGCAATCTTCTAGTTCTGGACTTATGTTGTGGTCACAAGCTAAGTAGTGATCATTTATTGAACTCTGCAATTACAGTTCATGCCTCTTTTGTATATGTGTCACACACCAAAAGAAGTTAATAAATATTTATTAGAAATGGAACAACAGGGAACAATGGTATAATAGGGGCCAGGAAGAGTGACAGATTTAAAAACAATAAAGCTAACATTTAGAAAAAAACTTATTTATATATAGCAGTCTTATGAAATCAATCATCAGTCAGGATTGATTGAGCCTTTGAGAGCTGGTAAACATTCTGTAAAAGGGCCTGAGAATAAATCATACCTCTTTGTCACATATTCTTCTTCGTCTTTTTTTTTGTATCTGAACAACTCTTTAAAAATAGAACTGTAATATTCTTAGTTTGTTGACTGTATAAAAACAAACCACAGTTCAATTTGGCCCAAGAGCCAGTTTGCTTAGTCCTCAACTAGATGCTGGTGATGCTGAAAGAATTAAAAAGCAATTCTCTTCATCCCTGTAGACACATTCCATTTATTCAACATCTCTTTTTGAAAATCATCTGTGTGCTTTAAATAGGTGAGATGGCTATATAAACTGTAAATTATAGTACAATGTACCTAACTAGGTATAACCAAAGAGCTTGAGAAAACAGAATGGGTGACTGTCTCTTTTTAAGGTCAAATATTAATTACTTTTGAAGTAGGTAGGGATTTACCAGGAGAGAGGAGAGGGATGACAGTATGCATAGAGAGTGTCATTTGTAAATCCACATAGGCATCAAAGGACATAATATATTTATATATTAATTTTATTATATAACTGAATCATTATGTATATAAGGTGATAGGAAATACGGTGAAGCAAAGTCTACCAAATTCTTGCACATCAAGTCATATCTACCAAAAAGAAACTCATAGTGACCCTATATGACAGAGTAGAACTGTCCCATAGAGTTTCCAAAGAGTGCCTGGTCGAGTCAAAGTGCCAACCTTTTGGTTAGCAGACATAGCTCTTAACCACTAAGCCTAGAAAATATTAACACTACTTTTGTTTAGATCTCCAAGTTAAATGGATTACTTGTTTAACAGAATCAAATGAAATCCATTTGTGTTTGAAAGTGATGGACCTAGAGACTCATGCTTATTTAGACCCACTAGGTTGTCTTGAGATCTGAGGACATCACTGGCTGGCTCACTTTAAGATCATGATGCGTCATTTGGGAAATTCTGCAGCACTTAGAGAAATAGGGATGGAGAAGGTGGAACTAAGTTCAGAAAGATGGTTTTGTACTGTAGAAGGTTTAGGTTTCAATTCTGTTCTGTCATTACCTATTGGGCAATCAAAGCAAGCCATTTCAAAATACTTCTGTTTCCATTTCCTTGTCTTTATAAAATGCTGATGGTATACAGAAATGATCTTGTGCTACTTAAAATTAATAAGATGCTGTATGGGAATCTTTTGCTATAGAGTCCATACTCAAATAATTTATTTCTTCTCTATATCCTCCCAACTTTCCTAACTACAGTAAAAAAAAAAAAAAATTAAAAAGTCTCTTGACAAGAAAGCCTATGTATGCTCTTCCAAATCTCTAGACACTATTGCCTTGGTGTGGCAATAGGGCTTTTCTAGAATGGAGAAAAGAATGATAAGTGACAAAAAACAATAAAATAATAAATAAACCTGTTAATTTGACATTCTTATTGCAGATAATGACTTTCCTTCAGAAAGAGAGGTTGTCAATTCCTAGAATACCTCTTAGATATGGGTCACATGTTCAGTATTCAAAGAGTCCTTCCTTTTTTCTTTCCTTCCTGTTCAGAGTATACAGGCTGTGCCCTGGAGGTGAACTGAGGACTCTGGTTAAATACGGTTGTGAAGGGAACTCATCAGATGACTTCGGCAGGAACATCTGTGAGTTCATACTGGCCAAATCTCTAGAGATTTTTTCATTGCTGACTGTGCTACTTCCCAACTGTTCAAGATAGTAGCTCAGAGCTCTGCACGTATTTTGAGATGTATACTGCTGATTGGTTTATTTTTAGAGCCTATTTCTTATCTAAAGTATTTCCTTTAATTGCTTCTTTTTGGTCTGATACTAGGTCTCAGTGGGGAGGTCCCAGGTCTAGAATCACAGAACAGTACTTTTCAAAATTGAATGTAGCCAATCCTTCATGTTTCAGTTGAAGCAACTAAGGTCCATGGGGTGAGAAGTTGCTCAATTCATACAGCTACCTCATTTGGTTTTACTTCTTTTCTTCTATTTCTCCTTCCCTTCACTGTACTGTGCAACCACATCTCCTTAATTCTCATACACTGTTAGGAATTGCGTTGCATCCCCCCAAAATGTGTGTCAACTTGGCTAGGCCATGATTCCCAGTACTTTTTGGTCGTCTTCCATTTTGTGATCTGATGTAATTGTCTGATGTTTTGTAAATCTTAATCTCTGTGATACTAATGAGGGAAGAGTAGAGGAAATTATGTTCACGAGACAGAACACAATCTACAGGATTGTGTTGCATCTCAAGTCAATCTCTTCTGAGATAGGAAAGAGAGAAGACAGCAGAGAGGAGAGGGACCTGATGACCACCAAGAAAGAAGATCCAAGGGCAGAGCATGTCCTTTGGACCCAGAGTCCCTGCTCTGAGAAACTCCTGAATCCACGGCAAGATTGATGCCAAGATTCAGAGATTTCCACGAAATGTCAGGTCCACTGATGTTGAAAGGAGTCAAAGATCTTCCCCCTGAGACAACAGAGAAAGAAAGCCTTCTCCCATAGTTGGTACCCTGCATTCAGACTGCTAGCCTCCTATACTGTGAGAGAATAAATCTCTGTTAAGAGCTGTCCACTTGTATTTCTTTCTCTAGAAGAGCTAGATAACTAAGACAGATGCTGTACATGAGTTTCATTGTTAATGATACAAACAGACATATATTGCTGAACTCAGTGTATTACAACAGGCAGCAAAGTAAACCAATAAGTAGTCTAGGTATGATAAGTGATTGCATAAAAGGGCATACGAGATTTCAAGTGCACCTAACAGAGGGGCAACCAAATCAGACTGAGGAGTTAGGAACAGTGACAAGAGTGGCATTTCAAAGGACGTACTTAGATACTGACTGTGAAGGGAGCGAAAGTTAGGATGAAATAAATGATTTTCCAACAGAGAAGAGTATAGTGTAATCACTTGAGATGAATATTTCATTTTTCTGAGTTCACTTATTTATGGATAGGGAGAAAGGGAACACAAGAGCAAGAATGAGAGAGTGAGAGAAAGGGAGAATAAACTCAACAGTGAAAACAATTCTGACTGCAATTCCATTCTATGCTTGTATGAGGTCTGGCAATTTTAAGTTCATGGATTTAACTGTTCTAAGTGCTACATACCTCATTGCTGAATATCATTATGGTCACCTTCAAAGTACTCCCCTTGGGAAGATATGCATCGATGCCAGTGACTAGTCCACGCTTCAAGGCAATTTTGGAACTCTTTCTGGAATAGCTGTTGTGCACAGTGGCAAGGTGGCAAGTTGGTGAACTTAATTGTCTAGTTGTCTGTCAGGATGGTTTTAGCCAGGAAACAAATAACTGTATTGGAATATCCTGGCTACTCACCTGTTTGGGCCCTGAATCACTTTTTTATTGACCTGAAGATAAAGAAATATGGAAAGGAAGACATTTGGGTGACATTTATGATGGCCATGCCATTCTGATGGCCATGCCAGAAACAGAGTTCCAAAATAACTTTGAAGAGTGGACTAATCACTGGTGTTGGTTCATAGCTTCCCCAAATGAGTACTTCAGGGGTAACTACGGTGATATTAAGCAACGAGTGATGTGACACTTTTTCCTGTATGAGTTCAAGAACTTAACTGCTAGACCTTGTACACTGTGCCCATCTCCCAGCCCAAGAGAGGAATGGCTGAGTCTCGTCTTCATGAAGATGGTAGCCTTACAGTGATCGATACCTCTCATAGACATGTGAGAACACCTCACCATCGTAGCATGATTCAGAAGTCATCATGATTGTATGCGATTTTATGTGCTAAGAATAGAACTGAACCCCTTAAATTATACTTTTCCACTCATAAAGGCATTCATTTCACATACTTATCCACAGAGGTTTCTTTAAGTGAGAATTGGTTGCCTGGTTTGGCTTTAGGAAATGCAATCTTTTCTATTGATTCAACAAAGACAAATTTTATGACTCCCACACACCATCTTTTCTCATCTCTTTTATTAGAGGCAGTGTTGTTGAAAGAGCTGTTGAGTCAATAAACAAAGTTAACTAAGTGCACAACTTTTACTTTCTTAGCTCCGCCTGGGAGCCTGGAGCTGGATGATCTGAGATATAGCCTCCCCATAGGTCATGCCCGGAAGCTTCCATTATCTCTAAGCAGCACACACTCCAAAGCATCTTATTAATGATATTTAATTACATTGAAATTAATGATGTTTTTCATCTGATCCTCAGCTGATTTTACAGCTGGCAGATAAGCTGGGGCGACTTTCCCTTTTCTGTCTCTCTATCCCAGCAGTCAAATACCCCTTTTGTCTCTGTAGACTCTGCTTTTTCCAGGTGCCCATTTTCCCCACCTGTCCCTCCTGCTCCGACTACAGCCTCTCCCTCTTTCAGTCATCGCTAGCTACCCGAAGCCACAGAAGTGATCCATTTCCACTGGAGACTTTCTGATGATGTGCACAATGCAATTTTTCTCAACAAAGTTTAACGTGCATATATGCTGGCCATAACTTCGTTAGCTTTTGGAACACAGAGATTGTCAAATGAGCACTACCTGATAGTTCAAACAATACAATGGTTTTAGCACTCTAATCTCATCATTGTGTACTTGAGTGCTCTGAGTTTTGCTAATGAAAATCTTTACAGAAGTGGAACAGAGCGTTCAATTCTCAGGTTCACGAATTGTTCTTATTTCCCAGAAAATAAAGGGTATTGTAGATAACACTTAGTGAACTTGAACTGTATTGACAATTTTGATTTTGTTTGAGCAAAATCAGGTGTTTGGGGAAATGAAACATTTCTGATGTGAACTGTGATACAATAGCATTAAAAGAAATATGTTTAAAAAGTGAGTGTATGGCAAGATGATGAAAGGACATTGGACTGTAGAAATTTCTTCTGAGCTCTAAGGCTTAGGATGTTTAAAAGAGTTGAAAAGTAAATTAGATGTATATTCTGTTTAGATTTTGTGTTCCTGGAAAGTAGTAAGAAACACAGTCATTGAAGTGGGCTTCACTCTATTGACCACCCAATTACTGATTTATTAGGGCAGAAAACTAGAAGCCTTACATCAGGTAACTTCTTTCTTTCTCACCTATCTCAAGCTTTTCCTTAATCCTCTTTCCAACTTTAGCAAGAAACAAGCAAAATAATAACAACAATGGACAAAAAAATCTTATTGCATCTATCGGTGAAAGTTTCACAGTAGCAGACAACTGCAAATTTCCCACATCTCTGTGTCATGTGATTCCAGGATACACATTTTTTTTTTTTATTCCAGGCTCTCTTGGTTCATTCATTTATCCATTCATTCATGGAACATATGTTTGTAGATACCAGATGTTTACCCAATGGAGTCACTGGGTAGAGCAAATGGTTAACGTACTCAGCTGCTGCTAATGGAAATATTAGCACTCAGGGGTGCCTCAGCACAAAGACCTGGCAGTCAATTTACTTCCAAAAAATCAGCTGTTAAAAATTATATGCAGGAATATAGCTCTACTCTGACATATATTGGGTCTTCATGAGTTGGAACTGATTTGATGGCAACTGCTTATAAATACATACGTGTGTGTGTGTGTGTTGATGTGCATGTATGTATACCTCACATTGTGATAGGCAGTGAAGAAACAATAATAAGCCATACAGTCATGGTCTTTACCTTTATGGTCTCTAATTATCCTTCCAGTGGAGAAGGGTGACATTAATTTATACAGCAAATAGACATGTAAAACTGTACAAGTAAAACAAGTGCTAAGAATGAGTGATACATGATGACAGGAGAAGTTATTGAAGAGAGATTCTTTCTAACCTGGAGGACCAGGAAAGGCTTTTCTAAAGTAACTGCTATGGGATGGAGGTTCAGAAAGAACACGAATTATTTATTGACCAAGACAAGATGGTAACGGTTAGTGTTCCCAGATGGAATATACCACTTGTGCAAGGACTCTGCTGTCAGAGAGAAAATGTGTCATAACAGAACTCATGATGTTTATGAGAAATGCTTATCCTCTTTAGACAAGAGTCTTTTTTTTTTTTCCTTCTTTAATGTCAAATCATCTTTTCCTTTGTGACTGATGATATCTTTCCTACTTCAGATTCCTAGAGATGAAATCTCTCCCTTGAGAGTTTGGTCCTCAAAAAAAACCAAAACAAACAAAAAACAACCAACCCAAATCCAGTGCTTCTGAGTTGATTTTGACCCATAGTAACCCTATAGGACAGAGTAGTGCTCCATGGATTTTCCAAGGAGTGTCTGGTGGATTTGAACTGCCAAATTTCTGGTTAGCAGACATAGCACTTAACCTCTATGGCACCAGGGTTTCCCAAAAGATGCCAGTCTTCTCACTTCCCTTCATTAGACTTCTCAGTACTAATGCAGGAGAGTTAGGCTAAAAAGGTCCAATCTGGAGGTCAGTGATGAGAAAGTGTGTGAGGGTCTTCTGTGCCCAATTACAATTTTCTAGATGGCAACAAGTATGGTGGAAAAAGTCCTGGGCTTAGACTCAAAAATTCACATTTTGCAGGGATAGTCACTCACTGATATGTTTCAGATCCTTGCTTTATCTGAAATACCAAATAAGTGAAGGAAAAGGTCATTTCTGAGCCTCCATTCCCTTCACCTAAAGGTGGTTGAAATGTTCAACTGTGATAGGAAAACCAGAGTATGAAGTATACTTACTGAAATGTGTAAGAAATGATTCTATTTTTATTCTTCTTTCAGAAGTTCCCAGCAGGTTCAATATACTTTTCAAATAAGTTAGAATCTCAGAAGGAAAAAATTTATCAGTAACCACAACATTTTTTGATATACATTTAAAAATAATGTAAGGATATATTCTCTCATTAAGATAAGAAGAGGACTAACTGTTAGCAACGCTCACTTGGGCTACAGTGTATCACACTGCTGTATTTAAAGTAATAAAAATCATTCAGGCAGCTCTGCCAACGAACCTGACTCTATTTAAAAGTCCTAGTTTATTTCAGTCATCACACATGGACACAGCTGGTATTTGCTGAAACAGAATGGGATCACTCACTGAGATGATTCAGATCCTCAAAGTACTTTATCTGAAATATCAAATAAACGAAGGAAAAGGTCATCTACAGTTTTAAACAATTTATCAAGATAGGCTTCCTTCTGGTCTTATACAAACATGAAATTGTGAAATCTCTGGGCCTCAGTTTTCCAATCACTGAGGGTATACTGGAAATGCTGATGCTGTCAGTAGTGATTAAGCGCTGCAGCTGCTAACCAAAGTGTCAGCAGTTCAAACCCACCAGGTGCTCCTTTGAAGCTCTATGTGGACACTGTTCTGTGGGGTCACTGTGAGTCACAATAGACTCGATGGCAATGGGTTTGGTTTGGTTTGAATTTCAGAGCACAGAAAAAAAAAAAGAATATCTAAAATACATTCTAGCTATAAAATTTAATGTTATTTTATTTTTCTTTTCTTAAATCACTGGAAAGAGACTTTCAAGTGTACCAGATCTGAATTCTTACACTGGATCTGGTGCTTATTGGCTGTGTGATCTTGGGGATGTTACCCAGGCTCTCTGAGCCTGTTTTTCTTTTGTAAAATAAATATTTCCACAGGAATAAATCAAGATAAATGTGAGATACATTCATGAAGGGTTTTTTTTTGCACATATTAAGTACTAAAGAAATGTTAGTACCTTTCCTTTGTATTTCTTTTCCACTTAAGTGTGTGTAGTTGATCTACATGAGCTTTTGTACTTTAATTGATCATCATCTCAGTGATTACTTTTTGAGTGGAAAGAAAAACAAACCCACTGCTTTCAAGTTGATTCCAACTCATAGTTACCCTGTAGGACTGAGTAGAACTGCCCCTTAAAGTTTCCAAGGAGTGCTTGATGGATTCAAACTGCAGACCTTTTGGGTACACTTAACCACTATACCACCAAGGCTTTTTGAGTGGAAGAAAGAGCGACCAAATTCTGAACTATTCAAAGCCAATAACAATTTATACCATGGAAATTGCTTGAATTTCCTCAGTGCTCGGAGAGTGAAATATATTCCCGTTACTTGCAATTATTCCACTTGTAATAATTAGGTATCAATCTTGTGAGTCATGATATTGCTTCGTATTGAAATATAAGGAAGAAAAATGCTTAAGAAGGTAAGGGGAAAATGAGCATGAGATATTAAAAAGTCTGCTATTCATTTATGAAATAAATTTAGTGTGCTTGTTTTTGAAAGAATCACTGCTTCAGGGGAGAGAGAAGAAAAATCTATTAAAGGGAGAAAAGTTTCTAATGAAGTTGAGAAGGTTCTTTTCACTTTCTTAAACAAATTCTTATGGCCCTGCACCGGCTCTTGGAAAACACAGTTAGCCAGCTATAAAGTTGTAATAGAAAATAGTAAAAGCAATGAAATGTACAATTAAGGATCACACCCCCCAGATACCTTCTAGTTCATTAGCCATCCTTGTATCTCGGTTCAGGAGATTTCTCAATCTCTGCCCTTTACTCTCAAGCTCAACTACAGTGAAACCAATGACCAGGTTCATTCTTCTTTACAGTTGTTTCCTTGCACAAAACAATGATCTCTTAAAGATGAAGTTTAATGATCCCTCTGGAAATGTTGCTCATTTTAGACATGTTTTAAATTTTTTCCTTGCTTGGTAGCATTCTGTTTTTTGAGGGAAGTTTCTAAGCTAGACCTGTAGTCCTGGGGATTTTAGTGGATTCACCAGTAGAGGGAGTACAAACCAAGTTGTGTAAAATTTTAGGAAAAGGGTTTTTCTACAATCTTTGTGCAAGATATAGATCAGGGACTGAAGTCGGGGAACCGAGGAGATTAGTGGTCAAATGTAGATAAAAGCATTCATCGATGTTTTCAGCAAACAATGAGCTGTGACAGGTGCTGGCGATGCAAAGCAGAGGAAGGGAGAACTTGTTCTACCCTCAAAGATTTTAGTGGAGGGGGGTTTGTGTAAACAAATCAAGTATAATGCTTTTTCTCGTTATAACTACAGGGTACATATAAAATGTGGGAACCAGTAACTTTTCCAGATTGGTTGTAGGGGCTGGGAGGACAGTCAAGGGTTCAGTGTGGGCCCTAGAATCTACTGTAGTCAAGTCTCTTCTGTCACAGTGACCTTGCAGGACAGAGTTTCCAAAGCTGTAAATGTTTACAAAGGCAAACAGCCAACCACGGAGAGGTTGGTGAGTTCAAGCTGCTGACTTTCTGTTTGGCAAGTAAGTGCTTAGCCATGGTGTCACCAGGGTTTCTCGTTGGTAGTAGAGTGACCACAGACACCTCAGGGGCTTCTAGACCTGTTTCTGTCACATAGATTACTTTTATGGCCTTAATAAGTCACTTAATTATTTAAAACTTTAATTTATTCATCTCTGACTGTGGTGGCTAAGGATTCTAAGGTCTCTGTATGATGGATGCATAGGAACAAGAAGATGTAAGTATAGAAAGGGACACTGGCCTGTTGTAACATAACTGGTGGAGTAACTGCCTTCTTGCCCGATAATTGTCTCCAATTCAGCATCTAGCATCTTAGCCTTCTCGAACTAAAGGCAACTCAAAGCCCTCCTTCCTGTTGATCATTTTAGTTTTTAAGGTTGTTATTCTTAAATATGATCTAGGAATTCCATACTTAAAAAAAAAAATCCAATACCCTCAATGCCAACAGATACATACCATGTTGATGGCTCTCTAGATACTTCATATTTACCAGTCTTTGGCAGCTCTATGGGGCAGTTCTACTCTGTCCTGTCGGGTGACTGTGAGTCAGAACTGACTTGATGGCAGTGAGTATTTTGTCCTCTAGAATGAAGTTCCTGGATGGTGCAAATTGTTAAGCATTTGACTACTAACTGGAAGGTTGATGGTTTGAACACACTCAGAGGTGCTTTGGGAAACAGTCCTGGCAATCTGATTCCACAGATGCTTGAAGAAGAAATATAGGAAATTTGCAAAAACCAAACAAAATTAAAAGAACTACTACAGGGAGTCCTCAGGTTAGAAAACCGATAAAACCAGGTAAAAACCCAAGACGAGGAGATAGAACCATGCAACTGGATGTCAACCCAAATATGGAAATCATAAAAATGAATCACAGGCAAAGCACTGAAAATAGGGTAAGTGAGATGTCATCTTGTAAGTGTTATAATAAAAAAGAGGGACCCCAAATAAAATGTAGTCATAGATCTTCGATGTGGAGAGAAACTCAAGGTGATATAAAGAAATTAAAGACTGGGTTCAATTTAGAAAAACAGGAGTGAATATTAAGGCAGCCACAAAGTAAACTGTCAATTCTATGCAACAAAATAAAAAACAGGAAAAACATGAAGTCTCAGCAAATACAAAATCACCAACATTGACAAAGATGAAAAAACATAAACAAAAGGTCTTGAAAACCCTTATGGAACAGTTCTTCTGCTTGTCACACAAGGGATTGTCAAGTGTTGGAATTCACACAACAGCAACTAGCAACAGCTCTATGTTGTTTACCTCTAGTGCAGAAAATTTAACTGTGTATTGCAAAAGTTTAGTAGCCTAGCAAGCCTTATGAAGAGAAGAGGAAGCTTTTGCATCTTTCCACTTACAGCATCCAGCACAGTGGTAGGCACGTAGTAAATGCCTAATCAATGTTGCTCAATAAACTGATGAATGAATAAATCAGTGAATAGATAAATTCACATTTTGCTGAAAGTATGGTTACAAACAGTCTTCAGTTTCACCCAGTTAGTAATATTGACATTTCCATGAAGGTTAAACAGCAGGTTTTATTTTTATTGCAAATGGCCTTCATATTTTACAACTTTGTAAAAAGTTAGGTATCACAAAGACTTTCTCCTTAGGTTAAGTTACAACATCCCCATCCCAATTTACACCTGTGTTAAAATACCAGGAAGGAAGTCCTGTAGAAAGGCCACTCTTGGAGCAGTGAGATTTACCTCTCTCCAGAGGAGTCAATCAACCTAGACTTATAAGGAACTTGTAAGATTACTAGACCTCAAATATCCAATTATCCTGAAAGAATTTCTTTTATTCTTTTTCCTTGACCACCTTGAATAATTCTCATTGTCCTTCTCAATTTCTAACCTTTTCTAATCAGTACCATATGCTAAAACAAGGAGTACATGGTTCTTGAGCCACAGGTAATTCACTCAGGTTGTATTTACACTAATACATTTAATAATAGTGACAATAATAATTAACAGAGTTAACACCAGGGTGTTTTCATTTATGCCATCACACTGAAGTTCTACATCCTTACCAAGAAGGCATTGCTATCTTGACTCTTCACAGAGTAGAAAATTAAATGCTGAATAACTTGCCCTCTCTCAGATTTTAAAGTTGGTAAATAGCAGAGTTAGAATTCATACTGAGGTTAAGCTTCAATCTCTGTCTTCTTTCATCTGCTTCATGTGGTCTTTCATGGTACAAAATTCTTACCAGATGGAATAGATTTAATTTAACAATTCAAAAATTCAGAGAAATAAACAATTATAAATAATCAGTATACAGAAAAATTTATTCTTTGAATTATGTACATATGAAAATTTTTTGAGATAGTTATGATATAGCGCCAAATATTAGATTTTCCTAAGAAAATGAGAGATTCAAGGAACTTAGTTCCCACTTATCTACTTTCTCTTCTGTTGATTGTACTTTGTTTCTCAGATTTTAAAGTCTGTCTAAACCATGTATTAGAACTTCCAGTGTTGACCTTGTTTTTTCTTGCATGATCTTTACCGTTTTAGGTTTGATATTTAGGTCTTTTATTTAGTTTGAGTTGGTTTTTGTGTAAGGTGTGAGATATGAGTCATGTTTCAGTTTTTTTTCGAATGGATATCCAATTTTGCCAACACTATTAGTTAAAGAAACTGTTTTCACCGGAGTTTACGATCTCAGGGCCTTTGTCCTGTGTCAACTATTCATAAGAGGATTGTGGCGTCTCTGGAGTCTCAACTCTGTTCCATTGGTCTGTATGTTTCTTTTTGTACCAGTACCAGGCTGTTTTGACTACTGTGGCAGTGTAAGAAGTTCTAAGGTTGAGCAGTGTGAGGCCTCACACTGTGTTTCTTTTCTTCAGTAGTGCTTTACTTACCTAGGGTTTCTTTCCTTTCCAGATAAAGTTGGTGATTTTTTTCTCCTTGTCATTACAAAATGTCACTGGAATTTGTATTAGCATTGCATTGTATATGTAGATTGCTTTCAGCAAAGTAGACATTTTCACAGTATTAAGTCTTCCTATCCATGAGTAGGGTCAGTTTCTCCACTTATGTAAATCTCTTTTGGTTTCTTGTAGTAAGGTCTTATAATTCTCTCTGTATAGGTCTCTTACTTCTTTGGTTAGATTTATTCCTAGATATTTTATCTTCTTGGGGGCTGTAGTAAATGATGCTGATTTGGTGATTCCTTCTTTGACCATCTATTTGTTGGTGTAAAGGAACACTACTGATTTACTTATCTTATATCCTGATTTTTGCTGAACTCTTCTATTAGTCCCAGTAGTTTGCTTATTATTTCTTTAGGATTTTCTGCATATACAATCGTGTCATCTGCAAATAGGGAGATTTTTACTTCTTAGCTGATGTAGATGCCCTTTATTTCTTTGTCTGGTTTAATTGCTCTGACAAGAACCTCTAGTACAATGTTCAATAGAAGTGGTGAGAGTGGGCATCCTTGTCTAGTTTCTGTTCTCAAGGGGAATTGTTTCGATCGCTTTCCATTCAGAATGGTGTCGGCAGTTAGCTTTGCATAGATGCCCCTTATCACATTGAGAAATTTGCCGTCTATTCCTATTTTGTTGAGAATTTTTAGAATGAATGAGTGCTGGACTTTGTCAAAAGCCTTTTCTGCATCAATTGATAAGATCAGGTGATTCTTATCCTTTGTGCTAGTAATGTGGTTGATTATATTAATAGTTTTTCTGATGTTGAACCAACTTTACATCCCTGGTATGAATCCAACTTGGTCGTGACAAATTAATTTTTTGATATGTTGTTAATTCTGTTGGCTAGGATTTTGTCGAAGATTTTTGTATCTAGTTTCAAGAGTGATATTGGTCTATAATTTTCTTTTTTGGGGGGATATCTGGGTTATGCTGGCTTCATAGAATGAGTTTAGAAAAATTCCATCCCTTTCTATGCTGTGAAATAGCCTCAGTAGTATTGGAATTAACTGTTTTCTAAAAGTTTGGTAGAATTCTTTGGTGAAGTTATCTGGGCCAGGACTTCTTTTGATTGGTAGTTTTTTTTTTATTACTTTTTCAATCTCTTCCTTTGTGATGAGTTTATGAAGTTGTTCTATGTCTCCTTATGATAGTTTTGGTAGGTGATGTGAATCTAGAAATTTGCCCATTTCCTCTAACTGTTCAAATCTTTTAGAGTACAGTCTTTGGTAGTATTCTGTTATGATACTTTCAATTCTGTTTGATGTGTTGTGACATGTATGTAATTTCTTATTTGTGCTATTTGTTTGCTCTCCTGTTTTTCTTTTGTAAGTCTAGCCAATGGTTTATCAATTTTGCTGATCTTTTCAAAGAACTGCTTTTAGTTTTGTTAATTTTTTCAATTGTTCCTCTATTCTCTAATTAGTTTAGTTCTGCTTTAATCTTTATTATCTGTTTTTTTCTGGTGCCCGAGGGAATCTTCTGTTGTTCTCTTTCTTCTTGTTCAAGTTGTAGCGTTAATTCTTAGGTTTGGGTCCTTTCTTCCTTCCACGTATGTAAATTTATAGAGATAAACTGACCTCTGAGCGTGGCTTTGGCTGTATCCCATAGGTTCTGGTAGGATGCGTTTTCATTCTCACTTGATTCCATTAATTTCTTTATTTCATCCTTGATTTGTTCTATAACCCATGGATTTTTGAGCAAAGTGTTGTTCCATTTCCAGGAGTCAAATTTCTACCTATGTTTTTTCTGTTATTGATTTAAACTCTTATGGCTTTATGGTCCAAGAAGATGCTTTGCAAGAATTCAGTGGTTTGTACTTTGTTGACACTTGCTTTATATCTTAACACATGGTCTATTCTGGAAAATATTTCATCTGCTTTGGAGAAAAATATGTACTTATCTATCAGTGGGTAGAAAGTTCTGTATATTTTGATGAGGTCTAGTTGGTTAATTGTTGCAATAAGACCTGCTGTGTCTTTACTGAGCTTTTTTCTGGATGATCTGTTAGATTCAAGGAACTTAAAAATTAATTCCTTGGATAACTTTTTTTTTGTTTTTTAGGTATCTGATATGAGTCAACTGTTAGAAGATTAGGACATGAAAGAACAAAAGAAAAATTCTTGATCTCAGAGCACTTAGAATCTGTTGGTGAATCATGAAGACAAACATGTTCTCATGAAACCCTCATTCCCATTATTGTCTCAGTTACAATTCAGGTGAAAGCAAATTATCCCAAATTATATGAGTAATTGGCTCTGCCATATATTTCATTGCCCATGTGGGCTTGAACTAGTGTTAAGTGGGACGCCATATAAACATTCCTTTAGGAAAAAAAAAAAAAAGGAGAATAGGATATAAAGCTGAACATTTTGAATTTCTATTTTCTGGTTCCTGCCCTGGTTCTCAATGGACCATCATGAAGTAATAATAATTTTTGCCTAGCTGAAACAGTAATGACCCTTACTTATACTCTAGATTTATATGGGAATTGGGGAGTAGCTGACCACAAATGTGCCTATAAAGTTAATAATTTTTTAATGATGTAAAGGTATATATTTACTTTATTAACTCAGCAAAACTTTAGAGGTTGGAACAATACCCCAAAGGTCAGCAATGTGCACAGTCACGTCCTCGTGGATGTAGTGGGTCATTGGCTGAAGACAACTGACCACAGTATTTCATGATCTTCTTCACACGGGAAATAGATTTTCTTTTCTTTTTTATTTCCCCTCAAGGAAAAAATTGGCTACCTACACATCTTGCATTCATTATCTAATTCTATATCCTCCATTACATGCTTCTTGGTTCTGGTAGATTAGTTATAACAAGGAAATGTTTTACTCTTGAACCCAGGAATGACCACCATTACCAT
Source organism: Heterohyrax brucei (assembly GCA_028571685.1). NCBI lineage: Eukaryota > Metazoa > Chordata > Mammalia > Hyracoidea > Procaviidae > Heterohyrax > Heterohyrax brucei. Next base: position 173,136,789 of record CM053143.1, on the reverse strand, counting down.
GGAGCATGCCTTGGTGGGCAGGGTACCTGAATGGCCAGCTGTTGTTGTTGTTGTTGTTGTTAGGTGCCATTGTGTTGGTTCCAACTCATACTGACTCTATGAACAACAGAACGAAACACTGCTTGGCCGAGAGTCATGTCCAGAATCATTTTTATGCTTAAGCCCATTGTTGTGGCCACTGTGTCAATTCATCTCTTTGAGAGTCTTCTTCTTTTTCACTGACCCTCCACTCTACCAAGCATGATGCCCCTCTCTAGGAACTGTTCCCTCCTGACAACGTGTCCAACATGTGTAAGACTCAGTCTCATCATCTGTGCTTCCAAGGAGCATTTGGTTGTATATTTTCCACAACAGATCTGTTTGTTCTTTTGATGGTCCATGGTACATTCAACATTCTTCTCCAACACCACAATTCAAAGGCATCAATTATTCTTCTGTCTCCTTTGTTCATTGTCCAGCTTTTGCATGCATATGACAGAATCAAAAATACTGTGGCATGGGTCACGTGCCGTTTAGTCTTCAAGGTGATGTCTGTACTTTTGAATACTTTAAAGAGATCCTTATAGCAGATTACCAGTGCAATACATAGGAATTGGTAGTGATACCATATTGTAGACACACAACCCATCAGAGGCCACCCTTTGCGTTCCTGGGATTTAAGGCTGTAGATTTGATTTTTTGAGTGTGATCTCAGCTATCCCTAACAATGTAGTAATAGCTCATTTTCGGGTGTGAATTTGTATCAGCTGTGAGTGAAGGCAAATAGGTTATTGAGTCATTTATGGGAGCATACACAAATATCACCAAGGGACCTTACTAACATTCAGTTTTTCACTCAGTAGTTCTGAGAGGGGACTGAGATTCAGCATTTCTCTCTCAGGAGCTGCTAATGTTGCTGGTGGTAGAGTGCACATGGAATAACCAAACCAAACCCACTGTTGTTAAGTCAATTCCCACTCATAGTGACCCTATAGGTTAGAATAGAACTGACCCAGAGTTTCCAAGTAGTGTTTGGTGGGTTTGAACTGCTGAACTTTTGGTTATCAGACATTGCACTTAACCACCACACCACTAGGGTTTCCACACATGGAGTAGTGAGGATTAGTGAGTGAACCAGATGGACTCACTATTAATCATAACCTAGGACAGCTTTGCTTTCTTTTCCTTGTTCCATACTCAGTCATTTAACTAAGATTTAAAGAATCAATTTGAAATTTATGCCATTGTTGTTAGATACTGTTGAGTCAGTTCTGACTCATGGAGACCCTGTGCACAAAAGAAGAAAGTACTACTTGGTCCTGTGCCATGTCCATAGTCATTTTTATGCTTAAGCCACTGTGTCAATCCATCTTGTTGAAGGTCATCCTCTTTTTCACTGACCATCTGCTTTACTAAGCATGATGTCCTTCTCCATGGATTGACGACTCTTGACAACATATTCAAAGGACGTAAGACACAGTTTCTCCATCTTTGCTTACAAGGAGCACTCTGTTTGTACTTTTTCCAGAACAGATCACTTTGTTCTCTTGGCAGTCTAAGGTACATTCAATATTCTTCTCCAGCACCAAAATTCAAAGGCATCAATTCTTCTTCTGTCTTTCTTATTCACTGTCTATATTTCACATGCATATGATGCAACTGAAAATACCATGGCTTGGGTCAGGCATAACTTAATCTTCACTTAATCTTTACTTTTGAATACTTTAAAGAGATCTTTTGCAGTATATTTTCCCAATGCAATACATCTTTTGATTTCTTGACTGTAGCTTCCATGGGCATTGATTATAGAACCAAGTAAAATGAAATCCCTGATAACTTCAATCCTTTCTCCATTTATCACAAGGTTGCTTAACAGTCCAGTTATGAGGATTTTTGTTTTCTAGATGTTGAGGTGCAATCCATTCTGAAGGCTGTGGTCTTTGATCTTCATCAGTAAATGTTTCAAATCCTCTTCACTTCCAATGAGCAGGTTATGTCATCTGCATAATACAGGTTGTTGGTGAATCTTCCTACCATCCTGATGCCTCATTCTTCTTCATATAGTCCAACTTGGATTATTTGCTTGGGATACAGATGGAAAACATATGATGAAAGGATACAAGCCTGACATACACCTTTCCTGACTTTAAACCATGCAGTATACCTTTGTACTGTTTTCATGACTGCCTGTTGGTACATATACAGATTGCTCATGAGCACAATGAAATGTTCTGGAATTCCCATTCCCTACAATATAGTTCTCTACTTGTCTGTCAGTTGCTTTTATAGTGAGGGCATGCATGTTGTTGTGATGCTGGAAGCTATGCCACTAGTATTCAGATGCCAGCAGGATCACCCATGACCAACAGGGCTCAGTTGAGCTTCTAGACTAAGATAGACTAGGGAGAAAGACCCAGCAGTCTATTTCTGGAAAGAGTTAGCCAGTGAAAACTGTATGAATAGCAGTAGAACACTGTTATATGTAGTGCCAGAAATTGAGCCCCCTCAGGTTGGAAGCTCTCAAAAGACGACTGTGAAAGAGCTGCCTCCTCACAGTAGAGTTAACCTTAATGGCATGAGTGGAGTAAAGCCTTTGGAACCTTCATTTACTGATTTGGCATGACTCAAAATGAGAAGAAACAGCTGCAAACATCCATTAAAACTCAGAACTTGGAATGTGTAAAGTGTGAATCTAGGAAAACTGGAAATCTCACAAATTAAATGTAATACATAAACATCAATATCCTAGGCATTAGTGAGCTGAAGTTGACTGGTACTGCTCATTTTGAGTTGGACCATCATAGGGTCTCTTATGCTGGGAATGAAAACTTGAAGAGGAATAGTGTTTCCTTCATTGTCAAAAAGAATATTTCAAGATCTGTCCTGAAGTACAATGCTGCCAGTGAAATTTATAGTACTACTCAGTTGCGTTTTACAAAGAGAGTATGTGCTAAAGTGTTTCTAAATTGGAATTAAGAAATTCTTGCTTGAGATATAATCCTCACAGATTTTGGGGATTTATTGTGTACATTCTGGGAATTTCTTCACAGACATCACGTTATTTGGACCTCAGTTTCTCTGTAAGGCAGGACAATCCAATATTGCTACTGTATTTTACAGACAACCAAAAAAAAAGTCACCAAGTCGATTCTGAGTCCTTGTGACCCCATAGGACAGAACAGAACTGTCCCATAGGGTTTCCAAGGAATGGTTGGTGGATTCAAACCGCTGACTTTCTGGCTACTAGCTGAGCTCTTGCTCACTGTGCCACAGGAGAGTGAAAAACATGGCAGTGAGGGACACCTTAGAAATCACACATGATGCGCTTTGACAAAGCAGGGTTCTGAACCCAGTGATTCTGGTTCTTCCTCTGCAAACAGATCCATTGGCATTTTCTGAGACCCCAGGTCTATATTTGCTGTCTTGTAGTGGTTGTTACCACTATCGCTGAACGCTAGCAAGGTGATTGCTTCTGACAAACACTTATTGTGTTTCAAGGATATTCTGGGAGGGTACACTAGGTGTATGAAATAATGTGGGAATCATAGCCTATACCTTGAATACCATTATAATTGATTTTACTAAGGACATACAAGAGGACATCAGAAATATCAAATTCTAAGTATTAAATTGAAAGAGTGAATGGATTTCAGTCGATGCTTAGGACTTAGTGAACACTTAGATAATGTTGCCATAAAACAAAGAGTCCAGGCAATCAATTTTATAAAATACTGAATTATCTTGTGGTCAAGGGAAGCTTTACAAGACTTTTAGTGGGTAGTACTTAGGAAGGAGTAAGGAACTCCAACCCAAACCCAAACCCAGTGCTGCTGAGTCAGTTCTGACTCTTAGTTACCTTACAGGACAGAGTAGAACTACCTTGTAGAGCTTCCAAGGAGCACCTTATGGATTTGAACCTTTTGGTTAGCAGCTGTAGCTCTTAACCACTACAGCACCAGAGTAAGACATCAAACCAGAAAACCAAACCCAGGGCCGTTGAGTCAATTTCAACTCAGAGTGACTCTATAGGACAGAGTAGATCTGCTCCACACAGTTTCCAAGGAATGCCTGGCAGATTCAGACTTCTCAGCTTTTGGTTAGCAGACATAGTCCTTAACTACTGTGCCACCAGTGTTTCTAGAGTAAGACATAGTGATTAAGAAAACAGGCTTTGCAGTATGACTGCTTGGATTTGAATTACAACTGAACTACTTCCAAGTTATTTGAATTTGGGTTAAATAACTTGACTCAGTTACTGTATTCAGTCTGGGCCTTACTTTCTTCATCAGTCAACTGGAGAGAACAACAGGTTCTCCTTTACAAAGTTGTTGAGAGAATCAAACAGGGCATGCAAAGCACCTAGTACACAGCTTAGTACATGGTAAATCCTCTATAAAACTGGTGATGTGGATTCTACCAGCTAGCAGTGCCTTAGAAGCAGTCCTGGTTATTTGCTTCTGAAAGGTCACAGCCTGGAAATGCTATGGAGCCATTCTACTCTGAACACACTGTGTCACCATGAGACAGAAACGACTTGACAGGAACTAATGACAAATACATGCCAAATACCATTCAACATGTGAACTTATTTAGATTCACATCAACAATGCTATGATGTAGATGCATTATTATCTCCATTTTAGAGGTGACTATACTGAGGTACAAAGGGATTAAATAAATTTCCTTTGTTAGACCATTTGAAATTGTGTGAGATATGTGATCCAGACTCGGACACCTGGCTTCAAACCTCTGCTCTTTACTACACGACATCCTCTGTACATTTGCCAGTTTTACTGCTACTACCGATAACTCTTATTGCTGCTGTTGTTATTATATTCCATTAAGCCCTTAAAAATGACAAAAGTAACAGGAGTAGGGATTGATTCTAGTATAAGCATAGGTGGAAAGATGGTCCTTCCTCTGGGTAGCCCCTGGGCTAGTTTCACTCAAGTAGAAGGCTTGTGGAGAGAAGGAGTTGGTACTCATTTGGAGAGGGAGATCACAGCCAGACCATAGAAAAGTTTAATATCATACTAACAGGATAAGGTCTTATTCTGAGGAAAATGGAGAATTTTGAATCATTTGAGTAAGGAAATGATTAATTTGCACTTCTGAATGGGTTAGGAGAGGCAAGGAAGCCAGTAAGATGAAGATGTAGCTATTGGTCTATTTATTTGCCACCCAGTATGGACTCCACCCACTCTGATACACACAGCTGATTTGTACATGGTACATGTGTACAGCTTGGAATCATGGAGACCCTGCGTACAGCAGCATCAATCCTGTGCCATCTTTATGATCCTTGGTGTACCCAAGTCCGTTGTTGCAGCTACTGTGTATTTCGAGTGCCTTTCAACCTAGAGGGCTCATCTCCTAGCATTAGATAGATGATATTCTGTTGTGATTCATAAGGTTTTCACTGGGTAACTTTTGGAAGTAGACGGTCAGGCCTTTCTTCCTAGTCTGCCTTAGTCTGGAAGCTCCACTAAACCCTGACCAACATGGCATTTGAAATACCAGTGGCATAGCTTAAAGAATCGTAACAACACACAAGCCACCACTGTATGATGAATGAGTGGCACTGATACCCATTAGAACAGACAAAAAGACATGCTTCTACTCTTAGCACAACAGATATAATCACAGATCCATCAAAACAAACTCGGTAGACTGAGAAACACACATGATGCAAAATGTCGTTGTAAAATAATGAGGATTGCACATGGTGCTCATGAAATCTATCTTATTACTTTATACCCTCAGCTCACATAAGAAAATAAAAAGCTGGGCTATCAATCACATTCCTCAGACAGTATTCTTCTATGTGACTTAGTGGGTATGTGATGAAGTGAAATTTTATGGCGGAAAAATTCTTATCAGTCACAGCTTATATAACTGCCTATTGATGACATACACAGCTCCATGATGGCAGTGGTAAAATCGGCTTTTCTTCCTTAAACCATCATTGTATTGAACCATGTAACCAGAAAATCACAGTGTGGTGATCTTTCTCTATGCTAATCCCTCCGTGAGTGCTTAATGACTTGCCTGCTCATCTTAGAGATAATAAACCTTGCATTGGAAGCAATAGCTGTCTTGATGACTTTGTATAAATCATTATTTGTAAAAGTGAAGGAAGGAAAACCTATAGCTAGGAGCCATGCTCTGGGATGGCTCAACTCTCGAGAATTAGCTGATAATTGCTGTGCCTGCGTTAGGAACGTACTGCACAAATAGATGCAGACCCCAAAATAAGTGTTATCTCCCAAAGTGATCAACGCAACAGCTTTCAGCATAGGAAGGGTAATTATTAAATATCCTAGCAAGGTTTATCTGAACAAAGCAATACTGCAACATAATACTTGGTAGGGAGGCACCTGGAAAGTAGGTAAAGACTTAAGAAATGTGGAGAATTTCTTTTTCCACAGCTAGAAAGCAAGATGATGTGTTTTAAGAAGTTGATGTACATTGAAGATAGTTAGAAGATTCACACAGTACAACTTGCAATTTTAAAACTAGCTATTTCCAATAATTTAAAAATATGGCTTTAATTAAAATCATTTTCTCAAGGCAGGAGACCTATAAAAATACTATTGGCTTCCAAACTGGTATGTCTGCTATCCTGTTTTTCAACATCCCCCTGTTATGTCTTGAGTCACTGTTGAATCACTCCATTTCTTAGTGTGCCACTCAGCCAAGAGCGCACAAACATTTTCTTGTAGCAAATAAAGAAGAATTTCTCCCCAAACACAGATTCAAAGAGAAACAAAATCTGTTGTGATAGTCAATTCCAACTCATAGCAACCTTATAGGACAGAGTAGAACTGCCCCACAGGATTTCCAAGGAGCAGCTGATTGATTCAAAGAGCTGGCTTTTCAGCTAGTGGCCGAGCTCTTTAAGCACTGTGCTATCAGAATTGCTCACAAGGAAACAAGGCAAATAGAAACTGAAGAGTGAAGCAGGACATAACATTACATTTAGGTCAGTTACCTGACTTACCCTGATTTCTTTTAGGATCTTGACCCAGTGGCTTATTTTTGTTTTCCAAAAAACAAACAGAAGATAGCAGTTCAATTAGCAGACAGAATATTCTCATATTAACTGGAAGGAGGCCATGTTGGTGTGCTGTAACCCCAGAATAGGGAGAATGAGCCCTTTACTGAGTTTGCAGCTATGGAATACTATGCCAGTGGCTTAGCAAATGGTTTAGAGTCTACACAAGTGAATTTTGTTTTTCTTCTTTCTTTTTCTTTCTCTCCTTTTTCACCACCTTCTCTACTTTTTTCTTTCCTCTTCCTCCCTTTCTCTTCTTCCTCTCTTCCTTTCTCTTTTCTTCATCCATCCTTTCATCCTCCCTACACAGATCACTGAGATAGCTACCTGGTTAATTTCTCTGATGTTACTCTTGCCTTCACAGTCTGCTTTCAACACAGCAGCCAGAGATCTTTCTACAGCGTTAGTCAGGTCACATATCTCCTGCACTCAACACCTTGCCCTGGTCTTCTATGCTGTCCAATTCAAAGTTAAAGCTCATAGCAAGGGGCTGTAAGCTTCTTTATCTGCCAGTCTAATATTCAGTTGATGAGCTTGTCTCTTCCTACTTTTCCCTAGATAAATCAGTCTACTCCTTATAGTACTTTTTATTTTTATTTGTTGTTGTTGTCAGGTGCCGTCGAGTCCATTCCAGCCCATAGAGACCCTGTGAACACGAGAACGAAACACTGCCTAGTCTTGCGCCATGTCCACAGCTGTCTTTAGGCTTAAGCCCATTGTTGTGGCCTCTGTGTCAATCCATTTCATCAAAAGTCTTCCTCTTTTTCGCTGAGCCTCCATTCATGTCCCCCTCCAGGGACTGATCCTTCCTGATAACATGGCCAAAGTATGTAAGATACAGTCATGCCATCTTTGCTTCCAAGGAGTACTCTGGTTGTACTTCTTCCACAACAGTTCTGTTTGTTCTTTTGGCAGTCTATGGTACATTCAACATTCTTCCCTAACACCACAATTCAAAGGTATCCATCCTTCTTCTGTCTTCTCTGTTCATGGTCCAGCTTTTGCATGCTTATGATGCCATTGAAAATACCACGGTGTGGGTCAGGTACACTTCAGTCTTCAAGGTGACATTTTTACTTTTGAATACTTTAAAGAGGTCCCGTGCAGCAGATTTTCCCAGTGCAATGTATCTTTGGATTTCTTGACTGCTGATTCCGTTGGGGTTGATTGTGGATCCAAGTCAAATGAAATCCTTGACAACCTCAATCTGTTCTCCATTTATGATAATATTGCTTACTGGTCCAGCTGTGAGAATTGTTGTTTTCTTGATGTTGAGATGCAATCTATATTGAAGGCTGTAGTTCTTGCTCTTCAGCAGCAAGTGTCTCCAGTTTTCTTCATTTCCAGCAAGAAAGATGATGCTGCTTACGTAATGCAGGTTGTTAATGAGTCATCCTATAATCCTGATGCCTCGTTCTTCTTCATATAATTCAGCTTCTTGGATTATTTGCTCAGCATACAGATTAAAGAAGTATGATGAAAGGATACAACCCTGATGCACACCTGTCCTGACTTTGAACCATCCAGTGTCCCCTTGTTCTGTTTGCATGACTGCCTCTTGATCCATATACAGATTCCTTAAGAGCACAACGAGATGTTCTGGAATTTCTGTTCTACACAATGTTACCAGTAATTTAGTATGATCCACACAATTGAATGCTTTTGCATAGTCAATGAAACAGAAGTAAACATCTTACTGGTATTCTTTGCTTTCAACCAAGGTACATCTGACATCAGTGATGATATCCCTAGTTCCATGTCCTCTTCTGAATCCAGCATGAATTTCTGGCAGTTCCTTGTCAATATATTGTTGCAGTGAATAGCCTCCACTTGTCTGTCAGTGGAGACTTGCTTGTTGCTTTGATGCCGGGAGCTATGCCACTGGTAAATTCAGGTACCAGCAGGGTCAACAATGTTAGACAAGTTTCATCTGAGCTTTCAGACCAAGACAGACTAGGAAGAAGGACCCAGTAGTCTAGTTCTGAAAGGAATTAGCCAGAGAAAACCTTATGAATAACAGCTAAACACTTTATTTTTCTGTACTTTAAATGAAGATTTGTAGAACAAACTAGTTTCTCACTAAACATTGAGTACACACATTCTTTCTTGACACTGCTTAGTAGCAACCAAGACTGTCTCTTCTCAGCCTTGGGTTCATTACTGCCAGCTTTCTTTTCCCCTCCTGCCTTCTAGTCCTTGCTCCTGGGCTAGAGTGCTCCTTTAGTCTTTTTGTTTTATGAGCCTGTCCAGTCTTTAGCTAAAGAATGAACCTCAGGAGTAATTTCATTACTAGTTGAAAGGGTGTCCGAGGGTCATACTCAGAGAGTTTTTCCAGTCTCCTGACAGCACTTTTTACTGGCTGTTTCTTCTTACTGGATTACTCTCCTCCTTAAATGTGATGTCCTGACTCCCTCACATCCTTCAAGTCTGCTTAAATTGCGCCTTGTTGATGACCACGGCTTGCCCTATTTTAAGCTGTAACCAGCCCTTCCTCTCCCTTGACTGTAGCATTCCTGATTTCTCTTATCTGGTCTTCCAGTATATCACATAACTATTTATTATGTTTATTATCTGTCCTTTCCCACTAGAATGTAAACTCCTGTGATGGCTAAGGTTAAGTGTCAACTTGGGAGTGGCATGATTCTCAGTGATTCAGAAGTTGTATGATATGATTACTTCCATGATGAGATTTAATGTGATATAATCATCTCCATGATGAAATTTGCTGTGAGTAGCCCATCAGGAGAAAGGCGTTTTCCTTTAGCTCATAGCCTACTTCAAATATAAGTGGACATTCTGGACATTTTGCTCTCTCTGAATTCTGTAGCTATCGCCTGTTCACCTGACCTCCAGTTCTTATGACTTGAGATAGCAGCTTATGTTTGGTTTTACCTGCTGATTTGGGGGTTAATCTATCTTCAAAGCCTGTGAACAAGAGTCTAGTTCTATGAATTGCCATTAGTGAGTTTGCCAGTCCTACATCTACGTGAATCAGGAGAAGCCCCTATCCTGAACCGCAGACTTGAAATGTCCCAGCCTCTACAACCATGTGAACTATTTACTTGTTAATAAATTTCTTTCTATATCTATTTACACAGATCCAACTCGATGGCACTTGGCCATATATATTTACATGCTTTGCTGGTTTTGCTTCTCTAGAGAATCAAGCCTAAGACAACACCTTTAGGATCCATTCTTTGTTAAAGAAGCTATTCCATGACCCTAGACCAGTAGATCCGGCAATCCAGAAATATGTTTGTTGAATAAATGAAAGATACATATCCTCTAGGTGGGAAACAGACAAGGTAATAAATCATGACACAAGTGATTGATGCAATAATGGATGTCTGTAGAGTGCTACTCTATGAGTAAGAGTAGAAAAGTTCTTTTCTCTGTGAATATGAGGGAATTCCCTCAAGAAAATTTGAAGGAATATTCAGAAGAATGGTAATATCAGTGAAGATTGTGGAAGCATGCCTTGAAGTCCACCAGTCACTAAGTCATGTCAGTTCTACCTCCAAATTGTATCTCAAAACTTTCCACTTTTCTCCCTCTCCTCTGCCATTGTGACTCTGGCCTGCATCATCCCTCCCTGAAACAATCACAGGAACTTCCTAACTGGATGACTCAAGTCAACGAAAAATGCTAAATTATAATCTAACTCTATTTAAGAGTATAGGGTTCTATATAACATATTTAAAAAAATCTCTCCACTCAACAATCTGTTTTTGTTTTTCCTTTTTGATTTTGAAGTAGTACATTTCAAGTCGCCTGGAAGATTCAGTTATGTGGAACCCCTCATTTCCTAACTGTACTGAGCACAGAAGTACTAATAGAGTCTATTTATTCAAGACTGATTTCTGCAAAAGATTGTGCCAGTATGTAGATTAGGCTTGTGACTCAGAATTTCTCTTCTTTCCTGGCTGCTTTGAAAAGCCAAGCAAAAGTTCCTTCAAGCCCAGCAGTTAATTGTCACAGTGATGCCTGTTTGATGACTCCATATTTATTTTAAGAAGAACTGCATCCCGTTGGGCCTGCCAGGGTGAGTTAGCTGCAAAATGTATTCCTAAATAGCTAAATGATTCAGCGCAGGGCCCCATATATGAAATTGACTTTGTAATGTGGCGGCATGTCTCTCTGTTGGAAAGTCTATCTATTTCGGTTCTGTGCTTTATTTTATAATTCAATATTGCATATGAATAGGTAATGGAGGGAAGCTTTCCTGCCTCACAAAACCCATGTTACAATGAATATGTTTTTAAAACTTTGCCGAGGTATTTGGAAGCTTCCTTTGATGAGGAGAGCTTGGTTATATGGGTTAAATGTATCTGAAAATACTCAGAATTGCACACTGCAGTTCACAAATAACAACTGGGATGCTCTTGAACTGAGAAAGCCCCAAGAGTGTACTTAGCTCCTTTGCGTCAATAAAGTACAACAGCTTCTTATCAGAGGCTGACTTTTGCTTACAGCTAGAAATCTGGCTAAACCCAGTTTCTAACCACTTAGAGACATCAAATAATTTCCAAATTACACTTTCTTTCAAAGGGAATACACTTTAAATCAAGTGTTTAATATAAAGAAAGTGATAATTCACATACTCACACACCTGAACAGCCTGCTTTAATTTAGAAGCAAAGAGAGCAGGTAAGAGTGCATGTTACACCCTGGTCTCTACCTAGCCTCTACAGTTTTCAAAAAAAAAGCTCAGGCAATGTACTATTTTTTAAAGAATAAAGACTTAATCAGCACTAAACCCTGTAGAGGCTTTACTGGGCATTTCTCTTAGCAAACGACACATTGAGGATAAAAATGCTGGTGTTTTTCCAAGATACTAAGAGGCCTGGGGATGTAAGGTTGTTTATTTAGTGCTAAGGGCCAGAGCCTCAACTTAGTTTTCAGCAAATCCTGTAGGTGTGTTTTGTTAACTGTCTACCAAAGAAGCCAAAGTCTACCAGTGGCTTCTGCCTTACATCTGTGACTCACAATATCCTGTGGGCCAAAACAATGACTCAGAGGGGAAAACAACCTTTGCACTGACAAAATGAGTGACTAAGGAGGGATTAGATACAGCAAGTGTGCTGCCACAGATGGGCCATCTCAACTAGAGTTTCATGAGAGAATCATGTCACAGTGTCATAGGTGTCCATTGTGTTTATAAGCCTGCCTTCTCTCCCATGCATCTAAAATGATACTATGTACCATCTTTAGGAGAACTGAGAATATGGTTACTCATATCATCTTTTGGCATTCTATGATTTGGACAAGGAACTCTAAGAAAGCTTGTTGACAGTCATAAGGCTCAATGTGATGGTTAATTTTAGGTTACTGTACTCAGTGTGGAAACTCTGGTGGCTCAGTGGTTAAATGCTACAGCTGCTAACAAAAAGGGTGGTGATTCAACTCCATCACCTACTCCTTGAAAACTGTATGGGACAGTTGAACTCTGTCCTATGGAGTTACTATGAGTTGGGATTGACTCGATGGCAACAGGCGTATTTTGGTTTATTCTGATGTTCAGTTGTTGGGTCAGTCATTTGTCTAGCAGTTGCTCTGAAGGTGTTGTGTAGGTGTAATTAACATTTACAATCAGTTGACTTTAAATGACATTACCTTTGATAAAATGGGAAGGACTTATCTAATTGGTGTACCTGAGTAAACTAAACTATTAACTCCTTGACTACTAAGTGAAAAGTTGGTGGTTTTAACATACCCAGAGGCTCTTTGGAAGAAAGTCCCAGTGATCTGATTCTAAAAGGTCATAGCCTTGAAAATCCTATGAAGCAGTTTTACTCTGGTAGTCCTGGAGTCACCATGAGTCATGATTGACTCAATGACAACTGTTTACCCATACCTCATGTAGTTAATTGAAGGCCTTAAGAGTAAACATTGATGATACAGGAGAAGAAAGAATTCTGGCTCAGAACTACAACATAGAAACCCTGCCTGAGTTTCTAGCCTTCAGTCTGCCCTAGAAATTTCAGACTTGAGAATTCAATATGAGTTCTTTCCTGCCTTGCCAACCTGCCAGCCTGCTATGTGTGTTTCAGACTTGTCAACCCCCACAATGACATGACTCTGCTCCTTAAAATCTTGCTCTTTTTTTTTTACTGTCTTCTGTCTGTCTGTCTACCTAACAAAGCACTTCAGAACTCTGACAGATAACATTTAATTTCTAATTTTGTTATGTCACAAATCTAGAATTTTGTAAGTTAATAACAGTATCATTTTCTTCATCTGTAAAATATGAAGGAGCAATGACTTGATTTCTGAGATGTCTTATTACTTAAAGTATATAAAAAAAGATCATTGGGAAAGAGTAGTATTATTCAAAGAGATTTGTTGACATACTTGGGAGTTTCGAAATTTTACAGTTTAAAATTTTGTGTACATTTTTATGTTGAAATTTATGTTTCCTATGTTGAAAAGGAGAAAGGATTATGGAAGATAGTTCAGTCCTGCATCCAACATTTGACTTTTTTAAAAAACACTTTTACTAATTAATAATATATCCTATATTGCAGAGGCTTAAGCAGTTGATTGACATATTAGCAATTGAAATGTTGACTGTTCAAAACTACTCAGCAGCACTGTGTCAGAAAGATCTGGCAATCTACTTCCATAAATACTACAGACCAAAAAAGCCTATAAGGAAGCTCCACTCTGTCACACAGGGTCATTATGAGTTAAAATTGTCTTGATGACGTCTGAAAACAAGTCACAGAATATTCATAATCAGCAAATTTACTCATCTCATTTTTGAAGCCCTCTGTATCTCCCTATATTGTACCCTCAGTCTTACAATATGACTAAAAAAAATGAAATTACAGTCTTTGTATACAGAATTGCTTATCTAAATATGGTCTACTTATTGGAATCTAGCACTAATCATAGGATCCTGCCTCTTTTGTATTCCAGAGGGACCCCACTGGAATATTCCACACTGATAGACTCATCTGGCCATTCTGTAAGCCAAGCCAAGTGCTGTCGAGTCAGATCAGACTCATGGTGACCCTAAAGAATCACGATTTTAAGAAGGAGAAAAGTTAACCCATGGCTTCCATGCAAAAAGATGCATTCCTGACCATACAGTGGTCTTGGAAGGAATGTGCTATTTAAAACTGTATTCCTCTCCCACCCAATGAGAACTCATTATTGTAGGCATACAGGTTGATGTTTCCTCCTACATAGCCTCCTGGTCAGCTAATAGACTTTTCAGCTATTTCTCCTTTTAGTGTGAATAACTGAGTCCTGTCCTTGTTCACGGGGGTGGGTGTAGGGGGCATAGGGAAGCCAGGGGCTCCTTGAGAATAGCTAGTCCATTCTAATTTTTTATCCATATAGCCAGCTGGGTAGTGTTCATGCATTCCACAAAATGACTGGACAACAATTATGATAATGGAAATGGGGAAGAAGTCTAGGGATGATGACAGATGTTTTGACAGAAACACACAGGAACTAAGGGCATTCTTGTTTCTGTTTCTAATAATCTTATCAGCAAGTTCAAGGGGAATGATGGCCAAGTTGTCATATGCACTCTCTGAAAGCTGACGATTGACCCAGCAGTCAAATTACTGGCAAAAAACTTAGGACAGGCTTTCCAGGGAGTCTGTCTTCCTTAAAAAGGAAGGTTTCAGGGGTAATTAAAGAAGAGAAAATATTATTAATGCCCCTTCTCATAGACCTCTGTCACGCATTGAATAAAGCCAAGCCAAGTGCCGTCGAGTGGGATCTGACTCATGGCGACCTTAGAGACCAGAGTAAAACTGCCCTCTAGAATATTCAAGGAGCACCTGGATAGTGTCCTCCAAAAAGATATGTTGAAGTCCTAACCTTTGTACTCGTGAATGTGAACTTATTTGTAAATATAGTCATTTAAGATGCTATTAGTCAACATGAGGATGTACAAGTGAGTTCTAATCCCGTCCAGGTGGTGTTTTATAAAAGACGATAGGCAAAGAGAGGTATAAGGACTGCCAATTAAGTTCATGAATTCATCCTGGAAAAGTCCTACATACCTCATTTATGAATATCACTACAGTCACCTTTGAAGTATTCCCCTTGGGAAGCTATGCACCAACACCAGCACCAGCACCCTTCAAAGCAATTTTGGAACTCTTTCTGGAGTGGTCACCAGAACTGTCATTGTGTTACCCTTGATGTCATGAATGTCATCAAATTGTCTTCCTTTCGATATTTCCTTTATCTTCAGATAAAGAAAAATGTCATTGGGGACCAGATCAGGTAAGTAGGGAGGCTATTACACTACACTTATTTGTTTACTGGCTAAAAATTCCCTCATAGATAGCTATACAATTAAGTTGGTGAACTTGCCTCTGTGCCACAATGTGCAATGGCCATTCCAGAAAGAGTTCCAAAATTGCTTTGAAGGGTGGACTAAGTGTTAGTATCAGTGCATACCTTCCCAACGGGAGTACTTCGAAGGTGATCACAGGCAGTGAGGTATGTCTCACTTAAAACAGTTAAGTTCACAGACTTACTCTCAGAGCTCTTATAGGAGCTCTTATAGGAAGATACCACATGAGGAAGCATCCACAAGCCAAGGAATACCTAGGATTGCCAGGATCCACCAGAAGCATCTAGAGAGACTTAGAATAACTCTTTTCTCAGAGTCCTCAGAAGAATCAACACAGTCAATAGCCTGATTTGGACTTTTAGCTTTTAAGATTCTGAGAGAATAGATTTCTGTTCCTTAAAGCCAATCAAACCATGTATTCACTCATTTTTTCATTCATTCATTCACTTATCTGTTCATTCATTCATTCATTGTACTTTGTTCTAGCAGTCCTCAGAACTTCAGAACTAAGGCAGTATCCCAGGTCTAAGTTGCTGGTCACTGGAGTTGTTCTCTCTCTCTACTGCCACAAAATCATTATTTACTGGAATGTCGTGTTTCCTATTGCAGTAGCTATAACTCACATTTTTTTCCAATTTATCCCGTTTATACCCAGAGCTTCTATTTGGAAGAATCTGGTATAAAATGCTAACTACTTTTAGTTTCATTTTTCTTTTCTTTTTTTTTTTTTTTTAATTAAATATAAAGAGACCTATTGTCCTACATTGACTTACATGGACTTGGGAACTTGGTGAGCCACATCCTCCAACTAACCAAAACCATAAACCAAACCCAGTGCAGTTGACTCAGTTCCAACTCATAGTGACCCTATAGGGCACAACAGAACTATCCCATAGAGTTTCCAAGGAATACCTGGTGGATTCAAACTGTCAACTTTTTGGTTAACAGATGTAGCACTTAACCACTACTCTACCAGGGTTTCCGTTCTCAACTATGCTGTCATTGTTCCAACGACTTAATGCCACATTAATCTCTCAACAAGATAGTCCAGCTGACTGAACTAGAATTAGGTTCAAATCAACTAGTCAGTCTACCACTATGAATGTGTATCAATAAGGTCACGCTGAGCTTGCTATTAAGGAGAGGAAAAAAAAGCATCATGGCTACGAACGCTGGATATTCAAAATAGATCTATATAATTCGCACTAATTTCTTCCTGAGCTTTAGCCAGGAAGTGGCTAAGAATGAATGTTCCTTTTCTATGGGCAGCTGTATTCAGTGACCTAATTGCTTTTCTGAAGTGTGTGAAACAGGACAAATAGAAAGATAGTCAGTGTGTGTGTGTGTGTGTGTGTGTGTGTGTGTGTGTGCGCGCGCGCGCGCATGTGCATGCGCGTGCACACTTTAGATGGAAGTTTACAGCTCAAGTTAGTTTCTCATACAAAATGCATACACACATTGTTATGTGAATCTAGTTGCTATCCCTATAATGGGACCACAAGTTCCCCATTTCCACCCTGGATTTCCTGTGTCCATTCAATCAGCTTCTATCCCTTTCTGTGTTGATATCTCATCTCTGGACATGTGCTGACCATTTAGTTTCATGTATCTGCCTGAACTAAGAAGCACACTCTTTAAGAGCATGACTTTGTGTCTTGTAGTCCAGATTATTCTTTGTTAGAAGAGTTGACTTCAGGAATGGTTTTAGTTCTGTGTTAACAGACAAGCAAGGGGTCATGTCTTCTGAGTTTCATCCAGCCTCAGTCAGACCACTAAACCTGGTCTTTTACAAGAGTTTGAATTCTGTGCCTCACTTGGCTCCTGCTCCATGAGGGGTTTTGTGTTATGCTACCTGTCAGGGCAGGCATGGGTGGCGGCTGAGCACCATCTAGTTTGTTTGGTCTCAGGTTGATGTAGTGTCTGGTTTATGTGGTCCCTGTAAACTCTGGTGGAATAGTGTTTAAAAGCTATGACTGCAAGCCAAAGGTTGAGAGTTTGAATCCACCAGGTACTCATTGGAAACTGTGAAGCAGTTCTATTCTGTTTGTATAGGATTTGCTACCACTCAAAATCAACAGTAGTGAGTTTTGTTTTTAAATATTCCTTGTATCTTTGGTGTTCTTCCTTCTCCTTTGCTCCAGGTAGGTTAGGACTAATTACTTTATCTTAGGTGGACACTGTTGCTGTTATTAAGTGTCATTTGAGTTGGTTTCTATTCATAGCAATCCCATATATAACCCAGTGCCATCGAGTCGTGTCTGACTCATAGCGATCCTAGAGGTCAGAGTAGAACTGCCCCATAGAGTTTCCAAGGAGGGCCTGGCGGATTTGAACTGCGAACCTTTTGGTTAGCAGGTATAGCTCTTAAAATCTTATGTATACAGAATGAAATGCTGCCTGGCCCTGTGCCATGCCCACTATCCTTGTTATGCTTGAGCTCATTGTAACAGCCACTGGGTTAATTAATCTCTTTGAGAGTCTTCTTTTTCACTGACCCTTGGCTTTATCAAGCATGATACACTTCTCCAGGGACTGATTTCTCCTGACAATGTGTCCAAAGTATGCTAGAGGTAGTTTCACCATTCTTGCTACTAAGGAGCACTCTGGTTGTACTTCCTCCAAGCCAAATTAGTAAAATCATCAGTCACAGAGACTTAAAGCAACCATTAGGTTTGTAGATCACCAAGGTTATCAGTGCTTCTCTACACATGGTTCTTTTTAGTCTGTAGAATCTTCTTTGGATTTATGGGGTGGAAAAGTACAAGCATATTAACACATCACTTTCTCCTACACATTCAGATGTAGAATCAACAGCAACAGTACACTAAATTGACTGAAAGGCCCTATCTGTAAGGTCATGTCTACTTTTCTCCTTTATAATTAATGTAGCTCAAATTCCATAAGTTGAACCTAGGTTGCCCCTCCCTATCACAGGACTGGGTAGGGTAGTAAATTAAGTAACTCTAGCCAAAAAAGCCGTAAAAGTTTGTGACCCTCTTTTCTCCAAAGTCCTATAGCATACTCACTAGGTTAGCAAGACCTTCAGTCTTCCTTTGGAACATGGAGATCCTTGTCCTATTCTTCATTATCTGTATCCTGAAAGCAGTCAAGGTAAAAATAAGTGCGTGGAGGAATAAGACACTATAGCAGAAGACAGGTTTTGCATCAGTAGTTAAAACTGTAGATTAACTGTTAGTTTTGAATAACGTGGTAGTACTTGTTTTTCAATAAAACAAGCTTTCAATGTTTTCAACCAGAGTAATAGTTTATATTAGATGGTGAGTATATTGTTACTGACCTTTTCTACTTCAATTGTAGAGGTATTTTGACTAAGCCACAGCCACATTGCTTTTTTTTCTTTCTTAAATATTTTATTGTTCTTTAAATGCAATCTTACAATTCAAGTCAGTTTGTCATACAATAAATTGCAAACATATTGTTGTATAACTCTAGTTGCTCTCCCCATACAGTGACAGCATACTTCTCCTTTCCACCCTGTATTTCTTGTGTCCATTCAACGAGCTCCTGTCCCCTTCTACCCTGTTATCTCAGCTTCAGACAGGAGCCGCCTATTTAGTCTCATGTGCCAACTTAAGCCAAGAAACACATTCTTCACCAGTATCGTTTCATGATTTACAGTCCAGGCCAATCTTTTTCTGAAGAGTTGGCTTCAGGAATGTTGTCAGTTCTTGGCTAACAGAGATCCCAGGGGCTGTGACTTCTGGGGACCCTCCAGCCTGTCAGACCATAAAGCCTGGAATTTTTTTAATAGAGTTTGAGTTCTGCACCCCATTTTTTCCTCACTGTGTCAGAGACTTTTTTTGTATTCCCCATCAGGGCAGTCACTGGTGGTGGCCCATCACCATCTAGTTCTTCTGGTCTCATGCTGATGTAGTCTCTAGATTATCTGAGTTCTAGATTTGTGTCTCTTTCACTAGTACTTTCTTTTATATCTTCGATGTTCTTCACTTGCCTTTGCTGTAGGTAGGTTGGAGTCAATTGGTACCATTTAGAAGGCCACATAATATCTTTTAAGACCAAAGACGACATTCACCAAAGTGGGATGCAGAACGTTTTCTGACTGAACTTTTTTTTATTCCGATTGGCTTAGAAGTCCCCTGAAACTGTGGTCCCCAGATGCATACTCCTGCTACTCTGTCCCTTGAAGTTTTGGGCCATATGTAGGAAACTTCTTAGCTTTTGGTTCAGACCACTTTTGCTGACCTCTCTTCTGTGGTGCTGTCCTTCCCTCACCGAATGTAATTCTTATCTGCTGTCTAATTAATGAGTACCTCTCTTCCACCCTCCCCAACCTAGTAACCATCAAAGACTGTTTTCTTCTGTGCTTAAAACTTTCATTGAGTCCTTGTAATAGTGGTCTCACACAATACATATTTGTCCTTTTGCAACTAATTTCACTCAGCATAAAGCCTTCCAGATTCCTCCATAATAAGAGATGTTTCCTAGATTCGTCATTGCTCTTAATCTTTGAGTAATATTTCATTGTGTGAGTATACCAGTTTGCTTATCTTTTACTCATTTGGTGAGCAGCTAGGTTAACTTCATCTTTTTGTTGCTGTGATGAAAGTTAGTTTGCATGTATCTATTTGTGTGACAGCTCTTATTTCTCTAGGTTATATTCCAAGAAGTGGGATTGCCAGATCATATGGTATTTCTACTTCTAACTTTTAAGAAAGTGCCAAATCAATTTCCGTGTTACATTCCCACCAGCAATGTATAAGTGTTCCAGTCTTTCAACAGTCTGTCCAACATCTATTGTTTTGTGCTTTTCAGATTAAGGCCAACCTTGTTGGGGTGAGATGATATCTCATTGTAATTTTGATTTGCACTTCTGCAATGGCTAATGATCATAAGCATTTCCTCATATATCTGTTAGCATCCCGAATGTCTTCTTTGGTGAAGTACTTGTTCATATCCTTTGGCCAATTTTTAAATTGGGTTGTCTTTTTTGTTGTTGAGATTTTGCAGTATCTTGTGTATTTTAGACATTAGATATTGATCAGATTTGTTGTATCCAATTTATTCCCCCAGTTTCTAGGTTTTTACTCTGTATAACTTCAGGTACTCACCAGTGTGATTTTCCCTGAACAAACTATGGTTCTGTTCCAAGAACAAATTCTGTTTTGAATTTAGAGTGCACAAGTTTCTTAGAAACCCTTACATTACAATTGTCTAACGAGTCGGATCTGACTCGACGGCACTTGGCTTTCTTTAACTTCAAAAGTTGTGATAGAATCTCTGTCTATTACACTATTGCAAGTACATCAAGTCAACAATGTCTACCTATATTTTACCCATTTTCCTAGTCTTACCTTTTGAGACTGTAATAAATTCATAGAATATTCCTTTTCTGTGTCAATACTAAAATATTTGAAGCAGATTTCTATCTTCCATGAGCATTCTCTTCTCATGGATAAATAATCCTATGTTTTCTAATTGTTTCACTTAAGGTACTTGAATTTCTTCACCATCTTATTTAATGTCCTCTAAAAATATTTCAATTTGCCTTAAATTGTGTCACTTGAAATCGAATGAGTACACTATGTATGTTATGACTAGCATGGGAAAAAAATATTTCCATTTCCTTTGTCTAAGGTACATTTTCATTAATGGAATGTACGATCACATTAGATCTTTTGGGGGCAGTTCCTTCTTATTCTAGGGATTTATTTAGCCCACTGCCAGATAAAACAACTGTTTTATTCACATGGTTGTTGCTAAGCCAAACCACTCCCATGTTGTGTTTATGAAGTTTTTTATTGAAAGATCTCAATATTAACTTAATACTTATTTTATTAAACTTTAGTATGTTACATTTAATATAATGCTTCAATCTGTCAAAATATTTTCAATTTTGGTCTTATCATCTATCATGTTCGTTGGGTCTGTCTTTCCAATTATTTATCCATGGTAGTGGATTTAAGATTTACACAAACAGAAAATTTTTTGACCAAAACAAACCCACTGCCATCGAGTCACTTCTGACTCATAGTTACACAGAACTGTGAAATATAAAGTGGTATCAGTATCCGTTTGTACAATTTTGTGTTGTAAATTAAATTATTAGTAGTTATTCATTATGAAATCCTTTCACATTAGCTAAATTAGACAGTTATTGTTAAACACAAAATTTTCAAATCAGTGTTTGTGGGTGGCAGATAATGTTAGATTATTCTCATTGTTTAATTTACTTGAACATTTTGTTTCCATTGCACTGTATTGAGAATATTGTAACAATAAAAGAATAGTGTGATAGTTTTTTTTACTTTTTGATTCCTTTGTCCTTGCAATCTAAAGACACTTTTAAGTGAAACTAAGTCAGACGTTTGATAGAATAGTCATTTTTTTCTTTTAAGATCAAAGCATTAGTAATATTTAACAGCTGTTCTCATTCATTCATGCATTCAACAAGTGCTTCTTAAGTATTATGCCAGGACTCCCAATTAAGTTTTGGATTCATCCTAGAAAAAGTGCTACATACCTCATTGCTGAATATCACTATGGTCACCTTTGAAGTGCTCTCTGTGGGAAGCTGTACATTGACCCCAGTGCCTCGTACATCCTTCAAAGTAATTTTAAAACTCTTTTTTTCTGGAATGGCCATCATAACTGTTGTCATATTATCTTTTAGGTCCTGAATGTCATCAAAAAGTCTTGCTTTGATTATTTTCTTTACATTCAGGTGGAAAAAAAAAGAGTCATTGGGGGCCATGTCAGATGATGTTCAGGAGCATGTTCTAATACAGTTGTTTTTTGGCTAAAACCTCCTTCACAGAGAACTATGTAATTGAGTCTGGGAATTTGCCACCTTGCTACTGTGACCATTCAGCAGTGAGGTATGTAGCAATTAGAACTATTAAGTCAAGGACTTAATTGTCAGACCTTGTATGGTCAGATGGCATTATTCTAGGTGCCAGAGTTACAATGATACATTAGAAAAAAAAATGGCTCTTGGAGCCTACTTTCCAATAAGGTGACAGAATATAAATATAATGACATGCATGTATGTGTGCATATATGTCTTGGGTTCTCTATAGACACAAAACCAATGAGATATATATGGATATATAGATACAGATCCATCCATCTATCTATCTATCTGTCTATCTCTGTGTGCTCTGTGTGTCTGTTTGTCTATCCATCTACTTATCTATCAGCCTTGAAATTCTTGGGTGGCATTAGCCTAATGGATGGTGGTTTGAACCACCCAGCAGCAACAAGAGAAGCAAGACCTGGAGATTTACTTCTGTAAAAATTAAGCCCCTATTCAGAATTCCTTCTTCCACATTTGTTTGCCATTTTACATCCTTATTTAACCCAGGAAAGGTAAAATCATTTTATAACAAGCCCAATATATTTGAAACAACCTTAAGCTGCAGAAATTTGAATTTCTAAAATGTACTTCAAAAAGTATTTAAACTCTAGCTCACTGGGATATGTTTTGCTTCCTCATACATCTTCTGAAATGTATTTTACACTGGCTGGTAGGCTGCTTATGTCCAAAGTGACTTATACAAGAAGAAAGAGACAAAAAAGCATTTTGCTTTCTCTAACCCAAGGAATTCAGACAGTTCTGTTTACAGTTTGATTTATTGATTGTTTCCAAATTAAGTATGGGAAAAAAAATCTTGGGAATGTGCTTCATTGATAAGAACCAGCTTAAAGGTGATTCATTGCCACACAGTGAATTATAGTAAAATATGTGTTAAATGTGTGAACTTTTGAGAGGAAGGTCAAGGTTTATTAGTACGTAGTCTTGGATGAGTCACTTAACTGCCCTGTGGTTTAGTTTCCTTATCTGTAAAATGGGAATAAGAATAGTAAACTACTTCACAAGGCTAGTCCTGTGGTTCAAATTAGTCAATATAAGTAAACTGCTTATATAAGTAAGACTGCCTTGTGCCTCGTAGGTACCATGTAAGCTGGTATTTCTATTTCTGCTAAAAAAGAAATCTTAAATCTTGAAAGAGAGAGGGAAAAATCATTATTAGATTTAGAAAACTTGGCTGCAGTCAATTCTTTTCTCAAGGTTTTGATCATTAAATGTCATTTCTGTTGTTGTAGAAAAAAGAGAGAAAGAAAGAATAGCTACATGTGATTATCCAAAGCTGAAAAGCAAAGCACAAGTCAGATATCAGCCATGAATGCAATGCCCAGTTCTGAAGGAGCTTAAAACATAAGTCAGTGTCTGGACACATTTGTTAAATTGTCCTTAGCATTTCCGTATAGATCCTATTATTTCTGCAATTCCTTCATAATATTGCACTTTTTGTCATGATGAACACAACCTCTCTTATCTCCGAAGTGGGGTTTTCCAGCTGTTGGGCTGAGGGAGCTCTATTCTTACAAGTTTCATATGGAAGCAGTGATAAGAAAGACAACACTGTTATACTTTAACTCGCTGCTCTGATGAAAAGCTTCTATTGTCAGGTGCTGTAACGCCAGTTGTTAATTTTAATCAAAGAGAATCTAATAACTTAATGAAATCACCAGCATTAAGGTGTTGTTGGTTCTCCAGCAAATTGCTGTCCATCTAATAGCGGGAGTTTATTTTTCACGTATTAGAGTAATTATTCTGTAGAAACCAGCAAACACATTTTTAACATTCTTTTGTTTTGCAATAAAAGGCTCCTCCATTCCTGTTCCACATGCTGTAGGTAGATATTTATGGGAAGAGAAACATCATGTTTTAATCTCTTCATTAATGAAGCCTTTGCCAAAATGATCACACTGTCAACTCCATTCTTCTATCCTGAGAAGATGGCATAGCTAGGTGTCCCTGAGGACTCTTTAGAAAACCACCTTTCGTTTCCAATATTAATTATCTAAAATTATTAGTGATTGATAGATCACTGCATCAGTTGTCTTGTTTTTTTTCTGACATCTCACAAACCACCACTAGCACAGTTTCTGTAATCCTAAAGTATACTCTGCTTATTAATGAGCCAGAAATCTTCTATTAGTGAAACCACAGGAGAGTTTCAAATTCCCCTGTAGGAATAAAAGAATTTAACATATAATCTTTTTTAAAGAAATGTGTTAAACTAATGTTGATATTCATCTGCTCTTCTACCTTCAAATGCCATTTTTAGTTACAGGAAATTTTAAACAGCTGACATAGCTATTTCTTAAAGTATGTAATTTACCTTGTGTTAATAGACTGTCATGTATTGTCTCAAAATTAATTAACAGTGCATTTTGAGTGTTGACTATATGCAAGGGAATGTGTTCACTTAATTTATATTGTTACTATCTTCCCACTAAGAATATAAGCTCTTTGCAGTCAGGAATATGTTTAGTGTTCCTATATCATTTCTTGTAAAAGTTACATGCTCATGAAGTATCTGTTGATTTTATTAGCTATTCATGTCCATGT